>CM053026.1:248255285-248895285 GCA_028564925.1 Lithobates sylvaticus
GCAGAGAACAGACACAATGCAGCCTTCCTTGTATGGTGCCATAATCTGATCACCCCTCACCACCCTCTATGCAGCACTCCTAGTTGTGATCACATACAGAATAATAGTAGCCCCCCCCCAGGCCCAGCATGCAGTGTTCCTGTAGGACCCCCTCACCATCATTAACACATCATGCATTACATGAGAGGAGAAGGCTGCCAGTCTACTGTACCTTCTATCACACAGCTTGGGGAGGATGTCTTGCTCTTCTCACTCGTGTCATGTCTCACCCTGTCATTCCTTCTTTCTTTTTTTTTTTTTTTCCACCACACTCATTTAAATACGTACGTATATTGCAGTAAAAAATCCCCTAACCAACCTGCTGCATTATCTCCGGCTCGTACTGCGCCTTTAAATCCTGCCGTGCCCCAGCCTCGCAAGGCAGCATGGGACTTGTAGTTCTCTCTCTAATCTCTAAAGACGGCTGCAGCATTCCTTGCACGCTTCAGGCAAGCTCCTTCCTAGTCCGGACGCTTAGTACGAAGGGGATGTATTGACACACGGAGAGGCTGGAGGGGAAGGAGCCGAACAGGAGGATATCAGTAGCGGAGACAGACCGCCGCAGGACTACAAGGACCATGAGTCTTAGCGAAGGCTGCGCTGTGAGCTGGCGGTTGGTAGAGTGGAATCCTCCACCCACAGCGCCACCTGCTGGCTATTCGTGAGGCAGAACTCCGAGAGCCGCAAAATAGCATCCGAAACAGCGGAGGGGAGTCATTATTCGTGCTCGGTACTGCTAGTACGGGGCCATGACGACATTCACATTCATATCACTTCTTCACAAGGGTAGTCTCACTCCAGCTGTCACCAGGTTTTGGTAGAAACTCGAAATCAATGAGCATGGTCACTCACATCGTGCGGCAGCTGCAAAACAGAGCAGACATACATGGAAATGTGTAGGGAAACGTTGCACAAATGGGACATCTAGTGGACAGAAATGGGCAATACATCCAGGAAATATTTTAAAGTTTATTACCACTTTTGCAGTACAGTAAAGCTGGCCATACATTATACAATTTTCTTATTCAATTTTCTTTTAGATTTTCCTCCAGCTATATAATGCAAGGGCCTGCATGATTGCATAGATAGCACTACCCCCGCAGGAGCCGCTTATGTATGTTTGTTGCTGTTAAATCAGGTTAGGGAGTCTGCAAACAAGACATTCAGATAAGATAGTAGATCCAGATCTCCAGAAGTAGGTAGATGCTTTATTCATACACTACAGTGGAGAGACTCAACACACACCGATATTCAGCACTACCAGGCCGAATGAAGAAGCAAGTGTCTCTGATTAAAAATATCAAGTTTAACCACTTCAATACAGGACATTTTCACCCCCTTCCTGCCCAGACCAATTTTTAGTTTTCAGCGCTGTCACATTTTAACTGACAATTATGCGGTCGTGGGACGTGGCACCCAAACAAAATTGAGGTCCTTTTTTCCTCACAAAAAGAGCTTTCTTTTGGTGGTATTTGATCACCTCTGCGGTTTTAATTTTTTTTGCGCTATAAACATAAGAAGAACGGCAATTTTGAAAAAAACATAATATTTTTTTACTTTTTGCTATAATAAATATACCATTTAAAAAAATAAAATTTTTTTTTCCTCAGTTTAGGCCGATACGTATCCTTCTACATATTTTTGGTAAAAAAAAAAAAAAAAAAAAGCAATAAGCGTATATTGATTGGTTTGCGCAAAAGTTATAGCGTCTACACAATAGGGGAGGATTGCGCTGATTACTGTGTAAATGTGACTGGCAGGGAAGGGGTTAACACTAGGGGGCGCTGCAGGGGTTAATTATGTTCCCTGGGAGTGATTCTAACTGTGGGGGGAGGGGACTCACAAGGGGAGGAGACCGATCAGTGTTCCTCTGTACTGGGAACACACTATCAGTCTCCTCTCCCCTGACAGGACGTGGATCTGTGTGTTTACACACACAGATCCACGGTCCTGCTGTGTTCCCGGGCAATGGCGGGTGCCTGGCGGACATCGCGGCTGCCGGGCACGCGCACCGGGATGGCCGGGAAAGGGAGGATGTCATGACGCCCGCCCAGGATGGGAGATCCCATCTGCGGGCATCATATTACTATGGGCGGGTAGGGAAGTGGTTAACAATATATACTTTATGAATATACATAAGCACTAGGCGTGTTATAGGTGTGATTGTATAGTTTAGTCCAATCAGCATTCATATCTTCTTAGTAGCAAGGGAACAGTTAAATGGGTTACATCATGTGACTGAGAAAAAAGGGAGTAAACTGTTGCTTCTTATCTGAAGGTCATCATAGACTGAAAACTTTGTGGGGGTTATTTACTAAAGGCAAATCCACTTTAGTAAATAAAGACCTGCACAACTGAGCATGTGCAGGTCGGCTATGCTGCCTGTGTTAGCTGGCCTTCCTCAGGCTCTTGGCTCTAGGAAGGAGGAGAGCATTGAAAGAAAGAATTACTTTCTCTTATGTCAATCCTCTCTCTTCTATCCCCGACAGCACAGGCCCAATTACACACACTGTACTCAGTTTAACATTTAGTGGCTTAACTTCCCAGATAAACTATCCTGCACACCCACTACATACATATACAAAGCCCTGGACATATCTATGCAAGATGAAAGCACAATGGTGTCTGTATACTCTGTATCTGCAAATGAGCTGGTGTCCTGTGGCACTACAGGTGTCAGCAAGGTAACTAAGAGCAATGATGTCTGTATACAGTGTCCATAAAGCTAAATGGGCAAAGTGAAACAACTCTATCTGTGTGCAGTGTCCTTGTTTTCTGCAAATGGGCAAATGCCCTCTCACCAAATCCTGTGGTCAGGCCGAAACGAACATCCTGGAAACAGGCAGGCTCTTCTGGTGACCCTACTTATCACCTCACACTAAAAACTCTTCACACTGTCGATGCAGGTGCGCCTGCATATGCACCTGAGACCCCCTTCTCTCAGGCTGGATGTCCCTATCCGGCTGTGGATGCCCGGAGCAACGCAGTGGACTGACCCGGCAGGTAGCACCTCTCCCCTAAGTCTAGTCCCTTCCCCTGCCTCATGGTAAATGAATTCCCTCAGGAAATCAAGATGGAGTCTTTTGCGTCTCTCTCCCCATAACAGGCTGGCTCTTGTAGTTCTGTGTCCATAGAAAGCTATGGGGCCTTTTCAGATGGGGACTACATACCCCAGAATCCTTTGCAGCTGCTACTGCTAAAGTCCTTGTTGGCCCCCCTGTAATTGTTTGTCCTCTTCCTGCCAATAGTGTAGAATTGTAGAATAAATCATTTTCTGTGTGTGCAGTGTGTGGGGCACCAGGCTAATGGCTGTCTATTAAGTCCAAATAAACTGGTATGAAAATCGCTCGCCCTCCTACTATTCCACACCACCACTGCGCACAAAGAAAAATTAATTAAACACCTATGTGTATAAAAATAAACTAAGCAGCTACTTAAATAGATAAATAATGTAAAGTGATTTTAAATGAATAAAAACAGTAGCGCTAATAATCACAGTGTCTGTGAATAAACTAAATATTTAACCTGTGTAAACAATACTGAAAAATATGTATAAACAGTGCTAAAAAAACAACAACACAATTAATCACCTATATACATAAAGTGAAAAATTAAAGTGAAGTGTGATTATATGTTTTTGCAGGTGTCCAAAAAAGGGAAACAAATCCAAACAAAAGTCCATAAACTGTTACTTGTAGTGATAATGTTTCAAAAAGTGACAGAAAAGTGAATGAAAAATCCTGAAGCAAATAAAGTTTTGAAGTGTCTTTAAACAAAATTCTTGAAGTGACTTGAAAAGAATATCTTCCACCACACCACCTGTGTTCAGTGCTACCGCACCCTAAGGAATCGCACTCACCAGCAGTATATGCCTTGCACTCTCATGCTCGGCCAACTCGCTTAATAGCTCCACATGGGTCACAGATGGATCCAGACAGAATGTTAGATAATTGCACTCCACATATAAGGAAAAAAGAGATGCTTCCAATAGTGAAGTAGAGTAAACCATTTATTACAACAGCACACAAAATTCCTCAACCATTGTACTCACATCCTTCATATAAAAATAAGGCACTTCAGCATAACTTTTCAACAGGAAACAAGGACCCAGCAGTGGTGACCCGATATATTATGGTCTCGGCGGACCCGGCGTTAATACCAATATGTCTCACCCTCCACGCTGTCTCCTTTCTCTTTCACTTCACACGGCACAGCACACCCAGTAACTGGAACGTTGAATGTTAAATGCTCCTCACAGTTGCCATGTAACATGGTTACATGGCAACTGTGAGGAGCATTTAACATTCAACGTTCCAGTTACTGGGTGTGCTGTGCCGTGTGAAGTGAAAGAGAAAGGAGACAGCGTGGAGGGTGAGACATATTGGTATTAACGCCGGGTCCGCCGAGACCATAATATATCGGGTCACCACTGCTGGGTCCTTGTTTCCTGTTGAAAAGTTATGCTGAAGTGCCTTATTTTTATATGAAGGATGTGAGTACAATGGTTGAGGAATTTTGTGTGCTGTTGTAATAAATGGTTTACTCTACTTCACTATTGGAAGCATCTCTTTTTTCCTTATATGTGGAGTGCAATTATCTAACATTCTGTCTGGATCCATCTGTGACCCATGTGGAGCTATTAAGCGAGTTGGCCGAGCATGAGAGTGCAAGGCATATACTGCTGGTGAGTGCGATTCCTTAGGGTGCGGTAGCACTGAACACAGGTGGTGTGGTGGAAGATATTCTTTTCAAGTCACTTCAAGAATTTTGTTTAAAGACACTTCAAAACTTTATTTGCTTCAGGATTTTTCATTCACTTTTCTGTCACTTTTTGAAACATTATCACTACAAGTAACAGTTTATGGACTTTTGTTTGGATTTGTTTCCCTTTTTTGGACACCTGCAAAAACATATAATCACACTTCACTTTAATTTTTCACTTTATGTATATAGGTGATTAATTGTGTTGTTGTTTTTTTAGCACTGTTTATACATATTTTTCAGTATTGTTTACACAGGTTAAATATTTAGTTT
Source organism: Lithobates sylvaticus (assembly GCA_028564925.1). Taxonomy (NCBI): domain Eukaryota; kingdom Metazoa; phylum Chordata; class Amphibia; order Anura; family Ranidae; genus Lithobates; species Lithobates sylvaticus. The sequence goes on from CM053026.1 coordinate 248,260,359, forward strand.
ATTCACAGACACTGTGATTATTAGCGCTACTGTTTTTATTCATTTAAAATCACTTTACATTGTCTATTAAGTCCATCAATTTTTGAAAAGCATGTGATTAGAGCCTGCGGCTCTAATTGGTTTGTCCTAAGTTTTCCTCGGGGTGCAAAGTACTGTGCCCAAACCCTCCCACTTTAGATTTTTCCTTCCCATATGTAATATTATCCATATGGGGAGGAAAATCTAGATAAGCCCAAAATGAACTATTCCACCTCTTCTTTTTTTATATATAAAAATAGGTTTTACTTTTGTGAGAGACCACATGATGACAGGCTGGGCATATATACAGTAAAGTATTTTTGCTATTATAGATACCTTTATGTTGCTGGATACCTTGGGGTACTTCTCATATGGGCCGGTAAGCGTATCTAGCTAACAGCAACTATCTCTGTAACCTGGTTGGGTCTTGCCCCAGATGATCTAGGGGTAAGACTTTTAGTATTATCAGAATTGTATGTATATTTGATGTCACATAGGCGGGGTCATTTATGTACAGACTGTTTGTGTATATGGCAAATTTCTGTCATCCGTCGTATTTTTATAATTACCATGATTGGATGTATAAATCCTTATTGGTCCTGAGGAAGTGGTGAATCCACAAAACATGTCGACCCCCTCCTAAGGTAGTACATTAAGACTGCAATAAATGTCTCTGTAACAATATTTTCATATGTTTTCTACAATGTTATACTAAAAATGTAATCTATATACAATAAAATTGTTATTTTTTTTATATATGTTGGATTCTATTATACTCAGTGGTCACTAGGGTGGTATTTACTAAAACTGGTGCACACATAATCTGATGCAGCTGTGCATAGTAACCAATCAGCTTCTAGGTTTTATTGTCAAAGCTTAAAGAGGGATTGCACCAAAAAAAAAATAATTAAAAGCCAGCAGCTACAAATACTGCAGCTGCTGACTTTTAATAAATGGACACTTACCTGTCCCAGGGTCCAGCGATGTCGGCAGCCGAAGCCGAGAAGTCGCTCGGTTCTTGGCTGCTGCCGCCGCCATTCTCGTCGAGGGAATCAGGAAGTGAAGCGTTGCGGGTTCACTTCCCGGTTCCCTACTGCGCATGCGCGAGTCGCTCAATGCAATGGGAATCGTCCGCGCTGTCTCTGGGACCCGTGTGTGTCCCAGCAGACAGCGCGGCGGGACAGGAAGAGGCATAGACTCCCATGGGAGTCTATGCCCAGAAGTGGGTGCAAATACCTGTCTTAGACAGGTATCTGCACCCCCCTGAAATGTGCCAACTGTGGCACCGGAGGGGAGGGGAGGGTTCCGATGAGCAGAAGTTCCACTTTAGGGTGGAACTCCGCTTTAATTGAACAATGTAGAAGAAAGAGAGTGGAACTGGAATGAGTTTGATATACCTTGCTTGTTCGCAAGCATGGTATATTCGTTTGAAACTTTAACTTTGGTCCTGTATCAAAAATAAATAAATATATACATACAGTGGGGACGGAAAGTATTCAGACCCCCTTACATTTTTCACTCTTTGTTATATTGCAGCCATTTGCTAAAATCAGTTAATAAGCTAATAATCAGTAAAACATTTTCCTCATTAATGTACACACAGCACCCCATATTGACAGAAAAACACAGAATTGTTGACATTTTTGCAGATTTATTAAAAAATAAAAACTTAAATATCACATGGTCCTAAGTATTCAGACCCTTTGCTGTGACACTCATATATTTAACTCAGGTGCTGTTCATTTCTTCTGATCATCCTTAATTTGAGTCCAGCTGTGTTTGATTATACTGATTGGACTTGATTAGGAAAGCCACACACCTGTCTATACAAGACCTTACAGCTCACAGTGCATGTCAGAGCAAATGAGAATCATGAGGTCAAAGGAACTGCCTGAAGAGCTCAGAGACAGAATTGTGGCAAGGCACAGATCTGGCCAAGGTTACAAAAAAAATTCTGCTGCACTTAAGGTTCCTAAGAGCACAGTGGCCTCCATAATCCTTAAATGGAAGACGTTTGAGATGACCAGAACCCTTTCTAGAGCTGGCCGTCCGGCCAAACTTAGCTATCGGGGGAGAAGAGCCTTGGTGAGAGAGGTAAAGAAGAACCCAAAGATCAGTGTGGCTGAGCTACAGAGATGCAGTCGAGAGATGGGAGAAAGTTGTAGAAAGTCAACCATCACTGCAGCCCTCCACCAGTCAGGGCTTTATGGCAGAGTGGCCTCTCCTCAGTGCAAGACACATGAAAGCCTGCATGGAGTTTGCTAAAAAAAACACCTGAAGGACTCCAAGATGGTGAGAAATAAGATACTTTGGTCTGATGAGACCAAGATAGAACTTTTTGGCCTTAATTCTAAGCGGTATGTGTGGAGAAAACCAGGCACTGCTCATCACCTGTCCAATACAGTCCCAACAGTGAAGCATGGTGGTGGCAGCATCATGCTGTGGGGGTGTTTTTCAGCTGCAGGGACAGGATGACTGGCTTCAATCGAGGGAAAGATGAATGCGGCCAAGTACAGGGATATCCTGGAGGAAAACCTTCTCCAGAGTGCTCAGGACCTCAGACTGGGCCGAAGGTTTACCTTCCAACAAGACAATGACCCTAAGCACACTGCTAAAATAATGAAGGAGTGGCTTCACAACAACTCCGTGACTGTTCTTGAATGGCCCAGCCAGAGCCCTAACTTAAACCCAATTGAGCATCTCTGGAGAGACCTAAAAATGGCTGTCCACCAACGTTTACCATCCAACCTGACAGAACTGGAGAGGATCTGCAAGGAGGAATGGTAGAGGATCCCCAAATCCAGGTGTGAAAAACTTGTTGCATCTTTCCCAAAAAGACTAATGGCTGTATTAGATCAAAAGGGTGCTTCTACTAAATACTGAGCAAAGGGTCTGAATACTTAGGACCATGTGATATTTCAGTTTTTCTTTTTTAATAAATCAGCAAAAATGTCAACAATTCTGTGTTTTTCTGTCAATATGGGGTGCTGTGTGTACAGGGGGTCCCCGGGTTACAAACAAGATAGGGACTGTAGGATTGTTCTTAAGTTGAATTTGTTTGTAAGTCGGAACAGGTACATTTTTTTAAGTGCAGCTCCAGACAAAAAATCTATTTTTAAGTTTTTTAGATAACATGGAGAAGGGTTATCACCCCTGTAACATTTGTTTTGCTGTCTGTGCCCCTGTTCAGAAGATTTCACCTCACCTTCTGTCCCAATGACAATTGGATTTTGAAAATTTTGGGTTGTTAGGGAAGCATGGACTGGTGATAAAGCATCAGTGGAGACACCTTTTACCCATAATAACTCTTACAGGAGTGAATTTCCCTTTCTAGGGGTAGATTTCCTCTCACTTCCTGTTGTCTCCCTCCGTTTGTAAGTAGGAGTCGTTTGTAAGTCAGATGTTTGTAAGTCGGGGACCCCCTGTACATTAATGAGGAAAAAAATTAACTTAAATGATTTTAGCAAATGGCTGCAATATAACAAAGAGTGAAACATTTAAGGGGGTCTGAATACTTTCCGTCCCCACTGTATATAAAGTATATCTCAAAAGTGAGTACACCCCTCACATTTTTGTAAATATTTTATTATACTTTTTCATGTGACAACACTGAAAAAATGACACTTTGCTACAATGTAAAGTAGTGAGTGTACAGCTTGTATAACAGTGTAGCTCTGGCAAACTCCATGCCCAAGAGGGTTAAGGCAGTGCTGGAAAATAATGGTGGCCACAGAAAATATTGACACTTTGGGACCAATTTGGACATTTTCACTTAGGGGTGTACTCACTTTTGTTGCCAGCAGTTTAGACATTAATGGCTGTGTGTTGAGTTATTTTTGAGGGGACAGCAAATGTACACTGTTATACAAGCTGTACACTCACTACTTTACATTGTAGCAAAGTGTCATTTCAATGATCGGCCAGATGAAAAGGGGGTTACACTGGTGGGGCAGAGGAGCAGGGGGTACAGAGGTGTGGCAGTTGTGCAGGGGGTACAGTGGCATGGCAGCAGAGAAAGGAGGTACATTGGTGGGACAGATGAGCAGGGGGTTACAGTGGCGAGACAGATATGCAGGAGATAAAGTGGTGGGGCGGATAAGAAAGGGGTTACAGTGGTAGGAGCGATGAGAAGGGGGTTTAGCGGTGGGACAGAAGAATGGGGTACAGTGGTTGGGTAGATGTTCAGGGGGTACAGTGATTGGGCAGAAGTGCCGGGAGTACAGTGGTGGGAAAGATGAGAAGGGGGTTCAGCGGTGAGACAAAAGAATACAGTACCGTGATAGGGCAAGATGAGCAGGGAGTTACAGTGGTGGGACAGATGAGCAGGGTGATTCAGCGTTGTGCAAGATGAAAAGGGGGTTACAGTGGTGGAAAAGATAAGCGGGGGTGTCAGTGTTGGGGCAGATGTGAAAGGGAGGTGCATTAGTCGAACAGATGAGCAGGATTTACAGTGGTGGGGCAGAAGAGCAGGGGGGTACAGAGGTGGGGCAGAAGAGCAGGGTGGTACAGTGGTTGGGCAGGTGTGCAGGGGGGTACAGAGGTGGGGCAGATGTGCAGGGTAGTACAGTGAGGGGACAGATGAGCAGTGGGGTACAGCGATCTGAGGTGTGAAGGTGCAGGAATTAGGGCTGCTCTGAGGACTGGAGATACAGGAATTGGGGCTGATCTAAGGCACGAGAGTGCAGGATGTTAATTATTTACTATTACTCAAGTAGTTTACAGCATTTACTTTATAAAAAAATATTTTCGTGATTGAGAGTGTGAAGTTAACAATTTTTTGTTATAAAATAGGCCCGGTCAATTTCTTTGAAAACATTTTACAGCACACTGTACTCAAAAGGTTGCCTACCCCTGTTCTACACAATCCAGTTACGGTGGTGATCCGGGGCCAGCACCTGGAGGGATATTGCACTTCGTTGGCCTGATCGGTGCATGCTTTGTGTTGTGGGCTTAATTGAACAAGCTGAAGTTTGAAGATGGTTACTCTGCACAGCTGCACCAGTGTCAGGAGCATCTAGTGATCCTGCTCCTCATTCCAGCTTCCAGGGTTTTGGCTTTGGCACTCTCCTTGTCTGTCGGACCACCTGCAAGGTAATTGATGTGGCCAGTCTCTAGGTGGAAACCAAACCTGTTATAAGCCAGCCAAACCCTCACTCGCATGCTTGTGATAGAGAGTGATACGTGTGTTATTCCTAATCAAGCCCTCCTGTCTGTCTGCCTTGCTTTGCTAGTTTGGATTTCCCTGTGTATGACCTTGGACTTGAACTCAACCTGCCTTTTACTTGGACTGTCATAGACTATGATCCCCGGACCCCCTTTGTCCCCGCTTTTGCCATTCGGTATTTGGGCAGCTAGGCTGCGGCAGTCTCCCGATGGACGGGGGCTTTTTCAGGTGGATGGGGGCGTTGCCCCAAGAGATAGCACAAGAGAGAGCTGTGTAGACTGTGTAGAGGAGGAGCTGGAGTGGCTCCAGTCTGCCTTTGCTGTGCTAGTGTAGTTAGTAGCCACTCCTCCTCAGCTGAAAAATCCATCACATGACATGACTCTTCCTCCAGCATCCGGCCCCTCTCCTCCTACCTCTGCTCCCTCCTCCAATTGCGCTCCTGGCAGCATAGGGGAGAAGACAGAGTACAGCGTTCCTCCCCTTCCCTCAGGTCCTACAAGCAATGCACTATGGGAATTGTAGTCCAGAAGTAGTACAGAGTTTTTTATGCTAGCAGCTAACATAATAAAATGTTTCTCCTTCACTGGTGGGCACTGAAAGGCAGCACTCATGTGGCACTATATATTATATATATATATATATATATACATATATACATACATATACACACACACTCACACACACATATATATATATATGCAATTGATTATATAAAAAAAAAATATTGTCCAATTAGAGCTGTGTATATCAAAACTGTCAAAAAAAACTTTGTTCGTGAATCCAAACATACAGGAGCTCAGTCCACAAAGGACATCTGCTGTAAGGCTGCTTTCACACTGGGGCGGGTGCGGCGTCGGTGGTAATGCAACGCTATTTATATTCAGACGCTAGCGGAGCGCTTTTAACCCCTTTTAAACCTCATATGTATTTTGTTTTTCTTGTGTATATTTATTTATTTAACCACTTGCCTACCAGGCACGAACACCCCCTTCCTGCCTAGGCCATTTTTCAGATTTCATCACTGTCGCACTTTGAATGACAATTGCGCGGTCATGCTACACTGTACCCAAACAAATTTTTTATCATTTTCTTCACACAAATAAAGCTTTTTTTTGGTGGTATTTAATCACCAAAAATTTTGGAAAAATTATTTTTTTAAACTTTTTTTCTGTCAGTAAATTTTGTAACTAAGTAATTTTTCACCTTTACTGATGTGCGCTGATGAGGCAGCACTAAAGGGCACTGATAGGCTGAACTGGTGGGCATTGATGAGGTGGCACTTATAGGCACTTATGAGGTGGAACTGATGAGGAGGCACTAATACGCTGCACTTATGGGCACTGATAGGTGGCACTGATATGTGGGACTGATGAGCACTGATAGGTGGCACTGTTAGGTGGCACTGGCGGGCACTGATAGGCGCACTGGTGGGCACGGATAGGCGGCATGGAGAGGCGGTACAGATGGGCACTGATGGGCATTGATGGGTGGTACTGATGGGTGACACTGATGGGCATTGGTGGACAGCAGTGATGGGCATTGATGGGCAGCACTGATAGGAGGCACTAATTGCCAGCCATTTACCATTTACCATTTGCCAAAAAAAAATAAAAATGTCCCCGGATTTCATTTTGAAAATCTGGTCACCTTATCATAGAACCACGCTACCTGTCTGCCAACCGCAAGTACCTGTTTGCTTTGCTCAGTTCATGCCTACCCTGGTGTGGTGGCCAGGCTATATAGCATTGTGTATAAGACCTGGGGGCAACCGAGTACCAGTAGGCCTGCTTGCCCTATGGGAAAGGGGGCTGCTATATTTGAAGAACACAGTAGCCAGCTATAAAAGATTGTTTCATACCTATTTCCTTGTTTTTTTTATTTGCTTAAAATCCTACCTAGTTTTCCTCTTCTATGTAATGTTTACATAGAAGAGGCTGTGGAGTTATGTTAGCCATAATTAAAGCTGAACTTCAGGGAAAGTAAAAGGTTCCCTTCTAGTGCCCACCACACACTGCAGTGGTTAAATTCTTGTTTACACCTAGATCAGGTAAAGCAGTTTTAATTGCCATATCCTCTCCTTTGCACTTTGCTATATTCCCTGTACACACTATAACGTGGTGTCAGGTAAGTTTTATTTTGCACAGAAAAATGCATACGTTCTGCACAGAAAAAATATAATACCAATGTTGTGGTATGAACAGGGCACATAGGTCTCTACACATGTTGTGAATGAGGCCTAAAACTTTGCAAAAGGTAGAACAGTATATACAGAAGTACAAACAGAAAGAATGAAAACAGAACACAAATGACGTCATTTATTCATACAAAAAGACACAATCCATTTTGAATTGAGTTCAAAGGGGTAGCTAGTTATCAACCTACAGCGCTAGTAAACGCAGGCAAACTGATAGTGAAAAGGAAGATATCCACTGCACAATACCTTTTTATATCATTTCGCCATAAAAAAATCCCCTTTTTTCCTTCTTATTGTTTTACTGCTTATTTCTATTTGCATGTTTCCCTTCCAAAGCTGGCGCCATTGCTACTGTTCTCATCTGTGTCTTACTTCAGCCATTTCTTTCAGTAATGGCCGGAATCTTGCGTATGCGCAGTGAGTGTTATCCAAGCCTCATTTTCGTTCTAGCATTACTATGGCAACGAAGCCTGGTGTCTTGTCGAGAACTGTCCCCCGTTGGATAGTGTCCGCCCTGTACTGCGCTTGCGCAGTACGGAGGACAAAGGAGACACTGAAAGTCTCCGAAGATGAACGACGCCTGCGCACTTAATAGTACCTTCTGCTCTGAGTCCAGGTTCAAGCCCCACCATCCAAGTGGACATGGAGTTAGAATAAAAATATGCAGAGCGAAGCGAGGCCGTGCCTGAAGCGTGGCAAGCGAAGCGAGCCCGCGAGGGGCCCTGTTACAAAGTGCTATTTTATATCATCTATGTCCACTTGGATGGTGAGGCTTGAACCCACTGGACTAAGGGCAGAAGTTACTGTTAAGTGTGCAGGCACCGTTCATATTCGGAGACTTTCGGCGTCTCCTTGTCCTCCGTACTGCGCAAGCGCTGAGCCTGTGCAGTATGGGGCAGACACTATCCGATGGGGGGACACTTCTCGGCAGAACACCGGCATGTCTATGATTTGCTGAGCACAGGCTTGTACTCATGGGATTTCAATGCCACAATGAGAGTAGATGACGGCAACACGGCATCGGCCAGAATAGACTGACGGCACACAGAACATGCCATAAATAGCCACAGATATGCACGTGCGCCAGTGACATCAAGAAACTGCTCCTGCCTCAATTGCAAGAAAACAAAAAAAGTTAGGAAAAATTTAGAAATAGCACTATATACATTAATTATTAAGGATGTCAAAGCAGCAAATTTATCGTTTTGAGTTTACTAGCACTTTAGAAATCCAATAAACCATATCGTATTTTATTCTGTTACTTGTCTTCATTTATCGGTTCTGATAACTATTGCTATACCTTTCTTGTGTAAACTCAATAAACATATTGAACAAGAAAAATCCAATACACCTTCATTCTAAAGAGTCTCTGGAAAATATTCCCACCTTTGATTTGTGGGCAAAATCCTTGCACATAGGCTTATGTCTCAATTATGTCAGCCCAAAAGTGTTTGGCTACATTGGTGGGTTCATCTTTTTTTTAGGACTTTAGATGTCCTTCCAATGACAACATGTATTTTCTTTTACAGCTTTGAATAAAAGTATACAAAGTTACTATATAATACCAGCACTCAGGCACAACACTGAATACTATATAATAACTAAAACCATAAGGCAATCAGCATCAGTCTCTCGATGCTTTTCAGGGATTTAGCTTCTTTGGAAGAGTGAAGGCGAAGTCCCTCTGGACTTGGTCTTCCAGTGCCTCCAGGACCAATTTCCCATGGGGTCTTCCAATTGGTCGCACCTTAACTCCTTCTTGGACAGCTTCGGTAGACACTCTTCTTCTAGTTGAGTTAAGACTGTAGGGGTTTGGCAATGCGGGCAAACCCATCCACAAACCTGCGGTAGTAGGAGCAGAACCCCAAGAAAGACCGAAGTTCTGTAAACTGTTGTGGGCCTTGGCCACGAGGTAACTGCCTCCAACTTCTCAGGGTCTGTAGCCACTCCCTTTTCAGACACTATGTGTCCCAGGTAGTTCACAGAAGACTGATAGAACCGACACTTCTCGGGAGAAAAGTTTGAGTCCCTCTTCACTGAGCCTCTTCAGTACTTTCTCCAATCTGGCTTCATGTTCTTCCAAAGTCTTTCAAAGACAATGACATCGTCCAGGTACACAAGGACTTCTATGAGGTTCATGTCTCCAACTGTCCTTTCCATTAGGCGTTGAAATGTAGCAGGAGCTCCAGATAGGCCCTGAGGCATCCTGTTGAACTCAAAAGAATCCTACTGGGGTTATGAAGGCAGTCTTTTCTCTGTCTTCTGGATGCATGGGGATTTGGTAATACCCACTCTTGAGGTCCATCACACTGAACCACTTAGCTCCAGATAAAAAACTCTGTAAGGCATCTTCTATCCTTGGTGTGGTGTACTGGTCAGGAATGGTCCTCCTGTTGAGAGTTCTGTAGTCAATGCAGAGCCTCAATGACCCATTCTTCTTCTGACTACCACTATTGGGGAGGCATAGGGGCTTCTGGACTCCCGAATCACTCCCGTCTTCTTCAGTTCCGCAAGCTGCTCCCTCAGATCCTCCAGATCTGCTAGCGGGACTCGCCTGACTCTTTCTCTGAATGGCTTGTCCTCTTGCATGCGGATTCGATGGGTGGTACTCCTCGCACACCCCACATCAAATCATCTTTAGAGAAAATCTTCTCCCATCTGGTCAGCTGGGCCTTGGCTCTCTCTTTCCAAGCTCCAGGTAGGTTTGGGTTTTTCCATGGAGAGTTTCTTCCAAACATCTTCTCCTTCACCTGTCCCCTTCACTTCTGACCAGCCAACTGGGACAGCAGGACTCACCTGTCCCAGAAGCATCCTGGCAGGGATCTCCACGGGCTGCTCCGTGGGGTTCCTCACACTGACAGGGACTCTTTCCTCTTGCCTTCTTCAGGTCCTTCAATGAAATTACCTATCATACCATGTGTTATGTAACAGTGTTCCAGTTGATAGGTAAGTTCTGTGACTTTTTTTCTGTCCCACCAAACACACTTTCCAGGATGTCTATGTAGTCCTGGGCAGTACAATCCTTTTTGCTTGTCTTCAGATTGCGTATGGCCTCTAAGGCAGGCCCTTTTAGGCTCTCAACAATCCTTTGCTTCTTTCTACCTTCTGAGACCTCCCATTCTTCTAAGGCCTGCGTGGCACCATCTAACCACTCTTCAAATCTCTCTTCTCCCGAGGGTACAGGTGTCCTCCCTGAAAACATTCGGAGTTTCCTGTATCCCGACATTGGGTAATCCCGGGGTCTCTTCTGCACTGAGTCACAATCTCTCCTAGGACAGCACACAGTTCTGCGCTAAGAGTAGTTTGTGCGGGTGCGGGACTTTCCGCGCCCTTCTGCTCTTCCTTCTTTGGGGATAGCATGGCTTTCATAAGAGAACAGTCTCCCTTGCGCGGCAGCGCATGTAGCACTTGATAGGCCTGACCATTCGGTGCTTGTATGCTTTGGCTCCTGAACTGCTCTGGAGTCTCTTCCTGCCATTCTATTAGGGCGTATGTATACCCAGCATCATTTCTCATGTCCATTATCCATGACTTTTGGCATGGGGATAGGGACATTATGAGCTACTTGATTGCCTCTCTCTGCCATATCCCTGGCAGTTCAATGACTGCTGCTGCGGCTGGATCAGTGGCCCATGTTGCGGACCACCGTCCCACTTCTATCGGGTCCATGCCGGTACCTTCTGGCGGCTTTTCCCCGCTGACTCAGGATCCCGGATTACGAGCCCCCACGTGTAGCGATACCCCCAGTTAAGAGGGCCGCTGGTTTGTTTTGGGTCCCTGAGTACAGCTCCACCAACCCCCGGCAATTTGCTCTACCCGCTCTGGCACAGTTAGTAAAGGGGTATGTATCTATGCACATATAAATATCACTTATACTCTAAGCGTAATGGATTTAAACTCACAAGCAGACTGCTGAGATAAGAATAACTGGCTTTACTTTGGCAGTAAGAAAAGAAATAGAAACATGCATTTAAACATTTGACTTACAATACTTTAGCAGGTCCCTGCAATATGCACTTTAACATGTACACACATATGTAACAAACTAGCAATGGGGAACGGAGCGCCAAGTGTGGCGACCGTCTGCTATGCACCCCGGAGGTGCAATAAATCTATCTGCGCCTACCTAACGGACCAGGCCTGATCCCTAGCAATAGAGCTCAGTCCTTGTACAAGTACAGTGTTCTTCACCGGCAATAAATCTGTAGAGGTGGTGCACATGTAGCTTTAAATGGTGTATTTGTAATCCACAGAAAGTCTCCGCTCCGCTGCTGACTCTGAGGGATGAGAGTCTCTCTCCACCTGCTGCAAGGCCCAGGCTTCAGGCCTTCAGCAGTCCCAGTCCGCACGGGTGTCTCCTCAGGAACCAGTCTCCGCGTCGCAAGCTCAGTCAGAAGAGGGAGACCAGTCACAAGAGGCAGCCCAGTCAGAAGTGGCATCAGAAGAGGAGGAGGCGGTCTCTCCTCCTCCTTTTTATCACCTCCCCCCAGCAGCCTCTCGGGCGGAAACAAGCAGCCCGGGAGCCTGGGGAATTATGGGGAATGTAGTCTTTTCCACTAAAAGGGGTACGACCCCGCTACAAGAATATTACATAAATTGAGGTTTATTTACTAAAAGTGTTAGGAATGTTCACTTAATAAAACATTAAAGCAGAACCCCCGGGCAAATTTTTTCCCATGTTCTCCTTGCTGATCTCCTACCTTCACCAACTATGACACATTGGACTGGTTTGCATTTATATTAAAATGCTTTCTATTTATAAGACTGTAACCTATCATACCATGTGTTATGTATGGCTTGCTAACTGCAGAATGTGGGGTGTGATTTATATTGAAGTGGGCAAGTTCACATTTACATGTACAAGCCTAGTGTAACTTTCCACATTCACTCCCACCCCAAGGATTCATGGGAAATGTACGCTGATTACAGTTAGAGAGAGAGAAGAGGATATGATGCAATCACTGTTCTAAGAGATCCTCCCTGCCAGGAAAGATGATGCATTTTTTGAATCACAGAGCCGACTTCCTGAAAATTCAATCACAAATCTGTCTTAAATGGTAAGAAATTTCACAAATGTAATAACTGTTTAGTGTTTTGTGTGGGGGGTGTACTAATGGGGGATTTTTTGAAAATCCAGGAGTTCTGCTTTAAAGATTCACTTCAATTATCAAATCCTATTCCTATTTATTTATTTAATCTGCATGGGACTGGACAAATGAGGTACATTTCAGTCTTTTTTCAAGTAAACATTTTCAACTGATTTTAGTAAATCAGGCTCACTATATATTTCAAGCTATACAAGGTTATAAAATAAATAATAATTTTTAATTGTGATTTAGGATATTTTTATTCAAAACTGTGGAAGAAAATTACTTTGATACAAACGTGTCCACAGCATTGATATTTTTTGTTACTATCTGTATGCACTGTTGGGTTACAACTTTTTACTTTGGTTGTCTATCAGACTGGTTGACAGACAATTCCCTTGAGTGAGGGCTTTTTTAACAATTACTTTTATCTCCAAATAAAGAATGTTAGTATATTGCAGATCTCCTGAGCCTATAGCCATCTGTTTCAAAATCATTTCTTTAATTTTATTAAACTTAAGAACAAAGCTGTAAAAAGAACATGACTAGTGAATAGGTTCTGGTTCGCTGCTACCAAGGGCTTGCATTTTCAAGGTTCACAGACCTGGCAGAATATTGCAGGAATTCGCCATAGTACTCATAATGCACTTCCTTGTCTTTGAACTTAGGTTAGCTGGCTTAGAAGGGCCGTTTTTTGGATGGTTTTTGGATATGTTATCCCCCTCACTGTAAGAGGGTGAGGTCACAGCAGCCATATTTTATTTATTTATTTATTACAGGTACTTATATAGCGCTGACAATTAACATATATATCATACATTCACATCAGATCCTGCCCTGATTGACAGTGTTCTGTCTCCACCGATGCTGTATCATACCTCCCAACTTTAGAGCTTGAGAATGAGAGACACTTCGGGGAGACAGTGACCTGTGGCATGCTATCCAGGCCTTGGCAAAAAGTGGGTGTGGTTAAATTACGGTGGCTTGAAAGGGACAATCCTCCACATCGTCAGGGGCGTTGCTTGTGTAACACTGGGCAATGTTACTGATTGCAGAACTCTTTTTGCCCACAAAATGGCAATATCAGCTATGCCTTGTTTAGTTAGTGACTGGCTTTACACAGGAGCACTCTGGGAGATATAGTTTAGAGGTGGGTCAGAGCCATAACAATCCCTGGGAAGCAACTACAACACCCATGTGCACCTGAAAGCAAGAGGGGTTACATAAAAGAGAAAGCCCAGGTAGCCAGAGAAAGAGCTGGAGCAGTTGGGGAGCACGCCAACCAGAGAAGAAAGGGAGAAGAGGTGCTGTGCTATACTGTGCTTGGTGAGCAGGCCTGATGCTAAATTTGCTGGATGCTACTTAAAGAGGAGGTCTAGCCTGGGTAATCAAAATGTAAAAGTCAGCAGCTACAAATACTGTAGCTGCTGACTTTTAATATTAGGATACTTACCTGTCCAGGGAGTCCGCAATGTCGGCACCCCAGCCAATCTTCAGATCGACTACCGGGTGCTGCTGCTGCCATTCCTGGTAAGGGAACCCGGTAGTGAAGTTGTTCGCCTTCACAGCGGGTTCCCTACTGCGCATGCGCGAAACGCACTGCGCTTACTGATTGGCCCGACGGCGGGGGAAGGAGGAGGGGGGCCAATCTTCCGGGAAATTGGGCCATGGCCCGTCTACAGAAGTGGGGAAGTGGACCTGTCAAAAACAGGCCCCCGTTCCCCCCTCCCTCCTGAAAAGTCCCGCCAAGTGTGGGACCAGGGGGGGGGGGGAGCGTATAAGCGAGAGTTCCACTTTTGGGTGGAACTCCGCTTTAAGAGCCAGGAGGCTGGACCAGAGAGTCTACTGCAGTATCAGTGGTCCGGGTTCTACTCCAAGATGCCTCTGCCTCTGCTGATGCAGGATGTCATCGCCCAGATCTGTGGAGGAGGTCGCCACCACACCAGTTGCCATCATCAAGCGACTACAGGGTAAGGGGCCCCCATTGTTCATCTAACCAATCACCATCATAGGACTGCAGAGAAAGAAGTTGGTGAGAGGGTCACAGACCCACCATTTTGCGACAATCACCTGCTAACAATTTACAGTCACAGACCCCCTACACATGCTGCTGTGTGAATTGCCCAAATCATCCTAGACAGAACCTTACATAGCCCAGTCTGCGTTGTACTCGACAATGCTGACATTGTTCCTACTCTCTCATCTAACTATTATCACGGTGAACATCTTTGCTCCTGGCCGCTTTATCTGGGCATGCCCCTTCTTTTTTTTTTTTTTTATTATAATCTTTATTAATTTTTCCATCCATAAATAATATTTACAACTCATCACAATATTCAGTGAGTGATGTTCTGTTTACATACATATTATACTTAACACAAACATATACCACTTTTAAAAGGAAAGCTATCTATACTCCATCTACTGGGAAGGAGGGAGCCGCTTTCATAGTGATACTTCCCGAATTTGATCCTCACTCAATATCCCCCTCTTTCCCCACTACATTTTTCTCCTTCGGGATGGTTTCATTCATTATATCAATCCAGTTTTTTACTGTAGGTGGCGCCTGTGATTGCCATCTCATCATTATCATCTTCCTAGCTTGATACATGCCCCTTAATATTGCCACTGTTGTACTTTTCGTTTCTCCCTTTTCCTGTCTATACCCCAAAATACAAAATCCAACTTCCCTTTCCAATTCCCTGTTGAATATACTCTTCAGTACTTCTATCACCCCTTCCCAGTACCGGAAGAGCTTGGGGCATCTCCACATCATGTGGATAAGATCCCCTAACCCCTGGCACCTCGGGCATTTATCATTAGGTCTTCTTCCAAATTTACATAACATCTTTGGGGTGTAATACACTCTATTAAGTAGCATTAAGTGCGAAAATCTCTGTGCAGGTGAAACCGATATCATCGGGCTTAGTTCTAATATTCTCTTCCATTGTCCCTGTGGTATGGCTCCTACGTCCTGTTCCCATTTTTTTTTCACCTCCGGTAGCTTTTCTTCTCCTAGAGTCTCTCTATTTAATAGTTTATATATTATAGATATTAGTCCTTTAGTAGATCCTGGCTCCCCAATAACCTGTAACACTGGTAATTCCTCCCATACCATAAGTTGGTTTCTAAACTGGGCTTCTAGGGCGTGGTTAATTTGAAGATACTTAAACTGTGTATTCTGGGGGATATTGAATTCCCTTTTTAATACTTCGCATTTTTTAATGGTCTGACCCTCATACAGTTGGCTCACTTTTTTAATTCCCCTGTTTTCCCACTCCCTGATTTTACCCATTATACTTAGTTCCTGTAGGTTACTATTATTCCAGACTGGGGTATATATATTAGTCTCCCTATATTTTAACTTTTTTTTGACGACTTTCCATATTTTACTGACCATTTTTATTGTTGGGTTCTCGAACCCAAATGACCCTGCCTCTAAAGTTTCTATTATGGTCTCATGCAAAGCGCCCGTTAGAAGGATTTTTCCGTTAGGGGACCCACCCTCTTGGGCACAGCATCCCGCTAATTGTTGTAATTGAGAGGCTAGGTAATATAACTCAGGATTGGGCAGTGCAAGACCCCCTTCCCCTAATGGCAGTTGCAGAGTACGAAGCCGTACTCTTGCCTGTCCCCCCTTCCAAACCAATTCCCTAAATAGGCTCTCTATTTTATCAAACCATTTTCTGGGGATCCATATAGGGGCATTATGAAGCACATACAACAGCTGGGGCAACCAAATCATTTTTATTAATGAACATCTACCGGCTCTAGACTGTGGGAGAGATTTCCAAATTTTAATTTTCTCCTTAAACTTCCCCAATATTGGTATCAGATTATTGTACACGTATTGATTGGGGTCTCTTGTTATCCTAATCCCTAGGTATTTAAGGGAGTCTACAACTGCTAATTTAGGGCTATTCCATAACATCCCTTCCCCTATTTCGGCCATCGGAAGGAGCTCTGACTTTGTCCAGTTAATCTCTAAGCCCGTAAAACTACCAAACCTCTCCACAGCTTTCATTGCTTCGTCCAGTGAGTGTTCCATGTCCCCCAGGAAGAGCAATATATCATCAGCATATAATGCTATACGTTCTTCTCCTGTGCTCCTACGGAAACCTACAATATCAGGGCTCCTTCTGATATGCTCCGCCAGGGGCTCCATTGCTAACGCAAAAAGCAAGGGCGACAAAGGGCACCCCTGCCTAGTTCCCCTTTCCAATTTTATTTGATTTGAAAATCTATTGTTTATTTTTAATCTAGCTACTGGTCTGTCATAGAGCATTTTGATCCACCCGATCAGCCTAGGCCCAAATCCAAACTCTTCCAGGATGTGCCAAATATATTCCCACTCTATGGAGTCGAAAGCTTTGGTCACATCTAATGATAATATCGCCTTCAACCCTTCATTATCTGTTGGTGTTTGAATGTTTAAAAAGGCTCTCCTTATGTTTGTACTAGTTGATCTGTTTGTCATGAACCCAGACTGATCAGGGTGGACCAATTTTGAGATAACTTTGTCCATTCTGGCTGAAATAACTTTTGCTAAAATTTTAGCATCCGTACATAAAAGGGAAATTGGCCTATATGAGGCGGCGTCTAGGGGATCCTTCCCTTCCTCATGGAGTACGATGATGGTTGCTTCTCTCATTGAAACAGGGAGATAACCCGCCTCCATTGCCCCCCCTAAAGCCTTCAATAGTTCTGGGAGCAGAATATCCCCATAGTGTTTATACGTTTCCGTTGGCAAACCATCCGGACCCGGCGACTTTTGATTTGCCATATCGGCCACTGCCTGTTGTAGTTCGGGGAGCGTTATTGGGGAATCCAGACCGTCTCTTTCTTCCTGTGTTATCTTTGGGAGGACTAAATTCCCCAAAAAGCTCTCCATCACTGTTCTCCCAGCTCCCCTTACTCGTGCGGAGTATAAGTCCCTATAGAACTCCTCAAAGCTTTCCAGTATACTTTTGGGATTCGAGGTTACCCCCCCTTCGCTACTCCGAATTGCTAATACATTACTAGGGGCCCTGTTCGCCCTTGCCACCTGGGCCAACATTCTCCCCACCATCTCTCCCTCCATGAAGGCCTCCTGCCGCTGTAGCAACTGTTTAGTCTCGACTCTCTGTATTACACATAGTTTATATTCCTGTTGTTTTTCCAGCCATTTTTCTTTCCCCTCCATTGTTGGAGCTAATATATAATTATCCTCCGCTGCAGCCACTTCACTCCTTTTATTTTCTTCCTGTGCCCTTACCCCCTTATTGTACTTCGCCACCTGCTGGATTAATAATCCCCTCAGAAAGGCCTTCAGGGTGTCCCATAGGATCCCTGATTCTGCTGTATTTGCGTTGATTTCGATAAATTCTCTCAATGTTGGTGGAATGGTATCTATATTTCTAAGTATCTCAAACCAACACGGGTTAATTTTCCACCCCCTGTGTATTTCCTCCCTCCCTATCTTTAGACTAAGCGTAAGGGGGGAGTGATCTGAAATCCCCTTGGCCAATACCTAACTTCTTCCACCAACTCCAGTGCCTTGTCGTTTCCCATAACCATGTCGATTCTGGAGAGAGTGGAATGCGTGGCCGACCAGCAAGAAAATTGCTGAACGTCAGGGTTCCGCACCCTCCAGAAATCTATCCAACCCACCTCCTCCATAAACCGACTCAGCTGCCCTTTCTTCGTGGTTTCCACTGCCCTCTGAGCTGGAAATCTATCCATATTATAATCCAATACCTGGTTAAAATCTCCTATTATTATAGTTGGTATTCCCTGCTTATCCAACAGGAACTCATTTCATTTAAGCATGATCTCCATTTTAAATGGGGGGGGGGGACATACACGTTTACTACCACCATCCTTTTATCTTCAATTTGACAACAGAGAAAAATATACCGGCCCATTTCATCTGAAATGGCTTGCGTGCAGGAAAAATTCACTCCTTTCTTCACCATTATGCTAACCCCCCTACTATATGAACCGTAAACCGAGTGGTACTGATATTGGTATATCCCATTCTGCCTTTGTAATTGTTGGGCTGTTTCTTTTGTTAAGTGGGTTTCCTGCAGGCAAACCATGTCGATCCCAAAGTTCCTCATCATAGAAAACACTATTGCCCTCTTACCCACTGTGCCTAATCCCCTTATATTCCATGACCCCATTCTTAGTATTTTAGATTGCATCAAATTTCACCCAATATCTATATATATTTTTAACCAATCGTTTTTTATCTCTATAACAGTGTTTTCACTCATTATCCTAATGGTTCCCCCTTTCAAAACTCTTTGTGTCTCCCTTTTTACTTCCCTCTTCTGTGCGTCTACTATGATTCTCTCTTTTATATCAGTGAATGTACCCTTTTTCCCTTGACCCTTTACACACCTTTGATCTATAATAGTACCTATACCCATACCTCCCCCCCCCCTCCCCCCCCTCACCCCCCTCCCCCATCCCCAACTCTCTAGGTGAACCCCCAAGGGGCTACCAGTGACCTTAACCCATACTGTTGACCCTTTCTTCACATACACCCATGTCATCATCCTCTCATGCCCGCCCTCTGTGCAACCCCCCCCCGACCCATCCCCCCCCTTCATGCAATCTATTCAGAGTAACACAACATGTCACAGTGCCAGCAACCTTTCCCTGTTCTCCTCCACCCATTTCTCCACCCCCCCTGGATCCTCAAAGTACCGGGTTTCCCCCATGGCGATTACCCTCAATTTGGCCGGATATAAAAGAGCATACTGAATTTTAAATTTTTGTAATGAACGTTTAACCTGAATGAATTCTGCTCTACGTTTTTGGAGCTCCTGAGAAAAATCTGAATAAAAAGAAACTTTAATCCCATTAAAGAAAATATTCCCCTTGTCCCTAGCTTTTCGTAGAAGTGTCGCTTTGTCCTTAAAATTAAGGAACTTCATTAACAGGGTTCGTGGATAGCCTCCTACTGGTGGTGGGCGGAACGGCACCCTATGTGCTCTTTCTATACTGAATGATCCTGAGAAGGATTCTCTCCCGAAAGTCTCAATTAACCAGCCTTCTAAGAATTCAGTAGGATTGGATCCTTCACTCTTCTCAGGCATTCCTACTATCCTAATGTTATCTCTTCGACTCCTGTTCTCAATTTCCTCTAATTTGGCGGCTTGCCGGTGTAGCTGTTCCCTTATGTTCTTCATCTCTTTAACCAGAGGAAAAACATCATCCTCTACCTGGCTGATCCTTCCTTCCAGTTCTGTAGTTCTCTCAGCTATCCTTTGCATATCTTGTCTTACCAGTGCCAGATCCTCTTTAACTCCCCTCATCTGTTCACACAAATCTTTAAGTGAATCATTAGAGGTTTTTACTGCCCTAAAAACGTCCATTAACGTAGGTTCTTTCTCCATAGGCGGGGCAGGCCCTACCGCAGCGCCAATTGTTTCTGTATTTATTTTAAGGTTTTGATCTGGCAACATGGTGTTTTTACCACCCTGTGTCTGTGCCTTTGCCCCCTGGGCTCTTGGTGTTACAGCATTTGGTTGACTCTGCCCTTGACTTTTTCTCTCTCCTGTACCTCCTTGTTGGGTTTTAGGCTGGGTCCCCTTTTTTGGCGGAGACTGCGACGTGGGTTGCCCAAGTATGTGCCCTGTTGAATGAGCAAATTGTTCTAGTCTTGCTGCAGCTGCCATGCCTGTCTGCTGAGCATTTTTAACTTTATCCTTTGCTGAACGTAATTGCTGCATTTTCCCCCTTTCCTTGCGCAATATTTTATTTAGTCTAACTGCGAGCGGAGTCTCCAAAAAAGAAAAAAAAAAAAAAAAAATGGGGAGACCCAACCAGAAAAGAACAATTCTGAACAATGATCTCTCTCGTTTAAGAGTATAGACTACCAGGTGGATAGTCAGCTGGTATTCACATGAAGGCTGCGGTTCTTCACCTGAGGGAATCTTATGATCATATGGTATTACGACCTGCCAGGCAGGGGGTATATTCCTTAAAATGCGTTCAAAATGTATTTAATATAGATAGACAGTTCTCATAAGAGAGCACAAACAGCCAGGTCCATAATCTACTGGTATTCAAAATGATAGCTGCAAATCTACACCTATAGGGAGCACAGACAGTTAAATACACAGGATCTCTTCCTTTTCTCCTGCAAAAATAGCCAGACCTTGGGTATTTTCCACATAGTATTTTTCATATATATATGGTTTAACATGCACAGCCGTATGTCCCCTCAGGGGATCAAGTGGTTATATGATGATGCGAGACAGCCTGGCAGGAGGTATTTTCCGTAATATGTGTCTCCTATAGATAGACAGTCCTCATAAAAAAGAGCACAAACAGCCGTGATCGATTGGTGAAATGATAGCTGCAACTCTTCACCTACAGGGAGAGATAGGCAGGGTCTCTTCCTTTTCTCATACAGCAATACACAAAATACCCGGGCCTGGGGTATCTACCGTATAGTGTTTTTTGTGCGTAAATGGTTTAACCTGCATACAGCCTTATGTCGTTTCAGCAATATTTCATCACATGTGATCCTAGGCAGGGAGATCGCCCACACACTCCTCCTTACATTATATAAAGTTTATGTCTTGAGAAGAAAAAAAAAAAAAGGAGAAGGGCAGTAACTCAGAGAAGGTCAGACGGGCAGTTACTAAGATGGATATGTAACGTGAGCAGTCCTTCTTGCCCAAAAGTATCAGCAGGGAAACAATTTCTTTTAGGCACCATTAGCCAGGCCAGCCATATTAACCAGAAAAAGACAGTCTATATCAAAACAGCATCCGATCACACACTTCTCCTTGTTTCATGTATTTTAAACTTCCATTGCTGATGTTTACTGGTACTCACGCGACCGACCCTGGCATGCCCGTCTCTCCGTCCATATGTCAGTAGGTGTATACGCTAGTATACAGCGAGCCGTCTATGTCTCTGGAGGGTACGTTGTCTCCTCGCCATACAGCTTGTCAGCTTGCCAGCTTCCTCGATAGCCACGGGCACCCCCGCCGCTCTCTCAGCTCTGTGCGGATAGGGTGTCGGGAGTAGCGTGTGACGTCACATCCAGCCCTCTGCGTCCACACATGGTCTCGGACCTGAGGCTCGGGGAGAGCCAGGGAACTCCACAACCCACGTGTCTCCTGCGTCTGTTGCAGCTCTATAGCGATGTTGCGGACGTAGAGCTGTATTACCAGGGGAGGGGTTCCCCGGACCTCACGGCATGGAAGTAAGTCGGGAGGTCAGGAGGGCACACACAGGCAGCTTCTCACTCCTCTCCCTCACACATCCCTCTGCACTCTGCGCCGCTCAGCACTCACATCCGGTCACGCCCCACGAGGCATGCCCCTTCTTAGTATCAATCTACTTCAAAGGAGCTCCCTCTTTCATTAATTTCAACATCCATGATACATTGCTTCAATATTCCATTTATTGACAAACTCTCGTCACCCTGTGCACCAATGTTCTTACAGGGCCCCAATGTAGCCAGCAGAAGATCCATCACAAATACTTGCCCAAGTAATTCTATCCTGAGGGCAGAACTGTGTTTTACTACAAGTCCGTATCTTTCAGGCCTAAACCTAGCCCCTTTGTTTGAGAGCTCGCAAGTGACATAGTTGGCCTGTCTGCTTTTGTTTAACGTACATTTTGGGTGTATCATCTTATATGGAGAACTACTGTTTATTCTGTTGGAGTCACAGTGTAAGCTGGGATCTGAATTTCCATAGGCATCCCTGTGAGGTTAATTATATATTTATTCTTGTGTTTATGCTGAATGACATTCATATGTCATATGCTTTGTTATACTTTACGACTCTGATTTGCCAATACAATCTGTTTTTCTTTTATAAAGTTGTGAGTCCAATTCTTGTGTGCCAGCTAAGGTTCACAGAGAGGTATACTAGTGGTGTCAGTGAGGGTAAGGCCTTACACAGGACCAGACCAAGAGCAGAGGGCCCAAATTACCAGTGGCTCCTGTGGGGGTAGCGCTACACTTGAATTATAAACAACTGAGACACCTATGGGCACCCCAAGGAGTATAGTAATGCAGCACTTGCACTGTATAGTGGTGAACAGTGGGTGTAACCAAACTTTTAACAATGGGAGGGGCTTAAGGGGCATGGTTAAATAAAACCCAGGACTCCTTGTACTTATAAAATATGCTTTGGTTGCTGTTCCACATTTAGGAGTCTCACAGACACATATAAATCTCAACAAAATCAATTATATAAAAAAAAAAACAATGTAGCACCCAGCAGGGAAATAGCAGTTGTGTGGCTTTGGAGGTGATCATATACACTAGTGCCTGATATAGCCTGGTGCGCTGGAAGCACCAGGAATATGTGAGTACCCTGTTTGATATTTTAATAAAATCCATGTCCAAATGATATAGGCACTATTGGAGTTTTCTTACACCCACATGCATTTGTATGCTGTGCATTTACGGGGAGATTGTCATAAGGAAGAATGCAGGAGCCAGCGGATCTATATCCACCATACTTAGCCATGGAGAGGCTCACAAGCACTTTCTGACCCAACTTAAGTGAGGGGTCACAAGCTTTGAGGTGAGGATACACCTAATAGGGGGGGGGGGGGGGTTGGCACAGTGGTTGTTGGAGCACCTTATATTGGATCGCAGAGTCTTTCATCGAATGTGATTCACTTAAAGGGTCAAGTCACATGTGGAAAATCTTTGCGTTTTGATGGACTATTTAGCACTATCCTCTTTCCCGTGTCTATCATTGGTTGTGGAGCACGTATTTAGCCCCATACACACGGTCGGACAATCCGCGGACCAGGTCTGTCGGATCATGTCCGTCGTACTTTGTCCGATGTTGGTTTTGTCGGAAAATCCGATCACTGAACGTGGTGACGTTGTTGCCTACGACGGGAGTCACATGTGGAAAATCTTTGCGTTTTGATGGACTATTTAGCACTATCCTCTTTCCCGTGTCTATCATTGGTTGTGGAGCACGTATTTGAGTGTATATATACACACTAGGTTTGGTATACACAGCGTGGCACATTTATTGATTTGTATTTTTTGCACATACAAATGGCAATGCGACCAGTGTCAACAGCTCATTTTAATTTGAATTGAATTCTTGTGTGAACATACATGGTAGCTCGCAAGACTCTCGTTTGAAATAAAAAAAATGAAACCTTGCCATTGCATATGCTCTTGTGTATACTGAAAATAGACTGTGAGCTAACACTTTGTCTTAGCCTACCTTAAGAAAGAACTTCATTCAAATTGTCAAGGACTGCTTAGCAGTCAGCAACTTTTGAAACAATTAAGAATATGGTGAGAAATATGTAATGTACAATATAGTATATAAGGCAGTGTTTCAGGGTTGTGCAAGGGTCAGGAGTACATAGCGCACAGGGTGTTGCAGTGGCGGGTTTAGGTATACATAACACAAAATGCAGGGGTCCAGGGTGTGTAATTCAAAAAATTCAGAAGTATATAACGCTGCAGTCAGTGCAGGGTTTAGGAGTACATAGTACACAGAGAGCAGGAGCCAGGAGTAAGTAATGCATTTGGATCTTACCTTTTTATCCACTGATGAGGCATTTTTTCCCTACTGACCACAGATGAAGCATTTTCCCCCCTACTGACCAATGATGAGGCATCTTTTCCCTCTGCTTTTAGGTGGGGTGCAGGGTGGAGCGGTGGCAATAACACACACAGTCCAAGTGTGATGAAATAACTTGCAATGAAATAATGAAAAGGCAGTTCACAATTAACCGGATGGGAAGTGTTGGATTCAATCTGGGATCTCCACATCTACAAGATACACCCCCCCCCCTCTCTGGTGGAATGTAACCAGTTACACCTCATATTGTCATGAGTCTAGGGCTATTGTACGTGATGAATGGCGGCTCCTATCTGTCTGGGCTTCACAAAGACTAATTATGGGCTATCAGAGATCGCAATTCCAAGATTAGACAGCAGTCGGATTAAGTGCAATTCTGGACAGACGCTGCCCCCCAGAGACCACTTCTGGCAGTACAATCAGAATACATGGAGGCGTATACCAGCTGGGCAGTGGGAGGTGCTGTGATTGAGGTGTGATTGACAAAAAGGGTTTGCACACACAATTGACCCTCTTAATTCCATCTGGAGCTCAGCTGCGAAGGGTCACCACGATAAGTAGATCATTATATTGTATTTTAACTGTATATTATATCATTGTACTGTAGCCTTGCTGTATGTTGTGTAATTGTGTAACCCCCTTTTGATACACGTTAGCTTTCGCATTTCCTTGGGAAATAAACAAGATTTGATTATTATGAAGCCGTGTGCTTGGTTTCATAGCTAACCTCGTATTATTGTGATATTAAACGTAGCTTGCGCTCATAGGTTTAACAGACTAACAACATTATAGGGACTAGACAAATTAATACATAGATATAAGTATTATATCGCGTACTTCAGGAAGGCAGCCCAGCTCACAGGTCCAACAGTGTGTAGAGAGCAGGATTCAGCCAAACTAAGAGCTCCTGATGAGAGGGGCAGAATGCGGCCTGGCTGTCTTGTGCCCAAGCAGGAAGATGTCCAGAGAAGTGTGAGCCCTATGCTTTGCCTCCTCTTTAGAAACCTTTCCCTGACACTAGTCCTGTCCCTACCAGGAAGGGTACCTGTCCCTACTCTACCCACTAGTAAAATGCAGGCCAAACCTGGGAGCCATGGCCTTAAAAAGGCTCTGCCTGACCCAAGATGGCTGCTAAAGTAACATGGAGCTGCAGCATCCAATGGGATAGCTTCCCCAGTGACCCAGGAAACCATAGAGGAATCAAGTTCCTGTTGACTTTCCCTCCAACTGCAGTGCCACTGCGGAAGAGGATCACCTGCAGTGCAGGAAGGAGACTGCACCTGCCTACATATTGCCCACTGAGAAGACATTTTTTCCTCCTACTGACTGTTGACAGAGGCATTTTTTCCTATTACTAAACACTGATGAGGTATTTCTTTCCACCTACTGACCATTGAGGAGGCATTTTTTTTTGCTAGTGACAACTAACAATAGGGCAACTTTTTCTTTCCTCCCACTGACTGTCTTTTTGTCTCTCCTACTGACCACTGACACAGGGCATTTGTTTCTGTTATTGACCACTGGATCACCTTTTAAACCTATTGACCATTGCCTTTTTGCTTTGCTTCAACAATATGAATCTCTGGGTTCTGCACCATGAACACATTGGGGGGGGGGTTGGTGTTAAAAAGTTTTCTATGGCATCCTGTACCTTCTAGTTATGCCCCTGATTACATATGTATTTTTTTATAAATGGTTTGCATATTAAAAGTCCATTTCTTACTGTTCAGTGCATGTTGATGTATACCTATGTTTTGCAAAGTATTTTAAAAAAGTACCGGTAGGTTGAAATGTTCCTTGAATGTCATGCACAGTTCTGATCATTAGATGTCTGGTGTTCTGGGTAATACATTATATTCCTTAAATATTGTTGTATATATTGCTATTCTCTTTAAATATAGATTTTTTATAATTAGAATTTTATTTTTTCACCTATGTTTTCACAGCACCAGGCACACGATGCTTGTACATACACTATACCTAGGGAACATGTCACAACTGTCGGATATGTCCCATGGTTGCTTCCTTCAGTCCTCCTCAACCCCAGGTGAGACATCCAGGACCACCATCCACTCCCCTTAGGAGTTGGTCTCAGCCTATGGGCTGCTCTGTGAGTAGTTGAGAACTGGTTTGTTTACATGATGTTCTCTCCCCTTTAGAGGGTATCATATATTAATAAATCTATTATCTATTTTATCCTTAGTATAACTCTAACTATGCATCTAACTTCTGATGATTGGCTGTATACCAAGTTTCCAACATAGGGTGCCAAGCAATGGCGTCCCTAGGGGGGGGAGAGGGGGCCCTGACCCCCCCCCAAAATTATGCTGTGCCCCACCATGTGCCCCCCCAAAAAAAAACAAAAAAAAATTTTTTTTTTTTTTTTTACAAAAAGGTCTTTTTGTTTGCATTCGTAGCGGATGTGCCACATCTTACTCAGTCCACCGCTCGAGTAACACAGTCTCTATTGAGAGGGCGAGTATCCTTCTAGCCTAGACCAGTGGGTAAGTGTGTGCACTGCAGTACACTGTAATCACTTAACTGCATTATCTCCATCCCTTCTCTCCCCCATCTGTCCCTCCCCCTCTCCTGTTCTTTCATGACCTTCACAACTTACTTTCACTTTCAGTTAGGCAGGTAATAGACTGTGCAAATTTCTTTCCTGCATGCACAGAGTGCAGGAAAGAAACTTGCATGATTCCCCCATCAAGACAATGGTGACAGGGGAATATCCTTCCTGCCCAGCAATTGTATTCTCCCAACACACAGTCATTATCACTAGTGGCTATAGCAACCACTAGTGATAATGATCAACTTGGTACATTCAGCCTGCTCATTAATGGTTCCTGCTGAACCAGCTGAGATTTAAACTGCCTATGGCTGGTCTTAGCACTTAGGCAGCCCATACATTGATCACTTTTTTCATTTAACTAGTAGGTTGCATGAAAAAAAAGAGAAATTATCCAATTCTTCCATCTACACATTATAGGTGGATGGGGGAATCCTCCCAGTGTGGACCAGTGGTGGAACTACCAGGGTTGCTATTCACATCGCTGGTCTCTGTCTCCATGGCAGCAGCGGCATATTGGAACCCGGTGCTGGTTACTTTATGGGGCTGATGTACAGGAGGGCCAGCACAATTTGTTGTTAGAGATGGGCAGGGCATGTTCAAAATCCCACATACATTTAAGCATCAGATCAGGAATGTCTCACTGCCTGTGATTAGCCGTGTGCAGTGTCGGCTTCCTGGCGGGATCGGGCAACTGGGATTTCAAACACACCCGAGCCCATCTCTAATGGTTGTAGAGTAGACAGTTGACCTCCCTGCAGGTTGCTTAGCAGCAGTGCAGCCTTCTCTGACATGCTGATCGTGATGCAATCCGGGTGATGCTCCTAGTCAAATCCTAGTGTAAAATATCATAGTGATTTTATTGATCAAAGCCCACACCTTACAGGCATAGAGCCCACACCTTACAGACATAGAGCCCACACCTTACAGGCATAGGGCCCACACCTTACAGGCATAGAGCCCACACCTTACAGGCATAGAGCCCACACCTTACAGGCATAGGGCCCACATGGCTGCTAAACATATGGTGGATGTGGTTGTACTCTTGATGCTAATAAATACTGTGTTTATTAGATCTGACTGGGAGCATCATCTGGATCACATCCCGATCATGTCAACAGAGAAGGTTATACAGCATTACTGCTGCTAGGTGACCAGCTGGGGGCTGGCTCTCTACAACCAATAGTGAGCCTGCATGCACCCATAATGTCACCAGCACTAGGTCCTAATAGACTGCTGCCAAGGAGACAGATGCCAGACCAGCACTGTCAATAGCAGGGGCAGGACAACAAGAGGAGGCTGGGGAACACCACAGTGGCAGAACACCAAGGCCCGGTGGCAAGACAACCTTTGCAACCCTGATAGTTCTCCACTGCTTTGGACCCTTATATTTTCTTGGTATGCTGGTGACATATATCTCTTGTTTTCTGGCATTTTATAGTTGCCCCCCTACTTTTGTCCCTGTCCCCCCATAAATATGAAAGCTGGAGACGCCACTGGTGCCAAGGCAAGCTTGTTTCTACTATGAATTTTTAATCCCCCATATGTATATATTTCTGTCACTGACGTATGAGTATATGTGGGTATATTCTGTCCATTATGTCCATATCATGTTCGGCATTATTTATGCCGTATATACTGTACTAATCATGTCCGCTGGATTTTTTATAATAAATACTTTATCTCTTTTATTATTATTATTATTATGTTTGATAGATTCATTTTCTATAATTATATCATTTATTGCTAATCATTGTTATAGTACATTGTGCTTTATTATATTATGGATTGTTACATGTGATTATGACAATGAAATCATGGTTATATACACTTCATTTATTATCTTTATTTGCAACGACATGCCTCATGTAAAGTCCTATTTCTCTCTCCTTTTTTTACCAATATATCCAGGGATGGTGGCGTGCCGTTGTTAAATCACAGGTTGTGACAGGTCCTGTTTAACTTTAGCTGTCTCTTTAAATATATTATTATTGATGCACTTTTATTATCTATTCTGTAATCTAGGTTCATTACTGATTCAAATTAGTTTTCCTGTGAATTTCCATGATTTTAGGGATTTTCAGGTGTATTACAAGCTGTCGCATGATTGAGTAGTGAGTGAATGATGTAAAGTAGCTTATTGGTTGAGAGTGTTTACTAAATCATGGTGACAGCTGGGGTGAGATTAACCTTGTGAATAAGCACTATGATGTTAATCGCGTTAAGGCACAATACAACCAGTGTTGATTTGTGTTGTCGATTTATAATAAACCCTCCAGTGTTTGGATGCTATTGTGAGATTTTCTTCTTCTTTGAGCTATGTGGATTCAGATGGGTAAAGCTGTAGTCTCTGATGGGTCTCTTGACACCTGCAATACTGTATGTGTCTATTTACATTATAAAACATAACCCTTAACCTGGACTGTGGATTGAAAACTACTGATCTTGCTGAGTAAGGAAGATGACATGAAAGGCTGGCTTTAAAGGGGTTGTAAAGGTAAAAGTTTTTTCACCTTAATGCATTCTATGCATTAAGGTGAAAAAACATCTGACAATACCGCCCCCCCCCCCCCAGCCACCCGTTTTACTTACCTGACCCCTCAAAAGTCCCGTGCTAGCCCCCGACATCCTCTTTGCCGCTCACCCTGGCCATTGATTGGCTAGAGTGGATGGATTGAAAGCAGCGCAGCCATTGGCTCGCGCTGCTGTCAATCACATCCAATGACGCGGCGCGCCGGGGGGTGGGGCCGAGTGATACAACGAGCGGCTATAGCCGCCGGCTGTATCACGGGAGTGCACCCGCAAATACTCCACACCATGCGAGGGAGCTTGCATTAAGGTGAGCGGTACTTGCGGGGAGGAGCCGAGACAGCCACAGAGGGACCCCAGAAGACCAGGTTCGGGGCCACTCTGTGCAAAACGAGCTGCACAGTGGAGGTGAGTATAACATGTTTGTTATTTTAAAAAAAAATTTAAAATCTCCTTTACAACCCCTTAAAGTGCGTCAATAAAAATTCCATAATCACAATATATTGCACAGGGTAGAAGTCATCATCTAACTAGTACCACTGCTAGTTCAAATTAGATGAAGCTATCAAGAGCCTAACTGCAGCACACACACATGCTGGTATTCAGATTAGTACGTGGACAAGTGACATTTGTTATAGTGGGGACTAGAGCTGTCTATGAGGTGTTAATGACGTTTACACTCAGGATTGCCTTGCTGGAACTCAACAGCTCTATGCAACTTCAGTTAACATTCGTGCGTCTGCATTTTCATAATTTTTTTGCATTTTGATGTGCCTTTCATGCCCCCCAATTTAAATATATGTTACCAAAAAAACACTATATTGCACTAAAGAATCTCCTGCGCCTTTCTCCAAGTTGCTCAGAAGGATGTTCATAGGCATAAATGTAATTTTTTTTGTTGCGCTATTGCCAAAGCATGATAAATTACACAAGGACTAAAGAAAGACTCTGCTAAGAACTATGTGCAAGCAAAATAACATCATAATATAATGACATTATGAAAAACCTACCTAAATGTTTATGACACTTTGCATAATTTAGGCAGTTTAGATTATCTCAGTTTTAGGTAGGATACTATTGCTAAATTTTAAGACACCTTACTGACTGTAATAGTACCAACTGGTGTAGAGCAAATGTGGTACCAATTTATAAACAAGGATCGAAAGGTATACCAGGAAACATATGTCAGCCCAACAACACTATGTAGCACCCTCTACTTAGGTAGGTGCTAGAATAGGATTTTTGTGTTGAAGAGTAAGTACATTTAGGCAGGCCTGGCTGGCAACCAGGCCTGTTTGTTTTGGTTTGAGTGGGCTGGGAGTGGCTTAGAGCAGTAGCTGGTGACTCACAGGCAGAGTCACTGAGACCTCCCTCTTTTCTCCAGAGGTTTCTAGAAGAGAGGAGAGGGGGAGCTGCCTGAGGTGTTCTAAGGAGCCCTGACCAATCCCCAACCTGGATTGGCTGGTGGCAGGCCTCCTTAAATACCTAGGGTCAGCCCAGCTGGGGAGGAGTTGTTGGGTGGAAGAAATGGAAATGGAGTACTAGGCTGTTGGGGCCTTTGAGGGAGCTCCCCAGTCTGGGGGGGGGGGTAACCTTGGGCCTGGGGCTCGGGGTCAGGAAGGAGCCCTACACGAAAGTGTGAAGGTTCTGGACAGGAGGCACAGGAGGAGCGAAAGAGGACAGCAGGAGCTAGTACTGCCGGGCAAGTCTTCATGGGGAACCACCGGTTGTAGCCAGGAGGGCTGGTGACTGACATGTGCCGTCATGAGGACTGGGGAGACATGTCTGAGAGGACTGAGTGGAAACAGTCAGAGATGGGTGCAGAGCCAGTAGTGAGGACTGCAATGTCATGGGCAGTGGAGTTGGGCAGCTGCGGCCATGAGGGCTTGCAGGGCCTGAAGAGGGCTGACTGGGAGCAGTAGTCCATCAGTAGGACAGCTAGCACTAAAGACTTTCTATTTCTGCTACACTATAGGGACCCGTGGTCCCTGCCTGCAAAAGGCAGTTGCTAAGGGCTGGCTGAGCCAGTGTCAGGCCTAACCTTACATGTGCTAGCTGGTCCTGAGAATTGAGAGTTGTGCAGGAGGAAGGAAGAGGAGTAGTCTGCAAGCAAGGAAAGTGCTGGAGAAGACTGAAGTAGTAATATGTACAGAGGAGTGTACATAGTTGTCCCAATTGATTGATATACAATTCACCAATTGATTGATATACAATCCACCAATTGATTGATATACAATTCACCAACTGATTGATGCACAATTCACCGGGCATCCCATACTTCCTTCACCCCATCCAAGTTAAATTCCCTCAATAAAACAAGCATATGGACTGTTCATGGTCTTAACGTGACTGAGGAGTAAATGCCAGGCTGGGCAGGATGACAGGTGGGCCACAACACTCAGTGGCTTCTATGGGGGCACCGCTACAAGTAGCCCACCCTTTTTTGAAACCTATTAAAACCACTGGCTCTAATCACATGCTTCAAAAAAAAAAAATGCCCCCCTCCCTTATTGGAATCCATGGTCCAGCACCCTGCATGTAGATCAGGCGGCCTGATGCATGGATAGGGGGAGCGCCATCCGTGCGCCCCTAATGGGCGGGCCGCCGCTGGGTTCTTTACTGTTAGAGCAGTAAAAACGTGGAACTACCTCCTTCAGGAAGTGGTACTATCTGAGAGTGCCGACAACTTTAAAACACTTTTAGATGTCTTCCTCAGGAAGCAGAATATACAGGGCCATGGGAATTGTTAGAGAATAAAAATCACACACACATACAGTTTGAACTGGATGGAGACTTTTTTAACCTTATAAATTACGTACCTCAAGATTGTTGATGAAGTAGGCATTGTGGCAGTTCAATTACAGTAATGAATACTGGCAATATATGCATTTTTCAGTCAATCAGCCATTCGATCCAGGCATTTAATTGATTGAGTGTTGAAAGCGGACCTATCACACAACACCAATGGTACATTTGCTTGCACTGATCTGATTGCTTTTACACTGTCAACACATCTAACAACACATCAGCACAATCTAATTGTAAAAGCTCCATCTCCTAAAGATTTATCAACAACTGCATAGTGCCAGAGCCTATCCAGATAGTTGCATTTCAATGTGGGGTTTGACTGAAAGTGGTTCTTAAGGCAGGTTTTTTAAAGCGGTTGTATAGTCAATATTACAACTTTTACCTATAGGTAAGCCTATAATAAGGCTTACCTGTAGGTAAAAAGAATATCTCCTAAACCGGTTTAGGAGATATTCCCCTCGCCAGTGCCGGGACAAGGTCATCCAGTGCCCAGGGCAAAGATGCCAAACTGCGCCCCCCTTTCTCTTAGGGTTAGGCTCAGGGTGCCCCCTACCCCTGCAATATACCATTGCGCCAGGGGCAGCCGCCCCTCCTGCCCACCCCTTGTCCCGGCCCTGCCCCTTGCAATGAGCCACTGACTGCAACGGCGCATGTGCACAGGGGATTCTCGGCTGAAAGCCCGGCAGATGCCGGACTTTGCTGGAAAGAAATATCCCGCGCTGGAGTGACGACATCACGGCTCCAGCCACTCACAGCGCTGGAGCCGCGATACCCGGAAGACACGGCGAGGCAACATGTCATCTCCCTCGGCGTGGACCAAGTGAGTTACCAACGCCTCGTTCTAAGGTAAGTATTTAATAATGAGCTAGTATGCATACTAGCTCATTATGCCTTTTGCCTTACAGGTGTAGAAAAAAACATTTTTTTGGGGGGAGGGTGTACAACTGCTTTAAGGTAAAAAACTTTTATGTTCAGTAACCCCCCCCCCCCCCATATAGTTACCTAAGACTGATCTCAATCCAGCCCTGTTCCCAAGAGCAGCGGCCCTATCCCTCCTCATTGGACATCAGCGAGAGCCGTTTGTTTATGGTGGAGAATGATTGATTTGTTCAGCTGAAAATGGCAATATAGCTCTGACTGAGCCAAATTATTGAGTTACATCCCCTTTGAGCATTTTTTGTGTTTAAAAAGTTGAGGTCTGGAGCGCATTGGACTGCATACAGTCACAGGGCACATTTGCCACTAGGGCCCTTTAAACATGACAAACAACCACAGAGAAGACCTAATACAAACTTTGTCTGTAGATAATCTGTATGGGAAGTATAGTTCCACCCACTGAGCCAGTGACAAGGAACATGTATGCTGCCCAGGTAACTGAAATTTATGATATTACATGTATCAGACTCACTAAGCTGTGAAGCTGAGGGATCAGCATGAGAAACTTGAAGAGTATAAACTATCAGTGCAGAAAAATATTCTAAACTAAAGTTGCTGCTGTGGATGAAACACTCTCCTCATGCCTAATGCCGTGTACACACGGCCAAACTTTTCGACAGTAAAGGTCTGACGGAACAAATCCGTCAGACAATTCGACCATGTGTGGGCTTTATCAGACCTTTGCTGTCGAAAAATCAGACGGACTTTAGATTTAGAACATGTTTCAAATCTTTCTGATGGACTTGAGTTCAGTCGAAAAATCTGTTCGTCTGTATGCTAGTCCGACGGATGAAAACCGACGCTAGGGCAGCTATTGGCTACTGGCTATGAACTTCCTTATTCTAGTCCGGTCATACGTCATCACGGTCGAATCCGTCGGACTTTGGTGTGATTGTGTGTAGACAAGTACGTTTCGACGGATGTCCATCGAAAGTTCGTCGAAATGTTCGACGGAATTCAGTCCGTCGAAAAGTGCGGTCGTGTGTACACGGCATTAGCCTTTTTCTGACACTTGTTGCTTACAAGTTAAAATCAGTATTTTTTTGCTAGAAAATTACTTAGAACCCCCAAACATATATTCTTTTTATCAGAGACCCTAGAGAATAAAATGGCAATCGGTGCAATATTTTATATCACACTGTATTTGCACAGTGGTCTTTTAAATGCAATTTTTTTGGAAGAAATACAATAAAGTTAGCCCAATTTTTGGGATAATGTGAAAGATGATGTTATGCCGAGTAAATAGATACCCAACATGTCATCTTTAAAATTGCACACACTCGTGTGGAATGGCGACAAACTATGGTACTTAAAAAAAATCTGTAGGCGACACTAATTTCTACAGGTTACCAGTCTAGAGTTACAGAGAAGGTCCTGCGCTAGAATTATTGCAATCACTCTAACGATTGCGGCGATACCTCACATGTGTGGTTTGAACACTGTTTACATTTGCAGGCACGACTTATGTATGCGTTCACTTCTGCATGCGAGCACGAAGGGGCCCTTGTAATTTTTTTTACACTGTACCTTTAAAAAAAAAAAAAAACATTTCTATCACTTTTGTTTCTGTCACAAGGAATGTAAGCATCCCTTGTGACAGTAATAGACAATGACAGGTACTCTTTATGGAGGGATCTGGGGTCTATAAGACCCCAAATCCCTCCTTTGCACTTAAAAGCATTCAAAACGCAAAGTTTGGCTGTTTTAGTGTAATTTTTTTAAAATTTGGTGCCTTTAAGGCTCCAGTAAACAGGAAGTGATGTCATGACATCGCTTCTGGGTTACTAGATCCGAGACCTGATCAAAGCCAATTCTGGCTTTGTTCAGGTATCCAGCCAGCCGGCGGACGTGGCAGCTGGTCGCCTCACGGTGGATGGGAGAGCCTGGGCGCGCCGCGGAAGTCGGCATGGGGGGACGTCCCCTCCCACTGCTTTTTATAACAGCTGAGCAGCTGATTAGCCGCATTGGTTGTTATCACAAGAAAGATGACCGTCGTCTCTAAAAAACAATACTGCAGGCATTACCCCCGCGGTAAAACCCCTTAAAGCCGAAGGCCGCTAATTTGCGTTAAGTCGGCATGAAGGGTTTAAGATGTCAGATCTTTTAGACTTAAAGTAGAACTAAAAGGAAAATTTTTATTTCATTTATTTTCATTTATTTTCATTTATTTCATTATGTAAGGGAGGGCTATAACTACTGTTTTTTTGCTATTTGTGTCTGATTGGAGAGATTTCCCTTCACTTCTTGTCTCCTAGCCCAAGCAGGAACGTGAAAGGAAATACTTCTAAGTGAGCATACCTCCCAATCGCACTGAATTCACCAGGACCGTCCAAAGTCCCAGTATCCTGGTGGATTATGGCTGTATCTTGGAATGGACCCCAATACAAGTTCCGGCAATAGGCAATAGACAGTAACTTGCCCTCAAGGGCGCACTAGCATGAGTACCAGTTTTAACCTGCACCACAACTCTTGCAGGTGTCTTGGGTCCCACAGCCAAATTGCATCCAGCTGACTCTCACACTAACTGCATACTGAGCAAACTGAAACCGCAGCCACCTCCTCCTTCCCAGCTCTGATGTTTTCATTTACACAGACAAGAGGAGGAGGCAGGGAGGAGGAGGGACACTGCTCTGGATGTGCCGTGCTGATCTGAGGTCTGTAGTAAACACAATATACCTGGCACTTAACAGGGGAGGGGACACAGTGACTGGGAAGGGCAGGCAACTAATATGTATGCTTGGAGTGATTTTGGGGAAGGGGCTTCATAGCTGGTAATCCAGGACTGATTCATTTTTATAAAAGTCAAACGCTCCACGGAGTCTGTGGACAGACGCGTTCTATGATCAGTAACGAAACTTCCTGCAGCACTGGATGCCGTTCTGAAAGCACGCTGGATGCAGTCTATTCTCATGACCCAGTAAGTCAGTGGATCGTCAGCTGGAAAGCTCTCCATCTCTGTTTTGGCCCCAAGGTAATAGTCCACCATGTGATGCAGACGCTGCCGAGGGGATGTGGAAGCTGACAGCCCTGGGCGGCGAGGACTAAAATTTTTTTAAAATTCCTCACTTCACCAACGCTCCTCTCTTGATCAACAGAAGACTCAAAATCACGTTTTCCACAACACTGTAACCTACTGGAGTCAGAAAAAACATTCAATAAAATCCTCTTTAACATGCCCTCAAGAGATTTTATCTTCTGCACTCTCTGTGGGGACAGGATGAGTTCTGTGACCTTCCCCTTATAACGGTGGTCAAGGAGGGTTACCAACCAGTAATCATCCTTCTCCTTTATTCCACGTATTCTTGGGTCTTTTCGCAGGCTTTGAAGCATGAGGTTGCTCATGCGCCTCAAATTTGCCAAGGCTTGAGAAGCAGACTCCTTGGGGTCACTCAGGATGATAGCATCTGGAACTTCCTCCTCCCAGCCACGTACTACTCCCAAGGGTCCTGGGGTTGGAAAGCCAATGCTTACAGATTGATGCATGTCTTCCTCTTCTTTGAAGCCTATGAAAGTGCCAGAATCCTCCTCCTCATCTTCCTCCCCTCTCTCCTCCTGTGTGTTCTGTGACATTCCCTTCCACGTGATGGTAGAGAGATGGAGCGGCCTTACATGAAAAGTATTAGGGACTGGAAACCTGCCATTGTGGTACAGCACATTGTGCAAATTCACGGAAGGAGGCAGAATCCACCAGGCTGAAAGGCAGAAGCTGGAGAGCCAACAGCTTTGACAAGCTTGCATTCAGATGCTGGGCATGTGGGTGACAGGGACTGTATTTTTTTCCCCACTGCAGCAGATGGGGAAGAGAAATTTGCTGGCTACAGTTTACAGCTGGTGGTGTGCTGCTGGCAGATGTGCTGCTAGGACCTGGGACACCCTTTGCTATACCATCATTACTGTCAGTGGAGGCTGCTGGGAGGTAAAGACTCTGCATAGCAGGGGCAGACTGAAGTGGGTAAGGAGAGGAGAAGGAGGGACAGATTTGTGCCCCTTTTGTGTGGCTTTTAGGTGTTCTTGCCAACGGGCTGAGTGGTTGGACATTAAATGCCTTGTTAGGCATGTGGTACCCAAATGGCTGGTGTTTTTTGTGCCATGTTTGATGTACCTGAGACACAGTTTACAGATAGAAACAGTGCGATCTGCTGCAGATGTGCTGAAAAAGGCCCAGACAGCTGAGCTTTGGGCAGTGGGCCGGGAGATGACAGCTGCAGAATGTGATGGAATAGGCTCTCTACTCATTCTTGATGTCGGCCTCCTTGGGGTTGTGTTACGCCTCACCTTATGTTTTCCTCCTCTGCTCTATCTGGCACCCAAATGGCATTAAACTTGCAGTAAAGCACACAGAAGTAAAGGGCATTAAACTTGCAGTAACACACAAAACGATATGGTGTTAAACTGTAGACATTTCCGGAGATTCGTACATTCGTACCAATCCGAAATACAAATTTTTATGCATACGAATTTGGTACGATATACGAAATTTGTATATGAACTTCGGATCCAAATTCAGTTACAACAGAATCGTACAGAATGTTCGTTAACTACGATTATTCATTATGATGAAGTTAAAAACCCCAGGAAGTCAGCACAGCACAGGGATGGTGGGAGCCCCTCATAATGATAAATTCATCGTAACGAAAATTCGTAATTGTTACGAAAAGTTAACAAATCTACAAGTTAAAAACCCAGGAAGTCAGCACAGCACAGGGATGGTGGGAGCCCCTCATAATGATAAATTCATCATAACGAAAATTCGTAATTGTTAGGAAAAGTTAACAAACCTAAAAGATAAAAACCCAGGAAGTCAGCACAGCACAGGGATGGTGGGAGCCCCTCATAATGATAAAATAATCATAACGAAAATTCGTAATTGTTACAAAAAGTTAACAAACCTTTTGAAGCAGCTGAAAAAATGTCCAGTGTGCACAGGAAGCACAACAGACAGCAGCATTGTCAGTCTGGGGAGGATGGTAGTGTTAAATGTGTTAGCAGTTTTAAATACACTAAACAAATTGAAGCCAAACTCCAGCTCGCACTTTATAGTTAGTTACAGCAAACATTTTTTTTTCATTTTGGCATAAAGGTTTTACATGAACAAATAAAAGCTGAATACATATAAATCATATAAAACACTACCAATGTTATCTGGGTTGTCTCATACATGTAAATTGCTACATTCTGCTGGAGAGCTTGTGAAAAACAACAGATTTACTGGCTGGATCACCAGATGAAAATAGAAGAAAGAAAACTTAAAAACGGAAATTATTGCAGCCATCACATCCAAGAATCGGTATATTCCAATATAATAGATGGTTGCCTTTGGGTTTATTACTGCTTTAAGCAGTTCTCTGGGCACACAGAAAATTGTCTTTGTTAATCTAAAGGCATAATTTTTCTGCTTTATCTTTCTTTGTAATTGCTTATAATATTATTCATGCTAGGTTCTTTTTAAAGTGGGGTGCCCCTTAAAAAAAAAAAAAATTAAAAGTCAGCAGCTACAAATACTGCAGCTGCTGACTTTTAATAATCGGACACTTACCTGTCCCAGGGATCCAGCGATGCGGGGAAAAGAAGCCCCCCCTCGTTCCCTGCTCCGCTCGCGGCGCCTGCATTCTTACAGTGGGCACACGGCTGTGGCTTCACAGCCGGGCACCCACTGCACATACGTGAGCGGCGCCGCGTGCCGTGATATGCCGCACAGTCATCTGGGACCTGTCACGTGTCCCAGATGACTGACTGCGCCGAGGGGAAGTGATGTCACCAGCCCGGGCACTGAAGGAGGCAGACTACGAGGGACCCCCTAGCAACAGGCATTTAGAGGTAAGTAAAACATTTATTTTTCCAATTATTTTTTTTCAAATATTTTTTGGATTTTTCAGATATTTTTATTTTTTTGAGGGGAAACACCACTTTAAGGAAACATGGCATTCCTTCATATCTCCCATGATGTGATATGTTTGTTATGGCGGACTAGATAGATGGTCCACACACTATTGATGCAGTAATATATTATAAAACAATCATGTAATTTATCTGGCAGACTCAGCTGCCATATTAAATATTTATTTTTCTAAAACCTGTTATTAAAACAAATTCTAGAACTATTGTATCAGGAATTACACGCTGTCTGCTGAAACAACATGAGGTAAATTACTTTTCAGGTGCTGCCACAAAGTGGTCCAAGATCTCAGAAGTGATGCAAAAGACCTCCAACTGTCCATGAGTAGACTGGAATCCTAATCAGAGGTTATAAATGAACAATCTTTTAAAAGTCTTCATTATGCCTTTGTAATTTCATAAATCTGTTAAAGATTTACCTGGCTACTGAAATAAATGTTTTCTTCTAATTTGTTCTGCACTTTAAAATTTAAAAAATTTAAGCTGATAGTTGATGAGAACTTCTTTGATCATGGATTTTGGTCAGTCTCAAGGTCAACCGTATTCAACTGCCCAATCACTACTACATAATGTCAATAGTAGCCACCCTCCCCTCTGTTGTTGCCACTATTCTCTAAATAAGTTGGTGATGATACCCTCTACTATTCTGGTCTTATTGCTGGCTCTTCAGCTCAAGATGCCATGTGGGGAAAATGGGGAACATATGAAGTATGCTCCCCGATCTCCTTGCAGTTAAGAAATCTTATTTACTAGCATACCGTGGTGGAATTAACATATTTCCATAAAGAAAACCTGTCACCACTCTGCACATTGTCACCAGGGACTTCTCATCTCAGCACACTATTAGTAATAATGTTAAATTATAAAAATAAAAAAGAATTCCTAAAAATATACATTTCAATTTAATAAAATAAAAAACAAAACAAAAACCCATATACGCAACACATCAAACAGTCATAATGCACACTTGTTAAACGGTCATGACACACACAATAATGATAAACAAGTGCAGATCAGACTACACACAGTTAGGTGCCCCCCTCACCTGTTACAGGTTTGGGAATAACTTTAATGTCATCATTTTTTTTTAATGCTAAATATAAAAAGTTTTAAACTTATTTTTTTGTAACTTTAAGTACCTGTGATTTTTACCAAAATGCGCAATGCTAAATGTAGACATA
This sequence comes from Lithobates sylvaticus, assembly GCA_028564925.1. Taxonomy (NCBI): domain Eukaryota; kingdom Metazoa; phylum Chordata; class Amphibia; order Anura; family Ranidae; genus Lithobates; species Lithobates sylvaticus. Next base: position 248,300,313 of record CM053026.1, read on the forward strand.
ATTATTATTTATTAACTCAATGCAGTATTATCCTTTATATTTAATAAAGATTTTGGAAATTACATTGATAAGTGTACACCAATGATTATCAAAAATATTGCTTTGATAAACATTTGCACAGATATAAAATTATTTACTAAAACAAGTTGATATCTTATATTTAACAGCAACAGAATTCGACTGTCAAAAGCAAGAATCCACAACTGAATTACCTGGAACATCTGAGTCATTGATTAAATTCCTGACTTCAATTACTTTCTTTTCAAAAGGTTTATATACATTTTCCAGCAATGACCTTGCGCTTATTCATAGATAATGTGGAAATGTTAGATGTTATGTGTGAAGCTTTTGATATAACTGTCATTAATTAAATAATTACTATCATTTAAAAAAAAAATAAAAAAATCAGATGACATTTTAGTAAATATATACGCAAAAATCGTGTAATGAGTTCCCGATGATCTAATTTAAAGTTTAATTAAAGTTAAAGTTTCACCTCCTCCCCACCTACAGTTTGTTTAATACCTTCCCCAGCTTGATCCGCCATGCTGTGGATACATTAATAAATTAAACTCCTCTGAGAGGCACCAGGTGACTTCTTGGGCAGCCAGTGGCTCCCAATTCTGACTGTCACTGACAGATGGTGTCCCCACTGACAATTGGGAACCTATCAGAGTGGTTCCGGATGATGTAGTCTGCTATGAGATGAACACTGCCACTTTCAGGTTGCAGTGGGATCTGCAGTTCCATCTATGTAACAGTGTAATTGACCAATAAAGCTTTAATAGATTAACAACTTGAGTTTCCAGTGCTGTGCTGGGATAGCAGCTATTTATTCTGGTACCATTTTAAAATGGCACCAGTAATCAGAGACTCCTGCAAGTCCAAACAAGTTCAGGCTGGAACATCCAGCTGACTGTGTTGGGCTTCTGATCTTTTGCTACACAGCGCTCCAAAAACTGCTTGTAGCAGATCAATTTAAACACAACGCTTTTGTATCATGTTTATATTAACACTGTATTGATGTCATAAGTAATGGCATAGCACTTCCTTTGAGTACGGAGATAGTAACAGATGTAACAGATGTTGCCACTCTGTCCACTGCTATAGTGATCTATTGGTGGGCGATTGCAGAAAAAAAAGTGTAACAAAAAATAGTTTAAAAATAGAGGAAAAAAAAGATAAACAGTATATATATATATATATATATATATATATATATATATATATATATATATATATATATATATATATTGTGTGTGTGTGTGTGTGTGTGTGTGTTTATATATATATATAGTAGGCCATGATGAGGGGGGGTGTCGAAATGCGTCAGTGAGGAGCTTAGTGACATCATCACGTACGACCAGAAGTAAGGTTCTGCTGTATATGAGATGACGCTGATATTATCCCTTAGGGGGGCAGTGTACCATTAAAGTGGCAAGTCAATTCCAGTGCACTTATGAGTACATTTCCTTTGGATTTAAATGTTTTTGGCCTATAAAGTGGAAGCTTTTTAAAATATACTGTGCTATGATATCCTTTTGTCTCTTCTGAGCACAATTGGAGAAAGGTGCTGGCATGTGTATCCTGAGAGCCTTGGAGGTCCATCTGGTGGTGAAGGTCCCTTTAATACATCTGGAAAAGCCAGAGGAGATTTGTACCCCTTTCAAAGGGAAAGGTTTGACCTATTTATTGTCATAGGTCAATATTTTGAGGTGAGGAGGCGGTGTGACTGGTGACGGAACACACTGAGGTGGAAAATATACACATTCATGCAGGGCACCTAAGTTTTTGTGTGAACGCTTTTTTAAAAATTTTGATGCACATTATTAATTATGCATGTCATTCCTTTATGATGGACTTGTTTACACATTATTAATGCACATCCATAGTTATACATGTCATTTGTTTGTAACCCCTTCCATTCCTGTGAACATCAGAATGGTGGGGTGACCATGTTCACTCTGAAATTCCTTTTGATTATCCCACATTGTATAGCATTAACTTTCTGTCTAGACGTGCAGATACCCAAAATTGAATGGGCCTTTTTTTTAAGTGAATTCAAAAATCTAACTCAGTTACCCTTTTTAAACTTTCATGGTTTGGGGTCATTTTTGCAATTTACTTGTAGTAAGTGTTTAAACAGTGCTAGAGTTTTTTTTTTTTTTTACTGTATGTAGCGGGGTCGTTCCCCTTTTAGGGGAGAAGACTACAGTCCCCATAATTCCCCAGGCTCCCGGGAGGATGGTAGTTTCCGCCCGAGAGGCTGATGGGGGAGGTGATAAAAGGGAAGAGGACGCAGAGACTACTGAGTGAGGAGACACCTGTGCGGACCGGGACTGCTGAAGGCCTGAAGCCTGGGCCTTGCAGCAGGCAGAGAGAGACTCTCACCCCTCAGTGTCAGCAGCAGCGGAGTGGAGACTTTTGCCTACACACGGTCGGACAGAGAGAGGACCGGAGCGCAGGGGCTGTGACGGAGGAGGCCGGACGCCGCCAGTGGAGGTCCCGGAGCTGAGGACGGTATCCGGAGTGGTGAGCGAGCTGAAAGGCTCATCCTACATTGTTATTTCACTTCATGCCTATTGAACTGCCAAGGCACATTTACCTCAGAGCAGAAGATTGTACTTTCTGTGGATTACAAACACACCATTTAAAGCTACATGTGCACCACCTCTACAGTTCTTGTGCCGGTGGAGAATACTGTGTTCCCTCAAGGACTGAGCTCAGGTCTGGGTCGTTAGGTAGGCGCAGTTAGATTTGCGGCACCTCAGGGGTGCATAGCAGGCAGTCGCTACACTTGGCGTTCCATTCCCCATTACTGTCCAGGCCCACATATGTGTACATGTTTATAGCACATACTGCAGGGACCTGTTCATGTGTATTGTAAGTCAAATGTTTAAATGCATGTTACCATTTCTTTTCATATTACCAAAGTAAAGACAGTTATTTCAGCTAGCAGTCCTCCTGTGAGTTTGAGTCCATTACACTTAAAGTATAAGTGATATTTATATGTGCATACACATACACCTGTTGATTAACTGTGCCAGAGCGGGTAGAGCAGATTGCCGGGGGGTTGGTGGAGCTGTACTCAGGGACCCAAAACAAACTTGCGGCCCTCTTAACTGGGGGTATCGCTACACGTGGGGGCTCGTAATCCGGGATCCTGAGACAGCGGGAAAAGCCGCCAGAAGGTACCGGCATGGACCCGATAGAAGTGGGACGGTGGTGCACAATATGGGGCATTGATCCAGCCGAAGCAGCAGTCATTGAACTGCCAGGGATATGGCAGGAAGAGGCAGTCAAGCAGCTCATAATGTCCTTATCCCCATGCCACAAGTCACGGATAATGGACATGAGAAATGATGCCGGGTATACATACGCCCTAGCAGAATGGCAGGAAGAGATCCCAGAGCAGTTCAGGAGCCAAAGCATACAAGCACTGGATGGTCAGACCTATCAATTGCTGCATGCGCTGCCGCGCAAGGGAGACTGTTTTCAAACGAAAACCATGCTATCCCCAAAGAAGGAAGAGCAGAAGGGCGCAGAAAGTCCCGCACCCGCACAGACCACTCTTAGTGCAGAACTGTGCGCGGTCCTAGGGGAGATTGTGACTCAGTGCAGAAGAGACCCCGGGGACTACCCGATGTCGGGATACAGGAAACTCCGGATGTTTTCAGGAAGGAAACCTGTACCCTCGGGGGAAGAGGGATTTGAAGAATGGTTAGATGGCGCCACACAGGCCTTGGAAGAATGGGAGGTCCCAGAAGGTAGAAAGAAGCAAAGGATTGTTGAGAGCCTAAAGGGGCCTGCCTTAGAGGCCATACGCAACCTGAAGACAAGCAAGAAGGATTGCACTGCACAGGATTACATAGACATCCTGGAAAGTGTGTTTGGTGGGACAGAGAAAATCACGGAGCTTACCTATCAACTGGAACACTGTTACCAGAAGACAGGAGAGAAGTTATCGGAGTACATGGGACGTATAGACAAGATCCTGCATAGGATTATCCTGAAGAAGGGGATAGATCCGGGGAAAGTAGATGAAGCCCGTGCCCAGCAGGTGATGAGGGGAGCCCAACCCCTAGACCCTGTTGCACTAGTACTACGCACCCGACAGGATGGGAAGAGCCTGGACTACCCCGATCTCATTCGAATGCTCAGAGAGGAAGAGGCCATGTTGGAAGAGAAACGGGAAAAGCAAGTGATGGGGTCTACAAAACTTCCAGTGGCCACGGTCAGGTCGGCCTTAACCCCTGAAAGAGAGACAGAAGTAGATGCCCTGAAGTTGCAGATGTCCCAGATGATGGAGATACTGACATCTCTGGTGGCAAAAGAGGTGCCCTGTCCCAAGAAAGAAACAAGCAGGAGGGAATTATTTCCAACTGTTTCAGCACCAGCATCCCCACCTGACTGGGGAGAGATGATCTGTTTTAATTGTGGAGGAATTGGTCATATTGCAGCTGTATGTTCCAGTCCCAAGAGGAAGAAAACAGATAGCCGCCAGCCGGCGGGAAACACCAAAGGGCCCCGGTGAAGGAGTCAACCGGGTGCCCATCACCTTCAGTGAGCTCCAAGAAGTATAACGGGAAAAGAAAGCGAGGAGATCAAACCCCTCAAAAGGGGCCCAGGGTTCCTCAACCAAGGTACACTCCAGAGAAAGGGGGCAAGACCCCTCCGAAGAAATACAGTACTCCTAAACGAGAACCCTTAAAAATGAGAGATAACAATGTCCCTCACACTCCCACTAAGAGGGAGAAAATTAATGCATACCAGGCTCAAGAAAGAATCAAGCGCAAATCAAGTGAGAAAGAAAAGAGTCCACAGAAGAGGACAGCATCAACTCGGCCCTACCCAGAAGAGCTAGTTGGTCCATCTCCTACTGTACCCATCCAAGTGGAAGGGATATACACGAAGGCTCTCTTGGACACTGGAGCACAGGTGACCCTATTATACAGAGACTTTTATGATAGACACCTACGCCATTTGCCCATACAGAAGATAGAGGAGTTGGAGATACGGGGACTGGGAACTCAGAGTTTCCCCTATGATGGATACTTACCCATACGGTTGACCTTTGACCCATCCGTAGCTGGGAAGACTGAAGTGTTCGACACCCTAGCAGTGGTGTGCCCTCGCCCACCTGGAACCAGCAAGACTTCCCTGATTATAGGGACGAACACGGACCTAGTCAGAAGGCTTCTGACCCCCCTGTTGAAGAAGGAGAATCTTTCAGCTCCCAAGATCCATCCCATGCTGAAGGCAGCCTACCAGCGGTTGGTCCTAGAGCAGAAGACCCCAAGTGAGGGGATAGGCAAGGTATGGAGGCTTGGAAAAGAAGGAGCGGTGTTACAGCCTGGAGAGGTGACCTGCCTGAGAGCCACGGTGAAACTGACTTGGGAGCAGCCTGGCCCATTTGTAATGCTGGAATCTGACCCAACGGAGGGTCACTCAGGCCTGGAAGTGATACCAGAAGTGATCTCAATCAAGGCCCTGAAGAAGGCTAGAGGAAGAGTCCCTGTCAGTGTGAGGAACCCCACGGAGCGGCCCGTGGAGATCCCTGCCAGGATGCTTCTGGGACAGGTGAGTCCTGCTGTCCCAGTTGGCTGGTCAGAAGTGAAGGGGACGGGTAAAGGAGAAGATGTTTGGAAGAAACTCTCCATGGAAAACCCAAACCTACCTGGAGCTTGGAAGGAGAGAGCCAAGGCCCAGCTGACCAGATGGGAGAAGATTTTCTCTAAAGATGAGTTTGATGTGGGGTGTGCGAGGAGTGCCACCCATCGAATCCGCATGCAAGAGGACAAGCCATTCAGAGAGCGAGTCAGGCGAGTCCCGCTAGCAGATCTGGAGGATCTGAGGGAGCAGCTTGCGGAACTGAAGAAGACAGGAGTGATTTGGGAGTCCAGAAGCCCCTATGCCTCCCCAATAGTGGTGGTCAGGAAGACGAATGGGTCATTGAGGCTCTGCATTGACTACAGAACTCTCAACAGGAGGACCATTCCTGACCAGTACACCACGCCAAGGATAGAAGATGCCTTACAGAGTTTATCTGGAGCTAAGTGGTTCAGTGTGATGGACCTCAAGAGTGGGTACTATCAAATCCCAATGCATCCAGAAGACAGAGAAAAGACTGCCTTCATAACCCCAGTAGGATTCTTTGAGTTCAACAGGATGCCTCAGGGCCTATCTGGAGCTCCTGCTACATTTCAACGCCTTATGGAAAGGAGATATGTTGGAGATATGAACCTCATAGTAGTCCTTGTGTACCTGGATGATGTCATTGTCTTTGGAAAGACTTTGGAAGAACATGAAGCCAGATTGGAGAAAGTATTGAAGAGGCTCAGTGAAGAGGGACTCAAACTTTCCCCCGAGAAGTGTCGGTTCTATCAGTCTTCTGTGAACTATCTGGGACACATAGTGTCTGAAAAGGGAGTGGCTACAGACCCTGAGAAGTTGGAGGCAGTTACTTCGTGGCCAAGACCCACAACAGTTACAGAACTTCGGTCTTTCTTGGGGTTCTGCTCCTACTACCGCAGGTTTGTGGATGGGTTTGCCCGCATTGCAAAACCCCTAAACGAGCTGCTCAAGACAGAAGGAGAGGAAGATGGCTTGGGGCCTAGGAGGCCCGGTGAATCGGTCCAATACCAATGGAACTCAAGGTGTGAAGAGGCTTTCAGAACCTTGAAGAGAAGTCTCACCACAGCCCCAGTTTTGGCCTATGCTGACCCCACCAGACCATATGAGCTACATGTTGATGCCAGCCATGACGGCCTAGGTGGAGTACTCTACCAGGAGTATGAAGACCAGCTGCGACCAGTGGCCTATGTGAGCCGGAGCCTGACCCCCTCCGAGAAGAACTACCCCACCCACAAGTTGGAGTTCTTAGCCCTCAAATGGGCAGTAGTTGACAAACTGAAAGACTATCTTTATGGGGCCGAGTTTACTGTAAAAACAGATAACAACCCCTTGACCTATCTATTCACCACCGCCAAGCTGGATGCGACTGGACACAGATGGTTGGCGGCGTTGTCTGGATTCAATTTCAGCCTCAAGTACAGACCAGGGGCTGGAAATAGGGATGCAGATGCCCTGTCCCGAAGATCCCATGTCATGGTCGATGACTGGGAAGACTGGACCCAAGTGGCACCAGAAGGAGTGCGAGCCCTTTGTCAGGGGGCTGAACTCCAAGCCAGAGGAGGATCCAGAGCCGAAGAGATAGGAGTTACCACAGTGGGAGTCCAAAGTGTTACTGTGGGGTAACTCAACTAGAAGAAGAGTGCCTACCGAAGCTGTCCAAGAAAGAGTTAAGGTGTGACCAATTGGAAGACCCCATGGGGAAATTGGTCCTGGAGGCACTGGAAAACAAGAGTCCAGAGGGACTTCGACTTCACCCTTCCAAAGAGGCTCGCCTACTGAGGAGAGAGTTGGACAAATTACAGGTGCATCAGGGGGTAGTCTACCGAAGGGGCCCCTCTGATGGCCCAGAAGATAAGTGGCAGTTGTTTCTCCCCGAAAAGCATCGAGAGACTGTGCTGATTGCCCTACATGACCAGCATGGTCACTTGGGAGCAGAGAGAACCTTCCAACTTGTCAGAGACCGGTTTTATTGGCCCTGCATGAGGGCCGAAGTGGAGGAGTATTGCCATTCCTGTGCAAGATGCATTTAGAGAAAGACTTTACCCCATCAAGCTGCCCCAATGGGCCATCTACAAAGTCAAGGCCCAATGGATCTGGTATGCATTGATTTTCTCTGCCTTGAACCCGATTTGAGTGGATTGGGAAATGTTCTGGTGGTAACCGACCATTTCACCCGTTATGCTCAGGCTTTCCCAACCAAGGACCAGAAGGCCTCTACAGTGGCTAAGGTACTTTTGGAAAAATACTTTGTTCATTATGGACTACCACAGAGAATCCATTCAGACCAAGGAAGGGACTTTGAGAGTCGCCTGATCAGGAAGCTACTAGATTCTCTGGGAGTAGAGAAGACTAGAACCACACCATATCACCCTCAAGGTGATGCCCAGCCTGAAAGGTTCAACAGGACCCTATTGAACATGTTAGGAACTTTAGAAACAGAGAAGAAGCAACATTGGAGCCAACACATTTCAGCTCTAGTACATGCTTACAACTGTACAACCAGTGATGTGACAGGTTTCTCCCCTTACCGGCTTATGTTTGGGAGAGAAGCAAGATTGCCAGTGGATTTGGCCTTCGGCATTTCCTTAGACCATGCCTCTGCTGCCTCCCACAAAGGATATGTGGACAGACTGAGGCACAGTTTGAAGATAGCTTATGAGAAAGCTCAGGCGGCCTCTGACCAGAGGGGGGCCCGAAACAAGAGGAACTTTGATTTGAAGGTTCGAGTACAGGACCTACAGCCTGGGGACCGTGTACTGTTACGCAATCTAGGGATCCCTGGAAAACACAAGCTGGCTGATAGATGGAGATCAGAACCATATATCATCTGTAGAAAGCTGCCAGGATTGCCTGTGTACAAGTTAAAGCCAGAAGGAAGAGTGGGGCCTTTGAAGACCTGGCATAGGAATCACTTGCTCCCACTCACTGAAGCAGTCAGGATACCTCCAGCAAGAGACTTACCTGAATCTGTTTCCATTCTGGATACCCCCAGACCCAATACTCGGTCTCAAACATCCCAAGCTAGGGGTGGACAGGACCCCCAACCAGCAGAAGAAGAAAGAGGAGAACTTGAATGGCTATGGCCTTCCTCAACTCCAGGAAATTCCGCCATAGACCTTCCACCTACTGAAGATGTGGAAGATAGAACATTGAACCCAGAAGCTACAGAGTTTGTTCCATTCAGTGTTGTGCCCGAGTGCTGGGAGGATATCCCTGGTCTCTACTCAGAAGAAGAAGAAGTAGATGTTCCAGAACCAGAGATGTTGCCAGAATGTGTTCCTGAAGAAGTCCCAAGAGAACAGAGAGCTCGCAGAGTTGTGAGGCCTCCCAAGAGGTTAACTTACCCCCAAATGGGAAGAAGTTCAGAGGACTCTGTTACCACAGCAAGAAGAAGTGCTGAACGCCCTGACCCATCCACTGTTTATTTGGTGGAGGGCAACCCCAGCTCACTCTCTGGCACAGTTAGACAGGTCGCCCTCACTGAAGCGACCTGTAGACAGGACAGCTCTCCATCCTCTGCTAATTGGTGGGAAGCTCCTCTGTCTGAATTATGTGAACGTGTTGTTTCAAAGAAAGTTTGTAGATTGAACAATGTCTTTGGGGACCAAAGATTCAAAGTGGGGGGAGTGTGTAGCGGGGTCGTTCCCCTTTTAGGGGAGAAGACTACAGTCCCCATAATTCCCCAGGCTCCCAGGAGGATGGTAGTTTCCGCCCGAGAGGCTGATGGGGGAGGTGATAAAAGGGAAGAGGAAGTACCGCCTCTTCCTCTTCTGACTGGGCTGGTGACGCAGAGACTACTGAGTGAGGAGACACCTGTGCGGACCGGGAATGCTGAAGGCCTGAAGCCTGGGCCTTGCAGCAGGCAGAGAGAGACTCTCACCCCTCAGTGTCAGCAGCAGTGGAGCGGAGACTTTTGCCTACACACGGTCGGACAGAGAGAGGACCGGAGCGCAGGGGCTGTGACGGAGGAGGCCGGACGCCGCCAGTGGAGGTCCCGGAGCTGAGGACGGTATCCGGAGTGGTGAGCGAGCTGAAAGGCTCATCCTACATTGTTATTTCACTTCATGCCTATTGAACTGCCAAGGCACATTTACCTCAGAGCGGAAGATTGTACTTTCTGTGGATTACAAACACACCATTTAAAGCTACATGTGCACCACCTCTACAGTTCTTGTGCCGGTGGAGAATACTGTGTTCCCTCAAGGACTGAGCTCCATTGCTAGGGATCAGGCCTGGTCCGTTAGGTAGGCGCAGTTAGATTTGCGGCACCTCAGGGGTGCATAGCAGGCGGTCGCTACACTTGGCGTTCCGTTCCCCATTACTGTCCAGGCCCACATATGTGTACATGTTTATAGCACATACTGCAGGGACCTGTTCATGTGTATTGTAAGTCAAATGTTTTAAATGCATGTTACCATTTCTTTTCATATTACCAAAGTAAAGACAGTTATTTCAGCTAGCAGTCCTCCTGTGAGTTTGAGTCCATTACACTTAAAGTATAAGTGATATTTATATGTGCATACACATACACTTGTTGATTAACTGTGCCAGAGCGGGTAGAGCAGATTGCCGGGGGGTTGGTGGAGCTGTACTCAGGGACCCAAAACAAACTTGCGGCCCTCTTAACTGGGGGTATCGCTACATGTATAAATAGACTTTGTGTTTTACAAATACAAAATATTCCCAGAGCACTATGTATTTTAAAAAGAAAGGATACAGCAGATGTTTCTTTTCAGAAACTGTCTCTAAACCTGAGACAATGCCTTCTGAACGGCAGATAGAGATTGAGGCAGAGAGGGATGAATTACTTAATGTAAATATTAGCTTCAGCTATTGGGATCGCTAAACAGCAAGCTTTTTTTTGGTCAGCAGTAAGTAAAGAAAAACTGTTTTCAAGAGGGTATAGAAAAGAATATTTACTTACCCAATCCTCTGCACCGATGTACTGGTCCCTGCAGCATCTTCTCCTGTAGACTCCAGTGGTCTAGGGTCTTGACATCATCCAGACCAATTCAGGTTCTATAGCCTTGTATTTGACGTGATGTGCTGAGAAACAGCCCACCATCAGAATATTAGGGAGCACCTTCCCCATCTGCAGATGATTGGATAAGAAAAGGTGTTCTTACTCTCCCATAGAATAAATGAGCAATTACATTGTGCATCACCACTGCAAGTGAGGATTTTCAGATTTGGGCTTTAAAGCAGTACTTATGTGGGGAATGTTGGTTAAAATTCTAATTGTTTTGAGTGGGTTTCTTAGTTGGAGGAACATTGAAGAACAGTAGACCCCACAGCCCTGAGCACTGTGGTAAATAGCAGGTTAGATGATCTAGTAGGGAGACCTGTCAGGAGGAGATAGGTGACAGCATTCTGCTTATATGCTAAAAGTGAAATGCCCTTTTAAAAAGCTGTGGCCTTGAAAACCATGACATACATAGGCAAACAGATGAATGATTTTGTAGCTGAAACAACAGCACCATCTTCTGGCCATCAGTGTTCTTTACATACTGCATTTGTCTCAATTTACAATAAGGTGTACCAATATAAAAGTAAATTGTATTTCATTGTTTCTAAGCAGCAGTTTCTGTTGTAACAATTTTTTAAGCAGAACTTAAAGTATGTAAACAATGTATGTTTACACAATATTGTTTAATGTTGGTTTATAATAAATGAATAAGAAACCTTATTGTAATAATACTTTAATTATAATTAACTGCTGATAATGAGTATATTGCCATCTGTATATACCGGGATTTGGTTTTCTAAAGCTGTACATCTCCCTGTAAATACTGGATCTAAATATATATTATAATTTAAAAAATGCTTCTTTGCTTCTTTTAAGCATGCCTTAAGCTGGCAGCAGAGCAAAAGCTGGGTCAGCCAAAGAAAAGGGCTGGGAATATCACAGATAATGCAAATGAAATGCCTTGTTGGCAATTTTTGAGCATTTATGGGAGTTTATTCAGCCTTCTCATTGACTTGCATTATCGATGCTGATGCAGCCAGGAACCCAAAATGTGCAGCATTTTTCATTAATGTGAAGCAGTACTGGCACCATAGTAAGCGTTAGAGTGTACACACATGGGTGCTCACTGCTCACAATATACATTTTGTCATAAGCGTTTTTTGAGCTTTACCAAAGCTCAAAAAAAAAGGTGTAAATGAACCCTAAGTGAGATCCTTTCCTTCCTCTATGTAGCTTTAGGCCCCATTCACATGGCCGCAGAAGATGATACAGTATGCAAAGGAGTGTGTTTTGGGAATCCTAGATGTTTGCGCACAGCAATGGACAACAGCCTGTACAAAGGCTGAGAGATGCTGTGGGTGTACACACAGCCTTAAATTAACTTCATATCAATAAAATATGTATAGACCTTAATTAAATACAGGGGCACTGCTTTGAGGTATATCTAAAGCACAAACTTTTTTTTTAATTTTAAAGAGTGGTGAGGGGTTAGAATCTAGAATCAGGTGTTTATTGCTAAAAAGATAGACAAAGCCATCAAAGTGGCAAAAACAGGTTCCTCCAGTTTCCACTGAAATTTTGAGGCAGACAGATAACTCGATAACTTGCGTTTAACAGCAATTTGTTTACAGCCGTTTTTTCATTTTAACAAAAAAAAAAAAAAACGCAAACGTGGCTAAACGCGACATGTAAACGCGGCTTAAAAGTAAAAAATGCTTCCCTTTGCAATAACAGGGACATAAAAGTCCAGAGTGTAGCGCTGAAAATATGTGTAGAAATAAGTTTGAAAATTATCCAAACATGTGAAAGTCCATCTCAAAATCAGACCAACATCGTGAAACAATAAAAAGATGATAAATAATGTGGAAAAATTCCATCCAAGTTCAGTGCACAAGATGAACTAAAAAAGGAAACAATCCAAATTCCTGTAATTCCGATCTGCTTACCAGAACCAAGTTGTCAATGAGCAATGTGATCAAAAGGTGGCAGGTGAGACTTGATCAAAGCGACCAAAGAAGACCAGATCCAGACTCCTCCAGCAATTATTAGATGACAGGATTCACAAACCAGGCAGATGGAATATGCTAAAAAGTCTCCCACAGGGTGAAGGAAGAAAAGCAACCAATAGTGAAGCCTGTAAGGTAAAATCAAAGCTTTTATTGTACAGTCTACTTACATCAAAAAAGAGACATCAGGGCATGTGTAAAATAACAGGTATGCGTGCTTGCATCAGCCAGCCTGACATGTTTCATCCAATGGCGGATATCATCAGAGGCATGGCTGATGCTGCAAGCACGCTCAGTATAAATAACAAGATCCTTAAGCCCGGCTGCCTTGTGATAGGACAGCCTGGCTTGATTGTAAACCTAAACAGCTTGTTGCCGGAAATGACGCTGCGCCTTCTCTGGCTCTCCACAGTGCCGCTGTGGAGCGCACTTCCATTGCGCATGCGCCGCCGGCTGGGTGTACACCGGAACATGCACAGTGCACATCATGTCTTTGGCGCGCACGCCGGTGGAACGCATGCCGGACTGCGCATGCGCGAGCTGGAACGCATGCCGTACTGCGCATGTGCGAACGGAGCTTTTCGCTCTGGTGACTTCCAGAGCTTCCTGTTTATTTTTTCAGTGCTCTCTGCGCCTGTGCAGCAGGGCAGAACAGCTGTTAAGGTTTACAAGCAAGCCAGGCTGTCCTATCACAAGGCAGCCGGGCTTAAGGATCTTGTTATTTATACTGGGCATGCTTGCAGCATCAGCCATGCCTCTGATGATATCCGCCATTGGATGAAACATGTCAGGCTGGCTGATGCAAGCACGCATACCTGTTATTTTACACATGCCCTAATGTCTCTTTTTTGATGTAAGTAGACTGTACAATAAAAGCTTTGATTTTACCTTACGGGCTTCACTATTGGTTGCTTTTCTTCCTTCACCCTGTGGGAGACTTTTTAGCATATTCCATCTGCCTGGTTTGTGAATCCTGTCATCTAATAATTGCTGGAGGAGTCTGGATCTGGTCTTCTTTGGTCGCTTTGATCAAGTCTCACCTGCCACCTTTTGATCACATCGCTCATTGACAACTTGGTTCTGGTAAGCAGATCGGAATTACAGGAATTTGGATTGTTTCCTTTTTTAGTTCATCTTGTGCACTGAACTTGGATGGAATTTTTCCACATTATTTATCATCTTTTTATTGTTTCACGATGTTGGTCTGATTTTGAGATGGACTTTCACATGTTTGGATAATTTTCAAACTTATTTCTACACATATTTTCAGCGCTACACTCTGGACTTTTATATTTTTAGTTTGCTTATCAACAAACTGTGTTGGCAGCTATCACTGTACACTCTTTGAATTAGCGCAGATATTTGGTTCACCCGTTTAATAACAGGGACATGCCAGCAGACAAGATGGCTCCCTTGGGCAGATTTCTGTTCACAGCTCTTCATGTGCATGTAGGAGATGTGCACCTGCTCATGCCCACGTGCGTGACCCGGCTTGCCTTAATTACTCCTGAACTCAGCCTGCATCAATCCCAGCTTGTCCCTGACTTTCGCTTCTGCCTGTGTCCATTACTGCTACTTTGCTAATTTTCTGTACTGTGACCTTGCTCCTGCTTCCGCATCTGTACCTCATCTGTCTGTCTGTGTATGGCTCATCTGACCCTGTCTATGTTCCAGCCCCTACTGGATTTTCAGGCTGCAAGCATCTGCCTGTTATCAAATAGTACTTGCTCTCCATCTGCCTGCTACCCTCCTGTGGTTCACCTATCTGCTGTCCCCAGTGCCAGCCTTCTCCTGCTACTGCTTATCGACTTCTGTCTGACATTTCTGCAACTCTGCACTCCTATGCTACCTGTCTACTCTCTCAGGGGCCCCGATTCAGAGGTGTAGGAGAGGGCTTCCTCATCGTATCAGGCTCTTCTACCAGGTATGTGACACAGGCATTTCCTGTCACCAAAATGGCAAAAGGGTGGGGCCCAATCAATCACAATACCCCTGAGCTGTGTGTTTGATGCTGTGGCTGCACAAAATGTACAGGTTTATCCTGATATATGGACTTTTGCTGTTGATGCCACTTCTGGGCATTTAAAAAACAACATTTAAATAGACATGTGGTTTTCCCCACGTACACCAAGGAATAGAGGATTTCAAGTTGTAGGCACAAAAATCAGTATCACATTTATAATACTGTTGCATGGCATATTTGTATCCCAAACATCTGTTGAAAATAAAATAAAATAAAAATAAAAAAAAAAAAAAAAAAAAAAAAAAAAAAAAAAAAAAAAAAAAAAAAAAAAAAAAAAAAAAAAAAAAAAAAAAAAAAAAAAAAAAAAAAAAAAAAAAAAAAAAAAAAAAAAAAAAAAAAAAAAAAACATCTGTTGATGGAAAAACCAGAAGTCACAGGTAAGAGTACTTACAATTGTTACATTTATTACGTTTGAGATGTATATTGTGCAATGGTGGCCTTTTTACTATAATACATAGGTCACAGTCATTCCCCAAACAATACAAATGTGGATTTAAAACTCTTATTAAGCTTTTCAGATAGAAAATGTTGCATCTGAAAATTGGGGATCCAGTTGTAACTATATTGGAGGGGCAGGTTCTTTCATTCTAGTGAGCACATGTTGTAGGGCGCTATCTGTACACCCAAAATCAATGATTTTTACTGTATTCTATACATTTTCACCCTCCAAACAGCTGGTTAAGAACAGATTCAATGAACTCTGATAAACGGAGAGACTAGAAGATTGTCCTCAAGGTGTCTAAGATAGGCACTTAATACTGAAAATAAGGTGATCCTACCCATTGCTTTGGTTTACAAGTTAGTTTTTAGGTTTCCATCCTCCTGTATGGGAGCCAATATGTCCAAAAACATACTCTCTAAAACAAAAATCTCAGGACTGAAAACTTCTGGAGAGAAATAAAATTTAAGAATGGCAAAAATTAATTGGTAGAAATACTTCTACTTCACATGACAGCTTCTTTACTGGTTGCTAAGGAAGTGGCGGGTGTTGGCATCCATGGTGTCCTTAGCAATAAGTGACGCCACTAAACAAATATGAAGGGGCCCTTGTCTTTTATTAACATGGGGACAAGGTGCTTTTCCAGGGAGGTCCCCCTTGCAAGGTATCTCCCCATGTTGAGGGCATGTGTCTTGGTATAGTTCACTTTTTTCTTGTTGTTTTGTGCAATCTTCCTCCCTTAAAATTCATACCAGACCCAAAAATGCTGGTATGGAATTTGGGGGATACCCATGTGTCTTTTGCCACCAAGGATAAAGGTCTGGTATGTAGTTTTAGGTGGAACTCCATGCTGTTTTTTTGTGAGGGGTTCCCCATATAGCGATTACCCCCAAAGAAGCCACTTGATGTCCTTTGATCTTGTGCCCACCACTCTGTGAATAACTCTGTACTCTCTGATACACCTGGCTGGGCTGAGGATATAGTTGCAGATACCTGTGAATATATACAGTACAATACACAGTAACACATATACACTAGAAAATAACACCAAACTGTTTGAGTAGCGGCTAAGTGTATTGCAACCAGATGAAGATAAGAAAATACTATACAGTGGCGAGTCAGCAAGAAAAGATTATAGCACATTGGTTCACAGTTAAAAGATATATACTACAGCAGTCAAAAATCAAACAACAGCAAAAGTAGTACTGCAGTTTTTAACTGGTATGATTACCAGACTGTAAATAGTGAATATTTAATAGTCCATCTATTTCTTAAACCTGCACTGGGTAAGCATAACTAGAGGGAGGAGCTATATGTGTTCACCACAGTATCAGTCAGCAATCAGTAGTACTCTTGCTCTAGACCTTCTGCTGGCCAGCTCGTTGGGACCCAAAACCTTGCGTTGGGGTGCTGGGGGTGGTATCCCTTCAAAAATGTATGCATGCAATGATAAAGTGTTCCTAGCCAGCAAATCTATCCCTCTGCTGATAAACTGTAGTGCATGGGTGGCCAGTGGCTGCTCATCAGTCCTGTGCAGGCAGAGGTTCTCCTTCTACTCACTACGCAAATGGGTCTCCCTCTCTCTTTTAGGGTCCTCAGCATCCAGCTCTTTTACTGAACAGAAGGCTCCACGAACGCCGGGTCTCCTACCAATGCTCCAATATAGTGGCCGCTCTACCTCCACTGCTCTTAGGTAGAGATTGTCCCACCCCAGGCACAGCATGTCTGTAGCAGTCCCTGTCTCCCTGTAGAAAAAGAGACCTTCTTCTCTCTCAACCCAGGATACATTGCCTCAACCCCTCCTCTTCAGTCTCTCTCTTTGGGAATAGTAGTTTGGAGTGAACCTGTAGTAATGGCTGAATCTCTTCTGTAAAGTACGCTCTCCACAATCCTCCACGTTTCCTTTCAAAAGTCTCCAATAGTTCATATTCTCACTTGCCCCCTTGTGGATGGAGAGCAGTTAAACACCAGCTGCTCTATAGTATGTGACAGTAGGCTCTCTGATAGCAGTGCTGGTGGGAGTATCTCAGGGGGCAACACAATCACAAAGTTCATTTGCTACTGGAACTGCAGACCAGGCTACACCCTTTAACATATATATCAGACCCTCGCCTCTGACCTCGTTTTCTTACAATTCATTGGTCATGAGTATCCTAGGGATGTCCTGAATAAGCCCTAAAACATTCATCTGCACTATAATGGATGAACCTGCCCTCCCCCAAAAACAGGTAAAGACCTATTTTCAGACTCAACATTTTTTACCTGAAAAGTTTTAAAAACTCGTGAAACAACATCTTTTCACATCGGTCCCACCCTTATACTATGTTGGTGACAGAAATTCCCTGTTATTGCAAAGAGAAGCATCTTTGACTTTTACTTTTCAAACAGTGAGTCCTGCCCCAAGGGC
This sequence comes from Lithobates sylvaticus, assembly GCA_028564925.1. NCBI lineage: Eukaryota > Metazoa > Chordata > Amphibia > Anura > Ranidae > Lithobates > Lithobates sylvaticus. The sequence goes on from CM053026.1 coordinate 248,317,788, forward strand.
TTTAAAACTATGTTATCCATTCTCTTTGACATTTCCTAAAGCAAACTTTATCCTTATGATGATGTAGGCCATCCTTGATGAGGGTCAGTCTCATTGGTGTGCACGTCTGATGGGAAGAATTAGTGCTGCAACCACTTTCTGTCTTTGGATCACAAACAAGTTCTTAATGACTGTGCAGTGATGCATGCAATGTTTGGGGTACAGAGTGTCTGGAATTCCATTAGGATGTATTTTTTTTTTTTAAATAATGGATATATTAATGTATTCAAGTTCCAGGGCTAATAATGGAAATCTGGTTTTACAAAAATGTGGATACAGGTGTGGTGAGTTTGCACAATTGAAAGGTATTATATGTGTTTCTATGTGTCCTATTGTCTATTACTTTGAGAAAGGCATCCTGTGAAGCCTCAAAATGTCAATGGAGGGATGGAAGAACATGTTTTTGCCACCCTTTTCTTTGTCCCCTTTTCAAGGAGCCCATAATAAATGACTAAGGCTCATTATGGTTTTTGTTTTTTTTTCATTTTATCAGCTGTCATACAGTTAAGCCCCATACACACGGTCGGACTTTTTCATGGATTCTGTCCGATCGGACAATGTTGTTGAAAAATCAGACCGTGTGTATGCACCATCGGACAGTGTTCGTCGGTTTGTCCGACGGACAAAGTCTTATCTCCTGCTGGAAAGATTTGCCGTCAACCCGGTCCGATCACACCAAACCCGATCGTGTGTACGGTTGTCCGACCGGACAAAGTGCTACGCATGCTCAGATCACATTACAAGACCAAAGCTATTGGCTACTAGCCTCTACGTAGTCCCGTCGTAGGCAACAAACGTCACCACGTTCAGAATGATCGGATTTTCCGACAACTTTGTCCGACCGTGTGTACGCAAAACCAACATCGGACAAAGTACGATGGACATGATCCGACGGACCTGGTCCGCGGATTGTCCGACCGTGTGTATGGGGCTTAACACTTACAGCCATGCACTTCTCATAGGTGGTGTTAGGGTCAGGTGTTAGCTGAGTTTGTCGTCAGGTTTTTATCGTTATCTGTGTCCCATAGACTTGCCCAACTTGCCTAATTTGCCCAAACCTCCAAACCTTTCCAAACTTGTAAATACGTCTAAACCTGTAAACATGTGCAAACATGTCCCGACATGTCTAAACCTTCAAAAATGTCCAGACACATCCAGATCAGCAAACATGTCCAGACATGTCCAAACCTCTCCAGACCCATCCAAACCCGCAAACATGTCAAATTATACAGACATGAAAACATGTCCAAACATATAAACGTGCAAAGCTGTCCAAACATGTCAAAACCTATAAACATGTCCAGACATAAGAAATGAGAGAAAGATGCAGAGGTTGCATGGGAGCACAGCGGTGCTGTAAATTGGTCTGAGGAATCAGCCAAAGGCCTAATGCGGCGTACACACGGTCGGAATTTCCGATGGAAACAGTCCGATGGGAGCTATTCATCGGATTTTCCGACCGTGTGTATGCCCAACGGTCTTTTTCTGTCGGAATTTCCGACGGACTTTGAATTGAGAACCTGTTCTCAATTTTTCCGACGGAAAACCTTTCTATCGGATTTTCCGATCGTGTGTATGCAATTCCGACACGCAAAATTCCGACGCATGTTCGGAAACAATTCGACGCATGCTCGGAAGCATTAAACTTCCCTTTTATAGTGCTGTCGAACGTGTTTTATGCCGCTGTGTTATTGACCGTCGGAATTTGGTGTGATCGTGTGTAGGCAACACAGCTTGAGCGGAATTCCGTCGGAAAAACTGTCAGAGTTTTTTCAGACGAGAATTCCGATCGTGTGTACGCGGCATAAGAGTGAGTCCTGATCAGAGGCACTGCAAGAGCAACATATAAGGCTAATGTCATTTACTATTGTCTGTAAAGTGATGGTGGAAACCCCTGGAAGAGCAACTTTTTTTTTTTACTTTTTGCTTTCTCCTTTAACCACTTCAATACCAGACACTTTGGCCCCTTTCTGCCCAGGACAAACTTCAGCTTTAAGTGCTGTCGCACTTTGAATGGCAATTGCGGGGTCATGCTACACTGTACCCAAACTGAATTATTATTATTCTCTTCCCACAAATAGAGTTTTCTTTTTGGTGGTATTTGATCACCACTCAGGTGTTTACTTTTTGCTAAACAAACCTAAATCGACCAAAATGTTTGAAAAAAATGTTTTTCTTAGTTTCGGTTATATAATGTTGTTTTCTCCTTCACTGATGGGCACTGATATGGCAGCACTGATGGGCACTGATGGGCACTGGTGAGTTGGCACTGATGAGCACTGATGAGGATGCACTGATATCTAGAATTGATGGGCACTAATAGGCAGCACTGAAATGCAGCACTGATGGACACCAATAGGTGGCACTGATAGGCAGCACCAGTGGGCAGTGATAGGTGGCACTGATGGGCACTGATAGGTGGCACTGATGGGCACTGATAGGTGGCACTGATGGGCACTGACAGGCGGCACTGATGGGCACTGACAGGCAGCACTGATAAGCAGCACTGGCACTGATAAGCGGCACTGATTGGCACTGACAGGTGGCACGGATGGATACTAATAGATGGCCATGATAGGAAGCACTGATGATGAGTTACTGACAATTGTTACTAATGGGCACTGATTGGCACTGTGGTGGGCACTGATTGCACTTTGATGGGCACTGACAGGCGTTCCTGATGGGGCACTGACTGGCAGCAGATGGGCATTGATTGGCATTGTTTGTGGCACATCTGATAGGGCTGTGCTGATAATCAATGTGCGGATTATCAGCACAGACCCCCCCTCTGACAGGAAGAGCCACCGATTGTCTCTCCCTGTTATCGCGAACTGCGGAAAGCTGTTTACCGGCACATCCTGGTTCATGCTGTGATCAGCTGTGATTGGTCACAGCTGATCACGTGGTAAGGAGCCTCCATCAGAGGCTTGTTACCACGATCAGAGATGCGGTGTGTCAGAGTGACACACAGCACCAGTGATTGCCGCACTGCTTGTCGCCGCGGGTGCGCACCAACATGTTATCCTGCTGGACGTCATTCTGCTATAGGCCAGGCAGGAAGTGGTTTAAAAAAGTGGACCCTAAACAATATCTTCTGGCTGGACTGAACTCAGTGGAAATCACTTGACAACCCCCCCAACACACACATAACACAAAAAAGAGAGGAATCCCATTCCTCAGATACTTATCGCTGGTTTAACCTCCCCCTGTTCCGGGGACAGCTGTAACATTTTGGATTTTCCATCACTTCCTGTTTCCATAGCAATGGTCCCCAGGACAAATAGAGAGCATGAATTTAACTTTTACACTGAGACGCTGAGCGCTCTGGCGGTAAAGTGGCGCTTTAGCGGTGCTTTACCGTCGTTTTAGCGTCGGTTTTTGGTCGCTAGCGGTGCGGTTTTAACCCCTGCTAACGGCCGAAAAAGGGTTGAAACCGCCCGCAAAGCACCGCTGCAGCGGCGCTTTGCCGGCGGTATTGCCGCGCTGTCCCATTGATTTCAATGGGTAGGAGCGGTGAAGGAGCGGTGAATTCACCGCTCCTTCACCGCTCCAAAGATGCTGCTAGCAGGACTTTTTTGACCGTCCTGCTAGTGCACCGCTCCAGCGTGAAAGCCCTCCGGCTTTCACACTGGAGTGAATGGGGCCGTTTTTTTTTTAGGCGCTATACAGGCGCTATTTTTAATGCTGTAGCGCCTGAAAAACGCCTCAGTGTGAAAGGGGCCTTAAGCAATGTGAGAATGGTTATCCTAATGCAGTTCTTCAAGGAGTGGTGACCAAAGATCGTCTCTCTACTCAACTAGGAACTGGGTTTTCAAGGAGGAAAGCACAATAAGCAGAGTGTATATAATCCAGATTAAATTTTATTCAGACTCTTATGACATAAAAATTCAATGTTTCAGGGGCTCAAAGGTTTCTCCTTCATCAAGGCTTGGTAATGTTGAAAAAAAAGTTTAATGGTCTGATAAATTTGTGGAAGCATTTCAATTGCTTTTTATTCTGGATGTACAGTGCCTTGAAAAAGTATTCACACCTCTTGAAATTTTCCACATTTGGTCATGTTACAACCAAAAACGTAAATGTATTTTATTGTGATTTTATGTGACAGACCAACACAAAGTGGCACATAATTGTGAAAGGGAAGGAAAATTATAAATGATTTTCAAAATTTTTTTTACAAATAAATATCTGAAAAGTATGGCGTGCATTTGTATTTAGCCCCCCTGAGTCAATACTTTGTAGAACCACCTTTCGCTGCAATTACAGCTGCAAATCTTTTTGGGTATATCTCCACCAGCTTTGCACATCTAGAGAGTGAGATTTTTGTCCATTCTAGTTGGCAAAATAGTTCAAGCTCTGTCAGATTGGATGGAGAGCGTCTGTGAACAGCAATTTTCAAGTCTTGCCACAGATTCTCAATTGAATTTAGGTCTGGACTTTGACTGGGCCATTCTAACACATGAATATGCTTTGATGTAAACCATTTCATTGTAGCTCTGCATATATGTTTAGGATCACTGTCCTGCTGGAAGGTGAACCTCCGCCCCGCTCTCATGTCTTTTGTAGACTCTAATCTGTTTTCTTCTAAGATTGCCTTGTATTTGGCTCCATCCAGCTTCCCATCAACTCTGACCAGCTTCCCTGTCCCTGCTGAAGAAAGACATCCCCACAACATTATGCTGCCACCCCCATGTTTCACGATGTGGATGGTATGTTCAGGGTGATGTGCAGTGTTAGTTTTCCGCCACACATAGCGTGTTGCTTTTAGGCCAAAAAGTTCAATTTTGGTCTCATCTGAGCACCTTCTTCCACATGTTTCCTGTGTCCTCCACATGGCTTCTTGTGAACTGCAAACGTGACTTCTTATGGCTTTCTTTCAACAATTGATTTCTTCTTCCATAAAGGCCAGATTTGTGGAGTGCACGACTAATAGTTGTCCTGTGGACAGATTCCCCAATCTGAGCAGTGAATCGCTGCAGCTCCTCCAGAGTTATCTGATTAATGCTTTCATTGCCTGGCCTGTCAGTTTAGGTGGGCAGCCATGTCTTGGTAGGTTTGCAGTTGTGCCATACTCTTTCCATTTTTGGATGATGGATTGAACAGTGCTCAGTGAGATATTCAAAGCTTGGGATATTTTTTTGTAACCCTGCTTTAAACTTCTCCACAACTTTATCCCTGACCTGTCTGACGTGTTCCTTGGCCTTTTTATTGCTGTTTGTTCACTAAGGTTCTCTAACAAACCTCTGAGGGTTTCACAGAACAGCTGTATTTTTACTGAAATTAAATTACACACTATTCACTAATTAGGTGACTTCCGAAGACAATTGGTTCCACTAGATTTTAGTTAGGGGTATCAGAGTAAAGGGGGCTGAATACAAATGCACGCCACACTTTTCAGATATTTATTTGTAAAAATTGTTGAAAATCATTTATCATTTTCCTTCCATTTCACAATTATGTGCCACTCTGTGTTGGTCTATCACATAAAATCCCAATAAAATACATTTACGTTCTTGGTTGTAACATGACAAAAGGTGAAAAATGTTAAGGGGTATGAATACTTTTTCAAAGCATTGTCTAAAGGCTTCAATTGCATTTTTAATTTACTCAATGTTAGTAATATGTATTGCTTTGTTAAAGTGTATTTAAACCCAAAAATTAAAAATATAGAATATTGCAGCTTACTAGTCCAATGAAGTGGTCGCTGCATAAGTATTCCTTTTTCAGGCTTTTTTCCTCTTTTTTTTCATCTGGTGATCCTGCCAGTAACACACTTCTTGTTGTAGGGCGGTATTGTATTATTTGTCACCCTAGACCAGGAAGTATTTTAGGACTACAGATTACATCTCATCTTCTCCATAACATAGGGAGAGGTATTTTGTAGTCCACAGAGAAGGTGGGGGACAATGTTAGATGATAACAGTGCAGTGGATGAAGAATGTACAGGAATCTACCAGCTCTGGCAGGCTCAACAGATGTTTATTTGCACTTATCGAACAAATGTAACAAAATGCTTTCATCGGTATGTGTAACAAACTTAAAGGGAGCAAATAAGAGAAGTTCATTATAAGAATTTACATTCACAGTAAGGTTCCTTGTTTCAGCTAGCATATATATAAAAAATTACCTGGGGGTGCTTTGTACATTTTGTCAGTAGAGTGTATCCATCATTTAGCCTAATGGGGACAAAATGTCAGATACTCCATATTTGAAACACAAGTTTCAACCATACAAATACACATTCTTCTTTTTTATTAAAAGACATTTTAAATATTCCAGGTATAAGTCCAATGCATTTTGTTATCTTTCAAAACAAACGTAAACTATTAAAATATTTGCCATAGTATTGGAATGGCTAAGATAGGAGACATTGAAAAGAGGAAATAAAAATCTAACAAAATAAACACAATTCCATCCAGTAAAAGTTAGTAGTCCTTCCCAGTCTCATTCATGGGCAGTCATTTTATCCATGCAGAGTTTAATAATCAAAGAACTGTCTTTTTCTTTGCAAACATCCATATCCATGTCCTGCATCAGATCAATAAAAATACACCATAAAAAGACATTAAAAGGTCTTCTTCCCACAAAAACACAGCTCAGTAGAGAAGGATCAGGTTGACAGCATCACAATCACCATAACTGGAATAGTTCGGGGATAATACACAGCATTTATAAAGGACTTGAATGGAACGAACAAAACCATGACTGCAGTGTGACGGGCTTTGATGTTGAAAAAAAGCTGAGTGTCATGGAATTCTGAAATGGAATACTTTTTTTTTTTTTTAAAAACTTCTGCAGGTACAAAGACTAACTTTCACACAAAAAACAAAATGGTACAATATCAAAATGATAAATATGATAGCAGAATTTTGTTAGACTGTGAATTAGATTTCTAGACTTTTGTATCAGTATTTTTCCTATAAATTGTTTGTACAATGTTAGGGTTCAACAAAAGGCTATTTAGATATCTAAGTTCAAGTAGTACAGTAAAAGTACCTTAAAATGTAAATCTGTGACTTATCTGCATTTTCTTAGACTCACGTTGCCCTTAGATGAAATCGGACCGTTTCCTTCAGCATAATTCATTCAACTCTGGTCATACTTAATTAAATTTGCGAAACAAGTTTTGGTGGATTATTGAAAATCTGGAGCTAAAGTAGCTGTCATCACAAGGTTGTTTATTTCATGCAGCCCTATTGGAAATACATTATGGGCATTACATTAAGGGACACATTAGCATTGCCTGGCTTTATAATATTTAGGGTGATTTTGGAACACCAGGACCTTTAGAGGGGTTGCTTCCAAAGTCACAGATATTGATAAGGAGCAATAGGCAAATCCAAAACAGGTATAGAGTCATTCACGGTTCTTGCAGCAAAGATAAATCTAAGCAGCAGAATTTTCAACAGTTCGATGGAGCTCAGTCCATCATTCTCAAAACAAATGAGTGATAGGCATTCAGGTGGAACATGCTTAGTAGACATTGCAAAAAGAACTGCATTTTTCCTCTGAAACTCTCAAAATAATCCACCACAACGAGATTCTGTCACTGTTTTCCTCCTTTGTGTTCAATCTACCTGCACTTGACAGGCAAAGAGTATAAAGCCAAGGAGGATATTGATGGGGAAACATTACTAAGGTAGACCTTGATAGTGGTGCTGTTGAAGTAAGAATATATTTGCAAGCAAGGTTACCTAGTTATGCATTTCTTTTCACTTTGTTACATGTGGAAAGGCCGTGCAGGCCCTGACAGGCTTTGTGGTGTAAACAAGATTTTAGCATGATGAAAGATGTGCAATTCTATGATGATTAATAATATAGAAATTGGTAGTAAGGTGAAGGACATGCTCTTCACAATTTTGGGAATTTTTATTGACACAAATTTTAAAAAAAGTTAATAAACTCTAAACCCTCTCATTTTAGTGAAAACACAATGTTATTCTTTTTAGGTCAACAAATATTTGCAATTGAATCACAGGTAACAGAATCACAAAGCTAAAAATGAATAACTATTCAAGTCAATGGGGACAGCTATAAAAAAAAAGCAAACATTCAGTTCTTGGCAAAATTTCTAAATGCAACATATTGTCCTTACATTTAGTTAGTTCTAAAGTGCAGGGATCTTACCTGTAACATTATATGGGTAATAGCTACCAATTTCAAGTTAAAAAGGTCTGCTGCTGGTACAATGTAGTTGTTTCCTATCCAGAATCCTTTATATTTTAACCTAATTGCTGATAATTCCTACTGAACTATTTCATTTTCCTTTTTACTTTTTAAAAATAAAATAAAAACTAAAGACTGAAACTGTGTGATGGTCATGTACTCAAATGATCCCGATTATAATGAAACAGTAACTTCAGTAAGTCTATCATGCCATGTCTGGACCTTTCAACTGGCAAGAGAAAATACATTTTGGCACCAAAATATTCATCATAGGAACTTTTTAAATTACAGTTCTCTAAGCCATTGGCAGCACTGTATCAGTTCAATAGTTATGAGCGTTCTTTTTCTTCTGTTAATAGCACCTGATAATTATTGATCCAAAATGGCAAAAGTGTATTTAGTTATTTTTCTGTCAGCTTTAAGTTAAAGCATAACTAATCCCCCGCCCCTCAATTTTTTTTTTATTATATTGCATTTTATCAGTCCTTTTATTTTTACCTGGTAAGCCATAAAATAACACACTTCCCATCTCTGGGCTGTTGCATTCCCCTAGTGTATCTATAGAAGGAGACATGGTTTCCACCCAGGATGGACTTTAAACATGTCTGTCTTTTTTTTTTATGGTAGAATAAAGGGACAAGCAATTTACAAAAGAAAGGGGAGATTGTTTTTTGTTTTTGCTATCTTTTAAGCTCACAGTAAGTGTATAGTAAGTGTACAGCTGAAGATGTTGTTAGCCTGAAAACGAATGCCTTCACCTCATCTAAGAACTGGTAAGCCTAAATATATTACATTTTTGTTTATGGTTCAGATATGTTTTATTGTTATTATAATTGTCCCCAGAAACTTGATCCCAAAGGGGCACTGCCCTTCTTGACCATTAGGCAAAAAGTGAATGCTTTTCTGATAGCCTCCCCAACACCTTATGCTCACCAATTCTTACTCCTTTACCACCTCTCCACACCAACAGAGCCATCACTCTGTTGCTCTAACAGAGTGAGGCATACGGGTATAGGGAGCATGTGACCATCCCCACGTGCTAGTGCTCAACCAGGCTCAAGCTCTGTCACATGTGGGGTGGGGAAGGGGTGCCAGTGGTGCGAACCACCCAGATAAGCTACGATACTGCTGGACTGTTGCAGCAGAGGTAGTGAGGGAGCACAGAGCATTGAGTATACATTATTTTTTTGGTGGGTGGACTATTTAGAGACACCCACTTTTGCTTGTAAGGTCGAAGTAACAATGTCCCTTGAAGCTGTTTTATTAACAGACATATGTTATATGATTTTATTTTAAATAAATATTTAGTAAGATTTGCACCTATCTCACTATAAAGCATGAATTAATTCTCCCACTTTTACTGTGCAATAAAATAAAGTGCATTCAATGTCAGTAAATACAGGCAACAACTCTTCGCTCTCATCCTCCAGCAATATTTGCTATGTTTCTTCTGTTTAATTTGATAGTGCATTAGGTCATGTCTAGTGCATCAAGCAACAGCGTCTACCAACCCTTAGTGACCAATCAGAATCCAACTTCCATTTCTGACTGGTTCCAGTGCCTGACTGAACATCATTGCTGTTTGTTATTTAATCAGTCTAACTGTCTCTGAGACTTTTTAATAATTGTTTTTTTCATATAGATTATAATAAATTAGTTTATTAATACTTGACTACTCTCAAATTGGAAACCATCCGCAGGAAACAACATTATTGACTACTGAAAATTCTCTTTCTAAATTAACCTAAATTAATCCAAGGAGTGTTTCACTATCTTTGTTTGTAAAGTACCCTGCAACATAACAGATTGTTTCTCTTAAACCACATCTAGTTAAATGCAAATGTTATAAATACAGAGATGGAAATCTTCAAGAAAGAGTTAAAAGGAAATACAACTAAAAGGCTAAAAGGTTCATTCAATTCCACATAGTCTCTGGATTAAGCACTGAAAAGTTCTATCACGTTCCAGAACTGACATCTTGAATAAAGGTGTCTTGGTGCTTGCCTTCATATGGAAATCTCTAGGTCTATATTGAAACTTCATATTCTCGTGTCTCCTGGAAAAAAAAACACAGAAAAGACCATAAATGGCATTGTAAATGTCTACCAATGTACAGTGTATCTAGTTTAAAGCTCACCTCTGGACTCGTGGCTCCATCCCTAGGCAGGGTGCCTTTGGCCAATCATGGCTTACATAGCGGCCGTGTATAGTGTGTGGATGGAGATAGATTGCGCTAGATTAGGCAGGCAGGTTAGTTAGTGGCAGTGTATTTGATTATAGATATATATATATATATATATATGTATATATACAGTCTAGTATATATATATATATATATATATATATATACACATACACAGTCTAGTGTATGTATATATATATATATATATATATATATATATATATACTCTGCATTTAGTGTAGACTAGATATTCAGTGTAGACTCTATATTCAGTCAGTGCAGGCAATATATATAACACAGTGTACTAAAGTGGTTAAGGGGAACCCCCCCAAAATCCATACCAGGCTCTTCAGGTCTGGTATGGATTTTTTTACCATATACGGACCGCACATCGTCGGTATACATGCTATGGAGCCTGCTCGGCTCCATAGCATTGAAGGGCAGACGCAACCTCAAACATCACTTCCGCCCAATGCTCTCAAAGGGGAATTCTTTTTTTTTTTTTTTTTCAAATTACATTTTTTTTTTTTTTTGCATTTTTGTGTAAATATGAGATCTGAGGTCTTTTTGGCCCCAGATCTCATATTTAAGTAGTCCTGTCATGCTTTTTTTCTATTACAAGGGATGTTTACATTCCTTGTAAAAGGAATAAATGTGACCCAAATTTTTTTTTTTAAAAGGACAGTGTCAAAATAAAAAATAAAGTAAAATAAATAAGAAAAAAAAGAAAACATTCAAGAGCCCTGTCCCGCCGAGCTCGCGCGCAGAAGCGAACGCATACGTAAGTGGTGCCCGCAGATGAAAACGGTGTTCAAACCACACATGTGAGGTCTCATGTGATCGCAATAATTCTAGCTCTAGACCTCCTCTGAAACTGACATGTTAGGTATCAATTTACTCAGCGTAATATTATCTTTCACAATATAAAAAAAATTGGGCTAACTTTACTGTTGTCTTATTTTTTATATAAAGCAAAAAAGGATTTTTTCCCAAAAAAAGTGCACTTGTAAGACCGCTGTGCAAATACGGTGTGACAGAAAGTATTACAATGACTGCCTATTCTCTAGGGTGTATGAAAAAAAAATATATAATGTTTGGGGGTTCCAAGTAATTTTCTAGCAAAAAAAAAAAATGATTTTACCTTATAAACAGAGTCTGAAATATAGGCACGGTCCTTAAGTGGTTAAGGGGAACCCTGTTCCAAAATGCATCTGGTATGGATTTTAAGGGGAACCCCGCCCCAATAAAAAAAAATGGTGTGGGGGTCCCCCCCAAAATCCATACCAGATCCTTATCCGAGCAAGCAGCCATTGCAGGCCAGAAAAGGGGGGACGAGTGAGTGCCCTCCCTCCTGAACCATACCAGGCCGCTTGCCCTCAACATGGGGAGGGTGCTTTGGGGTCTCCCAAAGCATCCCCCATGAGACAAGGGCCTCATCCCCACAACCCTTGCCCGCCCCTTCTGACGTCACATGACGTCACGTGTTGTCAGGGGGGGTCACCCGTTTACATCACTGGGTGGTCCCACCCTTGCCTATATAACAGCTGTCAAAGCCAAGAGACAGCAGCCAGTTAGACGCCTCCCATCGAGGCCGAGCTTTTATTTTTTTCAATTTTTCGAGTCCGTTGGACACCATGATTGAAGATGGATGGACATCGCGGGACACTTTTTTTTAAATAAAGGAATTGTCAAAAACTGTTTCCTGTAATTTCTACTTTTTTGACACTTTTTTGGTAAATGGGTAGGGGTACAATGTACCCCAAACCCATTCACATGGGGGGCCAGGATCTGAAACCCCCTTGTTATAGGGGGCTTCCAGATTCTGATAAGCCCCCACCCGCAGACCCCCACAACTACCGGGCAAGGGTTGTGGGGAAGAGGCATACAAGGTATCTTTGGGGGGACCCCAAAGCACCCTCCCCATGTTGAGGGAAAGCGGCATGGTATGATTCAGGAGGGGGCGCCCCCCTTTCCTGGCCTGCCATGGCTGCTTGCTCGGATAAGGGTCTGGTATGTATTTTGGGGGGACCCCCATTTTTTTTTTGGTGTGGAGTTCCCCTTAAAAACCATACCAGACCCGAAGGGCCTGGTATGGATTTAGGGGGGACCCCATGCTGTTTTTCAAAAATTGTTTGGCGTGGAGTTCCCCTTAATGTCCATACCAGATCCGAAGGGCCTGGTATGGACTGGGGGGAACCCCATGCCGATTTTTTCATAGATTTTTATTTATATTGCCGGGATCCAGCAATACATTACAGCCATGAGCAATTTTTAATTACATTTTTTTTCCTTTAGAAATTAAATTTTGCTGCGGCACAGTAAAACACATGAGAAAGATGCGCCACTTTACAGTCAGACTAAGGGGACCCCCCAGGCATGATATTTAAAGGAATATTTCATTTTTATTGTTTTACGTTAAGCATTATTAAAATCACGGCTCCTGAAAAAACAGCCGTTTTAAAAACTTTTTTTTTTTCATTGATACATGTCCCCTGGGGCAGTACCCGGGCCCCAAACACTTCTTTATGGCAATAAATTGCATATAAGCCTTTAAAATTAACACTTTAGATTTTTCACGTTCATAAATTTTAAAGGTGTTCGCATGTTCGCACAAATTTTTTGTCTGTTCACATGTTCTGGTGTGAACTGAACCAGGGGGTGTTCGGCTCATCCCTAGTTTTAATATGTCTTTAGGTTCCAAAGGCAAAGAACAGACCACAAAGTGTAGTTTACCTTAGCAACCAATTCCAATGGGTAATTATGAATGAAAATTAAATCAATTTGCTTCCATCAGTGCTCTTTATTTTTAAAACTGTTAGTCTTTCAAAACAATCAAGAATTGGTTTACACGTTTTAATCTGGCCTTATTCATATTTTAATATGGTGCATATGCTGATTGTTAATAGCACTGCATGAACCTGCTCTGTCTGCAGGCCTATCTGTAATTCAACAAATGTGTGTGCTGATGTTGCATCGTAATATGACAATATTGTAATGATTTATTGTGATTTACTTGACAGTGCTGACACACAGCAGTAAATAGGCAAGATTAGCAGTACAATGTATTTTGTGAAATGTTATTTATGGTGCTCCAAGACTTGTAAATCAGTCTGCAATTCTGCAATTCTGCAAGTGTTTATGACAAGAAGCCATCATATTATGATGTAATTCTCTTGGACAATGCTGACTCAACCTTCATGGGAAAAAGCATCTAAAGTCTTTGTTCTTTTTTGTCCCTTGGTGTTCTATCATGCCTTTCACTTGCATTTCACGAATCTTAACATTTACTGTAGTTAGTTAGGTCCATGTGTGGTACAGACCAGTGGCGGCCCGTCCATAGTGGGCGCCGCCCCCCCCCCCCCCGGCAGTCAAAAAAAAAAAACATTTTTTTTATTTAAACATTTCCCATTTAGAAAAAAAAAAAGGTCCTGGCGCCGGGTGCTGTGCAATATGGGAAGCGCCACGTCTATGTAATCATGAGATTGCAGACGAGGAGCCTCATTTGCTGCCAAAAACTCGCTCTGTGGCGCAGTCGATCGCGCCACAGCTTCCGGCGCGATGGACTGGCCGGGCGGACACTGGATAGACCAGGGGTGCCCAACCAGTGGCCCGCAGAGCCCTCTGATGTGACCCGCGACCTCCTGCTCTGGGATGGAATAAAATAGAATACTGTTATTAAAGGTCAGTTTATTACTAAAATCACAGTGTATTTATGGGCATATCTGTTCTGCAGTGGTTACCGGGCTGCTTTCAAACTGATCTGTAGGTGCAGAGCAGTTTACCTGTGGGTTACCTGGACTGAGCCATAGACTTCTGTTATTTCCTGAGAGTTTGGTGAGCTTTTGGAAAGTGCACCAAACCTGCAGAATATAATAGAAGTCTATTGCAAAGTGCAGGAAAGCCAAAGGTACACTGCGTTTCACCCGCAGTGCACGGTGCAGTGTGAAAGCAGCCTTGGGCCCCTTTCACACGGTCAGTTTGACAGTCCGACCAATTGGACCCTCCCTCCAATTGGACTCTCCATTGATCCTCAGAGAGTTCTTTGCCATGAGGTGCTTGTTGAACTTCCAGTGACCAGTATGAGAGAGTGAGAGCGATAACACCAAATTTAACACATCTGCTCCCAATTTACACCAGAGACCTTGAAAACACTAACGAGTCACGTGACACCAGGGAGGGAAAATGGCTAATTGGGCCCAATTTGGACATATCACTTAGGGATGTACTCACTTTTGTTGCCAGCGGTTTAGACATTAATGGCTATGTGTTGAGTTATTTTGAGGGGACAGAAATTTACACTGTTATACAAGCTGTACACTTACTACATTGTAGCAAAGTGTAATTTCTTCAGTGTTGTCACATGAATAGATATAATAAAATATTTATAAAAATGTGAGGGGTGTACTCACTTTTGTGAGATACTGTATAAACACACTATATATAGTGGGAAATTTAATGTGTGTAAAGTAAGAAGAAGGTAGACTGTGTGGACCCTGTGGGAATATTCTGTGGCCTAGCCGCTAACATGTGACCCTTCTAGCAAGAGGTATTCCCCAGAAATCTTGCTAGAGACCAAAGATGTGCTAAAGGACCATGTGATGATTTGAAATGAAGCATGCCTATCCTATTAACTGTTGAACTGTTCAATATGACTTATAAGAAGTTCTAGTAAAAGTTCAGAACTGCAACCGGCCTATGTCTAATTCTTCTCAAGCCTTAGGTGGCAAGTGCAATGGCTAAACTGTAGTTGAAGTTGAGGAGCTCCCTACAGGAGAGGGGATCCACATACACTGGGAGACCAAAAGTTTGGTCTGTCTATTGTGCCCAAATAGTCATGCTGGGCCTATTGAGATGACACCACAATTGTCCATAAACCACTAAACACTGAAATAAGGAAATATTTATAATATTAAGACCTTGCTTTTATCCCTAATTTTACAAATATATGTTATTTGTAAGTAAGTTGTGTGGGTTTGACATTTTTGGGGATAGCAGTGTGCTATGACAATGGATGCTGCCCCTGAGTACAGTAAGGTTAGATTGTGGTGGAATGGTGATAGCATGGAAGTATCTAAGTCCCCAAACTGCAGAGGTTTTGAAATATTCGAACATCCTTGAATTTATTTCCAGTTTTATATAATGTTCTCAGCTCTTGTGTCAGAGTTCAAAATCTTAGCATTTGTTCACTGACTTATCTTGACAATGCTAATTAATAAATGAATCGCATGGATGAAAGCTACATACCCCAGTCTCATAAATTGGATTGTCAAACTCTGTTTCCACTGTTATCTGGCTGTAAGGATGAGAATACATGAGAGGAAGGCGAAGGCTTGAATAGTATCTGCACCTGGAAAGAGAAAATTACATATTAACTTTATGAGAGAAATATAGCACAACACGTGCTAGTTTACCATGCAAAGTCTTTAATTTAATGTTTATTTTTATTTTTTTTAGGTAACACTTGTAAAAATAACTTGCTTAAGGAGTTTTAACTGATATTTTTATCTCCCTACAGGGTAGAGGACTATAAGGGGATTAAGGCAATTTGAGACTTCAGTTGGGCTTTAAAGATTAGACTGAGTTGGGTTCAGGTTCGTGGTTGGTTTTAAGCCTAGTACACACTACTAGTTTGACATCTCAGATTGGAGCCACTGTACTGACAATCCAATGTTAGTACAGCTTTCTCCCCAGCTGAGCTATTGTGTTCTGACAGGGGGACTGCCCCCCCGCCAGAACACTCCAGTCAGCACTCTCAGCCATTGGCTGAGAATGCTGATCGTGAGCCGGCCGGCTCTGGTTTTCCAGCATGCTTTTCGGACATGGACCGGCTGCCATACACACAGGTGGAAGCCCGACATTTGGCCTGTGTGTACTAGGCTTTAGAGTTTATGCAGAGTTAAGGCAGGGGTAGGCAACCTCGGCTCTCCAGCTGTTTTGAAACTACAAGTCCCATGAGACATTGCAAGACCCTGACAATCACAGGCATGACTCCTAGAGGCAGAGACATGATGGGATTTGTAGTTTCACCACAGTTGGAGGGCCAAGGTTGCCTACCGCTGGGCTAAGGGCTAGATTTGTG
The DNA here is from genome assembly GCA_028564925.1 of Lithobates sylvaticus. NCBI lineage: Eukaryota > Metazoa > Chordata > Amphibia > Anura > Ranidae > Lithobates > Lithobates sylvaticus. Next base: position 248,334,251 of record CM053026.1, read on the forward strand.
TTAAGATAACGGTGGCTATAAACAGCTTCATCATATTTGATAGCCTAATGCAATGGTTGGGAAGGGAATAGGCATTTTAGGCTATCATATGGGGCAAGCACTTTGGTGTAAGAAATGCTTTTTATCATTTACAGAAATTCCCAACCTCACAAAACAACCGCCCTGGCCCTTTCTTCTTTTCAGACAAATACAGAATGGGTCTTCATTACAAAGCTAAACTTCTAATAGAACAAACTGTGCAATTTGTGCATCATATAACCGATCAAGGGCTAAACTCCCTGGATGATTTTATCCTAAACCATTCAAGGGGCTTAACCACTTTTTTGCTGCAAATTGTGCTGCAAATCCTGTGATTGCCAGCAAGTAGTTAAACTGTTTAGTAGTAGGAGGTGAACATGCCCCTGTAGTTTAGTCCTTTGATAACATTCCCACCTGAAAACATTCACACATCAGTAAAATTATTGTTTTCAGACACAGTTTTTTAGCTGTGATGCTGTCTTTGTGAACTTTGTCTGTGCTGTTTGTGTCAATGTCAATGCGCTAGAGAAGGATGTTCTGTATGAGAGTGTTATTAAAGCCTTCAGCAAGCCGCTAAGTACATGTTCTAGCTGGAAAAATACAAGCAACCTTGAACATAAACAAAAGTCTCTAACATCAGAGCACACTGCAACCTTGAGAAGTAGTACTACTGAATAACTGCTAGTAAATATCACTGTTCCTCCCGACAGATCATTCTACATAAATAGCACAAATAAACTGTATTCTGGTAGTCTGACAACAAGATAATTAGATCATGTCTTTATAAAGCCTACTGAACGTAAATTTTGTTATCTGACAAATAAAAGTTGATTACGGGTCTTCTGTTTTTTTTTTTTTTTACTGCAGCTTATCTATATTTTATTTATTGCAATAGCGTTTATATGCAGCTCCCATTATTTTAGTTAACCCTGTCTCTTCTAGTCTGGTACTTGTTAGCTAGTTTTAGCTTAGGGCTTGACAAACCAGCATAGGCTAGAGCCAGGTTAGGCATCCGATGGCCACTTCTGGTTGTTAGGGGTCCTGTTGCATGTCAAATTAGAAACTACAAGGGAGGGACTAAAGCACAGAGTAGATAGGCTGACTCTGAATTCCAGTGCCACACCACAGTTTCTGCGTGTGAAAAGCTGTGTTCTGGGCTGGTTGGACAACAGTTGGAGAAACTCTCCATCACCGCTGATCTTGTCAGGTTTCTGGCACAAACACAAACGCCACATCACGATAATCCTCAGGGACCCCTGCAACTGAACGTTGCTGCAACATTCATCTGGAGTTATCTTTATTAATAACTATATTAATAACCAAATAAAATTTGATAAAACATGGCAACCTTGTAATTGGCGGGGGATAACTGAGACTGTAGATGGAGCTGCCCCGTCTGCTCTCCACTGTCTTTCCCCTTATCTTTTTCCTTTCCTACTTTTCTCCTACCTGCTCTTTTCTGTGCTGACCAGTTTTGAGAATCCTGCATATGTCAACCTTGATCGAAAGGCGACATTTAAACGCACTATATTTTGCCTGTCTCTCTATATAACATTTCTTGTACAGTACTAATCTGATAAGACAACTGTTCTGTTTGTGGAATTTGATGTAATTTGCCTATTCCTAACTGTCCTTTGGATCCTACTGATGCTCTTGTGTTATAGAGGGATATCGGGGGGGGGGGGGAAGTGTAGAAAACAGTCCACTAAAAAAAAGTCCTTAAGGTGTAATGTCCATATGAATCATGCAGGCAGAGTAAATGGCCCACTTGGTGGCAGCTCGGTCCTTAAAGTAAAAAGTGACTCTAAAAAGCAAACAGTAGAAGGGGGGGGGCATGCTCCAACACTTAAAAAAAAAAGATTTTAATATGTATAAAATGAATACACTCACAAGATTACTGTAAAAGTATGCATAACATGTTATTATAGTTCTGTGAACACTATCATGGTCCCGGTCCGCCAATGGAAACTGTGGTTCCGCTGATCGGAAGCATTGGCGGCTTCCAGTGCTTCCTGATGCTCGCAGAATATAGAGACAGGCGGATGTGATGTCAGGACTGGAAGTGATGTATAGATATGACGACGCGCTGCGGAGCATGCGCTTTTTTTTCAGGCCATACTAGTGCCATGTTAATTGAGGTATATATGGGCAAGCAAGGGGGCAGAGGTTGTCAGACAGCAAAGCCCAGACCCCGCAAGCATCAAATATTAATATTAATTTGTTATTATTTGATGCTTGCTGGTTATGGCTGCTTTTACAGTTCTCTTGTGAGTGTATTCATTGTATTTACATGAAAATCTATTTTACTCTGCTACACTTAGTTGGCGCTTGTTCCCCCCCCCCCCTTCATTGTATTGATGAAAATCCAGGCTATGTTTGTTTTTCATTCAGACGTGTTTCTCTTGTTAAATGTTTTGTATTATTTATTAATGGTATGATATCTCTTGTATAGTGGTTGTCACTTTTGTACCCTTCCTTTTTGTATTTCACACAAAAAACTAAAAAAGTTTGAAAGTAAATGAACCTATTCATGTTTTAAAAATAGGTCAGCTAGCTGAATGTATTTCCAAGAATTTTCTTTTAGGGCTCGTCATACCACCTTCATTAGGCTAGATTGCTCTATGCATTCACAATGCATGGACAAGGTAAATAATATTGATTTCAATGGTACCAGTTCAGAACAAAGCTCTGCATTGGAAAAAAATAAAACATTAGTTGCAATGCACGGCAACAAGTAGAAGTCATATAAAAGATCATGCTGCAATTGCACAGTGTCATCACTGGAAAGCCTGCAGAAGCCAATATGTTCTACAGAATGTCGTAAAACTAAATGACCATATTTGTAGAGCAAATGTGAGGTTAGTACATGAGACTATACTGTACATTGGTTAATGGTTCCCTACTATTATTGGTGTAGCCAGATAATGGGCTACAGCAATATGGAGAAGCCTTGTATTCTTCTCTCCTACAGAGATGCTGATGTTATGCTACACCATTCTCCTCTTGCCAGCAGGTGGAGAACTAGAGCCAAGTAAGCCTATAGACTTCTATGCAGAGCGTAGAGACTCCTGGGAGTTGCGGTTTCAGATGGCAGCCATATAAAGGGACAAATAGACTCTTTACACTGCAGATCTCAATATGCACTGTGCAGTAGGAGAAGTGGAGAGATTTAGATTTAACTGGAAAGTTATTCCTCTTGGCACCGAGCGAGTCAGAGAGAGCAGCTTTGTCTGCAGAGATCCAAGCCTGAGACTGGGAGTAAAGACGCCCAGGGCAGTACAGCACTGCCTACATCCCAGCACCTGCACCAGTGCCACAGGGAGAGTGCACTCACTTTCTGCTTCCTACTGCTGAGTGACTGAGGGGACCCCCTTCTACAGCGAGAGGTCACCACAGCATCACTGCAAATGGTGAGAGGGCTATTTACCCATTGCTGATTCTGCTAGCAGGGACTGAGCCACAAAAAGCAGGACATCAAATATCCCCAATCCATACCGCACCCATACTGCACTCTATACTGCATTTATTCAAAACCTAGACTGCACCTATACCAACCCTATACTGCATTATACTGAACCTTAACACATCTACCCTGAACCTTTGCCGAGGTTATAGCGCACCTATAATGTAACTATACTGCATGCAGGTTAACTGGGACTGTCATTAAGTGCACTAATGCTCTTAACAGGCCTCGAGGATAGCTGGCAGAAGAACATCTCAAAGGACTGTTCCTCCCATAATAATTATTCTAAAAACTTCTTTGTTCCCTTGCCCCTTCTGCTACCATCCTCCTTTACTTTTGGACAGTGCATACCTAGTCGGTCTAGGACTAGCATCACAGCCATATATGTGATATGGCAGCATAGTTCCAGCGCATGGTAGATTAAACTTCACTACCACTCACTGCTGCACTTGAGGTGGCCTTGCTAGTGTTTATGCCGATCAGGATGTCAAATGTCATCTTATGCCTAGTCCGTACTGTTAATTACTTTGTATGCTAAAGTGTATTAGTACCATTGTTAATCCATTTTATACTTGCCTATTTACCAACCATATTGGGTGACAATATATTAAGTTTGCCTCTACTACCTGGTTTGTTGCCTATTTTCTTTAGAGCACTACTATTGGGTACTAAGTGTTACTTTCAGTGGATTCCTGTGATATTGCACATTTGTACACTCAACCTTGTGTGACAGAGAGGCTGAGGTTCTTAAGAAAGGTTGAGTCAAAGAACAGAGTACCCATTCCATCCAGATGCCCCTATGGGGGGAGGGGGGTAGTGCCACATTCGGTTCGCATCATATCTTGTATTGGACATTCGTTTTTTGTGTTGATAGGAAAGGGGATATATTCATATAAAAATACATACAATTTAAAATTAGAGAGATGGAGACACATATTTTTTGGTGTTCTAATACTGGTGAAATCCTTTCATAGCATTGTAAAGGCTCTGCTGATGGAAAATGAAACCCTTGAATGATTGTCTTTTATCCCACTAGAGTACATGTCAGACAGCCTCTCAGTGGATAAAAGTTTATTGCTAGTTCAGGTCTACTTTATCAGCAGAAATCATCTTATGATTTTCCAACCCAGTGGATCAATTTAATGGTAGCACTAGTCTGTTGTGATCGTTTAGTGTTCCAACATGGTTTATATATCATATGATACTGTAGGAACCCATAACATACAATTTGTGCTCATATTTTGGTGTCTTGAGAATATGGAGTTAAGAGATGTCAATCTTTTAACCACCTCCTGCCCAGGCCGCTACATATAAATGGCCAGGTGGAAGCTTCGCCAATTTTCCCATACCTTGTGACCAATTACAACTATCACACATGTAAACAAAGGCTGCATAATTGCAGTATTTGAGCCATTTCCTCTCACAGCAATTATCTGTAAGAGGGAACTGTGACGGACCGTCCAACACCCAGCTTGGGTGCTTCCATCAGTAAACAGCTTCCTCCAGTCTGGGACCTGGAACCAAGATCTGATCTGAGCACCCAAGATCTAGACAACACTAGCTTAGGTGCCAACTGAAACCGGAGCTCTTTATTATAAATTTACACAGAAAATATACTATGCAAGTTCAGGTAATAGCTTGATCACATTATGCTAGACAATTAGCACATCTGAAGAACAGTCAACATAAACATACACAGTATGCTAATTAACAACAAGCCTTGATTAGTCCGGGGTTTCCCAGACTATCCGACAACAAGCCCACAACCCTGGATACACAAAGTACATTACACATTATCATAAGCATAAACACATAAACACCCCACAATTGTTCGATAACAAGGTAAAGTGGACACAATATTGTTCACATCTCCAAGAGATGAGCAGACAGACAGAGCAATAGGTGACTCAATTAACAATGGGAATTCACACCATGGGGCACACAATGGGTGAATGCTACCATGGGAGAAAGACACCTTAGTAAACATATTATTACAGGAGACTCCAGCATCATGTTGGTTTAGGCTGATTATATTAACATCTGCTCTGAGTCTCACAGTCTAAAGCAGTAATTGCTGGTTTTGTGCACAAAGGCCCCAAATCTGTGTGTTTCGAGGAGACATGGGCCTAAAACCGAAGCAAAACCACTCCAAGGGTCCCCTATTCCGGCGCCGGACTGGGCAGAAAAAACAGCCCTGGAAATAATTTCATAGCAGCCCCAGTGGCAAAGCGTGGGTTGTCAGCACCCAAGGCAAGCAATTTGCTCCCCTAATCTGCAGACATTTAGCACTCCCGAGTTCCTTCCACACGTACAGTATTAAACCTCTTATGGTACCTTTTAGGATGTACCACGTTACCACTCTCTTTGTTCTCCTTTCTTTCCTTTTTATCTCTCTCTCTATCCTAATTATTTTTTCCCCCCCATCTCTCTCTCCATCCATCTTTCTTGTTCTTTCTCTTATTCTTTCTCACCCATTTTCTTTGTTGTCCCCCCTCTTTTCCTCTCTCTTTTTATTCCTTCTCTTACTCGTTGTTTTTTTTTTCTCTCTCTCACCTCCTTTCTTGCCCCCCTCCCTCCATCCCTCTTTCTTTCCAGGAAGTGAATGGTCATTTATTGCATTATTGAATAAAATGCTAACCAATATATATATATATGCTATATGTATATGCTATATATATATGCTATATGCTAACCAATATATATATATATATATATATATATACACACATACACACACACATATACATACACACTGTATATATTTACACCTATATGTACTGCACCCAATGAACATATATTGCACCCAATGAATGATTGCCTTTGGAGGAGGCGGGATTCCAATGTGGAATGTGCCTTGGTCATTGCTAATGTGGAATGTGCCTTGGCCAAAGCTAATGTGGAATGTGCCTTGTACCTTGGACATACTACAGGAGACGGTCAGAGACTGCATTTATGGCTGAACTCAGTGTACAGGTATATAGTATCACAGCTGCTCCACTCTATTTAAACCAGCTCTGCAAGATCAAGTCAGTAATTTTCCATTGAAAGTACAAGCAAGTGACAAAAGACCGCATCACATCCAATTTCCAAAACACACATTTTCTTACAAACAGTTAACTGCTCAAGATTAGTGGAGGGCAGTAACCAGTTAATGGGTCTGTGAAGCTTTTAACCTGATCCAGCAGTAAATCCTTAAAAAAAAAACATCAAACAAACTGTGCACACAGAGCTCTGGCTAAATAGCTGATTATAAACTGAAATGGTTAACAGCCATGTGTCCCTGATCTCATAGAATGCTGCTGCTTCGTCTTCCAGAAATCTTATCAGTGTGATCAGGCAATGTGCAGGTCAGGTTAGGCAGATAAAAAAAAAAAAAAAGGAACCAGTGAGACAAGATTCGGTGCTGATCCGTAACCTGCACACTGCCTGATCACATACTGTAGATATTTGAAAGACACTGTAGCTGGCCAGCAACATGTAACTGTGCTCCAGACGATCCTGTTGTTTCCATTCAGCCAGGGTTGTGTGTGCTGCAGAACTTGTATTGTATTGTTGTAGTCAAACCTTCTTGTATCTCCCTCCTGGAGCCCCCATTCAGCACCGCTCCAGCACTTACAGTCAAATGTGAGCAGGCTGGAGAGGGGGAGGGCTACACTGCCTGCTGATTGGCTGTGGATGGAAGGGAGGAGAAGCAGGTCCTCACTTGTACTCCCTTGTACTCCACTGCCAGAGATAATTTCCTCAGCCAGCCCCGCCTCCTGTTCACAGCTCCTAGCTGACAGCGCCCCCAGGGCAGCCAGCCTACCAGGAAGTTTTCTGCTATCCCGGTAGGCCAGTCCGGCCCTGCCCCCATGCACACACCTCCCAAAAAGTAGTGCTCCATAGTCAGTAGTAGGGATGAGCCGAACACCCTCCTGTTCGGTTCGCAGCAGAACATGCGAACAGGCAAAAAATTTGGCAGAACACACGAACACCCCCAAAATCCATACCAGACCCTTATCCAAGCACGCAACCTGGCAGGCCGCAAGAAAAGAGGGGGGTGGGACCACCCGGTTACATAAACAGGTGACTCCGGCCCCTCTGACGCCACGGAGAAGCCATGGTGAAGTCCCCATGGCATCAAAGGAGGCGGGGTCACCTGGGTTATGTCACCGGGTGACCCTGCCCTCAGTTATACAAGCGAAGAAGTATCACATGGCGGGAGCCTCCCATGTAGGCGGTTTGGTCGTGGCTTTTTTGTCTTCTTTTTCGGTCTGTTGGCAGCGTGATAGAAGATGAATGAACATCATGGGACATTTTTATTTTTTTATTTTTTAATAAAGGACTTGTCCCAAGCTGTGTCTTGTTTTTTTTTTAAAAATGTTGACACTTTTTTTTAACTTATACCTTTTTCACACAGGGGGGAGGCCGGGATCTAGGGGGTCCCCTTGTTAAAGGGGGCTTCCAGATTCCGATAAGCCCCATGCCCGCAGACCCCCACAACCACTGGGTAAGGGTTGTGGGCATGAGGCCCTTGTCCCTATCAACATGGGGAAAAGGTGCTTTGGGGGGTGCTTTTGGGGGACCCATACGCCATTTTTTTTACATTTGGCGCAGGGTTCCCGTTAATTTCCATATCAGACCCTAAGGGCCTGGTGTGGATTTTAGGGGTACCCCCACGCAATTGTTTTTTTAATTTTGGTTCGGGGTTCCCCTTAATATTCATACCAGACCCAAAGGGCCTGGTAATGAACTGGGGGGGGGGGGGGGATCCCATGCTCTTTTTTTCAATGAGTTTTATCTATATTGCTGAGATCCGACAATTCATTACAGCCGCAATCAGTTTTAAATAACAATTTTTCCTTTAGAAATGTAATTTTGCTGTGGTTCTGTTCTAAACACTGGAAAATGCGACACTTTACAGGCATACTATAGACACCCCCCAGGCACGATATTTAAAGAAATATTACATTTTTATTGTTTCACTTTAAGCATTAAAAAAAATCACTGCTCCTGAAAAAACGGCCGTTTTAACGAAAAAAAATTGCATTGATACATGTCCCCTGGGGCAGGACCCAGGTCCCCAAACACTTTTTATGGCAATAACTTGCATATAAGCCTTTTGATTTTTCATGTTAGTGTCCCATAGGCTTTAACAGTGTTCCGGCAACTTTCAAATTTGCCGTGAACACTGCATATTGTCCGCTGTGTCTATTTTAACACTGTACAGCTCTCTCTATTGATCAGAGACATTGACTGTGGCACTGATGAGACTGAGCTCCATTCACAAAGCGGCATCTTACAGCATACTGGGATTAGCATTTTTCAAAATGTTTTTTAGCACTCATGTGGTATTTTAGTAGTGAAAGCCTGCAGTAATTTACAGCCCGCGGTAGCCAGTGTCCTTACCACAGGCTGTCACTAGCTGGTTGTTAGGGAATGGGCGGTCACCAGCATCCTTAACAACCAGTTACTGTCATGGTTGTTATAGAGCGGGTTGCCACTGCGTCCTTAACAACTGCTGACAGCTAAATGTAAGGAAAAAAGTCTGTCAATAAAAAAAAACCTTATCCAAGCATGCAGCCTGACAGGTCAGGAAAAGGGAGGGGATGAGCGCTCCTGAACCATACCAGGCCACATGCCCTCAACATGGGGGGGTGCTTTGGGGCAGGGGGGCAGCCTGGCCAGTTGTTGTGGGGATCTGCAGAAGGGGGTTAATTAGAATCTGGAAGCCCCCTTTAACAAGGGGGCCCCCAGATCCTGCCTCCCCATGTGAATGAGTATGGCCTACTCATTCACACAAAAAAAATGTGTAGGGTAACAAAAGACTTTAGACAGTTGTTGACAAGTCATTTATTTAAATATATAAAAATGTCCCTGGTGTAGATCCATTATCAATCACAACATAATTCTTATCCTGCCGAAGACTCCCACCGTTTGACAGTTCTTAAATAACTAAGGGGCGGGGGCACCTGGTGACATCACTGGGTAACCCCACCCCTTGTGACATCATTGCCCCAGCATACCCCTGGCTGATGATGTTACAAGGGGGCAGGGTCACCCTGTGATGTCACCGGGTGGCCCCACCCCTTAATTATTTAAGAAATGTCAGACGTTAGAGCTGGTGGGAGTGGACCTTTTTTTTTTCCTTTTATAACGGGTTGACAGTGGCGGTGGACGTCATGATTGATGATGGATCTACACCGGGGGGGACTGTTTTTTGATTTAGATTTTTTAAAATAAAGGACTTGTCTAATGTTTTCTTTTACACTACACATTTTTTTTTGGGGAATGGGTAGGGGTATGAGTATGCTAATTCACATGGGGTGGGGCAGGATCTGGGGGCTTCCAAATTCCAATTAGCCCCCCCGGGAGACCCCCACAATGACCGGCCAAGGTTGTGGGGAAGAGGCACTTGTCCCCACAGAGCCCCCTGCCCCAAAGTACCCCCCATATTGAGGTCATGTGGCCTGGTATGGTTCAGGAGGCTTGTCCCTCCCTTTCCAGACCTGCCAGGCTGCATGCTTGGATAAGGGTCTGGTATGCCAGTTTTTTACATTCAGCTGTCAGCGGGAAGCCCTTTGACAGCTGATGACTCTACTCATTTACCGCATGCATTGACTTTCACTGCTGTTTTATGCATTACTGAGCACCTAAATACTGCATGGGATCTGGTTCTGTGAATGGAGCCCAGTGTATGTTAGTGCATCCAGCCATTGTCTCTGATCACTGTCACAGCAGTACAGTGTCACCATAGTAACATTTTTTTCACATACTGTCACCAGAGCAGTGCAGTGTCACTATGGTGACATTGCACTGCTGTAGCGGTGATCATGTACAATGGCTGACTGCTCTGATATCACTGTATGTCAGTACAGCCAGCCATTGTCTCTGATCACTGCCACAAGCATTACAGCCTTGGTATGTGTACACCCACTGCCACTGCTTCTGCAGCTCAAGGGGGTTATCATACACCTGTATTACAGCAACAATGTTTGTTATCACTGCCACACCAGTCGCAGTGTCACAAAACCAGTGTATGCCAGCAACAGTGTCCCTAATCACCACTACTCCAGTCCCAGTTTCACCAGACCAGTGTAAGCCACCAACAGTGTTGCTGAATTGACCCATCTGCATGTTCCACTGACTACATTCCTGTGAGACACCGGTCCCAGCCATCCCCTATGAACAGTTGTATACCTGGAACCACAGAACATCTATAATTCATCCTTTTTTCAGCCTCCTGTACTTCCTAATCAGTGAACATGGCACTCCTTGGGACAGTCATTCACCAGTGGGCAAGGCTTGCTTGGTTTATAGGAACAGGTTCTTCTATAGGTGACGCTACACTAAGCTATATTCTCTACCCACTCGTACGGAGCTGATCATTTCAGTACACTGTTTTTGATACAATTGGTTAATTTTTGTGATACACAAGATATGTCGGGTACAATTAGTCCACTGAAAAAGTCCCACGCATGTAGTATCCCCATACCCAGGAGGAGTAGTAGAACCTATTTTGAGGTAAAATTTTAAGTATGCCCATGCTGTATGTAAAAAAATATCTTAATAAATTGATAAGTTTGTGTAAAAAAAAAACGATTTCATTTCCACATTTTCTGAAAGCTTGTAGCAAAAAAAATGAAGTCTTCACAAGATTCACCACACTTCTTAAAAAAAACTTGGGATGTTTACTCTTCAAAATTAGATAACTTTGTGGGTGTTTCCACTGTTGCAGTGCTACAGGGCCTCCAAAAATGTGATTAAATGTGAAATGTATGCTACTATAAAACCCAAAGGTGCTCATTGGGTTTTGGGCCACCTCTATGTGACTAGGCTGTGAAAAAGTCTCACACATGTGGTTGAGAGAAGGAGTAGTAGAATTTGTTTTGGTCTGTAATTCTAAGTATGCCTATACTGTGTGTTAGAAACATCTTATTAACAATTTAAAAAAAAAAAAAAAAAAATGTCATGCTTACGCATCCTTATGCAGTGTGGTTTAGATCATCAATCAATATTCAGACATTTCAGAACTAAAAGTGAAATGGAACAATTTGCTATTGTTTTTGATAGTCTCAGAAAGTTTTTGCATCTCTGATACTCTATCTCCAGTGGGTAAGTAGCTGTATATCAGGATAATTTTGCCTTCCAGTTTGATTGAATTTGTATCACTGACTCTTATGCCGCGTACACACGGTCGGAATTCTCGTCGGAAAAAGCTCTGATGGTTTTCCCGTCGGAATTCCGACGGAATTTCGCGCAAACTGTCTTGCCTACACACGGTCACACCAAATTCCGACGGTCAATAACACCACGCCTTAAAAAACTTACACACTATAAAAGGGAAGTTTAATGCTTCTGAGCATGCGTTGAATTGTTTCCGAGCATGCGTCGGAATTTTGCGTGTCGGAATTGCATACACACGATCGGAAAATCCAATAGAAAGGTTTTCCATCGGAAAAATTAAGAACAGGTTCTCAATCCAAAGTCCGTTGGAAATTCCGACAGAAAAAGACAGATGGGCATACACACAGTCGGAAAATCCGATGAAAAGCTCCCATCGGACAGTTTCCATCGGAATTTCCGACCGTGTGTACGCGGCATTACTCCTACACTTTAGAGAGTGAAAGTTGCTGCTGACCATATGGAAAAATCTGCCATTGTCATTGATTGGAAAATCAATATAATTAATACTGAAAATTCTTCTGGGCATACTTATGATTCTGCAGTTGCCCAGTCTGAGTCCCAAAGCTCTATTAAAACTTCTACTCTATTGCCAGCTACTTAATTGCTACTCAGCTTTCTTTGGACTTCCCCGATCCTTGTTATAAGTTATTCATGCTTCACTGATAGTTTACTCTTTTTCAGAGACTGTCTATGCCTTGCCGTACAAATAATTTGTGGTTGCCAAATGTTTTTTAGGGATGTCTCTACTATAGTTACAACCCTTGCAATTGCAGCTTCATCCTTATTTTTTTGTTTCAATTTGTATAATTGGAAATGTATACTTATACAAACTCTGAATGGACTTAAGTTGGTCTTTTATGGCTCTATGCCCAAAAATCAATAGCTCTTAGATAAAAGTCTGAGCACTACGACATGAAAGCCCCTCTCCGTATAGGTGAATTTCATCTAGTCTTACCTATATATGGCAATCTGATATTACAAACCTCATTTCCGTTTACCTGTGGGTATATATATATATATATATATATATATATATATATATATTATATATATATACAGCCCTCAAATTTTCCACTCGCCTACTCGCATTTTGCGAGTGGATAATGAAGTCTGGCGAGGAGCTGGGCTGCCTGGGAGCAGGGGGGGGCGAGCACCGCCATCAGTGGGGGATGAATGCGAGAAAAAGTGTGGATGAACAGAGGGGGCGGCCGGTTTATTATAGCAGAAGAAAGCGTGTAGGAAGAGGAGATCTGGCTTCATCACAGAGCAGGGTTTACCCGCCGTAACAGCTTTACATTACAATAGTTGTCCACACGCCGTCACACACAGCCCCGCCCTCCTGAACTCACACCTGTGACAGACAGAACGCGCCCTGGCATTGGACCCGCGTTCTGTCTGTCATGATGGACACAGGGAAGGCTGCATGATGGACACAGGTGAGGCTGCACAGGTGAGGCTGCACGTGTGAGGCTGTAATGATGGACACAGGTGAGGCTGCATGGGTGAGGATGCATGTGTGAGGCTGCAATGATCGACAAAGGTGAGGCTGCAATGATGGACAAAGGTGAGGCTGCAATGATGAACAAAGGTGACACTGCAATGATGGGTAAGGTGAGGCTGCAATGATGGACACAGGTGAGGCTGCACTGGTAAATCTGCAATGAAGTGCACAGGTGAGGATGCAATGGTGAGGCTGCAATGATGTGCAAAGGTGAGGCTGCAATGATGTGCAAGGTGAGGCTGCAATGATGGACACAGGTGAGGCTGCACAGGTGAGACTGCACTAGTGAGGCTGCAATGACGGACACAGGTGAGGCTGTGTGGGTGAGGCTGCAATGATGGACACAGGTGAGGCTGTGTTAGTGGGCACTGGTCACGCTGTGTTGATGGGCACGGGTGAGGCTGCATTGATGGGCACGGGTGATAAAGTTGTTGTTAATATTTATTTGTGTAACTTAATACTGCAAAAAAACAATTAAGTGTAATTTCATGAGAATTTATGAGGGCATGCATTGGGGCTGGATTAGGGGCGGGGCATGGTAGGGGTTGGGTGGGGAAACTGGTGGCTAGTAACCCTTAAGGCCTGGCTAGTAGCTCAAGACTTGAAATTTTTAGCCCTGTATATATATATATATATATATATATATATATATATATATATATATATATATATATATACATACACACACATACACACACACACAGTATTTCACAAAAGTGAGTAAATCACATTTTTGTAAATATTTGATTTCATCTTTTCCTGTGACACCTTGCTACAATGTAAAGTAGTGAGTGTACAGCTTGTATAATAGTGCAAATTTGCTGTCCTCAACACACAGCCATTAATGTCTAAACCGCTGGCAACAAAAGTGAGTACACCCCTAAGTGAAAATGTTCAAATTGGGCCCAATTAGCCATTCGGTATCATGTGACTTCTTAATGTTACAAGGTCTCAGGTGTGAATGGGGGGCAGGTGTGTTATCGCTCTCACTCTCTCATAATGGTCACTGGAAGTTCAACATGGCACCTCATGGCAAAGAACTCTCTGAGGATCTGAAAAAAGGAGTTGTTGCTCTACATAAAGATGGCCTAGGCTATTAGAAGATTGCCAAGACCCTGAAACTAAGCTGCAGCACAGTGGCCAAGACCATGGAGCAGTTTAACAGAACAGGTTCCACTCAGAACAGGCCTCGCCATGGTCGACCAAAGAAGTTGAGTGCATGTGCTCAGCGTCATATCCAGAGGTTGTTTTTGGGAAATAGACGTATAAGTGCTGCCAGCATTGCTGCAGAGGTTGAAGGGGTGGGGGGGTCAGCCTTTCAGTTCTCAGACCATACACCGCACACTGCATCAAATTAGTCTGCATGGCTGTCATCCCAGAAGGAAGCCTCTTCTAAAGATGATGCACAAGAAAGCCCGCAAACAGTTTGCTGAAGACAAGCAGACTAAGGACATGGATTACTGGAACCATGTCTTGTGGTCTGATGAGACCAAGATAAACTCATTTGGTTCAGATGGTGTCAAGTGTGCAACCAGGTAAGGAGTACAAAGACAAGTGTGTCTTGCCTACTGTTAAGCATGGAACCATGAATGTCAACATGTACTGTTACATACTGAAGCAGAGCATGATCCCCTCCCTTCGGAGACTGGGCCGCAGGGCAGTATTCCAACATGATAACTACCCCAAACACTCCTCCAAGACGACCACTGCCTTGCTAAAGAAGCTGAGGGTAAAGGTGATGGACTGGCCAAGCATGTCTCCAGACCTAAACCCCATTGAGCATCTATGGGGCATCCTCAAACAGAAGGTGGAGGAGAGCAAGGTCTCTAACATCCACCAGCTCCATGATGTCATCATGGAGGAGTGGAAGAGGACTCCAGTGTCAACCTGTGAAGCTCTGGCGCCCTCTATGCCCGAGAGGGTTAAGGCAGTGCTGGAAAATAATGGTGGCCACACAAAACATTGATATTTTGGCCCAATTTGGACATTTTCACTTAGGGTGTACTCACTTTTGTTGCCAGAGGTTTAGACATTAATGGCTGTGTGTTGAGTTATTTTGAGCGGACAACAAATTTACACTGTTATACAAGCTGTACACTTACTACTTCATTTCTTCAGTGTTGTCACATGAATAGATATAATACAATATTTACAAAAATGTGAGGGGTGTAAACACTTTTGTGAGATACTGTATATACACATTATATATATTATATATATATATATATATATATATTTTTAATACCATTGTTTTGTAATCTATCAGGCCTGAATGCTGGGTTTCCTAATTAGCTTATTGATTTTTGTATCTTCTCTAGATTCATAGGGAGATATGCTGTATGGGCACATATCACTGCTCCTAATTATCAAACTATTGAACACAGTGATTGAGATGCAAGCATTTGGCATACACAGTGCTCATATTATTGATAGTTTTTTTATAGGCCATATGTAATGCTTAAAATACCTAATTTATTCTTTTGTATTGTATTTCACAAATGAAATTTTATGTACATGTTGAAACTGTGATCAATATGATGTGTATATACTGAAAACTGTCCACTAGATGTCAGCCTTGCCATACAATTTCATGAATTAATTCTTGACATTTTTCTGAATTAAAGAATATCAAGTGTTTATTTATTTATGCTTATGTGGTCTTATAAATAATAAAGTCAACATCTGATTAGTCTGGACATCATTTTCATTTAGCCAGGCCATTGGTAGTCACCTGTCTGGGCTGTGGTTTGACATTAAACAGTCAACCGGTTGGCAGAGCTTGCTGGCTTATTCTCCTTTTTTTTGTGTTGTTAATCTCTATGTTTTCCCTGCTTCTGCTCTTTGGATTTTACTTCTGGGTGCTCCACCTTTCCAAATTCCATACACATGAACCCGTGTTCCCTGTGTTTTCAAGCATTCTGTCTAGCTAGAAAGGAATGGCTGTCCACACCCGTACATAAATGTGCATTGCCACACATCCTGATTAGTCAGACTCCTTTGTAGGCAGGGCTATTTAGGGGCCACTATCTCTATATTGTTTTACCTGAAAGCCAACACAGACTTCTATGTCTGCACACATGTGCATAAATAGCTGGTCTGAGACCACTAATTCAAATTTATATCAACTCTCCCATATGCCTGGGGCACACTTTCATTCAGGTCCGGCATTATACTTGTGGTTACAGGATAAGGCTCCGGAGTCCAGTTGAACACCTGGCTTATGGGTCCCCAGGTCACCTAGCTTGTGTCCTGTTGTGAGAGTAGTTCTCTGCTCATCGTCAGGATGGTGACTTCTTCTGTTATCCACCACAAGCTCCTAGGCTAATCAGGTTTGCACTTGTTACACAAAGACACACTGTTCCCCTGGTATTGGCTGTGCATATTAAACCAAACTTCAGTCCCAAACACTAATTCTTAGTCATTACATCAAACTGCACATAACTGCACACAAATCCTACTATATAGTTTTTAATAATCCACAGCATTTAAAATAAGCACTGTTACAAAGATATTATAACAGTAACTTCATTGCAGTCCATAGAAATGGTAAGCAGTCCAATACAAGGGTGGTTCTCTAGTAATGTCCAGTAAAATAAAAGTGGGGGGGGGGGGGGGGGGGGGCAGTGTGGTGCTCACGATTACCATTACACTTTCTCAGCTCTCTCCTAGTTACCAAGGCCTACAACTCCAGGCTGGGCCTCTACTCTAAAGGGGAGAACCCACACACAGCCTTTTACATCCTGGCGTCACTCTTGCCGTATTGTAGTGACCTCCACTATGTCCATCCCATCCCATCCCTTAAAATTAGGGGCAATCTCTTTCTGCCTACAGGATTTCAGACTAGATGGAAAGTAACCCCATACTTTGCCTTTTTAGGGATAACATTTTCTATTCTTAAATGAAGAGGGTATGTGGCGCTAACCCTTAAGTAAATCAATAAATAATCTAAAATGACCAGTTTGCAAAGCTCAGAGTATCCGAAAGATGAGTGACCTTTCACATAGATATATAAAAACATAAAATAATGAACTAAATAGATAAAATTCCTTAATAGCAATACACATAAAATATTGAATAAATATAAGACGTGTGTAAAAAATGAAAAAATATTCAATAAAATAACCTTGCTGAAATAAATATATGTGCTGGGGTAAAAATGATGATGGAGTTGGGTTAAAAATAGTGAACACGAAATCTTCTAGCAATAAAAGGTGCACAGTGCAACGTGCAAAATATGTGAATAGAGAACCAATAAAGAACCGATAAATTGGTTCTGAAAGTGCAAGGGAATTGCAAGGAAATTGCAAGGGGAATAAATGATAGAATGTGCAGAAATATCCAAAATAATGACAAAGTGACCATACAGATGAAAAGAGTGTGTCACTGTAGGTATGGTATAATCAGATGATACCAAAACAATAATATCGCTGAAAAAAATATATAAAAAATAAAAGTAAAATTTGGTGCACTACAAGTCCCAGCTTGTAAAGAAAAAATGGCGGAAAATAAATGCACTTTCAGAACCAATTTATCGGTTCTTTATTGGTTCTCTATTGACATATTTTGCACGTTGCACTGTGCACCTTTTATTGCTAGATTTCGTGTTCACTATTTTTAACCCAACTCCATCATCATTTTTACCCCAGCACATATATTTATTTCAGCACGGTTATTTTAGCACCATCACTTTTATTGAATATTTTTTCATTTTTTATTTATATTTATTCAATATTTTATGTGTATTGCTATTAAGGAATTTTATCTATTTAGTTCATTATTTTATGTTTTTATATATCTATTTGTGTGAAAGGTCACTCATCTTTTGGATACTCTGAGCTTTGCAAACTGGTCATTTTAGATTATTTATTGATTTACTTAACCGCTTCCCGACCGCCTAACGCACATATACTGCGGCAAAATGGCACGGGCAGGCAAAATCACGTACCTGTACGTTTTTGTTTTTCTAGCCTTGCTAGAACTCCAATGCCCTCACTGATGTACCTGAAGAACGGGGAGAGGTTTGTACCGTAATGCGTGCTTTTAAATAGCACTGATTTCTGTATAAATAACAAATGTCCCAAAAATGTTACTACTTTGTTCGACATTTGGCTCTGGTTCATTTTGGCTGCAAACATTTGACTATGCTTTCAACATCCTTCCTGCCTGGACCTTTGGCACTGTGCGCTCCTGCTCTGCTAGTTTACCAACTACTCTCTAGATTGCTGGTGCACTGACTACCCACAGCTTGTCCCTGCTGCCTAAGTTCCAAGGGGCACCTGATACCAATGCATGCACACAAAGCATCCTTGAAGGTAAAGACTGGTGCAGCAATGGTTGTAAAGCCACAGCTAATCCCTGTATTTTACAGATTAGGATTTTGAGCGGGCTGCAGGAGAAAGGTTTGCACAGGTGTATGTCAGACTGCAAGCAGCAGTGTCCTAGTAAGACTAGGGCTGATTTACTAAAACTGGAGGGTGCAAAATCTGGTGCAGTTGTGCATGGTAGCCAATCAGCTTCTAACTTCAGCTTGTTCAGTTAAGCTTTAACAAAAAAAAAAATGGAAGCTGATTGGCTTCTATGAAGAGCTAGATCACACTCCAGTTTAGTAAATCAAGTCCACACTGTTCTGGAGCCATGAAGCCGTGTCTGGGTATGAGTGAACCAACACAACTTAATGGGCAACCCAGATTGCCTTGTCTTGATGGCTGTTTGAATGACTACCCATGCCCTGCTTACATTGGGTTGCACTCAGGTTAACCAGATTGGCCCCTTACTTACTCGTTTAAGGCTTACTGGACCTTAAAATCAGCAGTGCTTCTGTATATTTTAGTGCGTATCTGTAATGCACCATGCAGTGCAAAGCATCTGAATAGAGAAAGTGATTAGGGCCCCTTTTACACGAAGGGTTCGATCAGGTCTGCCTGTCAGTTTTTCAGGCGAACCTGATCAGACCTTTCATTCACCCCTATAGAACAACAGGTGTAAACAGACTCATGTCCGTTTACATCTGCCTACCTCCAATTCAATCCAGTCTACTAAAAACAAACGGAAGGGGATCCCTCCTCTTCAGTCTAAGCAAATCCGGTCGCAGGGCAGTGGGGTGTAAATGGACAGCAGAGTCTGTTTACACCTGACCACCCATAGAGCAGAAACTGAGCAGACATTGATCTGTCATCTGCCCGCTCTGCTTTGATCAGCAGGGGATCAGCAGACAGGTCTCCCTGCTGATCTAAACAGAGTCTGCCCTGCGTGAAAGGGGCCTTAAATGCAACTGTAACTAAATCAGTTTTTTTAGCTTTTACCAAGAATGAAGGTCAAGGTAAATCTCACATTTTGAGTTGCCACCAGAACAAGACTAGAGGGAAACATATTTTAATAGGGTCACTAGCTCTGGTGAACCTGATGACAATTAGGGATCTTCCTAATTTTGGAGGGATTTCCTCCCACTTCCTGTTGTGGCTATAGGACAGGAAGCAAAGGGAAATCTCCCCAATGGCAAAAAAAAAAAACTGGTGGTTATAACCCTCCCTTACGTTAGCCAAAATTAAAAAATTTTTTTTAGCTGTAGTTCTGCTTTAAGTGCAGTGCTATTCAGCCAGTGGTTTAAGAGTTCCTAAAAGGATGTCTTAACAGTTACACTTCATTGAATCTGATTAGAAAATTTATGTTTCTCTGCATGTTTGTCTATAGGGACCCCTTACTGTTTACTGTTGCCTCAAGCAGCAAAGAAGAACTGTCACCATGTGCGTGTTAATGGCCTTTGTAAGCTAAATGTGACAGTAGAACTGCCAGTTGAAGGATACTGTGTGGATGATGGCATCTCTGCCCTATTCTGAGCCTGCATCACTGACTTACCTTGTAATATAAATGTATGCTCCTCCAAGCAAAATTGAAATGATGACAACAGGGATGAATATTGCTAATGCCATATTTCCTCCTTCTAAAGACGTTTCTGCAGCTGCTTCTGCCACTGTAAAAAATACGGAAAACACATCCATAAAGTTTCAGTCTCACATAAAGACAAACATTTTTTAGCAGAATAAAATCACTAGGTAAAAAAACGTATTGTATGTTCACTATTTTTCTTCACCTGCACTTCACATGCTTGAAAGTGTAACCACTCTATGAGAGTTCCTTGTCACAGCCCTTTCCCTCATTGCATGTCACAGGCCTCTACTCTTCCGGGAGTGTCTAATAACTCTCTGCTCTGGCTCAGCTCCTCCCTTACTTCCCCCACCTTCCTACATAACCTATTATGTAACAGCTGGGGGAGCAGCGAAGGGGAATACTAAAGAGGAGCCTTTATTAACTTTTTATCCCAGAGGAACCCTTGAAATAATTTTCTGGGCTTAGGGAACCCCTGCTTAAAATAAGTAATGGGGGAGTCAGTGGGAAAAATGCCTCTTACTTTGGTGATCAGGGAAGAATTTCTGCCTTATATTTATGGTCAGAATGGCACCCAAGAAAGCTAAAAAGCACTGGCATCATGTTTTCAGCTCTGGACCAGGAACTATCCATGCATTAAATTGGAAATCAATCAATCACAGCTCAAGGAACCCCTAGCAACCTCTGGAGGAACCCTGGCATTTCACATAATCCTGGTTTAGAATGGCTGCTATAGAGTGTTACTTGAGTGATGGCTATCAGCCTGCTGGAGCTGCTGACAATATAACTAAAATGGCAGTGCTGAATACCAGTCTCAGGGTTTTTGGACGTCTACACAAGGGAGGATTTTACAGCTATATAACATGCATAAAATATATTCAATGCACACAAAAATTTTCTTTGTGATTGTCTTTGCTTGAAAGAAATGAATAATACCCATAAGGTTTGTAATATAGGTAAAATGTAAATTTCTGCTTGTAACTTTTTGCGGGGTAAATGTAAAATTCTCTAACATTCAATCTCAAGAGAAAATAGCCTAAGCACATTCAATCAATGCAGAAAAAACGTTAACACAATAGGCTAAGAACATTCAACCAGAAAAGGTATATGTAAGAGATGTATATATAAAGAATGGCAGAGTAATGCTGTGTACACACGGTCAGACTTTCCGGCAGAAAAAGTCAGATGGAATCTTTTCATCGGATATTTCGATCGCGTGTGTGCTCCTAATCAGACTTTTTTTTTTTAAATTATGATGGACCTAGAAATAGAACATGTTTTAAATATGGGGAAAACCGCTCTTCTGTATGCTGTTCCGATGGACCAAAAACGACGCATGCTCTGAAGCAAGTACGAGACGGCAGCTATTGGCTACTGGCTATTGAACTTCCTTTTTCTAGTCCCGTCGTACGTGTTGTACGTCACCGCGTTCTAGATGGTCAGACTTTGGTGTGATCGAGTGTAGGCAAGAGAGTTTCAGTGGAACTCCGTCAGAAAAATCTTCGGAGTTTATTCCGACGGGAAAACCGGTCGTGTGTATGCAGCATTATTCATTCTGTGAAACTACATGTACATTTGTTTTGTGCAAATGGGGGCAAAAACAAAAGTTAATATGCTATTTTTTACTCCAGGTTGAATGTTTTTCATTTATATTAGGGAAAGAGTGAATCAGAAAAATACCGCATTATGACTGCTAGGAGGAACTGATGATAATAGTAAAAAAGTATTTAAGTATAATGAATCAGCTGCTGCAGAGACTGAACTACTATACAAAACCGATTATGTATTATGCGTCGATTTTGTATAGCAGTTTCCTCCCTGCAGTAGCCAATTAGTTACACCAGCCTTTCCCAACCTTTTTACCCCCAAGGGGAATCCCTGCTAAAACTAATTTATTGGGAGCCAGTGAACCCCTTATATTGGTGGTTTGGCCCTTTTCATACTTGTGCAACCTGAAAGTTGCACGACTTTGACGTGACTTTGACGTGACTTTGGCACAACTTCGGCATGACTTGGACGGTCTATGGACCTCAAGTCGCATCAAAGTCAGACCAAAGTACTGCAGAGACTACTTTAAAGTCGCACAGATATGAACGGTACCCATTGGAAATCATGGGGTATGACTAAGCCAGAGAAGTCGCAAAAGTGTAAAAGGGGCATAACTGTGATTGTCAGAGTGCCACCCTTACAGACAGTGAAGATCATAGGTATCATGCAGCTGGCTCTTTCAATTGACGTTGGCCCTGAACTTTGCAGTAACCATCAAGTTGGAGGAAAATCAGTTACTGCTCAAAGAACTCTTAGCAACCTATGGAGGAACCCTGGCTGAGCAAATGGATATGTCACCACATGGTGGTACTGCGGACACCAATATGATAAACTGTGCCACGTCCTATAATTGACCAAGGAATAATTGCAGACAGAAAAAGGACTTTTAAGGCACCAAAACTATAAACTATTTAAAATGATCCATCTTTATTCAAAAATTGTTTATATAAAAACAAGGTTGAAAGTTGGTCATTCCCAGATGTCCAAATTACAAGTTCTAAGGAGCATAACATTCTACCCCATAAGGTTGGCTAAATCCCCTGACAAACAATAGTACCAAAGGTTTACAAATTTTTTTAGAAATATCTTATACAGTATCACTCAGTCACTACCCACATTCTACATTTGTATATTGTACTGTGTATGTGAAATAGAACAACTGCATTTGAAGATACTATACATGTATGATGCTTGCTTTTTCAATCTGTAAGCCGTGCATTGATGCTCTGTTTTCATCCATTTAGACATTTGTTTAAGCTCTTAAAGAAGCACATAGTCGTGAAACATGTTCAGCTGGATCTAACCACCCCAGGTTGCAGCAATTCCTGACTCATACTGTGTAGGATATTTCTAGTTGTAAACCTTCAGTGCTATTGTTTGTCAGTGGATTTTAGCAAACCTTTTGGGGGTAGAATGTTATACCCTTAGAATTAATACATCTGGGAATGACCTCCTTTTAACCTTGTTTTTAGATTATTCTTTTTGAATAAAGATGGATCATTTTAAATAGTTTATAGTTTTGGTGCCTTAAAAGTAAATTTTCTTTCTGCAATTGAACCCTTGTTGAGAATGGCTGCATTTCAGTCAGTGGTGAGCACAGGAATCTTCATACACCTAGCAGAGGTCTACCTCATAATATTTCTTCTTCTGGTCAAATGTTCTTAACCTATAGTGTTAGGCTGTATTCTCTATTGGTTGAATGCTCTTTACCTCTTCTGGTAAAATGTTCTTAAAGCTATTTTGTTTTAGGATTGAATGTTAAAAAATGTTACATTCGCCCGTCAAAAAGCAGCGTATAAAAGCTGACATTTCATAAACATTACAAGCATTATGGGGATTAATAGTGACTTTTGCGTGAATGCTGAGACATTAGCCCTGAAATGTTTTTAATAAATAGACCCAGAATCTTCAGTGAAGATTTTTGATGAAATAAATGGTCTGCTGATAGGGTCTCATTTAAGAAATGAGAAAGAAATATTTAGCATTTGTGACAGTCTACTTTTCAGTTTTACTGTGACAACTGCCTTCTCATTCACCCACTTGTTGCCTGGCTCGTCTCTGACCTTTGTTGTGACAACTTGTTGGCAACACTTTGGCACTTGGTATTGTAGAGAATAAAACAGGTGTTGTTTTGTTGTCCTTGTTCTGCATGATGACATGATGGAACTTCAGTAAAGGTCATTCTCTAATGTTTTAAATATTCTTGAATTGTCTTGTTACCATGCTGTAAAACTGTTGTTTTTTTCTAGTAAAAACAGCGATATTTTTGGCAGTTTTTTTTTGTTTGCAATTGTTCATAGGCATAGAATAGGGAAAGGTTAGAAACCCTGGTTGCTATCTGTGTTTCAGCTATTGAGATTCCTTCTCTCTATTTTGTTCTAGTCTCCATTGTTGCTGGGTCTGAAAATGAGAGAAAGTCTAACATTTTGATTTTGTCAACACAACAGGAATAGAGGGGAAGTCTTTGTTGCTGTGACAATTATCCACAAAGAGATTTTGCCTACTTTGGAGAGATTTCATCCCATTTCCAATCAACCAGATAGGAAGTGAAGGGGAATCTCCCCAATGGGACACAGATGGAAAAAAACTGGCAAGGGTTTTAATCCTTACATACTCTATACAACAAAAAGGATCTTGGCTTTAGATATACTTAGGGGTTGATTTACTAAAACTGGAGAGTGTAAAGTGTGGTGCAGCTCTGCATAGAAACCAATCAGCTTCCAGGTTTTTCTTTGTGAAAGCATAATTGAGCAAGCTGAAGTTAGAAGTTGATTGGCTACCATGCACAGCTGCATCAGATTTTTCACTCTCTAGTTTACTAAATCAACCCCCTAATGTCACTGTTTAACCCCCCTGGCGGTATTCCCGAGTCTGGCTCGGGGCGGGAACTTCAGTACCAAAAGCGGTAACCCCAAGCCAGACTTGGGCTTGCATTGCAGGATACAGGGGGAAGTTACTTACCTCGTCCCCTGGATCCTGCGATGTCTCCCCGCTGTGTGAGCGAGCCGTCTGCTCGCTCGATTCACACAGTGCCGATTGCCACTGATCCCTGTTCCCTGCGACGTTACGACGCACGGGACCGGAGATCGGCGCCAAATTCAAAAAAGTAAAAAAACACAATACACATACAGTACTGTAATCTTACAGATTACAGTACTGTATAAAAAAATACACATCCCCTTTGTCCCTAGTGGTCTGTCCAGTGCCCTGCATGTCATTTTATATAATAAATAGATTTTTTTCTGCCTGGAAACTGGAGATTGTCCATAGCAACCGAAAAGTGTCCCTTTATGTCAAAAGTGGTTTTAGACCAGCTAGAAAACAGCGATAATAA
The DNA here is from genome assembly GCA_028564925.1 of Lithobates sylvaticus. Classification (NCBI taxonomy): domain Eukaryota; kingdom Metazoa; phylum Chordata; class Amphibia; order Anura; family Ranidae; genus Lithobates; species Lithobates sylvaticus. Next base: position 248,359,166 of record CM053026.1, read on the forward strand.
ATTAGAATCACAATTCATCATCAAACACTACATTTAATGACAGCGACTATTCTGCAACTGAGCAAATTTTTGTGTTTTTGATTTGATTACATTATTGAATAATTTTTATATATATTTTTATTTTATTATAATTTATGATTTTGTGTTTCAAACTTTATCATACCCGGGATGTCTACTAGACTAAAACTATTACTAGCTAAAATTGTGATATCATGTGAAATCACATATTTTTATTTTTTTATTTTAGGGAATCAAGTATGTAAAAGATCCTAAAAAACCCTTGACAATTTAATGGAGAAGTCATGATGGCAGCTTGACCCCATAATTTCATAGATGATACCTCTTAAGAACTTTAACCACTTCAATACCAGACACTTAGACACCTTCCCGCCCAAGCCAATTTTCAGCTTTCAGCGATGTCGCAATTTGAATGACAATTGCGCGGTCATGCTACACTGTACCCAAACAAATTTGTTATCATTTTGTTCCAACAAATAGAGCTTTCTTTTGGTGGTATTTGATCACCTCTGCGATTTTTATTTTTTGCGCAACAAACAAAAAAAGACCGAAAATTTTGCAAAAAAACAAGTTTTTCTTTGTCACTGTTAATTTTTTTTGTAAATAAGTGCGTTTTCTTCTTCAATGACGGGCACTGATAAGGCGGCACTAATGGGCACTGATAAGGCGGCACTGATGGGCACCGATGAGGTGGCACCAATTAGGGGGCACCGATGAGGTGGCACTGATGATGGGCACTGATGATGGGCACTGATAGGTGGCACTGATGGGCATTGATAGGTGGCACTGGTATGCGGCACTGATGGGCACTCAGGTGGCACTGATGGGCACTCATAGGCGGCACTGACGGGTACTTATGGGTGGCACTGATGCACACATATAGGTGGCACTGATAGGTGGCATGGATGGGCACTGATAGGTGGCATGCATGGGCACTGATAGGTGGCATGGATGGGCACTGATAGGTGGGCATGGGTGGGCACGGATGGGCACTGATAGGTGGCACTGATGGACGCTGATGAGTGGCACTGATAACACTTATGGGTGGCATTGCTGGGAATCCTTTTTTTTTTACTTTTTTTTTTATTAATATGATGTGCCAATCAGTGCCCATCTGTGGGCACTGATTGGCATATTTTTTGATTTTTTTTTTTTAACATGTGGATGGCCATGGGGATGTACCTGGCCATCCACATGCTGGGGGCGTCCCTGGTGGTCCTGGGGGCTTCCCTGGTGGTCCTGGGGGCTTCCCTAGTGGTCTAGTGTGGGCATCTGAGGGGGGGCTGCGCTGATAAACAATCAGCGCATACCCCCCCTGTCAGGAGAGCCGCCGATCGGCTCCCCTCTACTCGCGTCTGTCAGACGCGAGTGAGGAAAAGCCGATCAACGGCTCTTCCTGTGTACATCGTGATCAGCCGTGATTGGACACGGCTGATCACGTGGTAAAGAGCCTCCGCCGGAGGCTCTTTACCGAGATCAGTGTAGCGGTGTGTCAGACTGACACACCGCTCCACCGATCGCCGCGATGCGCTCCCCCACGGGCGCGCGGCGGCTGTTATCCTGAAGGACGTCATATGACGCCCAGTCAGGATAACGAAGCCACTTCCCGGACGTCAATTTACTATTGACCGGGCGGGAAGTGGTTAAGGTGGTCACACATGGCAGACATTGCTGCACACTGGAGATGTTTTTTTATTTTTTATTTTTTTTACTACCAACATCTCACAGTGTATTGGCAAGATTAAATGCACTGGGGGCCAAGAAGAATTGTCTCTGTTTCTCAAATCAGTGAGGTATTATTCTCTACTAATTCAGAACAGATAAGCTGGTGCCACGCTAAACTACACATTACAAGAAAATAGGGACTATGGGAAGGATATGCTGGGTCACATTTTTTTAAATAGTTCATTTTATTTACCAAAGTATGACCACATTACAAATGTAAATATTCTCCATTTCCATTCAACTTATCATTTTTAAAGATAGGTGGATTTTTAAGACTCGTTTACATATGTATTTTTGGGATAAAAAAAAAAAAAATCATTGGTAATTTATGCCAAACTGCCAAAGCAATTGTACAGGTGAAAACATGACCTTTCCATTCATGCTGCTGGCATTTGCTAAAGAGCACATATTCCATTTGGTTGCATAACTTCAGACACTTACCTTGTAATGCATGTTCAAACCTGTCCTGTGTAGCTAGAGAAGATAAAAGGGAAAATCAGTGACTTTTAAAATATGTTTTGTGAAATGGCTTTTTATAATAGTCATAACAGTTTATATGCAGAGCTGATATGAACCAGTGAAGCTGACTTCAAAATTTTGCGTAAACGAATTTTATTCAATTTGACTTTGCATTTCACATTTGATAGGACAAGTCAAAGACAAAGAGTTACATAGTTACATACAGTTCAATTTAATTCCTTCTTTTCCTACAGATTTCACATTCAGAAAATAACCTAAGAGGTAGATGTGCATAATGTAGAGTTGCAATTCTATAGCAATAACAAAACTGGAGGAAAGAATAGCTTTTGTGTTTACACAACAGACAATACAATTGTATCTGGAATACTGTATTTGGAGTGGAATTGTTTGTAACCACCGCCTAGGTTTAAGGTACACAGGAAATTTTAAAACCTCTCCTGAATGATTTAACTTGACAGAGAGCAACCCACGTTTAAAAACGTCAATGTTGCCACGTTTCCATGCCGCGTTTAAAAGCGTTTAGCCGCACTTGCGTTTAGAAGCGCTTTTAAAAAAAATTTATCTACACTACAAGCACCTGTAAACGAAATGGAGCTAAATGTGAGTTACCGCATTTACTCGCCTTTACAAGCTGTTACAGGCATTTGGCGTTTCAAAGAGTTCAGGGACAGCTGAAAAAAAATGCCCAACTGCTAAATGTCAGTTTACCAGCAGCAGTGTACATGAAGCCTTAACCTTAAAGGCAAATTTTATTGTTTGCAAAAAATAACAAATGCATCCACCCATTAGCATTTATTATTTTTTGCATTGGAGCATAAAAAGCATTGCGACCTCAATCATTGGATCTCAGGCCCAGTCCAGGTCTGTAACAAATGTGTGGACCTTCAGTTATGAGGCAAGAGGAAGCATCAATAAATTACAGGTGTAGTGACGTCACCACACTTGGTCTCCTTTGGGATCTACAAGTCCCTTTACCGCAGTATCTTTCATTAACAGATCTTTTATTTTTTAATTTGGCACTCCAGGGAGAAGAACCCTCGGATTCAGTATAGGTCATGGTTTGGGTTGAGGGACTGCAGACTGCGACTATGTTATATGCTACACTTTATACTTTAAATATGAGTGTAACATTAAATATGGTCAAAAAGATAGACTTTCAAGTATTTGAATATTCCTAACAAGAATTGAGTAAACTACAGGCACTCTGGAGCAATTCTTTCTCAAAGCTCAAAGCAAAAACACTGACATTTTTCAAGTCTTTTCTCTTAGGCCTCATTCACATGGACCTTTGGAGGTGCAGGCAGGGTCTAGGGGAGAAATATTTGTGTTTTTTTCCATGGCCGGGGACATGTACAGCTGTCAAAAAAAGTGAGGTTTACATAAGTACAAGGGCATACAGCCATGCATCTCCATGGGCGGCTGTACCTGCCACCTGCAGCTCCCTGGCCACCGGAACATGCTGGGATATTTACACCAGTCTCTGCCAGCACCTCTAAACGTACATGTGAATGAGGCATAAGCAGCTTATCGATGTCCTTGATGACGCCCTGGAGGAGGGGCGAAACGCGTAGACGCAATTTCCGGCCAGTAAGCCTGTGACGCCTGCTTCCTGTTCTGCTTGGAGCGCACGCCAAGCGCGCACCCGGAACTCGCTGATCCAAGTCTGCTCAGTAGTGAGTTACTATTGTTTAGCATTGCAGAGGTTTAGCATGGCGATACTACACATGTATGTTCCTTTTTTCCTCTTCACGGCACCCACATTCAACTGGAGTCTCCATTGGACCATTTGAAGTATCTCTTAGGATTTCTGACACCACCCATCTCACCATTCTATTAATGCGTATCTAGACCCTAGGACTGCAAAGCCGTGGGTCACATCGTTTTGGTGAGTAGGGTTCCTAAGGGGATCATCCCTCTAGGACTACCTGCAATTCATCCCAACCTCATAATATTGAATATTGACTTTTTCAATCATTATTTTGTAACCATTGTTGTTCAAACCGTTTGTTTAATATCATATATGGGATTGTTTTCTCACAGTGGTGAGTCACGTTTATTAGCCATCTTAGTTGTACCAATTGCACCACTCCCTAGTGGTGAGTCACGTGTACCAGCAATTTTGCTACTATAGTTGCACAATCTGTTTTATACACTTTTGTTTGTTTCACCTACACCCCTAGTGGTGATTCACACCTGCTAGCGCAGCCTCATTCCCTTGTATTTCATAAGCAGCTTAGCTCACCTTTCTCCCCCATCCCTGCAGTGAGTTTGCAGAATTTCAGCCTTAAATCTCTGTAATGTAAACAAAGAGCAGGTGCTCAGGGAAATCAGCCAGTGGTGAGCTAAGCTGTGAGCAATAAATTACTCTGCAGTGTCTGCAGCTGCAGGAGTCAATGAGGTCTTGTTTTTAAAGCAGAGTTTTTAAAATGCTGACTTTTAATAAACACATGCCAAATGTGGCATTTCAGGGGGTTAGGAGTCCTTAAAGCGGAAGTTCCACTTTTAGGTGGAAGTCCACTTTAAGCTCAGTTACTGCTTTTTAAAAATATGTTAATAATTGATTAGTGGTAGCCTCGCTGCAAGTTCACTTTAATGTAAAGTGCTAAGTACTAACAACAAATGACAACAAAAACAATAGCCAGATGCTTTTCTGTGTCCACCATCAGCAGGAATAAGTTAATCTTCTATCGTATAAATACACAAGGATCGCAATATTTCAGCAAACACAGCTTATTAGTAGCTAGCCTATTTTCTAGCTTAAAATCGCAGTATATCTATAATACTGGTTGTTCAATAGTAGGAATATCAAAGCACTGCCAGCTTCAATTCTCTTGGAATCAATACATCAAGAATAAGGTTTCCATACAAAGAAGTAAGTGCATGTTCTTGGCTGTCGAGTTTCGAAGATCGTATAACACTGCGGGTGTCATTTATCAACCTGTTACTGATTAATGAGGTTGTTCTGGCTGCAGGTTTAGTCTATTTGAATGGGAGCTGAAGACAGAACAGCCACATTAAGCAATAATGGAGTTTGATGACTTGTAACTCCTCCTATTGCTCTATATAAATACTCCATAAAGAACGCAGCTGGGTCAATTAAACTAAAGCATTGAGTCTAAAAGATGTGTTGAAAATACTTCTTGTTTCCCGTAACCCTCCATTGACCACAGAACATGTTAAGAAATGTAATGAGATAACTGAAACATTTATGTTAAAGGAAGGAAACTTCATGTAGAGTGAATTCCCATTTTCAAATAAAATAAAAGATTACCTAAAAAAAGAGCTATAGCACCATTACCATCCAAAATTGCAAATTTTTTATACATGTACAAAACCATATATTTCATATGATATGTTGTCAGTCACTTTAGAATTTAGAATAAATGCAGTGATATATATATATATATATATATATATATATATATATATATATATATATATGTATTACTCATAAACGTTTTCATTTTTAAAAAAAGTTTTGTAAGTATTAAAGCGGTTGTATACCACTGGATTTTTTTTTCCCCCTGCAAGGTAAAGGCAAAATGTGCTAATATGCATTGCATACTAGCACATTATGTGAAACGTACCTTAAAACAAAGCTGTTCCAGCTCTGTGATGTCAGAGCTGCAGGGTCTCCCATCTTCACCCGTCTTGCTCTGTGATTGGCCGAAGCCGCAATGACGTCTGTCATACGTGCAGGAGCCGCTGTTCACGGCACAGGAATGGCACGTGTGGCTGTTCCTTCAGAGCACATGTGCTAATGATGTCACTGGCTGCATGTAATGTAAATATCTCCTAAACAGTGAAAATTTTGAAGATATTTACACTACCAATAGGTAAGCCTTATTATAAGCTTACCTATCGGTAAAAGTCAGTGAAGGAAGTTTACTTCCTCTTTAAATACTGAATTTGAATAAATAATATTTACCATTGTACCATTGGGAATCCCAGTTCAATAACAAAAATAGAGTGATTAAAATAACACATCAAAAACTTTCATAAACCTTAGTTTTGTACAAAATATTATATTAAAAATGTCTCAGACAAATCAATAAAGCAAATACATTATGCAAACACCTTCTGGGCTCATTGCCACTTCAATTGTCATATAATACCATCGAGTTTGTTCATTAATAAGGCCCCATTAGGTAAAGCAATCTGGGTGGAGATAGTGATGTATTTACAATAATTACACAACCCGCATCTGAACGTGCCATATCTCTTAAGCCCCATACACACGGTCGGATTTTCCGATGGATTCTGTCCTATCGGACAATGTTGTCGGAAATTCTGACCGTGTGTAGGCACCATCGGACAGTTTCCATCGGATTGTCCGACGGACCAAGTCCTATCTCCTGCTGGATAGATTTTTTGACAACAAAGTCCGATCACACCAAATCCGATCGTGTGTAGCGTAGTCCGACGGACAAAGTGCTACGCATGCTCAGATCACATTACAAGACCAAAGCTATTGGCTACTAGCCTCTACGTAGTCCCGTCGTAGGCAACAAACATCACCACGTTCAGAATGATCGGATTTTCCGACAACTTTGTCCGACCGTGTGTACACAACACCAACATCGGACAAAGTACGACGGACAGGATCCGACGGAACTGGTCCTCGGATAATCCGAGCGTGTGTATGGGGCATTACACATGGATCATCCTGTTTTAATCCCAAATAGTGGCTCTTCATTACCTTATCTCCAATATGTGTGGCATTTTTCTCCTGGGCTTCCATCACATAAACAGACACTTTTAGAGCCCTCTTCAATAAATACAAAATAATTCAAGACTTGCCATACATGTTTGCATTGTCTAGTATATCAAGTAACTGGATGTGGCTTTTGCGCCAATAATTAATGATTGTCATGATTTTGATTTACCTTTTTTTGAGGATTGGCATTTTTTGAGTAGGGTTTAAATGATGTTCATACCTATTATATCCAATAAGGAATCATCTCAGGGGGTGGGGGGATTAGTGGGTCCCTTTTCTCCTTCCGGTAGTTCAACAAAACTCTTTGAGATTTTAGGCTCAAGGACCATCCCATCTTGTAGTGTTTTTAGACATACTATATAAACACGTATTTGCTTTGTTGATTTTTTAATATAACATTTTGCACAGTAAAAACTAAGGTTTTATGGAAGTTTTTGTTATTGGTATCATTGATAAAACCTGGTTGTAGAGTAGAGTGGTTTTGCTAATCATACGATCTTATGGGGATTGTGGGTGCCAAAAGTATTGATATTATGTTCATGGTTCTTATGCTGAATTACTAGGTTTTGATTTTAACCATAGATATGCTTTAACCTTTAAAATTAATAGTAAAAATGATTGACACATTGTTTCAGAAAAATTACATCTCTTGTAATAATCTTATAACATAATAAAACTATTTGAGCTACTTCAATCAGAAGCTCATATTATGTCAGCTGCCTTATACTATACTGTTTAAGGCAGACACTGTTGGATAACAAGTCATACAACTCTTTTAACTGTAGAAGCATTTGTTTTGTGTAACCTAGTAGAGATTCTCACTTTTAATGTCTCTGTTGGGTGACATGGAATGCATTGAAGGTTGAAAAGACCATCTGTTTACAAGGGCCAAATCAGGATAAAGAATAATTTGATTTTAAGAACATTTACTTGTAAGAATATCAACCAGTAAGTTTTCTGACAAAAACATTAAGATTTAAGGTCTAGAAGGACTTTTCAGTATGATTTTTTATTTCACAGTTCTGTGACATAACATGATTTATAGGATTATACTTGAAATGCTTCCTTTCACTGCTGGGTAAATGTAAGCTAAATCTAATGAAACCCCTTTGATGCTAGAAGGGCACAAAATAACATCCTTTAGCAGAGAAAGCATTTTAAGCGACTTTTCTCATATTTTATGGCCTTGCACGCTTACAGACAGATGAAACTAATGCTAGGCATACACATAACAATTTTTAGGCAGTTTCAACCATTTTCAACACTCTTGATAGCAAAAGTGAACAAATGAGCTAGGACAACCTAAGATCAACAGTTTCAATCATTTTTCAGTTTCAATAGACAGTTTTGATGTTAAATTTCATTGACCAATTCAGTTGGTGCATTCAAAGGCTGGTTTAAATGATTGAAGGTTGCAAGTTGCTAACTTGCCGAATTTCTGAAATGTTCACTAGCTAGATAGAGGCAAAGCTGTGTTCCCTTCAATCAAAATGAACAGTCACTATTCCTGTAGTAAAATCCAACCTATTGTGTTAATGGTCAACATAATGAACTGAAAATAGGGAAACTAAAAAACATGCAGTTGCTCAGTACCTTTACATACTGGAAGAGGTCCACTCCACTGAGAAGGCTGACCCAGGATACACTTAATTGTGACTTCTCCCATCAATTCAAAGCCTTCATAGCACATAAAAGTGAGTGATTCTCCAGGTAGATAGAGTCTTTTGTAGAGAATTTGGTAGCCATTTTCTGGTAGACCAGGATTGTCACACGCAAGGGATTCTTCAGCTGTAAAATATAGAACAACCAACAGCTAAGTAAATGCATAGGGATTCATAGGACATACAGAAGGAAATATATAGTGTGTTGATATATGTTTTCTTTATTTTAATATTATATTATGTTTAAGGTAGTTTAATATGAAGCTTGAGGGTAGAACTCAATTTCTCAAGAAACATTGTAAATAGCCTAAATAGCCTATGTTGTGAATAGACTGTAATAGCAGGAGATCAAATTATACACACAGCTGAATCACTTGGTGAGCGGGACATGTACTCATCCCTCACAGTAGATTGGTGGGTTAGACAGAAGATGACAACAGTCATGCAGGCACTGGCAGTGCTGGACTTTCTTTTTAGTCAAAGATGCACTGTATAAGGCCAGATGACGGAGCTTTGCTCATTTCAGACAGGTTTTGCATACCCATAGCAGTCTATGTGAATACAAAACCCACTTGAAAAAGGTGAAATGCAGGTCAGAAGGAGGTCAACTACAGGTTAGGTGCACCTATCAATGCATTCTAAATGATCTCATAAGCATTTCAAACTGATGTCAAATTAATGTCATCAACATAAGTTCAAAGCCCATCAACACAGTCCTTAATTTGTATTTTTTTAAAAGATTTTATAGAGAAAACAATGATATTGGAGATTAGTATGCTTATATATTTGTGTAAACTTACATGAGAATTATATATATATATATATATATATATATATATATATATATATATATAAATAAAATAAAATTGAAATAAATGGTAAAGAAAATGAAAAGATGCAGACATAGTGCACCATTTCTGCACCTATCTTTATATATATCAAATGCCAGATCATAACTGTGGTAATGGGCATGCATGCTGTGCACTACAGTAGTTTTATTAATAATCATAATAATAATTATACACTGTATATAGTAATTTACCTCTTTCTTCTTTTAGTTCTAGAATTTATAATACTCTTAAAAGCTCAATTTTTAAGGCTCACACCGGCACTCACGCCTTGATTGCACGAAATGTGGGGTGACCCAGACACTGCTATTTTATCGCATAGTATTTATGGGTACATATTTAGAAACAAACTTAGTATGCATAACCTACTATTTTTACTGCCGTGGTCTTTTGTGTATAAATACATTTGGTTTTAAACAATTAATATATTATATTTTCATATCATCATGTGAAATGTACCCTTGTACACTACCAGTAGTTTGTTCCCATAGTCTAACCTCATTAAAAAGTTGTTTTATTTCACTAGTACCATAAACAGGGAATACCACTTTTAATCTGTAGATGGAGACATTCGGTCTTGCTTGAATAACTGTCTACCATTCAGACAAAAACTGCAGAACAATCGCAAAACTATTTAGCTCCCAAAACAGACATAATAAGTGAAACAGTAAATTACAGGGACAAAAGGAAGAGTCAAATTTGTTGACATTTTGACACAGATTCAGTATATAATTATATGGGTGTTTCCTTGTATTGATTTTTTTTTAGCTATCTCTTTGATGCAGTAAACATATTGTGACAGCTGTAATCAATGCATTCAATAGATCTGTTGATATGATGGATGCTGAATGTTGGCGAGTCACCTCCAAATAAACAACTCACTTTCTGTTCATTATTTCAGGCTCAAAGGGAGCGCACACTTTGAATTTGTTCATCATGATGAACAACGCTGCTCACTTCAGACTATGACAGTAAAAACTGATTGCGTGCTGAATATTAATTTACACCTGTTTTATAATTCACTATTGTCATGCAAAAATTTACAGGGAACATTATAAGCAGTTAAGATCAATGCATATCAAGTTAGTGAATTTAGCACTATTTTAAGACCAATAATCTAAATCAGGTGTCTCCACACTTTCCAAGCGAAGGACCAGTTTACTGTCCTTCAGGATTTGGGGGGCGTACTGTGGCAAGTGGGATTAGAAAATGCCTCATCATCAGTGAGAGTAAACAATAGCCCATCATTGGTTTTAGTGGGAGGAATAATGCCCCATTGTTGGTATTCAAGGGAGGCATAGTGTCCCATCATTGATGTCTGTGGGGGGAATAGTGCCCCATCATTGGTGTCTGTGGGGGGAATAGAGTTACATCATTGGTGTCTGTGGTCGGAATTGTTTCCCACCTTTGGTGTCTGTGGTAGGAATAATGCCCCATCATGGGTGTTTGTGGGAGGAATAGTACCCCATCTTTGGTGTCTGTGGGAGGAATGATGCCCCATCTTTGGTGTCAGTGGGAGGAAAGGTGCCCATCATTGGTGTCAGTGGATGGAATGGTGCCCCAAGGGCCAGAAAAAGGCAAGCAAAGGGCCACAGTTTAGAGACCACTGATCTAAATCATAGAATCCTGTAAATACTTATAATACATGGTGCATGGGACAAGAATTACAGTAGCAGCAGTTAGATTTCTTGGCACAAGACAAAATGGGGCTAGCGATGTGTCTCCTTGTGTCTGTGAAATTTCTAATTTATCCAGGTCAGGATGTATCTAATAGTAGTTAGTCACATTCAACTGGTCTTGTTCTATATTGTTAAAGATGTATAGTATTTTGTCCAAGCCCCTTCTTCAAGAAGTGGTTTGGACAAGATACGAAAAAATCTTCCACATTACAGAACAACTCCAGTTGAATGTGAACTACTACTAGATTGACCTTGTCTCCTTGTTTTTGAAAATGTCCTACAGCCAGTCAATAAAAAGTTAAATGGTGACAATTTTTGGTATGATCTGCTTTCTCCAATAGCTGTAGAATAAGCTATAGGAAGAAGAAGGTTGTCTGATACTCCAAGCTTCTTTTCAACTGTACAAACAAACAAGAGAAAAGAAAAAGGTTGGATTTTTCTTGAACTACAGTGAGTCTTCTGACTACACACAATCTCTCCTGCATCCCCTTCCACCTACAATTCCTTTGTTGAATTTAGCCACAAAGCAGGCACCAATGGAGGGAAACAAAATAAGCAAACAGTTGTTACAGTTTAGGGCTAAGTGCTACTTTTCCTCACCCTGCTGCCTTAACAGAGGAGCTCCAGGCTGCCCCCAAAAATGTTAAAGTCAACAGCTACAAAAACTGTAGCTGCTGAGTTTTAGTATAAGGACACTTTCCTGTCCAGGGATCCAGCGATGCCCTCACCTGAGCTGATTATTCATTTGGCTTGGGGTGCAAGTGGGCGGCATCTGAAGTAAGGAAAACAGGAAGTGAAGCCTTGCTGCTTCACAGCCAGTTTCCTACTGCACATGCACGAGTGGTCTTCTGGGACCTGCGATGTGTCCCAGAAGACTGTGGGTGGGGGAAGGAGGGGGGGGGGGGGGGGTGAAGTTAAAGCTCAGTTCTTTGCAGCGATCTGAGCGGCAAGTAGGAGCCGGTACCTGTCAAAACCAGGTACCTGCACCCCCCCCCAAAAGTGCCAAATGTGGCAGTGGAGGGGGGGATGGTGCAAACAAGCGCAACTTCCACTTTTGGTCAAATTTCACCACATTTTTCCCTAGAACTTAGTAAATGTGGTAAAATTTGACTTTTCAAACTTTGTTCGCCCCAGTAATAATTGTATAGTCAACAATATTCTCTTACTTAATTCATTAGTCATTTATTTGTTGCATGGCACATGCCCTGGTTTTCCCAGTCCTGTCATAGAGCAAAAAATAGATACCTGTATGTAAAGTACACAAGCATTGTTAACTGGGTTCCGTGTGCTGTGAGCCACTGCTACCTCTAGCCATAAACAGCCACCCTCTTCAATTCTCAACATAACTCTAGTGTGTAAAAAAAAAAGGGTACTTTTTCCATTTCTGGTAGAAGCTAGAGAGATAATCAGATAATTGACTCTTGTAGATCCCAGGGACTCTGGTAGGGATATATATATAAATGCACTTGTGTTCTCAACTTACAACATCTGTTCAACCACTATGAGGGACTCCTATGCTCACTGTTGGATTTCTAATTTATTTTATATTATCAAGAGTGCAGCGAAAAGTGTGAAAACAACCAATGGTGAGCAGAAAGACCCAAAGCTACAAAGTTAATAACAAAATAACCAAAAGAACAGCATTGAGATCTAGATCCCTCTTGAAGCTGAAGGTATTAACTGAATGCATTAAATCAATTAACACAGTAGACTCCAAGTACAGTGTGAAGAATTAGTCCACTATAGTTAAAACATTACTTTTGGATTGACTGTGCCTTTAAAGCAACTTTTATCTCTGCATGGATTTATATTTACTGGTGTTTACTAACTAATTTCAGCATCATTTCCTAAAGTGTCCCTTTCTTTTTGTCCAAGCAAATTAAAAGGTTCTGGTAGTGCCAGACATCCCCAGCTACATGCACTCAAAATTTGCTGCTATTGTACTCTGTTCAGCCATCAGTGAGCTGTAAACAGAAACTTTTAGTTATAAGAAAATTGTTGCAATTTTTGTAATTTGCATCAACTGACTAGATAAGAATTAGAAAAGCTAATTTGTGAAGTCAGTGACTAATAGAGTTTTCACATATCCTGGGTATCACCTGCATTATACTCTTAACTGTTCAAATAACTCTCCTCATTTGGCAGATACGTGTTGATTCCTTTCTAGCACAATTTAGTGTTTATTCAGCAACTGTTACACTTGAAGAAAACAGAAGCTCTTCCTACATAAAATGTAATTTCTGCACTCAGTGAAGCTTGTCTGTATTAAAATAAGAATGGATCATTGCCTGTTAACATATTGATTTACATACAGATAATTATTTTTATTGCTTGAAAAATGTTTTTATCTTTCATGCAAAACTAGAAATAAGAATCAAGTATAAAATTTAGGAGGAAGAATTGGAGATGTTAATTGTACCCAAAACGAAATTTTCATTTGGATGGTGATTGGTTGATTTCAATTTTTATAACCCTAGTGGACTTCAGGGAAGCAATCCTTTTTATAGAATTCGAAACACCATTGCTGAGGAGAATAAATCTTCAAAGGGGCCACATTATATCTACTGAGGGCCACACTTTAGTGTCATTAGTATTATAGAATGATTGCAACTTACAATGCTTTTTTCCCAGAGAAGGGAGCCTTATAACAATTCCTAAAAGCTACCCTGTCACTATAAAAAACTCCCCAAGGAAAGGCATATATGTAAAAGAAGACTGTAAATGCTTATCATTCCTGCTATTGGTGCTGCAGAATGGCACTTGGTTCTGTAAAAATTGTCCTCTGAAGTCTGCAGGGAAGCTCCCATGGTGATATGGAAGTAAACAGGAAGATCTGGGGAGAGCTGTGGGTGACCCAGGAGATCACCCTTCTGAAAGTTTTAGCTTCCCTATGGATATGCTGGGGGAGGGGGGATTTCTCATAAATGGAGCGGCAATCCACAACACAGAAGCAAAGACAAAATATTCACAGTCTTCTTTTACACATATGCCTTGCTCTTGGCAGTTTTGAATAGCTAAAGTGTACCTTGAAGTATTTATCTGCAAAATTACATAAGAAAGTATGTATTTTATCAGTTGGAGAAAAGCTGGGACCTTGTTTTTTTATTAATTTTAAATCCTAATCCACTGGAGGACTCCCTGGAGGAAGAGAGAGCATCCAAAAAAAAAACATCAGTTTTAAATACCTGCTCTACAGCACCTTTTAACCTGGAAAAGGTAGTTGCTCAAAGCCCAAACAAGGTACTCTTTTTATATTCCTGCTGGATTTTTATGTTTTCTCATAAAGATACCAGACAGAGAAATGTGACTACCTTGTTTGGATTTAAATTAGGCAAGAAAAAAAGGATTATGCACATTACAGTGCCTGGTAGCAATTTTTGGCTAAGGTGCAGCATATGGAAGTAGCTAGGCTGGGTTAGGCTTTTCCTTTGTGATGGTCAGATTGAAGACAAGGTACAATAAATGATATATGTATATACATATTATGATATTATGATATATTATGATATGACCTAGGAATCCTGACAAACTAACCCCAGGCTGTACAGTCACTGAGAGCCATTCCCAAGACAATATATGATTTGCTTACAAACACAGTGGGGGATTTTGGATGTCCAAATTGGGGTTCCTGTCTCCCTGCTGTAGCAGGTCAGAAGAGAGCTTCCTTCAAGCACAAAGCCTGTGTCACAAGTATACTGGATGGTAGTGCCCACGAGAAGGACTGGGTCTGAGATAAGACGAGTGGAATGATCTACCTCTCCGGGGTCTGTACAGTACATGACTGCAAAACAAAGACAGATATAGCAATTAATATTACCATAAACTGCACATATAAAACGTAAAATGACTCACACTAACACAACACAATTAAACTATGTTACATTTCTTATTGTCGAACAGAAACACTATACGGACCTACATAAAAACATTTCTTGGAAGCCACAGTTATTTTAAACAGTAAAATAAACTACGATGAAATCCATTTTTAATAAGTATACAAGCTTTGGGGAAAAACAGGGTATTTGGTTTCAGCACATGAATGTCCGCTCTTAGTGTATATGAGTAACAGCTGTAAATGAAATGATCCTCTTAAGTATGCAGTACCGGATGCAAATACCTTATTATATGTAAAAGTATGAATGAGGATAAAATACAAAACCAGTCTAATGCAAAAATTAATTTTATGTATTTTACGTACATGCATATAGCAAATGGCCATTCAAGTTAGACATTAAGGGTAAAAAAATATATATTTTTAAAGTACTGAATGTAAAATTCACCAAACATTCACTGCAGGTGTCCCTTACTGGTGCATGTTTTTTAAATTAGATTCATACTGCTTTAATAAAATGGCCCAAATATGAGAGTTAAAAACAGACATATTTTTGTGTTACTGAAAATACAATTTTGAGGCTGATTTACTAATGGATTTGAGAATGTTAACAAAATAAAATGTGTTTTATTAATCAATGGTCCCTTCTTGAAAATAGTGATGAAATACACATTTTCAGACATAATACAAGGACACATTCCTCCATGGAGAATACCTGCAACAAAAAGATATTACTGGAGGAAGACAGTGCCCGCATTTAATTTCTTGTTAACAATTGCTAATAGCATTCCTGTGGCTGTATACAAAGTAAAGAGGTGACATTAAGTCCAGGGTCTAAAAAGCCAAAGCATAAAATATTAACAAGATAAAATGGACCTCTGAAGCATTGGCAACTTGTTGTTTTACATGAAAATAAGATGTGCAAGGTCTATAGTATATATCTGAGGATTAAAGGAAAGACCAGCATGGCTGCTTGTCATTATGCGTCAGCAAATTTATCCACCTGTTGTATTATCAAAAGCTTACACTAAATTATATGCAGTTCATCAATAAAAAGCTATTGCTTATATATGTATGTATTTCCTGGGATTATCATATGATTGTGATAGTATAAAAATCTTTGAAATTAACATTTATATGGATCTAAGACACCATGGATGCTTGCTGACTGCATATTGTTTTTTTTTTGCCCAAGCATATGCAGAACTGGCTTTTCACGTTGTCATTGTTATTGGTAAAATCAGGAAGATGTTCACCTGCTTGCCCATCCTGCCCATTCAACCATTCAATTAAGTTTTAATTTGGAATTCTACATCATTACAGTATGACCACAATACATAAAGGTGGAATTTACAGTCTAACACTTATATTGTAGGATGACAATTAGGTAAAAGCACAGGGATTAAAGATGTTTAAGACACCAAAAAGCTGTGCGAGAAACATGTTGTAAACGGATCAAAATAAAGTCGCCATTTGTAGTGAATCCAATATCTTTTTAAACTGTTACGATTAATCATTTTTAAATGGTTACTAATTCTTTGAAATAGGAGTCAAGGATTACTCAGCATTATGTTTTTAAATATTTTATTATTTTTGATGGAAGTTACATGAGCACATGAAATAATAGTTATAATATTAATAATAATAGCAATCTTATATACCAATTAGCAAGTACAAACACCACCAACTAAGTAAACGAGAAGGAAGGTCTCTGTGCAGTACAATTACAAAAAGAGTCAAAAACCAAACAATAAGGCATTCACAAAAGCTTTAGTGTTTTACAATAAGAAACAATTCATCTAAAGATAAAATGGAGACAAATAAAGCAGATCTTGCCAAGATAACTACTATTGGTTGAACTTCATATCTTCATAAAAATCCATAGAAGATGAAAATATTTTTTTTTTTTAATATGTGCATACAAAACTTCACTCAAATGATTCCAAGTCCAGTTTACATCCTCAACAGAGATGGTATTAAATTATCACTTTGTAGGGCTGAAGGTTGTAGAGGAAATGTATAAGCAAACCTATGGCACCCAGAGCTGATGGTGAGATGTTGGTCCTGGTGAATTAAATCATGGGCTAAATTAGTACAATAAAGCAATCTGGGTAACAGAATAGTGAAATCATGGCATGCCATACTTTAAAAAACATAAATCAATGCAATTATTCAAACGGTTTATATGTGTCCCTATGTAATAAAGAGGGTTTACATTTTTTTCATTCTAGAGTGCAGTAACCCAAAGCTTTCCTGAGTGCAGTAACCCAAAGCAATAAAGCAGAATCCATCTTCAACTGGTCTGACTTCATGAATTCTGATCAGTTGTTCTTTATTTATGCTGAAGAATAAGAACTTACACACCAGCACTCTATTGAATAGGGTCAACTTTGACCAAGTGCAATATAGATTAGATAAATAAAGATGAACATATGAACTGTAGAATAACTTTTTTGCTAATGGATTCTGATTAATGACCAATTATTCAAATGAAAACACTGATAAGACAAATACAGCCTTACTCAACAAAGGGTTCATATTCTTTAAGTGGAACCTGAACAGGAGTTTCTTTGAAATATATTGTGACTTGGTGACAACTGTAACATTTTTAATTTATCCTTACTTTATATTCCTTTGACAGTAGTCACCAGGACAAAAAGTGAGGGTGAACAGCCCCAATGGGAATCCAATAAAACCCAAGAGTTGTCCTTGCAATTCCCCATGCTGTCCAAAATGAAAAATTTTTTTTTTTTTAAGGGACTATTCTTATGGACAGAAACCCATAGCAACCTACAATAAGCTACCTTTTACTGGTCTATCTCCAAAAAGAGTGAGTTGCTTTAGGTTTCAAATCTTAAAGTGGAGTTCCACTCAAAAGTGGAACTTCCACTTATCCGTCTTCTCCCCCTCCGGTGCCACATTTGACACCTTTCAATGGGAGAAAGAGGTGTTTTTGACAGGTACCGTTCCCCACTTCTGGGAGACCAGGCCACAGCCCAGTCCTTCCTCCGCTGTCGGACCAATTAGAAAGTGCAGTAGGGAACCAGCTGTGAAGCTGAAAAGCTTCACTGCCAGGTTCCCTTAATAGGAATGGTGGCGGCTGCACCCAACAGCCGATCTGAAGATCAGCTGGGGTGCCTACATTGCAGGCTCCCTAGAAAGGTAAGTATCCATATATTAAAAGTCAGCAAGTATTTGTAGCTGCTGACTTTAAATGTTTTGTCAGGGTGCCGGAACGCCTCTTTCAGATTTATCATTCAAGACTAAAATTCTTTATTTAATAAAGCTGATTATGATTTCAAAGCTGTGTGTAATTATTTGTATGAAAGAATCTAAATGACTAGAATGGAGTACAGGCATACCCCACTTTTAAGTACACAATGGGGTTTATTTACTAAAGCTGGAAAGTGCAAAATCAGGCTCACTTCTGCATAGAAACCAATGAGCTTCCAGGTTTTATTACCAAAGCTTAATTGCACAAGCAGGGGTTAGAAGCTCATTGGTTTCTATGCAGAAGGGAGCCTGATTTTGCACTTTCCAGCTTTAGTAAATAAACCCCATTGTGTACTTAAAAGTGGGGTATGCCTGTATATCGTAAAGAAGAAGCTTCCAAAATCTATAATGGAAAAATACATTAATTCTTCTCAAGTGTCTATTAGAACACTAAATAAAATAATGTGGTATATATTACTGCAATATTGGTATATAAACTGGTCTGAATACATGTACATATATTAAACGTAGGTTAATTAAAATTTTTTATTTTATAGGACTTTGAAAGATATTAATTGACATAAATCCATCATGTAGGAAATATTCAAAATAAGGAACATTTTTCAAAATAAAAATTCACCACAGTAGCTACCTTTACCACTATATATTGAAACTTCAAGGCCAAGGATAAAGACCTTGACAGACCACCCTATTTATCAATTGTGAGATGTGATAAATTATCATACCTCCAAAGGCACTAACAATATTCAAACAACCAATGTTTCTGAGCAATTTTCATTATTTTATTTTTACTCTGTATATGTGACAATTATGCAGAGTCATCTTCTATGCAGATAGTATGTGCCTACAATAGGGATATGAGATACAGCTAATGCACTTAAGAAATTAAACATACTGTTATTATGCTATGCATTATTAGGTAGGTGTGCATGCAAGATGCAAGAAAATTAAACATTTACATCTAGGTAATATTCCATCACAACACTTTAACATGCACCTTATTTCATGTAGAACACAAAGCAGCTAGAATTACACTGAATAATAACATAAGAACAAACGATAACCCTATAATACAGACTAATATGAATGTAAACACTTCAATATCTATTAACAATTTATTTAACACTGTTGTTACTTTTTCCATGCATTTTATTTGTTATCAGCCATCTTAGACTAAAGAAAGCTTAAAGTATATCTAAAGCCATATCTTTCATTTTGGGTAGAGAAAGGAATAGCTAAAGCCCCTGTCAGGATCTTTTGACATCCGTGGTCCATTGGGAAGATTACCCTTGACTTCTTATTAGACACAACAGACAGTTGGAGTAAATCTCCAGAAAATGGAAGAAATCCCCTCTTAGACAGCTGTCCTCATTGGAATATTTTACCCCACATTCCTGTTCTGGTGCCAACTTAAAATTTGGGATTTTCCCTTACTCTTTGTCCCAGTGATGGTCCCAGGACAAACTGAAAAAGAGTGAATCTCCCAGCAGGGACACCAACAGAAATAAAAAACTGACAGAGCTTCTAGCCTCTTGTCACTCTATCCAAAACTGAAATAAAACAAGAAAAATTGTCATTAAATAAATTTTGGGCTGCCCACAATACAACTTATTATTTGCCAAGGCAGCCATCTAATTTGCTTTTGACCTTTTAGGCCCACAGATATCTTCTGAGCTATTCAATAGCTGTGATGGAAGATGCAATCATGCCCAATATCCTTGTAGATGGACATAATTGAGATGGAGAGTATCACAACCCAAACTGGCTGTACAGGGGCAGATTCATGGCTATGGTCAAATAAGAGCTTTCCACAAGTGTGATTCTGTTCCAAAGAAGTTACTCTTCGAGAACCACTACATGTCTGGCAGAATTATAACATTTTACATTGACTACACTTAGTTATCACCAACTTAATGAGGACTTGCATCAGGCAACAGAACATTTAACTATTCACAATAAAAAGGCATTATCCAATATTCTCAGTTGTGATTCTGGAAACATTTACATAGACATATATGTTAGAGTTCCTTCAAGCAGAGTAAGTTATCAGTGTATTGGATCTTTAATTGAGAACTGAGCACACAGGTAAACAAACATATGCATGAATGAAGATTTTTCTCCTATACATTATATTAATATCAGTTTCTCTGTCATCAACCAATTCTCTTTATGAGCAGTCCAAATTAAACCTTTGCTCCAACCCTACCTTCCCCCATTTGGTGTTCTCTTTTAATTATTACTTTTTATTTCTGCACTCAGCATATGCAGAGAAGAACATACATTACACAATAGAGTATGTGCAGAGCTGCTTGGAAGACATGGTTTTGTTTTGGCTATGAACATCTTTTTAACTTTCAGGTGTGTTTACCAAAACCAAAAAACACCTATTACACTTGCATAACCCAATCAGGTCACTTTTTCAACATCTGTGGTATGTGGTAAATTCTGATGCATTGCCAATAATACTGTATGCTGTAGACAGAAAATGGCCGTGATACTGAATATTGTAGACAGAAAATGGTCTCCTACAATACATGCAAGGAAATTCTCTACAGTGGATGAGATTTCTATATGGCAGGTATGAATGTTGACATGCCTGTTTACTAGAGATTTTTTTCTGCTCTGAAGCAGTTTTGATAGTTGTTGCCAGGTGGCTATGCTTTTGTCACCATAGCCTATTAAGTGTTTGCTTATCCATCAATGCCTGATCTTGCCAAATTTATCAAACTTCCTCTGATATCTGCAACTAATTTATTCTGTACAAATGTCTGAATACACAAATTTTTACCACCCGCACAGCTCGGTATTTACTATTAACACAAGAAAATGTATTTTAACACAAATTCCTTGAAAAGAGATATAGCCCTAAACATATGCATAGTTTTGTATGTAAATTGTGCTCCCTGATGTTTAGAACCTAAAACCTTCCTTAAAACAAATAACAAAACTGCAAAGTAATATTTCTTACAAAAACCTTCTAAATTTCAGTGCTTTTATAGAACTTGTA
This sequence comes from Lithobates sylvaticus, assembly GCA_028564925.1. NCBI lineage: Eukaryota > Metazoa > Chordata > Amphibia > Anura > Ranidae > Lithobates > Lithobates sylvaticus. The sequence goes on from CM053026.1 coordinate 248,380,367, forward strand.
GACTTGGAATCCTTCTATATAGTTAGTAAAAACTGATGCAATGATATTTCTACAGATGCACATCGACACTTGCCCCTTTTTGGGCAACTAGCCTAAATTATATGGGTTCCTTGATCAGTGTGTATATACAGGTGAAGGGATGTTAATTACATATTAAATTGATATTAAGCTCAAAACAAAAGTTTATTATATTGCAGCTTGCCAATTCTTAAAGTGCAAGTTCACCTTTACAGAAAGATCAGTAAGGTGAACTTACACAGGACCCCCTCCTCACCCCCCCTGTGTCCCGCTGACATGGAGCGCAGGAATCTCCCGTTCTGAGCCCTGCTATAGCAGCCTCACCAGACCGGGGCTTAGAAATCTCTTTGGCATTCTATCTACTTCTTCCCCGCTGACAGGAGGGGCTACGTGGGATCTGATTGGTTGGCACCACCCATGTGACGGCGTTGACCAATTAGAATGCTCCAAAACGTCCCTCCTGATGGGGGACTTTTGGAGATTAAGCCCTGGTCCGCCGAGGTGGCTATACCGAGGCTCAGAACGGGAGATTGCCGTGCTGCAGGTCAGCGAGACAGGGGGGGGCTAAAGAGGGGGTCCTGTATAAGTTCACCGTACAGATTGTTCTGTAAAGGTGAACTTACCCTTTAAATGTGGTGGCTGCAGTTTTCTTTTAGTTTTTTTTTTTCCTTTATTTTTACCTGTTGGTCTGGCCAGTAAGTCTGTTTTTTTCAGCTTCTTTTAACAGACCAAGCTGTCAGTTAGAGGGTTGAGAAAAGCCATTTAACACCAACAGGGGTGATTACTGTACAACGGTCAGCTTCAATTCATTTTTGTAACAAAATATAGCTGTAACTGCTTAAAAAGTGTTAGCTGGAATCGACTTTAATTTGCTAGGCAAGTCCATCTAAATGTGCTAGTGCACCTAGCCCTCCTTTCTGCACAGGCTTACAATGCTGCTGCTAGAGTGCCTCTGTTGCTCCTCCATCCAAAGTAGGGACACCCTAGGACAGCAACTTTGTTACTGGCCAGATCCTAAAGTGAAAATAAAGCAAAAAAAAGAAAAAAAAAAGAAAAGAAAAAAGGATACACTTAAGGATTGTTAAACGCCAATATATTACATTTTTGTTTTGTTTTAATATTATAAGTGTCTGAACTATTGCCTTTTACAATGTATGATGGGGTGTTATTGTGAATGCTTCTAGCAGCATGGGAAGCTCCTGGTCATATTAAAAGCATTCAGGAATTGTGTTTATTGACGGTTTAAGCACACAAGTTTAATGCATTGGTTAAAGGCAAAGAGGCAAATGTAATTATAGCCCTTATTCAGTAAAACTATTCTGTCTAGTGTAAAGAAATAAGATTGTCTGCTATTAGGTACAGCATACCATTACATTTATTTATATACAAGCTCTTGGGTTTAATGTAGCTGGGTTGTGAAACATTCCAGCCCATGTGTCGTAAAGTACCCATAAGCATGACATGTGAGTGACTCAAGTTGTTCAGGTAATGATCTCCTGTTTGCAGAAGCCTTAGGGGCCATACACACAGGCTGAATATCAGGTGGTATCAGCCGGTTTCTATTGAACCGGCCAACACCACCCAATATTTGGCCTGTGTGTATGGCAGCCGGTCCAACAAAAGCCAGCTGAATAACTGGCTTCTGTCAAAGGGGCATTACCAAAAAAGGTCTGCCAATTGTCATCCGATCAGTGCCTATGGGAGAGTGTTCAGTGCTGGAGATCACTGTACTAATATCAGATAGTTAGTACAGGATCTCCTCCTGAGCTCTTCAGTTTTTTTTGTTGTTCAGCCCACTAGGTTTAACAAAAAAAACTTACTGTGTGTACTAGGCTTTAGACTACCATCCAATGATCCAAGGGAGAAATTATGGTCTTAAAGGTTAGAATCATGGTTCACTGTTGCCTCCCAGATAAACCAGCTCCATACAGTGTCTGTTTGGGCCTCCCCTAAACCTCTTGATAGACTAAATACATTTGGCTGAGGTACGCATCAGTGTTTTTGCAGCAAGTTGGCCCAAGACACCCAAAGACATGCAAGAAATCCTCTGATGGCTATTGGGAGTGTTACTCTGAGCAGGGTAACGGTGAAATGATTGTAAAAGTTTTACAGCACTGCCACATATTTGCACAAAAAAATTTTACACACAAAATTGGAGCCATAGGGGAAATAGACACCCACATTAACGCATTGTTTAACTTTAAAAAAAAATTCTAAATAAACACATATGCTCAGGATGATTTGGAGATAACCTATTGATAATTCCCCTGGATCTTTGTAGAAATAGGTGTATAGGTGAGATGGAAAATCCAGTTGTTTGATGGCTGCATCTGCCAATGTGTGCACTTATTGAAAATTCATTTATATTGCCCCTGTGCAACCTGCAGGTCAGAACAAGTCTTTTTAAACTCTGCTCACACATATAAACCTAGCAGCCATCTTTTATGGTAACCATTTGTTGCGTATACTCCTGTAAAAATCAGCAAAAATTTAATGTTGGGCCCCCTGCTCTGTTAAACCTTTTTTACCACTATTTCTAAGATCAGCATAGATGGTCTATGTTGAGGTCAAAAAAATTACGCTCCAACGTTTAAAACGTTCCAACGTTTAAAATACCTGCCAGCTTTTTATTGCTGTCTGTGTTTCCTCACTTCCTGTCTCGCCAGTTGAAAAAAGGAAATTAAAAAAAAATCTCCTTGGTGGAACCACACTATCAGCACTTGCCACTGGAACAAGGGGTTTCTGTTGGGAGATTTCCCCTTTCTGTTCTTATTTTCACACGGGTTGATTTATTAATGGCAAATATACTATTTAATGTGCAAGGATAGTTGCACTTTGCAAGTGAATATTCCCCAGGTCTTAGCAAATGAGGTGAATCTCTGCTGACTTCAACCATCCAATAACATGCAAGCAAAAATGCTGTTTTCTTATTTTCCATGTATGTAATTTGATTTTCTTTGCAAAGTGAACTTTCCCCTCATTAAGCTTGCAACTTCCCCTGCAAAGTGAACAGCCTGTTTGCCTTTAGTAGATGAACTCCATTTTGTATACATGACTGAATCTCCACCATGCGGACACAAAGTAGCATTAAAAAAATTACAGTGGTCATAGTCCTTACTATATCCAAAATGAAAAAAATCTTAGAGATGAAATGGAAACATTTCTATTAAATGTAGATTGTTTTATAGCAACAAGGTTTAGTCTGCAAATCTGCATAATAATATTTCTAGAAAAACAACACATTCCTCCCAAACACTGATTAGCACTTATTTTCAGACTAAAAGATCTTTAGAAGTGTGCATGCATGCTCAAACACACAACAGGAATAATGTATTCAAGGCAACGATTCATATAAACAAAAGTTGATTTCTGAAGATGAATACCAATTGCTGAAGATTCAGGAAGGCCATGGAATGATCTAGAGTGGAGTAATAAAACTGCGCGTGTCTTACTTTTCTCACAAAATGGAGGGTCGCTACTCCAGCTGAGGTCCCATTGACAGGTCAAGGTTTCACTGCCCACAATATCATATCCAGGGTCACACTGATATGTAATTTTGGCTCCTCTGACGAGATCCGTGTGAGATGTAGTCTTCCATCCATTTTGGATTTCAGGTAGTTCTGAGCAAGAGTCATTCCTGGACACTTCTATAATATATAACAAAAAGAAGCTGGTTGAAAAAAGAATCGTCATGATGCTGATTTACTAACAGAGTGATTATTTTACCAAAGGCTGTATGCATCTAAAAAAAAAACAAAAAAAAAACTCAGCTTGAGGGGAAGATTTTGAGTTTAAAATGTCTTTGAAAGATATCAATTTTTTTTATGTGGATCTTTAGAATGTTCTTTGATGTCTATTCGCTAAGTGCAGAAAAATACCTGTTGATTCTGCCAAGAATCTTGTGAGCTCTCGCTGCTGTCAATCACAGGAGAGAGACACGCAGAGCCACTGCTCAGGAAGGAGCATCCTTGGATGCCTCCATTGTAAGCTGCTTGCTCTGGGGGCACTCCATAGGGGGGAGGGGCTAGGAGGGGACCCAAGAAGAGGAGAATCGGGGCTGCTCCGTGCAAAACCATTACACAGAGCAGGTAAGTAAAACATATGTACGTATGTTATCTATTTTATTTATTAAAAAGAAAGCCTCTCAGAATCACTTTAATAATGTAAACATAAGGAACTGGTCCACACTCACTGATTGGTCCAGGTTCATTGATAAATTGCTAGAGGTTACTGCACATCCTTACTGTTTACTAGTTGGCTGCTAGAGGTTACTGCAGATCTGAGGGGAAGATCTGAAATCAGGGGAAGCTCTGCTGATTTTATCATCCAATTATGTACAAGCAAAAATAAGTTTTTTTATTTTCCTTTAATGGCCCCCTCAGATCTACAGTGAGTGCACTTGTAGTGTAAAGTGGATGTGCCTTTAGTAAATAAACCCCAAAGTAATGTAGTTATGAGGAAAAGATCATCTACAGAGAGCCATAGGCAATACGAGGAACTAATCCTTTGCTTCTTTTTTGGGGCAAAACCACAGTTCAGGTCCTCTTTAACTTGAAGGTAACGGTTTCAAAAGACAATTACTTTCCGCTTTAAGGCTGTCAGCAGATCGGCCTCTACAAACTCAGCAGTGCCTAAAAATGCCTAAAAATGGAGAGCAACTGAGCATGTGCAGAGTAGGGTGAAACCATGTATTAGTGGATTTTAAACAGTATAGACACTTTAACCTATGCAGCAAAAAAATGTTTTTTCTTCTCCTTCGCTTTTCTCCATTTTGGGCTCACATTATCTCCACAAGTGTAACCTAAAGGCATAAATGCAATGGATAATAATGTAACGTACAACTTTGTAATTATTGTGTTTTTCATTGTAGACGTTGTACCCATATTTATGATATAAAAAGCTTGTGGATCCTGAAGAAGCACTGGATTTATGCGAAACGCGTAGACTCTACATTGTGTAATCTACAAATATATATATATATATATATATATATATATATATATATATATATATATATATACACACACACACTGAGCAAAATTATAAACGCAACACTTTTGTGTTTGCCCATATTTATCTTGAGCTGAACTTAAAGATCTACAACTATTTCTATGTACACAAAAGGCCTACTTCTCTCAAATATTGTTCACAAATCAGTAGTGCAACACATCTCCTTCACATAGAGATGATCAGGTTGTTGATTGTGGCCTGTGGAATGTTGGTGCATTTCTCTTCAATGGCTGTCGCATATGCCAATCCAGAGCATCCCAAACATGCTCAATGGGTGACATGTCAGGTGAGTATGCTGGCCATGTAAGAACTGGGATGTTTGCAGCTTCCAGGAATCATGTACAGATCCTTGCAACGCCGGGCCATGCTTTATCATGCTGCAACATGAGGTGATGGTCGTTGATTAATGGCACAACAATGGGCCTCAGGATCTCACCACAGTATCCCTGTACACTCAAAATGCCATCGATAAAATGCACCTGTGTTCGTTGTCCATAGCGTATGCCTGCCCATACTATAACGCCACCATGGGCCACTCGATCCACAACATTGATATCAGCAAACCGCTCACCCACACAACGCCATACATGCTGTCTGCCATCTGCCCTGTACAGTGAAAACTGGATTCATCCATGAAGAGAACACCTCTCCAAAGTGCTAGATGCCATCGAATGTGAGCATTTGCCCACTCAAGTCAGTTACGATCACAAACTGCAGTCAGGTCGAGACCCCAATGAGGACAATGAGCATGCAGATGAGCTTTCCTGAGATGGTTTCTGACAGTTTGTGCAGAAATTCTTTGGTTATGCAAACCGATTGCTGTAGCAACTGTCCAGGTGGCTGGCCTCAGACGATGTTGGAGGTGAAGATGCTGGATGTGGATGTCCTGGGCTGGTGTGGTTACACGTGGTCTGCAATTGTGAGGCCGGTTGGATGTACTGCCAAATTCTCTGAAACGCCTTTGGAGACGGCTTATGGTAAAGAAATGAAAATTCAATTCAAGGGCAACAGCTCTGGTGGACATTCCTGCAGTCGTCATGCCAATTGCACGCTCCCTCAAAACTTGCGACATCTGTGGCATTGTGCTGTGTGATACAACTGCACATTTTAGAATGGCCTTATATTGTGGCCAGCCTAAGGCACACCTGTGCAAAAATCATGCTGTCTAATAAGCATCTTGATATGCCACACCTGTCAGGTGGATGGATTATCTTGGCAAAGGAGAAGTGCTCACTAACACAGGTTTAGAACAATATATGAGAGAAATAGGCATTTTGTGTACATAGTCGTAGTTCTTTGCGTTCAGCTCACGATAAATAGGGGCAAACACAAAAGCGTTTATAATTTTGCTCAGTGTGTATATATATATATATATATATTATATATATATATTATATATATTTATTTATTTATATATCACATTTTTATCAGAATTGTACATTTTAAGGTCCACTGGGCTCAATGTATTGCAATTTACAAAACTATATCAAATTATATATATATATATATATATATATATATATATATATATATATATATATATATATATATATATATATATATATATATATATATATATATATATATATATATATATACATACATTTTTTTTTATCAGAATTGTATATTTCATACACTAATAAAGATTTTGTAACATTTTATATATTTACTTTTTTGTGTATTATATGACACACAAACATCTCCCTACTCCAGGCCCTTCTCTTTTTCCCTTTTGGCTAAGCAGCATAGGTTGCAGGTGCTATCCTTTTTGTGCTCCCTTCCTGCTAAAGTGCTCAAGGCAACCACCTGTTCTGTCTACCTTTCAGTCTGGCCCTGGATAGAAGACTGGATAAACTGACTAACAGCAAATAGCCCAAAAAATCTTTCTCCTCAGACAGTTGTGAATGAAAGATTTTTTCAATGTTTATAACAGAAAAAGTGTAGGGCTTTGGAGTCACTCATTGCAAGTAAATCATCTACATCACTAGAAGAAACAATCAAAACCATCAACTATTTTAACTGCCTCGCGACCGCCGGCTGTCTATTGACGGGCAGGCGGCGCAGCTCTCAGCGCGGGAGGGCATCATATGACGTCCTCCCCTTCTCGGGTCTCCAGGGAGCGCGCGCGCCGTGTCACTGGGCACCCGATGCGCGTGCCCGGCGGCCGCGATGTCCGCCGTACACCCACGATTGCCCAGTAACACAGCAGGACCGTGGATCTGTGTGTGTAAACACACAGATCCACGGTCCTGTCAGAGGAGAGGAGCTGATGGTGTGTTCTCAGTACAGAGAAACACGATCGGTCTCCTCCCCTTGTGAGTCCCCTCCCCCTACAGTTAGAATCACTCCCAGGGAACATGTTAACCCCTTCAGCACCCCCTAGTGGTTAACCCCTTCCTTGCCAGTCACATTTATACGGTAATCAATGCATTTTTATAGCATGGATCACTGTATAAATGTGAATGGTCCCAAAAATGTGTCAAAAGTGTCCGATATGTCCACCGCAATATCGCAGTCACAATAAAAATTGCAGATCGCCGCCATTACTAGTTAAAAAAAATATAATAATAAAAATGCTATAAATCTATCCTCTATTTTGTAGGCGCTATAACTTTTGTGCAAACCAATCAATATACGCTTATTGCAATTTTTTTTTTACCAAAAATTATGTAGAAGAATACGTATCGGCCTAAACTGAGGAAAAAAAAATGTTTTTTTTTATATTTTTTGGGTATATTTTTTTTAACAGAACGTTTTTTTTTGGGTATATTTAGTATAGCAAAAAGTAAAAAAAGTATTGTTTTTTTTTAACTTGTCACTATTCTTTTGTTTATAGCGCAAAAAATAAAAAACGCAGAGGTGATCAAATACCAACAAAAGAAAGCTCTATTTGTGGGAACAAAATGATAACAATTTAATCTGGGTATAGTGTTGTATGACCGTGCAATTGTCATTCAAAGTGCGTCAGCACTGAAAGCTGAAAAATGGCTTGGTCAGGAAGGGGGTGAAAAATGCACTGTACTGAGTTGGTTAAGGAAAATTGGTTAAGTATCAAGTAGTAATCATTTGCAACTTTATCATCATTAACATTTTATATTGGTTTCATTTTATATTGGTTGGTAGTGGTCTCCTCTTGATCAAATCAGGCAAAAATATATTATGTCAAAGGCCAGGAGAAAGTACATGTAAACCCACCAGTGGTGTTTAGTTTGCTAAAGAAATATGTATTATAAATTCTTTTTTATTTTCATGAAAAAATAAAAAAATTTTTTTTTCTTTTCTTCTCTTAGGATGCTGATCTCCTGCAGCCACTGCATGGCTACCTCCAACAGGTGGACAAGAGGGACAGTGTCACTGATGCATGCACTGTCACTGCTCACCATCCTCGTGGCCTCCTCAAATGGTGAGAGGACAGTGCATGCATCCCTGATCATGCTCCACTGACGTGGGGAAAAAAAACCAAGCTCCCCTGACCCTGTCCTGGTGCCGTAGTCGCAAAGGTACTCATTGATGGCCCTCTGCTGCGTGTGCAGTCGCTGCAGCATGGCCAACGTTGAGTTCCACCTGGTGGGCATGTCACATATTAGGCGGTTCTTGGGCAGGTTCAGCTCCTTTTGCAGCTCAGTCAGCCGAGCACTGGCATTATAAGATCGGCGGAAATGCACACAGACTTTCCTGGCCTGCCTCAGGACATCCTGTAAGCCTGGGAACCTGCCCAAGACCGCTGCACCACCAGGTTGAGGACGTGAGCCATGCAGGGCACATGGGAGCTGCCCCTGTCGCAGGGCGGAGAGAGGAGGTTGGTGCCATTGTCAGAAACGACCATTCCTGGCTTAAGCTGACGTGGCGTCAACCACCTCTCGGCCTGCCCCTGCAGAGCTGCCAGAACCTCTGGCCCAGTGTGGCTCCTGTCCCCCAAACACACCAGCGCAAGCACGGCATGGCATCTTTTTGCCTGCGTACTTGCGTAGCCCCTTGTACGCCTACGGAGCACCGCTGGTTCCAAGGACAGAGCACTGGAGGAAGAAGAAGAGGAGGGGGTGGAGGAGAGAGGTGTGTCACAACCAGTAGCAGTAGTCGCGTTTTGGAGGCGTGGTGGCGGAACAACCTCCAACACTACTGCACCTTGTCCTGCATCCCTCCAGGCTGCCAATAGAGTGACCCAATGGGCCGTGAAAGAAAGGTACCGTCCCTGTCCATGCCTGCTGGACCATGAGTCAGCGGTAATATGCACCTTACCGCTGACCGCCCTGTCCAGCGAGGCATGGACATTGCCCTCCACATGCCGGTAGAGAGACGGAATCGCCTTCCGTGAGAAAAAGTGGCGTTTGGGAACCTGCCACTGAGGAACCGCACATTGAACAAACTCACGGAAGGGGGCCGAGTCTACCAACTGAAAAGGCAGCAGTTGAAGTGCTAGCAATTTAGCCAGGCTAGCATTCAACCGCTGGGCATGTGGATGGCTGGGAGTGTACTTCTTTCTACGGTCCAGCAGCTGGGGCAGGGAAATTTGCCTGCTGCAATCGGACGTCGGTGTACTGCAAGTACTTGGTTGTGACACACGAATTCTACACCTTCAGTCCTCTCAGAGCAGCTTTCAGAGAGGACTGAAGGTGTAGTGGGGATGGAGATCCCAGCTGAGGAGGAGCAAGGAGAGGTCCGCTTAGTTCTTTGGTGTGGGTCTTTTATGTGTGCCTGCCAACGAGCTGCATGGCAGGTCGCCATATGTCTGGTCATGCTTGTGGTGCCCAAGCGGCTGATGTTTTGGCCACGCGAGATACGCTTGAGACAAATATTGCAAATAGCAGTGGTGCGATCTGCTGCACTCGTCTCAAAAAAGGCCCACACCAAAGAACTTTTTTTGATAACGTGCAGAGGCAGCGCCCTGCACAGGCGGAGCTCTGCGGTGTTGTACAGTTGCTGTGCTGGCCTCTACCTGGCCTCCAGGGGGCATCCTGCCTCGTTGGACATGTGACGCCGCATCCTCCTCCTCCTCGTCCTCCTCCTCATCCTCTCTCCCTTGAGGCACCCACGTGGAGTCAGTGACCTCATCATCCCCTCCCTCCTCACCACTAGAGCAAACCTGGCAGTAAGCTGCAGCTGGTGGAACAGTACTACCAGATTCCTCAAGCTGGGTATCATCATCCGAGCCTTCGAATCGTTGGGCATCCTCCTGGAGCATGTACCCAACACTGTGCTCAAAGAGTTCGGGGAACTCCTCAGGAGGACATGGTGGGTCTAGGGAAGGGGTGGCTGATGATGCTCTGTCAGTACCCTGAGCCTGGGTGAGAGAGGATGAGGAGGATGAGGAGGGCTTGGTCATCCATTCTACCAAGCCTTCAGCATGATGCGGCTCCACATGTCCAGCTGCCGAAAACAAAGACGCGCGTGTCCCATGGCCACGTGCTGATGACGATGCACGACCACGTCCACGTCCACGGCCACGTCCACTAGAAACAGAGCCTGCCTGCCCTGTGTTCTTGGCTCTGCACGCTCTGCCTCCCCTTGGCGGTCTTCCAGCCATTGTAGTCGGTAGTCCTGTGGGTGCTGCTGAGAAGAAATATAGGAGCTCTGTGTGATGCCACTAACACACTAGAAGTCCTATGGGTGCTTCTGCAAAGAAAATAGAGGAGCTCTGTGTGATGCCACTAACACACTAGAAGTCCTGTGGGTGCTGCTGAGAAGAAAATATAGGAGCTCTGTGTGATGCCACTAACACACTAGAAGTCCTATGGGTGCTTCTGCAAAGAAAATAGAGGAGCTCTGTGTGATGCCACTAACACACTAGAAGTCCTGTGGGTGCTGCTGAGAAGAAAATATAGGAGCTCTGTGTGATGCCACTAACACACTAGAAGTCCTATGGGTGCTTCTGCAAAGAAAATAGAGGAGCTCTGTGTGATGCCACTAACACACTAGAAGTCCTGTGGGTGCTTCTGCAAAGAAAATAGAGGAGCTCTGTGTGATGCCACTAACACACTAGAAGTCCTGTGGGTGCTGCTGCAAAGAAAATATAGGAGCTCTGTGTGATGCCACTAACACACTAGAAGTCCTATGGGTGCTTCTGCAAAGAAAATAGAGGAGCTCTGTGTGATGCCACTAACACACTAGAAGTCCTGTGGGGTGCTGCTGAGAAGAAAATATAGGAGCTCTGTGTGATGCCACTAACACACTAGAAGTCCTATGGGTGCTTCTGCAAAGAAAATAGAGGAGCTCTGTGTGATGCCACTAACACACTAGAAGTCCTATGGGTGCTTCTGCAAAGAAAATAGAGGAGCTCTGTGTGATGCCACTAACACACTAGAAGTCCTGTGGGTGCTTCTGCAAAGAAAATAGAGGAGCTCTGTGTGATGCCACTAACACACTAGAAGTCCTGTGGGTGCTGCTGAGAAGAAATATAGGAGCTCTGTGTGATGCCACTAACACACTAGAAGTCCTATGGGTGCTTCTGCAAAGAAAATAGAGGAGCTCTGTGTGATGCCACTAACACACTAGAAGTCCTGTGGGTGCTTCTGCAAAGAAAATAGAGGAGCTCTGTGTGATGCCACTAACACACTAGAAGTCCTGTGGGTGCTTCTGCAAAGAAAATAGAGGAGCTCTGTGTGATGCCACTAACACACTAGAAGTCCTGTGGGTGCTTCTGCAAAGAAAATAGAGGAGCTCTGTGTGATGCCACTAACACACTAGAAGTCCTGTGGGTGCTGCTGAGAAAGAAAATAGAGGAGCTCTGTGTGATGCCACTAACACACTAGAAGTCCTATGGGTGCTTCTGCAAAGAAAATAGAGGAGCTCTGTGTGATGACACTAACACACTAGAAGTCCTGTGGGTGCTGCTGAGAAGAAAATATAGGAGCTCTGTGTGATGCCACTAACACACTAGAAGTCCTATGGGTGCTTCTGCAAAGAAAATAGAGGAGCTCTGTGTGATGCCACTAACACACTAGAAGTCCTATGGGTGCTTCTGCAAAGAAAATAGAGGAGCTCTGTGTGATGCCACTAACACACTAGAAGTCCTGTGGGTGCTTCTGCAAAGAAAATAGAGGAGCTCTGTGTGATGCCACTAACACACTAGAAGTCCTGTGGGTGCTTCTGAGAAGAAAATATAGGAGCTCTGTGTGATGCCACTAACACACTAGAAGTCCTATGGGTGCTTCTGGGAAGAAAATAGGAGCTCTGTGTGATGCCACTAACACACTAGAAGTCCTATGGGTGCTTCTGCAAAGAAAATAGAGGAGCTCTGTGTGATGCCACTAACACACTTCAAGTCCTATGGGTGCTTCTGGGAAGAAAATAGAGGAGCTCTGTGTGATCCCACTAACACACTAGAAGTCCTGTGGGTGCTTCTGAGAAGAAAATAGAGGAGCTCTGTGTGATGCCACTAACACACTAGAAGTCCTATGGGTGCTTCTGGGAAAAATATAGAGGAGCTCTGTGTGATGGACTAACACACTTCAAGTCCTATGGGTGCTTCTGCAAAGAAAATAGAGGAGCTCTGTGTGATGGGACTAACACACTTCAAGTCCTATAGGTGCTTCTGGGAACAAAATATAGCTCTGTCTGTGTGATGGGACTAACACACTTCAAGTCCTATGGGTGCTTCTGGGAAGAAAATATAGGCTCTCTGTGTGATGGGACTAACACACTTCAAGTCCTATAGGTGCTTCTGGGAACAAAATGTATCTCTGTGTGATGGGACTAACACACTTCAAGTCCTATAGGTGCTTCTGGGAAGAAAATGTAGGTCTGTGTGATGGGACTAACACACTTCAAGTCCTATAGGTGCTTCTGGGAACAAAATATATGATCTCTGTGTGATGGGACTAACACACTTCAAGTCCTATAGGTGCTTCTGGGAAGGAAATATAGGTCTGTGTGTGTGATGGGACTAACACACTTCAAGTCCTATAGGTGCTTCTGGGAACAAAATATATGATCTCTGTGTGATGGGACTAACACACTTCAAGTCCTATAGGTGCTTCTGGGAACAAAATATATGATCTCTGTGTGATGGGACTAACACACTTCAAGTCCTATAGGTGCTTCTGGGAACAAAATATATGATCTCTGTGTGATGGGACTAACACACTTCAAGTCCTATAGGTGCTTCTGGGAAGAAAATATAGGTCTGTGTGATGGGACTAACACACTTCAAGTCCTATAGGTGCTTCTGGGAACAAAATATATGATCTCTGTGTGATGGGACTAACACACTTCAAGTCCTATAGGTGCTTCTTGGGAAGAAAATATAGATCTGTGTGTGTGATGGGACTAACACACTTCAAGTCCTATAGGTGCTTCTGGGAACAAAATATATGATCTCTGTGTGATGGGACTAACACACTTCAAGTCCTATAGGTGCTTCTGGGAAGAAAATATAGGTCTGTGTGATGGGACTAACACACTTCAAGTCCTATAGGTGCTTCTGGGAACAAAATATATGATCTCTGTGTGATGGGACTAACACACTTCAAGTCCTATAGGTGCTTCTGGGAAGAAATATTGGTCTGTGTGATGGGACTAACACACTATAGGTGCTTCTGGGAACAAAATATATGATCTGTGTGATGGGACTAACACACTTCAAGTCCTATAGGTGCTTCTGGGAACAAAATATATGCTCTCTGTGTGATGGGACTAACACACTTCAAGTCCTATAGGTGCTTCTGGGAAGAAAATGTAGCTCTGTGTGATGGGACTAACACACTTCAAGTCCTATAGGTGCTTCTGGGAACAAAATATATGATCTGTGTGTGATGGGACTAACACACTTCAAGTCCTATAGGTGCTTCTGGGAAGAAAATATAGGTCTGTGTGATGGGACTAACACACTTCAAGTCCTATAGGTGCTTCTGGGAACAAAATATATGATGTCTGTGTGATGGGACTAACACACTTCAAGTCCTATAGGTGCTTCTGGGAACAAAATATATGAGCTCTGTGTGATGGGACTAACACACTTCAAGTCCTATAGGTGCTTCTGGGAAGAAAATGTAGGTCTGTGTATGGGACTAACACACTTCAAGTCTATAGGTGCTTCTGGGAACAAAATGATGGGACTAACACACTTCAAGTCCTATAGGTGCTTCTGGGAACAAAATGTATGTCTGTGTGATGGGACTAACACACTTCAAGTCCTATAGGTGCTTCTGGGAACTAAATATAGGAGCTCTGTGTGTGTGATGGGACGAACACACTTCAAGTCCTATAGGTGCTTCTGGGAACAAAATATATGATCTCTGTGTGTGATGGGACTAACACACTTTCAAGTCCTATAGGTGCTTCTGGGAACAAAATATAGGCTCTCTGTGTGATGGGACGAACACACTTCAAGTCCTATAGGTGCTTCTGGGAACAAAATATAGGAGCTCTGCCTGCCTGCACGAACACACTACAAGTCCTATAGGTGCTTCTGGGAACAAAATATAGGAGCTCTGCCTGCCTGCCAACACACTACAAGTCCTATAGGTGCTTCTGGGAACAAAATATAGGAGCTCTGCCTGCCACGAACACACTACAAGTCCTATAGGTGCTTCTGGGAACAAAATATAGGAGCTCTGCTCTGCCTGCCTGCCACGAACACACTACAAGTCCTATAGGTGCTTCTGGGAACAAAATATAGGAGCTCTGCCTGCCTGCCACGAACACACTACAAGTCCTATAGGTGCTTCTGGAAACAAAATATAGGAGCTCTGCCTGCCTGCCACGAGCACACTACAAGCCCCTCTTTCTAAATCAATCTAAATGAATGAATCTATCTAACTCGATCTCTCTAAGTAAATCTCTCTAACTAACTAAATCCAGCAGAGTGTCACAGATCTAGCCTGCTCTATCTGCGCCGGAACAGCATGTGACCGGCGCAGACGGCGTGGCGGCCTTTTATAGGGGGGGGCGTGTACTACAGCCCCTGAGCTGTAATTGGCTACAGGCGTCCTGCCTGTAGCCAATTATGGCTCTTCGAGTTTCCGGGGCTGTGATTGGCCAAGCATGCGGGGTCACAGTGCATGCTTGGCCAATCATCAGCCAGCAATGCACTGCGCCGGCCGCGCCGGCCGCAATGCATTGCGGGGCCGCTCGCATCACACGAACGTGATGCGAGCGGCCAAAATAGTTCTGGGCTCGCCGAGCGAGCGAACGCTCGATGCGAACGTGGGTTCGCATCGAGCACCGGGCCCATCCCTAATGGCCGCATGGCATTTCTCAGGGTAGGTTTCTTGATGCTGAAAATGGTGGACTATGCATGGGTAATGTGTGTTAAAAGCAGCCATCAGAAACCTGTGTAATCGGGGGACAATGGAGGAACACAACTGAGAGACAGAGAAAGAACGTTGTCACCTCCTACAGAGGGCGTAACAGGACAAGGACCTTCATAGCAGAATCACCAGGTACTCTTTTTTTTATAAAAACTGAAAAATCAAAAACATTGGAAATCACTTGTTTACATTAAAATGTTAAAGCTTATGAATTTAGCGACTGGGTTTAAATACACTTTATCGTTCAGTTTGGTTTTGTGCTCTATTAAAAGCTGGTAGCTCCCATTCTGTAGTGGCCAATGCCAGGTATTTGCCTTTAAATATATTTTCTGTACAGATGCTACTTTTTTTTGTATATTTGTGTTTGGATTGTAAATGCATTCATTTAGAAATAGATTTATTCCACAGGCTTTCTATAAATGTACTCATAAGTAACCAACATGATCTGTATAATATTCATGTATTTGCTTTACCCAGATGTACCATGAGATTTGCATTGGCTGTTTGAGCACTTTTATGAAACAGTAGGAGTAAACCCTTTGTTCTTATTTTTTCTGTTTTTGTTATAGCATTGTTTTGTATCCCAGCAGGTGCTGAATTGGTCCAATCTATACAAATAATGGGGTTGTCTTACAAACAGTGGTATCTTATCTCACAGAGCAGCAAGAAATGATAGCTATGGAACTAACCACAGGAGAGCTGGTTGAGATGAGTAGAAATGAAGTCTCTTAACTCTTTCAAATCTATACAATACAGATAATAGCTTCTCCTGTAAATATTAAAGGAAAATAAATATATATGGACACTATGTAGTTAACAAATCTAGACCCTAAACACATATAGAATTGCTCTATCAATGATAATTTGAGATTAGCTGTTGAGCAAAAAAAGAAATGTAATAAAAGCAGGTTGTAGCAACTATACAGAACAACTAAAATCTGTCTATCACGGCTGAGGCTTTTAAAACAAGCCTTCAATTTAATTCCAGTCCAAGGAGCGTGACACTGACTCAGTCTTTTTTGTTAACATTTTGAACTAAAAAAACAAACACATTGTTATCACAGCTGGGGTAAACAGACAGGGCATAAAGTGTACCTAAGTCAAAAACCTTAAACATTTTATATATTGCAGCTTGCCAGTTAATTTGTGTGGTGGCTGCATCCTTTTTTTTTCAGACATTTACCCTTTTTTTTACCTAAACATTTTGCTAGTAACACACTTCCTGTCCTAGGGTGACAACCAGTAGCCTCTGGAGGGGGGCTGACCCAGGCTATTGCCCGTGTGGGCCCCCAAAAAGCCCCAGGTCTCATATTGCTGATTGACAATTATTAGCCCCGAGTCCCAAGGCCTGGGGTTGGCCGGGAACTTGGGGCTATACAGGGCCGGACAGGCCTACTGGGATAGTCATACAAAGTCCCACCTCCTGGACCGATCTATGTAAACTCGGCTCTCCTCTCATGCTGGCAGGGCTGCACTGATGGGCACTGGCAAGACTGCGCTGATGGACACTGGCAAGGCTGAACTGATGGGCACTGGCAAGGCTGCACTGATGGGTACTGGTGAGGCTGAGCTGATGGCACTGATCTGGCTGCATTGATGGGCACAGTTAAGGCTGAGCTTATGGGCACTGATCAGGCTGCATTGCATTGATGGGCATTGGTGAGACTGAGCTGATGGGCACTGATGAGGCTGCATTGTTGGGTACTGGTGAGGCTGCATTGATGGGCACTGGTGAGGCTGCATTCATAGACATTGGTGAGCCTGCATTGATGGGCACCGGTGAGGCTGCATTGATCAGGCTGCACTTATGGGCACTGATAAGGCTGCACTAATGGGCACTGGTGATGCTGCATTGATTGGCACTGGTGAGGCTGCATTGATGGGCACTGGTGAGGCTGCATTGATGAGCACTGATCAGGCTGCATTGATGGGCACTGGTGAAGCTTCATTGATGGGCACTGGTGAAGCTGCATTGATGGGCATTGGTGAGGCTGAGCTGATGGGCACTGGTGAGGCTGCATTGATGGGCACTGGTGAGGCTGCATTGTGGGCACTGGTGAGGCTGCATTGATGAGCACTGATCAGGCTGCATTGATGGGCACTGGTGAAGCTTCATTGATGGGCACTGGTGAAGCTGCATTGATGGGCATTGGTGAGGCTGAGCTGATGGGCACTGGTGAGGCTGCATTGATGGGCACTGGTGAGGCTGCATTGATGGGCATTGGTGAGGCTGAGCTGATGGGCACTAATCATGCTGCATTGATGGGCACTGATAAGGCTGCATTGATGGGCACTGGTGAGGCTGTATTGATGGGCACTGATGAGACTGAGCAGATGGGCACTGGAGAGGCTGCATTGATGGGCACTGGTGAGGCTGCATTGATGGGCACTGATGAGGCTGTGCTGATGGGTACGGATGAGACTGAGCAGATGGGCACTGATGAGGCTGCATTTATGGGCACTGGTGGGGCTGCATTGATGGGCACTGATGAGGCTGCACTGATGGGCACTGATGAGGCTGCATTGATGGCCTCCATCCAGTTTCGGTTCCGGCTTCGGGGTCTGTTTTAAAGTCCTCCCCTCTGCGGGACAGCACAGCAACAGAGCACACTCCACAGCCAGCTTAAGTAAGCCCTCAGCCCAGACTCAGTGTGCTGTCACTGAGGCCCGCCGGACAGCACTGGAACAGGTAGCAGCCCAGTCAGGCAGCAACCAGCAAGTAAGCATAAACCCCCCATGATGCCGGGCTTGGGCTGGACTTACTTTAAAATGTGGGAAGCCCCTGGTCTTTTTCCCACCCCTGGTGACAACGCTCACAAAGTGTAATGTATCAGGACTAGGGATAAGGTTTAAGTTTGGGGTGATGTAGGGTTCATTAAATGGGCAAACCAAATGGCCTGTTCACCCTTCTACACAAAGACCTAAGTATGTGCACCAAGTCATTTGTGAATTTGGGGGGGGGGGGGGCGCACTGTTGTATTTTTGCATGGGGTATCCCCTTTAAATCCATACAAGTGTCCAAGGGCATACGATTTGGAGGGACCTTATACCATTTTTTTTCTTTTTTTTTTTGCATGGGGTTCCAATCCATTCCAGACCCTTATCTTGAATAAGGGTCTAGTATCAATGTTAAAAGGATATCTAGCTACTTGCTA
Source organism: Lithobates sylvaticus (assembly GCA_028564925.1). Lineage (NCBI taxonomy): Eukaryota > Metazoa > Chordata > Amphibia > Anura > Ranidae > Lithobates > Lithobates sylvaticus. Next base: position 248,398,797 of record CM053026.1, read on the forward strand.
CAGACAGAACAACATGGCATAGGAACTGACATTTACGTTAAGTAAAAATTTATTTATTTTTTGCTTTATAAATGTCACATTTGCTTTAGTACATCGTACAGGTGTGCCAGTTCACAAGCAGGTTTAGGAAATCCCCCAAGCATATTATTTTAAGGTATTGTGATTTTTTTTATGTTGCCTTTTAAGACTTTTTAAAAGTGCTGCTCCCCACGGAATTGTAATTTTTTCAAAATGTTTGTATTGGTACATGTTCCTCCTGGCAGTGACCAGTTCGCTATGCACTTTGTTATATAGGCCCTTTCCTATTGTTCTTAAAAATTGGCAAAATTTAATTACAGAATGTGTCCCCCATAGACTTTGGTAGGGTGTGGAGAATGTTTGGAATTTTTTTAACTGTTTGTTCATCACTGATCAGGACACGAGAATCAGGAGAGGACTACACTCCACTCTTCTTCTCCATAACACAGAGGAGAGGAGTTCTGTAGTTCTCAAAGACATTTGAATATGGTAGCATATAAGAATACAGCACAAGAAAGGGCACTGGCGCCTCCCACAGCTCTTAAAGCGTCCAACATATACCAATGGGCTATGAGACTAGCATGCAAAAAAAAAAAATGGACGATAATTCGTCCGATAATCTCATTGTGTCTTGTGTACCAGGCATAAGTCAAAGTGAAGCTAGCATTTATTGTAACAGATTTGTATGTTTCAGGTATAGTTTGTCCTGTTAAGAAATTAACATTAAAAAAGCACCTGGCTACAACGTACATTATTTTTACTCGTGTTTAATTAATATTGGTTTCTGAGCCTGCGGAGACTACACACTGGAGATGTTTTTGTAGCTGGGCATTTTAAAATCTTAATGATGAAGTCGTGAATAGAACATAGGAACCATGTGCTGCTTCTAAAATGATGCTGCTTCTTCCTCCTGTTCTCAGGGTCTCAAGACAAATTAGGGGAGATTTACTAAAATTGGTGCACACAGAATCTGGTGCAGCTGTGCATGGTAGCCAATCAGCTTCTAACTTCACCTTGTTCAATCAAGCTTTGAAAAAAAAAACAGGAAGCTGGTTTCTATGTAGATTTGCACCAGATTCTGTGTGCACCAGTTTTAGTGAATCGCTCCCATTGTGCCTATCTAGTTTCAAGGGCCTGCAGTTACATAGACATCCAGTCTAGAAATAAATGTTTAAGTGTAGCCCCGTGGTCCTAAACTGGGGCTATGATGTAAATTTAGTTTTTGACTGAGCTGTAAACAGTTCAGACTAATTGTACAGTTTATCTGGTCTTTCACTAATCTCAATTGAGTTGTGCATTACTCACTGTTGCCAGTAGGTGCCACTGGTACCACAGGCCAGTATGAGAATTAAGACAAGGTTGAGCTAAGAATAATTATTCCTTTTCCAGCCAAGCCCAGTAAGGGGTTCTTAGCCGCTGGTGCATTCTGGGAAAGGGAATTTATTTGGGCTGGACCATGTGCTCTCTCTCTCTCTTACCTCAGGCTCTCCTGGCCTGAGGATGTGCTGCTGAGGCGAGCTCTGCAAGTAGGCCCAGAAGCCTGTCTGGGGCCTACTACTCCTGAGGTGATCCTTATGCCACGTACACACGATCTGACTTTTCGGCTGGACTATCCGGCGGACTTAGACCGGCGGACAATCCGCCGGACTTTCCAGCGGAGGTCCGCCGGACATTCCGAACGTGCGGACTTGCCCACACACGCCCGGACTTTTCTGGCGGACTAGATCCGGCGGAAAATCCGCCAGAGTTTTGGCGGAGGTCTGCTGGACTTTTATACGGAGTAAAGTCCGTTCATTTAGAACGTGACTCCAGGTAGATGGAACTAGCGAAGGAAGTCAATGCCGCTGCCTCGATCGGCGAGATTGATACCTCGCTAGCCCCGTCACCTGGTATGGATTTAAAGATGAATCCCTACGCCGAAAAAACGGCGTGGGGGTCCCCCCTGCATCCATATCAGACCCTTATCCGAGCATGCAGCCCGGCCGGTCAGGAAAGGGGGTGGGGATGAGCGAGCGCCCCCCTCCTGAGCTGTACCAGGCCGCGTGCCCTCAACATGGGGGGGTGCCTTGGGGAAAGGGGGGGCCCCCCACCCCAAAGCACCTTATTCCATGTTGATGAGGACAAGGGCCTCTTCCCGACAACCCTGGCCGTGTGTCGGCAAGTCCGTTCATTTCAAAAGTCCCGCGGACTAGCACATAGACGGCCGGATTGTTTTGTGTCAAAACTTCTTTCTAAGTCCGCTGGACTTTTGGGAAGAAAAAGTCCGCCGGAGCCCACACAAGGTCGGATTGTCCGGCGGACAAACCCGCCGGATAGTCCGATCATGTGTACGGGCCATTAGGCTGTCTTGCCCAGTGTGTAAGAAGCTGAGCCAAGCGGAGAAGATCCAGGGGAGGACCCTCCCTGGAGAGAGTCAGGATGAAGGCTGGTCTCTCAGGAGGGCCTGGTGACTCGTTTGGAGGACGCACCTACACCTAAACTGCACTTTCAGGGTTTCCGGGTCCAGTTCTGACACTGTGAAGCTGGATCTTATTCTACAAATCTAACGCTGTTTGCAGTATCGCCGGGTCGGTTTAAAGGTTCTGGTACTGTCAAGCTGTTCTACAATCTAAAAGGTGTTAAATAGCTACTAGCTGCTAGGTCTGTGAGAGAGGCCTATCCAGGAGTTCTACTGGCTGCTAGGTCTGTGATAGAGGCCTATCCAGGAGTTCTACTGGCTGCTAGGTCTGTGTGAGAGGCCTATCCAGGTATTCAAGATCTCAAAGAGAGAAAGCTGTTCTTTTTCTGGATCCAAGGAATCTGTAAGTGATCTGCATCTGGTATCTGACACCCCTAACCCTCTCTCCTACTACCTCTTTTTAAGTTCTACAGTAAAGCATTGAAAATATCTAAAGTGACTGGCGCCCAATTTCTGTTCTAAACTCCCCATTATAGCCATTAACTCAGCCCTGGGGTAAATGCTGGCTCACCCCCTGCCTCTGGAGGTCTCTCCTTGCCCCCAGTAGGGGGCGCCAGGGGGGCGCTACATAAGTATGCCCCTAATTGTGATATTTTGTCATATTTTGTCAGCCATCACAGATAAATTCTTTTAACAATTTGGTGGATAGAACCACCTTTGATTTCCAAATTTTTGGAATTTCATACCGGAATTTTATGTAGGCTATGCCTCAAAAATCCCGCCATATATTTTATTTGAATTGTTATGTTAGGGATGTGGAACATTTCTTGGATCCAATACATTATATTCCTTACATGACTGCAAGAGATTGATGCCAAGTCAAATTCTGGTACTTAACCGGTTCCCAACCGGCGTACAATGATATACGACGGCAGAATGGCATGTCAAGGCAGGAGGACGTATATATAAGTCCCTCCTTAATGCCTGCCGTGCCATCGGGAGCGCACCGGGAGCGGTGCACTCCCACGCCGGTCAGAACCCCCGTGAGGCCGGTCGCGGGTCCCCCGGACTCGATCGCCGCGGGGACACCCGCGATCGTCTCACGGGAAAGCTGAACGAGGAGATGCGGAAGTACACAGCATCTCCCCGTTCTGCCTAGCAACTAGTGACGCCGATCTCTGCTCCCTGTGATTGGAGCAGAGATCAGCATTCACTAGCTGACAGCCACGCCCCCCCACAGTAAGAAACACACCCCTAGGCATACTTAACCCCTACACTGCCCCCTTGTGGTTAACCCCTTCACTGCCAGTGTCATTTATACAGGAATCAATGCATTTAAATAGCATTGATTGCTGTATTAATGACAATGGTCCCAAAAATGTGTCAAAAATGTCCAATGTGTCCGCCATAATGTCGCAGTCACAATAAAAAATCACTGATCGCCGCCATTACTAATAAAAAAAAATTATTAATAAAAATGCTATAAAACTATCCCCTATCTTGTAAACGCTATAACTTCTGCGCAAACCAATCAATAATCGCTTATTACGATTTTTTTTACCAAAAATATGTAGAAGAATACGTATCGGCCTAAACTGAGGAAAAAAAATATTTTTTTTATATATTTTTGGGGGATATTTATTATAGCAAAAAATAAAAAATAATGCGTTTTTTTTCAAAATTGTCCTCTTTTTTGTTTATAGCGCAAAAAATAAAAACCGCAGGGGCGATCAAATACCACCAAAAGAAAGCTCTATTTGTGGGAAAAAAAGGACGCCAATTTTGTTTGGGAGCCACGTCGCACGACCGCGCAATTGTCACTTAAAGCGACGCAGTGCCGAATCGCAAAAAGGGGCCTGGTCCTTTGGCTGCAAATTGGTCCGGTCTGAAAGTGGTTAATTTGCTTGTAAAAAGCACAAATAATGATGTATTAATTAGAAATCTGCATACATTTGTGTTCTTATAATTTCCTGGAGTTCAGCTTTCATCTGCCACACAGCAACTTGAAAGACCTCCATTCTGCATATACTATACCTTCTCTGTAAGCAATAAAACAGGGTCAGCAACTACATTATGCGCTACAGCAGTAGCAGATGCAATTCTTTTATAATAAGCAGTGAAGTCCTACTGAAGTCCTTTGGAGAGGGGACCAGATTCATCAGTAGACAAAACTGTGCTATGAACAAAATCCTTACCAATATTCATTTATATCAACAGTCTCCAAACTTTCTGAACAAAGGGCCAGTTTACTGTCCTTCAGACTTTGAGGGGGCCAGACTGTGGCCAACATAAGTCAAAAATTCCCTGGCATCAATGGGAGTAAACAATGCCCCACCATTGGTATTAGTGGGAGGAATATTGTCCCATTGTTAGTATTAGGGGAAGAAATAGTTATGGAAATGATACCCCATTGTTGGCATTAATAGAAGGAATAGTGCCTTGTATCAGTGGGAGGAATAGTACCCCGAGGGCATGATAAAGACAAGCAAAGGGCCACATCTGGCCCCTGGGCAGCAGTTTGGAGACCACTGATTGATATTAAAGAAAATACTTATATTTATATGAAAAAGCAAGAAAGAAGATTGTGTAGCAAATTACGTGGTGTGCAAACTAAAGAAGTCACCTGAGCTGGCCCAGTTTGCCATCCAAGTGCTTCATTACCCAGCATGAAGTTCCCTAATTGACAAAAATTTCAGTGAAGGGGGTGACACGTCCATACAAATGACCTTTCTCCAACACTAAAAATGGATCAACCACCACCACCAGTGACTGGCACCACAAATCCTTCAAACGCAACAGGCAGCATTTTACCCTGTGCTACCCCCCCCCCTCCCCCAAATAATCTTCCTTTGAAAATTACCAAACTGTATTATATAATCATGGTATGAAACTCATCACAAAGCGAATTATCAGAAGATTAGACTAAATTCCCACTTTTCAACTAGCACTTTTTAGAAATCAACATGTTTGGCTGGTTAAGAAGTAGGAAATTAGTTAAATCAATCCATTCATAACTAGTGAAAGAAGAAAAAAAATCACTACCAGTGAATGTCTGGGGAAAGTTGCATTCATTGCTTTATAAATATCCCACCGTAATTTTTGTTCTGTGAATATTTTTGGGGAGTTTTTCTTTTAGACAGGCTTCTTGAGTAACATACACCTTTGCTTTGTTAATATCCTATATTTATAAATGAATGAAAAGCACAGCAATATTTGATTTTCTAATGCATTTCACCTAAGGAACATATCATTGGCAGCACAGTAGCTTAGTCGTTAGTAGTTGCACTTCTGCCTTGCAGCACTGGTGTCCTTAGTTCAGATCCTGGCTAGGAAACTACTGTATCTGCATTGAGGTTGCAAGTTCTCCATGTGATTAAGTGGGTTTCCTTCCATGCTACAAAGACATGCTGGTAGGATAATTGACTTCTGTCTAGAATTAGCTCTAGTATGATAATCTAATGTGTGGGCACAAGATGGTTGCCCCAACTGCAGCACCTTGAGTCCTAGGGAGAAAAGTACTATGGAATTGTTAATGAATCAATCAGTCAGCAAACTGGGACACTGTTTTGGTGCTGCTTTTTCATATTTGAAATGTCCCAAGGGAAACATTGGCTATGCCAAAGTTTTTACAGCAAAGCCCAGTAGGACCATTGAAAATGAACTTTCAATGTTACTTCCATACATTTGTACAACTTCAGCAGGTTACTCACTGATAATTTCCCACTTTTTTTTGCAAATGCCTTTGAAAGATTGCTATGCAGCTTTTTCGTCTTCATTTACCTCTACATCAACGTTGTTATCTTTTATCAATTTTGTTATGTGGAGACCAGGAAAATTACTTTCCTTAATCTTAGCATCACTAATCCTGGTAGATTTATTTCTCAAGCACATGAATGAGATTCTTGTTTTATTCCTTGCTTTAACAAAGTTGTTCAAAAATCCACGTTTGATATGCAAAAGAAGGTAAACTTTTCAAGCTTGACAAGTGGAATGTTTATCAGATTCTTCTCTACTGAAACATGTAAGGTATATTTTGGCCATTTTTTTTCTTAATTTAATGTTTTTTCTTGTTCCTGCTGTTTGACTCTCCCAAAAAAAGTGCTTTCTTTGTTCAAGCTGCAAGCTGAGCAGCACAATGGCTTTCAGATTTACCATTTATATTTCTTATGTTTACTTTGATTATCCATGCTAGAGAGCAAAAATAACAACTAGATGTTTCTCAATATGTTGTAAATATGCAATTATAGTTAAAATACGGTACAGCAGGGTCACTAATGGAATAAAATAATGAAGATGTGGTCACAAGAAAACTAAGCCTGATAGAGAAAATCCAATATACTTTTTTGAATTAAGTATGAAAAAGTTGGCTTAGAACATTTGTTTATAGCAGCATTGTTCATTGAAGATCACTGAACTCAAGTCAGGAGTGGGGTTGTGTGGCTAGATCTCAACTTTTATATTCTCATTTTGTTTCACTCGTAGAAGAAATGCAGATAAGAATACACCCGTGTGGAAATGGCTACCCAAAGTTTGCACATAAAAGGCTAGCAGCATAAGCTGAAGGGAGGGCTCTGTAACAACAAGCAAGGTCTGTGCCAGGAGGGCTCCATCACAACAAGGAAGGTCTATGCCAGATGAGTTCATTATAATAACACAAGAACTAAGAAGGAAAGTCTGTGCCAGAAGAAAAATCACCTAGGGATGATGCCAGCTCCTATTTCTTGCAATCACTTGAGTAGAGCCTGGAGCCTTGGTTGCCTACGGAGATTGTGAAACTGCTATAACCTGAGCTAAGTGACCTTTAGCATATTTCTATTGTACACAGACTATTGTTCATGCCCATTTGCTATGAAAGTTAGGTAGCATGTACATGTGTTGTATGCAGGGGTGTATCTACCGCAAGGCAAACAAGGCATTTGCCTGGGGCGGCAGTTTTAAGGGGGGGCGACCTCGCCCCCCTTTGCCATTCCTGCACCATTCCTAACATTGTTCACTGCTGACTCTACTGCTCCACACCGGACCTGACAGAAACAACCTGTAACCCTATCCTCCTTCCCCACACATGTCCCTGCCTTGCACTGGGATTGGGCATGGCCGTGGCTCCTCCTCCCTCCTCTTCCACAGCCGCATCCTACTTCCTAACCTGTGGCTGTGGCTGTAGGAGGGAGGAGGACGACACAGGAGGAGAAGCTTGCTTGCAGGAGGCTTCCTGATTCATCCCTGGAAGGGAGTAACAGGGCGGGGGGAACATAGCCTGTCATTAGGATCAGCCCCAGACCCGCGCTGCATAGATGATGCAGGGTGATTCCGGGGTGATCTGCTGTCCTTTTTTTTTTTTCATTTATTTTTCAATCACTTATGACAAAGAAAAAAAATATTCAATGTGCTCAACGAGCCTCTCAGCAACTTCTACTTTCCAAAATGTGGTCATTTGGAGGGGTTTTATACTGTCCTGCCCTTTGAGCACCTCAAGAAATGAGATAGGCAGTCATAAACTAAAAGCTGCGTAAATTCCAGAAAATGTTTGTAGACGCTATAACTTTTGAGCAAACCAATAAATATACACTTATTGAATTTTTTATTACCCGAGAAATGTGGCTGAATGCTTTTTGGCCTAAATGTATGACTAAAATTGAATTTATTGTATTTTTTTTTATAACAAAAAGTAGAAAATATCTTTTTTTTTTTCAAAATTTTTGGTCTTTTTTCGTTTATATTGCAAAAAATAAAAACCGCAGTGGTGATCACATATGACTAGGGTTGAGCGAACCCGAACCCAAACAATTGACTGTATGTTCGTGTTCGGGTCTGGTGTTCGGGGATTTAATGGTGCTTTTTAAAATGTCTTTTAAAAGCTCTCGCGGCTATATGAATTGATATTCATATAGCCGCGAGTGCTTTTAATACAGAGAACAGTCATTGAAGTCATTTATTTTAAAAAAGTTAGTCATAAAAAGTGTTTGGGGACCGAGGTCCTGCCCCAGGGGACATGTATCAATGCAAAAAAAACTTTTAAAAACGGCAGTTTTTTCGGGAGCAGTGATTTTAATAATGCTTAAAGTGAAACAATAAAAGTGTAATATTCCTTTAAATTTCGTACCTGGGGGGTGTCTATAGTATGCATGTAAAGGGGCGCATGTTTCCAGTGCTTAGAACTGTCTCTGCAAAAAGTGTCATTTTTGCAGGAAAGAAAGCTATTCGCGGCTAATGTGTATTGTCGGCTCCTGTAACACAGAGAACAGTCATTCATTGAAAGCCATTCATAAAAAAAAAGTCATTGATAAAAAAAAAAAAAAAAAAAAAAAGCGTAGGGGTCCCCCCAAATTCAATAACCAGGCCCTTCAGGTCTGGGAGGGATATTAAGGGGGACCCCAGCCAAAAAAAAAATAAAAAATGGCGTAGGGTCCCCCTTAAAATCCATCCCAGACCCTTGAGGTCTGGGATGGATTTTAAGGGGAAACCCAGCCAAAAAAAAGTGGAGTGGCCCAAGAAGAGACCGACGCCCTGGAAGAAGATACCGGACGAGAAGCCTCAGAGACCGATGCCGTGGAAGAAGATACCAAGAGAAGCCTCACACACCGGGAGCCTCCCATTGCGCGGATCGGCCCAGAAGAGACACCGATGCTGGACGAGAAGGCCAAGAAGAAGCGGATCGGAGGAAGAAGAAGATGGAAGAATAAGATGCCAGAAGGAGAAGATGAAGAAAGGAAGACCAGAAGAAAGAAGAAAGAAGATTTTAATAAAGGAATTGTCAAAGACCGTCTCCTGTCATCTTTACCATTTTTGACACTTTTTTGGTGAAATGGTAGGGGTACTTTTGTACCCCCTTAACATTTCACACAGGGGGGGCCGGGATCTGGGGGTCCCCTTGTTAAAGGGGGCTTCCAGATTCCGATAAGCCCCCCGCCCGCAGACCCCCACAACCACCGGGCACGGTTGTGGGGATGAGGCCCTTGTCCTCATCAACATGGGGACAAGGTGCTTTGGGGGTCTCAGACCCCCAAAGCATCCTCCCAATGTTGAGGGCATGTGGCCTGGTATGGTTCAGGCGGGAGGGGGGGCCGCTCTCGTCCCCCCTCTTTTCCTGCGGCCTGCCAGGTTGCATGCTCGGATAAGGGTCTGGTATGGATTTTGAGGGGGACCCCACGCCATTTTTTTTGGCTGGGTTTCCCCTTAAAATCCATCCCAGACCTCAAGGGTCTGGTATGGATTTTGAGGGGGACCCTACGCCATTTTTTTTTTTTGGCTGGGGTCCCCCTTAATATCCATCCCAGACCTGAAGGGCCTGGTTATTGAATTTGGGGGGGCCCCTATGCTTTTTTTTTTTATTTTTTTTTATTTTTTATCAATGACTTTTTTTTTATGAATGGCTTTCAATGAATGACTGTTCTCTGTGTTACAGGAGCCGACAATACACATTAGCCGCAAGTGATTTTAAATAGCTTTCTTTCCTGCAAAAATTACACTTTTTGCAGAGACAGTTCTAAGCACTGGAAACATGCGCCCCTTTACATGCATACTATAGACACCCCCCAGGTACGAAATTTAAAGGAATATTACACTTTTATTGTTTCACTTTAAGCATTATTAAAATCACTGCTCCCGAAAAAACGGCCGTTTTTAAAAGTTTTTTTTGCATTGATACATGTCCCCTGGGGCAGGACCCAGGTCCCCAAACACTTTTTATGACTAACTTTTTAAAAATAAATGACTTCAATGACTGTTCTCTGTATTAAGGGGGACGGGAGCCGACACTTTATTATAGCCGTTCAGGTCCCCATTGACTTCAATGGGGTTCGGTGTTCGGGGTCAAGTTCGGGTCAAGTTCGGTCCCGAACCGGAACTTTTTTCTGAAGTTCGGCCGAACCTGCCGAACCCGAACATCTAGGTGTCCGCTCAACTCTACATATGACCAAAAGAAAGCTCTATTTGTGGGAAAAAAAAAAGAACATAAATTTCGTTTGGGTACAGCATTGTATGACTGCGCAATTACCAGTTAAACAGCGCTGTGCCAAATTGTAAAAAGTGCTTTGGTCAGGAAGGGGGTAAAACCTTGCGGGGCTGAAGTGTTTAAACCTCATTTGTCACATAGTTGCCCAAGTAAACAATGCATTGAGGTTGTAAGGATGTTATTACACTGCATAGCTTGGTGTCATCTGCAAAGGCTGAAATAGTACTTTTAATCCCAGACCCTGTATCATTTATAAAAATATTAAAAAGTAAGGGTCCCAACACTGAACTTCGGGGTACACCACTGATAACCTTAGACCATTCAGAGTAAGAATCATTACCCACTACTCTCTGAATTCTGTCTTTTAGCCAGTTTTCTATCCATTTACAAATTGATCTTTCCAAGCATGTAGACTTTACCTTACACATGAACCGTGTGTGAGGAACTATGTCAAACGCTTTTGCAAAGTCCACAGCCACCCCTTGAGCCATTGTGGAACATTTGGAGCTGTGTCAATTGCAATCCAATTGTGGACATGAGCTCCCCCCATGCTCTTTTCTATAAACAGAACTGAAGAAGGTATTTAATACATTTGTCTTCTCTTCGTCCTCAGTCATCCACTCCAGATTATTTTGTAAAGGGCCTACATGCTCAGACCTGACCTTTTTACTATTAATATACTTGAATAATTTTTTGGGGTTTGTCCTACTATCTTTTGCAATCTGTCGTTCGTTTTGAATTTTTGCGTCCTTGATTTTCTTTATACTTATTCTGTTAGATGCCTGATTTTAGTCTAGGGCAGCACAAATCCAAAATACACCACTGGTTTGTATATCTTGGTTTAGTATGTATTTCTGTAATACATTGTATGTCTTATATTGTTTTTCTTACAATTGTAAGTACAGCATTTTGTTTAGTAAAAGCATATAATATATAACACAGGTTTTTGATGCTTTCCTGCTTTACCGCAAAGTGCCCATGAAAGATACAAAGCAAAACAAATTCACTGTACAGACTTCTAATCGGCTGTTTCAATCCTAAAATAGCTACTCACCTATATAATTCAAAATAAATCCTTGTCCTTTTCCAAAGATCATCCCTGCTGGATCAGAGTGAAACTGAATTGAGAGGTCGGGAGATGAGGAGTAGAGTTTCTGAGGGCCACTGCTTCCCACAAACTGTCCCAAAATCTTTGATGTAATTTCATCTCCATCATAAATGGTCAAAATATCATTATTACTCAGATTCATTCTGCAATGACAGGCAAAAAACATAGGATAAGTCATACAGAATAACACAAAATGTCAGTCGGCTATTATGCATTTTTAACTTGGTTAGAGCCCTCTTGGATGAAATTTGTAGGGTACAACAGCTATTCTTTAGAATGAACTCTATTTTCAAGAATTAGTTAAACCAATGTTCTTTAACCCAGTAGGCACCATTCACACATACCTATATCCTAAATACCTAAAATAATACCATTATACTGCTATGTGCAGAGAGACCGAGACCTAAAAGAATGACTACATGATATAATCAATGCAGTAATTCAGCATTCTCACTGCACTGTATACAGTATGAGGTAGACCAATGGTGGCCACTTATAAAGGGCCACCCCCCCGATCCATGCTCCCGGCCCCTAATCTGTATGCAGAGCGCAGGATGCATGGATTTCAACTGGCTTTTCTTTGAAGCATGTGATTCGAGCCCGAGGCTTTAGTTGGCTTCACACAAAGGGTGGGCTCTGCGCCCCAAGCCCACCCACTTGTGTGATGTGTGCGGCGTTGGTTGGAGCAGAGAGGAGGAGTAGAGGAGCAGAGGAGGAGGCAGGGGGAGCTGGCGGCAGCCAATGAGTGTGCAGTCTCCGATGTTCTGCCAAAACACTGATGGTGACGTGCAGAGGCAGAATTGAAGCAGGGAGAAGAAAGATGGCAATCTCTGTCGAGAAGCTTGCCACGGCCTGGCTCTGTCCACCTGGCTGCTCTCCTACTGCTTCTGCCAAGAAGGAGGGGGGGCGATCGTGGATGGGGTATGTGTGGACTTGGCGGCGGGGGGGGGGTTTGTTTGCTCTCCCCCACAAAATGGAGCACCAGCTGCCACTAACTTAATATACAGCTATAGTATATCTTTTTTAGGAAAAAACAAAACTGTACCTTATTTCATCAAAAATGTATTGCTAATTCTATTTAGGGGTTGAGCCTGTCTATTTGCTGCGAGCAGGAAGTATTTCCACAGTCATCTCTTCCCTGTTCACTTGGAATATTATAACATTATAACTTTCTGGAGACAGCAGCAAGAAAAAAGAAAATAACAGGGTTTCAATTATTGTGTTGCGTATGGGCTAAAATTGGATGCTGACCCTGAATGGTGCCTGAACAAAGATGCTCTGGCCTTCTGGGGAGAAAAAAAAACACAAGCACTATTGAAAGGATTGCTTGATATAAGGTATAAGACGCCGCGCAAGACCAAACCCAGTGCTCATAGATAATGTTAGCATTTCTGGCCTTAGCCAGTGCCGCTCCAGGCCACACCTCTGACACGTTTTGCCCCGCCTAACAAGGGCACTTCTGAGACCAAGCACCGATGGATGGGGCAAAACATGTCAAAGGCCGTGGCTGGAGCGGCACAAAATCTAACATATTCTATGTGCGCTGGGTTCAGTCTTGACACATCTTACACCTTATATTCAAGCATTCCTGGAATAGTAAATGGATGCCTGCTCCCTTATCCTGGATACCAGTCGGCAGTGCCGGGACAAGGTCATCCAGTACCCAGGGCAAAGATGCCAAACTGCGCCCCCCTTTCCCTTAGGGCTGGGCCCAGGGTGCCCCCTACCCGTGCAATATACCATTGCGCCAGGGGCAGCCGCCCCTCCTGCCCACCCCTTGTCCCGGCCCTGCCAGTCGGGAAACATTACAGCCTCTGCTTGGAGCAACACTTCAAGCTTCGTTATCACTGCGGAAAGGATTACTTTAATCTCATTCAGAGGTAATACATACCTGTAGGTACTATTCTTAAACAGTATTCACTGAACATGAAAAAATAAAATAGATCTACTTGAATTTGGTACAAATCCAACACGATTTTGCAGATTTTGCTTTGTTTTCCCTGTTTATTTCAATGTCAATTTCAAAAGCAGAAAAGACATAAAACACTGAAGTGATCAGTTCTGTAAAAGTGAACCGTGAACTGCCCAATATTTCTTTCTGTCAGAGGCGGAAGAAATTATCCTGGAGACAAAATGTAATTTTAGCGCATTCGCATTATGTCTCATGGGATTAATCTCACAGAGGTATATTGTAATTCCAATAATCACCCAACAGTCTCACAAATGAGTGATTGTCAAGCAGTTCATTTTCTTCTCCTATTGAAAGGTCAATTTTATAAAATTATTTTTTCAGTTGATACGTTTTTAAAACTGATATTTTATACCTGTTTTTAACTACAGTATATGTATATAACATTTGTTTTACAAATAAATAGTTAATACACAAAAAATTATTCTCAGAGCAACATATGTTATTTAACCACTTGCCGCCCACCCACCGTCAAATGATGGAGGAACGGTGCGGCTCTCGTCCTGGGATGACATCATATGACGTCGCCCCAGGACGGCTGCTCTTGAGGTCGTGCCGTTCTTAAGACACGGCACGATTCCAGTCTCTGTAAAGAGCCAATTAGGTGGCTCTTTACCATGTGAACGGCTGTGTCAAATCACAGCCGGTCAAATGTAAATGCAGAAGTGCCATTTATTGTCTCTTCTCGCGTCACACTGACAGAGTGTTTGGCGAGGAGAGCAGATCAGCGGCATCTCCTTGCAGGGGAGACCAGGACAGTTAATCAGGGCACTGATCATCAGTACCCTGATTACAGTAAAGCCCCAGCAGTGCCCATCAGTGACATCAATCAGTGCCCATTAGTGATGCCAGTCAGTGCTGCCTTTCAGTGCCCATCAGTGCCTGCTCATCAGTGCTGCCCATCAATGCCCATCAGTGCCTCCCATCAGTGCCCATCAGCGCCTGCTCATCAGTGCTGCCCATCAATGCCCATCAGTGCCTCCCATCAGGGCCCATCAGTGCCGCCCATCAATTTTCCGACAACTTTGTCCGACCCTGTGTATGCAACACCAGTGTTGGACAAAATCTGTCGGAAAAAATCTGACGGATTTTGTGGTCGGAATTTCCGACCGTGTGTACAGGGCACTAGAGTGCCTCTGCTCTGGATGAAGGAGCACAGCCAACATATCTAATCTAAGGATTGTTAAGCTGCAATATATTACAGTTTTAGTTTTGGGGTTAATACTGCTTTAAATTGTGTATGTAAAATTATACACTATATCTCAAAAATATTGGGATGCCTGCCTTTACGCGCACATGACCTTTAATGGCATCCCAATCTTAGTCTGTAGGGTTCAATATTGAGTTGGCCCACCCTTTGCAGCTATAACAGCTTTAACTCTTCTGGGAAGGCTGTCCACAAGGTTTAGGAGTGTGTCTATGGGAATGTTTGACCATTCTTCCAGAAGTGTATTTGTGAGGTCAGGCACTGATGTGCATGAGAAGGCCTGGTTCTCAGTCTTCGCTCTAATTCATCCCAAAGGTGTTCTATCAGGTTGAGGTCAGGACTCTGTACAGGCCAGTCAAGTTCCTCCACACCAAACTCGCTCATCCGTGTCTTTATGGACCTTGCTTTGTGCACTGGTGTGCAATCATGTTGGAACAGGAAGGGGCCATCCTCAAACTGTTCCCACAAAGTTGGGAGTATGAAATTGTCCAAAATGTCTTGGTATGCTGACGCCTTAAGATTTCCCTTCACTGGAACTAAGGAGCCAAGCCCAACCCCTGAAAAACCCCACATCATAATCTTCCCTCCACCAAATGATTTGGACCAGTGCACAAAGCAAGGTTCAGAAAGACATGGATGAGAGAGTTTGGGGTGGAGAAACTTGACTGGCCTGACCTCAGCCTGATAGAACACCCCTGGGATGAATTAGAGCTGAGACTGCGAGAAAGGGCTTTTCGTCCAACATCAGTGCCCGACCTCACAAATGCGCTTCTCAAAGAATGGTAAAAAATTCCCATAGACACACTCCTAAACCTCGTGGACAGCCTTCCTAGAAGAGTTGAAGCTGCTCTAGCTTACGGACTACGGACTAAGACTGGGATGCCATAAAAGTTCATGTGCATATAAAGGCAGGTGTACCAATACTTTTGACAATATATAGATATATCAGTCAATCACATGGCAGCAACTCAAAGCATTTAGGCATCTTGAAGAAGGATGAGAAAAAACTCTGAACAGCTGCACTCCGAAAAAATCTGTTTTCTTGTGCCTTTTATTGTAAAATAAAGATCACATAACACGATCCACAGCAAAAGTGATACAGAACAAAATACTGACGCGTTTCACACTGGATTCAGTGCTTACTCATAGGTATTAGCTATGAGTAAGCACTGATTCCAGTGTGAAACGCGTCAGTATTTTGTTCTGTATCACTTTTGCTGTGGATCGTGTTATGTGATCTTTATTTTACAATAAAAGGCACAAGAAAACAGATTTTTTCGGAGTGCAGCTGTTCAGAGTTTTTTCTCATCCTTCCTCACCTGTGCATTCATTAGCCAGCACCTGGGGCTCCTTGTCTGGAAGAGAAGTGATTATCTTGGTGGATCGGCCTGGAGAGGTGGCTTCTTTTTCTCCCATTTAGGCATCTTGACGCAGTGAACACCCCACTTGCTGAAGTTCAAACCGAGCATCAGATTGGGGAAGAAAGGGGATTTAATTGACTTTGAACATGGCATGGTTGTTGGTGCCAGACGGGGCTGGTCTGAGTATGTCAAAAAGTGCTGGGATTTTCATGCACAACCATCTCTAGGGTTTACAGAGAAGAGTCCAAAAAAAAAGATCCAGTGAGCGGCAGTTGTTTGGAGGAAAATGCCTTGCTGGTGTCAGAGGTCAGAGGAAAATGGGGAGGCGGGATGATAGAAAGGCAACAGTAACTCAAATAACCACTCTTTACAACCAAGGTATGCAGAATACCATTTCTGAACGCACAAAACTGAGGCTGCAATTCACACAAAAAACTTTGTATTTAGTACGGAATAAAAAAATATAAGATTTGGAGAATTTATCATTCGTTTGTATTGCTGCTTATTCCGTGGCTCCTCCACCTTCAGGGGAAGAAAGTGAAATAGCATTTTAATTATCATATCTAACAATCCTTATGCCAAAGCAATAAATAACAATAGTCACCACTCAACTGAGGAACCACATTCAGTTATTTATGTGCCCCTCTATTTATTATGCCTTTTGCTCAATTCTGTAATTGTTCATTATTCAGTTATAATTCAGCTGGAGATTGATTTTCTAATTTCTAAAATTCTAGGATAGAAATAAACATAAAAGTATAATTTATTATGCTGAATGATAAATACTGCCGGCGCTGAATAAAAGCATGACTTCAGCTTGGTCTAGAATGATAATGAGATTTTATTATTTAATTTACCTTATTCATAGAACAGTTGTATTATGACATGTCTGTCCATAGTAGATGTATTAAAGGGGTTGTAAACCCTCAAGGTTTTTCACCTTATTGCATTCTATGCATTATGGTGAAAAACCTTCTGTGCTGCAACACCCCCCCCAGACCGATCATTCCAGCGGATGAGCGGACGAGGGACGAGCACAGCAGCAGCCATTGGCTCCCACTGCTGTCAATCAAATCCAGTGATACGGGAGTTGGGGGCGGGCAGTCATGCTGTTTGTGTCAATGGACACAGCAGGACTCGGGAGCACACCCCCATGGAAAGCGGCTCTGTGTGATGGGTACTCGAGAAGAGGAGGAGCCAGGAGTGCCACAGCGAGACCCCAGAAGATGAGGATCGAGATTACTCTGTGCAAAACCCTTGCACAGAGGAGGTAAGTACTATATAACATGTTTCTTACTTAAAAAACTTTACAATCATTTTAGGTTACAGATTTTTCAAAGGACTACGGCTTTATTACCGTGTGCAACACATTTGTGTTCAGCAACTCACTTTGACCGATCAGAAAAAAACAAGTTTCAGCACTTAGGCTGATACACCACGGAAGTCGCATGACTTCCGATCCGACTTTGCCCTGTGACTTCAGGTCCGAATTCAAATGCGACTTCAATGAACAGGATTCAATTTTGATCCGACTCTGAGATGATTGCGACCTGTCCTTTGAACAATCAAAACAATTCCTTTGGCTTTGGTATAAATTAAACCTCATGCCAAATTTATAAAAATTAAAAATCTCCGGCCCCTCAAATCCATACCAGGCCCTTTGGGTCTGATTTGGATCTTGAGGGGGAATCCCACGCCAAAAATAAAAAAACGGCATGGGGTCCTCCCTCCAAGCGCATGCCAGACCCTTCGGTCTATTATGGATTTGGAGGGTTAACCCCATGCCACAAAAACTGCATGGGGTCCCCCCAAAATCTATACCAGACCCTTATCCAAACAGGCAGCCAGACAGGTCAGGAAAGTGGAGGGATGAGCAAGCCCCCCCGAACCATACCAGGTCAACATGGGGGGGGTCGGGTTCTTTGGGGCAGGGGGTACAAGGGCCTTTACCCAACAACCCTGGCCGGTGGTTGTGGGGGGTCTGCGGGCAGGGGGCTTATCAGAATATGGAAGCCCCCTTTATGAAATCCATGATATATACACCCTCATATGTGAATGAATATAGGGTACATTGTACCCCTACCCATTCCGCAAAAAAAAAGCAGTAGTGTTACAAAAAACAAGGTTCCTTTTTTTTTTGGTGAATGGGTAGGGGTACAATGGGGGGGACCCAGGGGCCCTCTTTCTTAAAGGGGTCTTCCAGATTCTGATAAGCCCTTGCCCGCAGACCCCCACAACCACCGGGCAGGGTTGTCGGGAAGAGGCCCTTGTCCCAATCAACATAGGGAAAAGGTGCTTTGGGGTGGGGGGGCAGAGCCCCCCCTGCCCCAAAGCACCCACCTCTCCCATGTTGAGGGCATGTAGCCTGGTATAGTTCAGGATGGCGGGTGCTCGCTCGTCCCCCCCTTTCCTGACCTGCCAGGCTGCATGCTTGGATAATGGTCTGGTATGGATTTTTGGGGGGACCCCACATTTTTTTTGGCCATTGGGTTTACCCTCAAAATCCATACCAGACCTGCCAGGCTGAATGCTCGGATAAGGGTCTGGTATGGATTTGGGGGGACCCCCCGGCTTTTCTTAGGGGATTTTACATTGCTAACATTGCATACACTTGATCTCAGAACACAAACCGCATGCCACAAATCGGATCAGTTAAGATAATGATCCAACTTGGATACAACTTCCATTCAAATCAATGGGCTGCACGCAAGTTGGACAAAATAGTGCAGGAACCTGTTTTCAAAGTCGGATCAGTAAAGACGGCTCTCATAGGGAACCATTGATTTCGACATGTCATTTGACTTGTGCTCTCAAAGTTGGAGCGCACGTTAGACCAGTGTTAACCGGCCCTTATGCCCTGTACACACGGTCGGACATTCCGACCACAAAATCCGTCAGATTTTTTCCGACGGATTTTGTCTGAAACTTGTGTTGCACACACACGGTCGGACAAAGTTGTCGGAAAAACCGATCGTTCCGAACGAGGTGACGTATAAAACGTACGATGGGACTACATAGAGGCCAGTAGCCAATAGCTTTCGTCTCCAAATTTCTTCTGAGCATGCGTGGCACTTTGTGAGTTGGAATTCTCTACACACGATCGGAAAAAGTCTGATCGGATTTTGTTGTCGGAAAATTTTAGATCCTGCTCTCAAATTTTGAGATCGGATTTTCCGACCATATAATCCGATTGGACTTTTTCCATCAGAATATCCGACTATGTGTACGGGGCATTAGAGTAAACCTGTTTTAAACTTTGATAATTCAAACTCTGCATAGAAGGAAAATAGAACCTAATTTGAGGTTACCTTATGTAAAAAAGACATGTCAATACAATGAGCCACTGCAAAAATATTGGTGACTGAAGCTATATGGCAGGACTGCAGAGCTGCTATTTGTGCATTACTAAGCAGGGAGCACAGTATATATGTGTATTGAGCCAATATAGCTACCCAAAATGCTTCATTTCATTTCTTGCTATGCCCTGCTATTGGTTGCATTTATTGAGGACTATCCCTCTAAAGTTGCATAGAAATGGGAACACGATGTGTGACCTTTTATGGAGGACCAGTTGGAAATAACTGTCCAGACTAGGTCCCTCAATATTACCCAACAACTTTCACTACTATATATCCGCTTACATCCTCATTATACCCCTTTAAGGCTTTTTAAGATGGGATTTTCCAAAGATCCACTATGTGGTAGGTGTCAGAGAGACCATGAAGAACCGATCCACTTACTTTGGTGCTGCCCCAAACTCCATATATAATGGACAGGGGTTAAAGACAGACTGAATAATGTATTTCAGACTAATATCCAGGTTTATCCCAAGCATATTGGTCATGACCTCTGTGCTATTTCAGGCTTGCAAACTTATTCTACAACACTGGTAATCTAGAGGGCTCCCTAAACGTATAGGTTGGATAAGGGTAGTGGGTGATATATTAAGACTTGAATGCTATATACATCAACACAGGTGCTGTCTGGCCAGGTTTGGGAAGGTATTGGCCAAGTGGTTAGAAATCCCAGGTTTATGCCCCTTGGATCCTGTTATAAATATGAATTTGTAGCTCCTAATGATTGCACTGGGCTCAGGTGTGTGCTCACTATGTATCAATAGGCTCATGGATATATATCTCTATTGAAGTTACTGAGTTTGATGATGCATATGTTTACCAGTTTATACCAGGGTAACCTTCTGTATTATTGTTTAATGACTGACTACTTTGAAATTCTGTAACTCCTAAATAAATGTTTCCACTGATGTAAAAATAAAATATTATGGCACCGTAAAGTAATTACTACCAGTAAGGTTTTAACCTCTTCTATCACTATAGGATATAAGTCAATAAATAATGATGAGCACCACATTAGTACAAGATGTATAGTTCCAAATCTCCCATTTGACTATTGCTGCAGTAGTAATCACTGCACAACTAAAGAAGAATATTCACTCTGAAAATTGAATGTTCACTCTGTACCTCCAACCATATACAAGGAAAATTAAAAAAAATATGCTTTTGCTTGTATATAATTGGATGACTGTTGCGAACACAGTCATTTCACCTTATCCATTAAGCTGAGTGAACAGTCATTTTCAAACTGAGCATTTACTTTGCCAAATTTTCTACTCCATTATTGAATCAAACCCGATAAGTACACAATATAGTGGGATTTTTTTAAGTGCTAGTTTTCCCTATTTGACATGTGTATATGTTTACCATAAGTAACTTTTAGAATTATTTGTAGTCCCGCTTTTATAATCTAAAGTTTTGACCATGTGATTCATAAATTTAATTTATTATAATAGTAGTTAAACTACTAAGTAAAGTTCCCCTTCTTTCCATGCTATCTTGAGCCAGAGGCAGTATTTAAAACGTCTGCTGGTAAGTGAAATTAAAAAATAATTATTGTGGAAACTTATGGGGTTTTGGGGCATGGATGGTTACACTACAGGCTGAGATGAAGAAATCTCATTAGTTTTTCGCTGGGCTGAGAACGAATGCACATATAAATGGCTGCAGTACATAACCTTTGAAATAAGGGTGACTAACCAACTGCTGTCAATGGAGATTAACCCAGCAAAATAGCCAGCTGGCTATAGATGAGGAGATTGTATGGGATGATTTAACATAGATTTGAAAAATATTTACAATATTCCATTGAAAGGGAAATGCAAAATGCACCTTTCTAGACAGGCAAATGATTGTTGATGAAAGAAAGCTACAGTAGGAGAGCTTGGTCAAATTGTCATAAAAGTTTGATATTTAGCACATGGAAACATAATTGCAAAAATCCTATACTGGGATTCAATAACCCTAGATGCCTATTCCTATGCTTTAGACCAGGTGGGGCTCCTTTTGGCTTGTGGGTCCATGTTGTGTCTGACTGCTCTGGGAGAAACGTGAAATGCCTTTTTGGCCCTCCTAAGATTAATGTGTACTCACTGTAGGTAACTACAGCTACATGTATATGGATTGTAAACTATGATACAAACCAATATGTATATATGTTGGATGTCCGCTATGTGTATCTATATTTCTTTTTCAGCAACTTAATTACACCATCCCCCCTCCAAAGACCCTGATGAAGCCAACAAGGCGAAACGCGTCGGGTGTGTGTTCTCCCTGATATGACAAACTAAGTGTTCTGTGTAAACACAGGGTGATCTCAATAATTTATGGGTGTCATATACATACACTTCCTGGGGGAGGAATTACTATCTTTGGGGCGGATCTTGGCATTATAATGAGTTGTTAAGAACTTTTATGTTTTTTAAAGGGTGTCTACTCTTAATATTAGACATATTTTTTATGAATTGTACAATAAAATTTACTTTTTAAATTTATGATTGTGTATGGAGTATTATTCTGAGAGGAGATTCCCAAAGTCCCAATTATTTTTCTATTTTTTTCTGTCTATATATTGTGGTGCTGACTTTTCAACTGAGCTCATATCTTTGTTGACAACCTATCTCTCTACTAATCGTAGATTTCAAACTGTTCACTAAAATATTGGCACTAGACTCCTCCCTTTTATACATACAATTATCCATCAGGGTCAAGTGGGTTTTGTCCCACAAAGAGAGGTGAATGACAATACGACATAGGCCCTAAATGTCATCCATTGGCTGCACTGTTAAGCAATCCCAAAATAGAATCTTTTAGCCACAGATGCTGAAAAAGCCTTTGACCGAGTGGACTGGTAGTGAAGGTAGTGTTGCAGTATATAGGCTTTGCACAAAAACCTAACATTGATAGACACTATATATTCCCAACCTGCATTGAATATCAAAACCAATGGCATGCTATTAGACACGTTCATACTTAACAATGGAACCAGGCAGGGCTGACTATTGTCCCCCCTCACCTTTATTATGACCCTTGAGCCACTATTGTGCCAGATTACAGCTAATCCCAACATTAGCCGAATTGCAACTAATCTTGGAGAACATAAACTGGCAGGATATGTGGATGATCTGCTTTTATTTGTAACCCAACCGCTAATTTCCCTGCCTAACCTTCTCACAGAATTTCATATTTATAGTGTTCTCTCAAATTTCAAAATAAACTTCCAGCAATTTGTGGCTTTGAACATCAATGTAGATCAGGTAACTCTGCAAAACCTTAAAGCCCACTTTCTGTTTAAATGTCCTCAGACACGAGTAAAATATTTAGATAGTTATCTCACTTCCTCCAAAATATTTTTTAGCTAACTTTATCTAAATTTTTAACCAAGATTCGACAAGTGGTCATCAATCCGTCTCTTGTGGTTTGGGCAGAATAGCATACTTAAAATCAATACACTTCCATAACTCCTATATGATATAGGAGTCATGAAAGTACATTAATTTTAAGTACGCTATATAGTGGCTAAATATTTTCCAGACTTTGCCATAAACTTTGATCATAAAATCTTTTCTCAACTAGATTAAAATTAATTCGGAAAGTTCTTATGGTCCAATAGATCTCATGGACTCATAATGGTGAAATATCACAAGGCCACACATATAAATTGAATACTGGATTGGTGCAATCTTAGGTCTAGTAAACAGTGGGTACCACCAGATGTCATTTTTCTGTGACAGAGGGTCCATCTTATCTAAAAAGATGCCCTCTTGCATGACCCCTTTGATAGGCCATCTAAAATTCCAACATGAATTACAGGAAGGGACATTCTGATCCCTACTCCATGAGGACCAATACTGTTTTAATCACTTACTCGTGGACGGTAAACTGAAAAAACTGTTGGAGGTATAAGGTATGCAATTGTATAATTTTCGCTCTCAACTATGGAACAAATCTTGACCCTTTGCTTTGAGGCACTGTGTTGGGAGACAGAACCACCCTGACAAAGCCTATCCAAATCTTATCGAATTCTATACCATCCACCTAATGTTTTCTATACCAAATATATAGAACAATGGAAAAAGACTTTCATGTCACATTCACAGTTCAACAAAAGTATAAGATTATGAAGTTGACCCACAAAGTTTATATTTCCTGTGCCTTACAGGACTATTAGATACTAGCAAGGTGGTATAAGGTACCCAAGAGATTACATAAGATTTTTTTCTCAGGGCTTCCCATTGAGATAGGAAATAGGTTGTGCAGATCATTTTCAAGCTGAAAGATGTCCATATGCCAAACTATCCGGCGGTGCTTCTTCTCCATCAGATCCCAATGTCAAAAAAGCACTACAAACAATCTGTTTATATACATTTGCTGAAGGCAGCCAAATCCTGTATACCAATTTATTATAAATAAACGTAACCTTCACCAACTAGCCTATGGTTGTCCAAGGTTAATGACATCTAATTTATGGAGGAATTGATGGCAGCAGCTAATTCCAAATAGGGAAAAGTTTGCAAAACCTGGTTCTATTGGACCACGTTTAATTTTATGGAGTACCATGCCCTAATGCTTGAGACCCAAATAAAGGCTACACAAATCTGGACCTTTTACTAGCCCTGCACAGCACCCCACAGGTCCTCACAATCCCTCCCCTCCCCTACACTAACCCCCCCTTTTTTTCTCTTGTTTTAATTTTTTTGTTCCTATTTAATTTTTTTTACGCAGTCATCCAGATCTATACAGTCAGAGTTGGCTTTGTTTATATACATTTGCTGAAGGCAGCCAAATCCTGTATACCAATTTATTATAAATAAACGTAACCTTCACCAACTAGCCTATGGTTGTCCAAGGTTAATGACATCTAATTTATGGAGGAATTGATGGCAGCAGCTAATTCCAAATAGGAAAAAGTTTGCAAAACCTGGTTCTATTGGACCACGTTTAATTTTATGGAGTACCATGCCCTAATGCTTGAGACCCAAATAAAGGCTACACAAATCTGGACCTTTTACTAGCCCTGCACAGCACCCCACAGGTCCTCACAATCCCTCCCCTCCCCTACACTAACCCCCCCTTTTTTTCTCTTGTTTTAATTTTTTTGTTCCTATTTAATTTTTTTTACGCAGTCATCCAGATCTATACAGTCAGAGTTGGCTTTGTTCACTGTAGGTTCAGAAATCTCTTGAACAATCTACACGTCTGACCATTGTAGCCCACTGTTAACCTAACAGACTATATTTAAACTGGAAGTTCACCCTAAAATTTAAATCTCTAAATCTACTGGAATCAACAATATAAGACTAACCTATCTAGCCCTGTAAAGAACAAATTGCTATACATACCTGTTCTGATGCCGCTCCAGTCCAGTCTCCAGCGGAAGCTCTGCAGAGGAGACAGCCGACAACGGCTGTGAAAGGCCTAGGAAGTGACATCACCCATAGACTTATTATGGGGCTTCTGTTGTTGGCTGCCTCCTCTGCACCCGCCTCCACTGAAAAGCCACCACTGACAGCTCAGACAGACTTCAGAAAAGATATGTATAGTGATTTCTTCCTTACAAGGCTAGATAGGTTTGTTTTAGATTGCTGATGCCAGTAGATTTAGACATTTTAGTAATAGGGTGATTTTCTACTTTAACGCTACAGTAATGTCCACATCTTGGTTTTACTTTTACTGGTTTAGTATGTACATAGGTGGCTCAATGTTGTTTCTTTGTCATTGAATATATTGACATTGCATATTACTGTATGACTGTACTTTAAAAAAAAAAATTAATAAAGAATTTAAAAAATCCCTGTTATTCACTTGATAAATAAAGAATATGAACTGAATACTTAAAAAATTTCCCCCAATACTTACAGCTGTATATCAAGAAATATTCTTCGATCATCTCCCACATGGATTCTCCATATACAGTCTTCGCCCTCTGTGTACAAATCAGGCCAGTTTGGTGAGAGGATAACTCCAGCTGGGGTGGAGAGCTCTCCACCACACATTGCTAGAAGAATTTAGGAGAAAGTAATCAGACAATGTACAGCCATAACAATGAAACATTATGGGCTTACATAAAGAGAAATTACAGTTTATACCACATTGTATTTACCAAAACAAAAGCAGCAGAAGTAATATGTATATGCAGGGCTTTTTTTCTGGCAAAATGTGGCAGAACGCCGTACCGTCACTTCCGGTGCCGGCCCTGTGCTTGCTGCTCACTGCTGTCACTTGTAAACACTGGAGCTTGGTTCCTGTGTCTCCATGCCAAGTGACAGCACTGCTCTCCCAGCAGCACACACAGAAACCTTCCTGTCCTGCATATTCATATCCCATAACAATAACGGAGGGGGCGGGCTAGGGGAGCAGGTAGGGGAAGTGAGGGGGTGGTACCTCAATCGAGTAGGTGTGGAAATGGCTAGCGTTTCTTTCCACTGCCTCGTTTTGCAAAGTGCAGTCTGCATATGACTGACTTCAGCAGGCAGGAAAGGCGGAGTGATCTGACATCACCCTCCTCCTGCTCAAGTTTCGCACACCAACGGGCAGCAAGCAAAAACAGGCTGAGCACTTTGCAGGCGCGCTGCTCTCTTTTCCCCTCTAGTCTGTACAGCTGCATTCTGAGAATGTGTGCAGCGTTTCCTCTGTTATGGCATCAGAAAGAAAAGGCTTTCCACACAGCAGAAGAATGGGGGAGCAACATGCAGCTCTAAGTACAGTAAGACTTTACAGTGTGAACTAGTTTATGTGGCTCAGCTGTTTCTTCTAGAAGAAGGAACTAGCTGGGTGAAAAAACTTTATTTTACAGTAAGCTGGAAGGGAATGGTTTCTATAGAGGGATGGACTGGGAGATTCACACGGGGTGACTACATCTGTGCCCCATGCAGGGTAATGTTTTACCAACACATGGATGTAAAGGTGTTCCATGCATCCCTGTGCCGGCAGTCCCATTGTTATCTATTGGAACCGAGGGGCTGTACAGACATAGCTTCTGCTCCCAATGTGACATCGGTGAGGGTGTACAGCCCTGAAGCACCCAGGGTGAGTTCAGGGACATGCACCCACACCCACACCCACACCCACATGGATGTCATATTGGGACACAGCAGATGTGTCCATGCAGACATCAAGGGAACTGCTTATAGGGGGAAACCCCAGGGTACAGGTTAAAAAGCCCTGTGTGAAAGAGTCCTTAGGGCTGTGAGGGGTGACCTTTACTGGAGGTGGAAGGGAGATTGGGACTGCTGGGTAAATTTTGGCTGTATTCTGTACAGTGGCCTGAGCATCACTTACTCCTGACGCCTGCATTCTCTGCGTTGTCCTTTACTCTCTGCGTTACTTTAAGACCCTCCCACTTATCCATTTGGTCACACTGACCATTTAATGTAGCATGCTTTTCCCTGGGGGGGGGGGGGGGGGGGGGTTGTGGTTGGGACCTATTTTCTGAGAAAAACGACCCGTGTATATGTATATGTCACTGTTTCCCAAACTTGTCTTCAAGTCTTACCATTAGTGCATGCTTTGTGGCTATCCACACTGGGAACATTTACTGTTGGTAAGGCTCTTATGACTGTTTTTATTTAATACTGAATTCAAAGAATGCACTGTGATGAAATTCAAGGACAAGCCTAATGCCCTGTACACACGATAGGATTTTCCGACAACAAAATCCATGGGATTTTTTCAGACAGATGTTGGCTCAAACTTGTCTTGCATACACACGGTCACACAAAGTTGGTCGGAAATTCCGAATGTCAAGAACGCGGTGACGTACAGCGCGTACGACAAGCCGCGAAAAATGAAGATCAATAGCCAGTGCTTCTCTTCTGCTTGATTCCGAGCATGCGTGGCACTTTGTGCATCGGAATTGTGTACACACGATCGGAATTTCCGACAACGGATTTTGTCTCAGATCTCAAATTTTGTGTGATGGAAATTCCTATGGAAAATGTGTGATGGAGCCTACACACGGTCGGAATTTCCGACAACAAGGCCCTATCACACATTTTCCATGGGGAAATCCTATCGTGTGTACAGGGCATTAGACCCCTTTCACACTGAAGCACTTTGCAAGTGGTTTTGCACTAAAAATAGTGGCTGTATAGCGCCTGTAAACTGCCTCTTCTGCAGCCCCAGTGTGAAAGCCCATGTGCTTTCACAATAGGGGGGTGCGTTTGCAGCATCTTTGGGGCAGCGAAGGAGCGGTGTATACACTGCTCCTAAACCACCCCAGCCCATTGAAATGAATGGCGGGGGGAAAGAGCCGCTATAACAGTGGTAAAGCACCGTCCCAGTGTGAAAGGGGTCTTAGAGACACTTTATTAGGGGAAATCTGTCACACATCTGGGCATTTCAAACTGTAAAAATATTAAAGTGTATGTAAACTCAATCACTAAAATCTCATATAAGCTTTATCATATTACTGTAATTTCAAATGTAATTTTCAATATTTTATTCATTAAAAGCTGAGCTTCCTTATTGAGGCAGCAGAGAGTAAAGGACAAACTGAAACCACAGGTGATGTGAGGGATGTACATACTGGAATATGAGATTCTCATACAACTTCAGCTGCACATGTTTCTGGATTATACATATGCTCAGTTTGGATTGCCCAGATTTGTAATTGGTTAACTTTAACTAAATTAAATGATAACCAAGTCAGAGAAACTTCCACTAGGGTGTGGCATACGTTGATAGGGTGTTCATAGGTCCTGAAGATTTTAAAAACACTATTTGCTCAACATGTTTCGTGATTTTCAGATTATCGCTTCTTCAAGAGCTTCTTTTTAATTAGATAAATAATTTACAATTATATACAAAATATACAATCATAAATAATGTATCAATACGTTATCATATATGCATACAGTGTGAACTCACCACACTTGGTGTTCAACAAAATCTTGACTTCACCCTGCCGACAGAGCACCGCTGCTAGCCAACCCAGTACCTCTCCTGATGGATAGTTTAATACTTATATCACTGCTGCAAAAATATGTCCACAGCTGCCTATGTGCATTAATATGGGCTGTCGTTTCTAACTAATCTGTATCACTTAATGTGCATTTGTATATAATATATGTGAACTATTAAAATTTGTTATAATATTTTATATGTGCCGTTAAAATCCTTTTGTTCTCTATCCTTCAAATTAGCCCTTACCATTTGGTCACCAATGTCTTAAGCCAAATTGTGGTTTTACTAAAATATCTAAGCGTACAGCACTTGCAATTGAATTGTAGAAATAAAATAACTTTCTTACCTCTGCAGAGAGGTTCTGTATCATTCCAGTAAGGATCCTTTATATTGATACACTCTATAATGGACGGTCCTTGTTCCAGAGAGTGCCCGGGGTCACATGTAAACTCTACCACAGTCCCCATGCTGTAAGTTAGATCTGTTGTTGTAAAGTTGCCATTCTGAATATAGGGTTCATAGCAGTGTCCTCGTTCAAAGGCTGAAAAATGAAGACAGTGAAGACAGTGATCAGTGATCAGTCACAGCCATGGATTTCAAAATATTCAAACTCAGTTAATATAATAATCCATACAAATCCAATACTTACTGGGCCTGTAATCTATTTTTCATTCATTTTTTCTTACAGCCTCTGTGAGCTTCTGAGCCCCCCCCCCCCCCACTTCCATTAATTTGGAACAAGCAGTACATGTTAGTTGTGGTCATAGTCCATAGTTCATAGACCCTAGCCCATTTTGTGAACAAGCAAAATTGGATGGCTATGCTCCTACATACAGTAGGACCATGGAGAATGAACGTAGCCACCCTACAACAGGAAGTAAGATCACAGTAGCAAGAGAAAAAAAAAGGAAATTGAAGATTTGGAGAAGGCTGAGAACAATAGAAAATCTTTTTTTTTGGGTGGTTGAGCATACATACTTGAATATAATTATTTTCTTTATAAGTCATAGTTTAGTGTCACTTAGTCAACTATTTATTCTACAAAATTATCAGAATTAGCTCTTTCTCTGGAGTTCAGCTTTAAAGAGGAAGTAAACCCTCTGGGACAACTTTGGCCTACAGGTAAGCTTAGATTAAGGCTTACCTGTAGGTCCAATAAATATCTCCTAAACCTACATGGTTTAGGAGATATTTAGAAAAGAAAGGGCACCGATATCTACGGCGCATGCGCCGTAGACAGCGGCGCGCAGGCGCACTGCGCATGCCGAGATCACGGCGATATGCAGCTCTCGTGCGCATGCGTGGGAGTGACGTCATCGCCGCTCCAGCGAATCACAGCGCTGGATCGGCGAGACCCGGAAGTCACTCCCGTAGTGATGGCGGCGGAGAAGGACGAGGATGATGACCGCTCCGGGGGCTTCGTTTTCAGGTAAGTTATTCATAATGAGCTAGTATGCTATGCATACTAGCTCATTATGCCTTTGCCTTGCAGGTTACGTTTTTTTTTTTTAAAAGAGGCTTTACTTCCTCTTTAACCCCTTAAAGCATTATTCTAACATTACCCTAACTCTTAAAACCCTAGAACTTGACACTAAACAAATCAATTGTAAATGCTAACCTTATCCCCTACACTGAATTAAACTGCAGCATCATACTTACTTAACCATACCTACCTTACCTTACCTACCTAAATCATTACTGCTAAAGGTCACCTGTTTCATTGTGAATTCTAAAACTGGCCATACATGGAGTTAAATTTGGCAAGTTCAGAAGGAACCAGTTAAATTTCGATCCATGTATGGCCATTCCCATTCATGAAAAAGCAATCTAGTGATCGACTTTTCACAAATAGGGCTGCTGGGAAATTTCAGTTTGATCAGCGTTGCAACCAATAGGCTGCAGCGCTGATAAGTGTATTTTGACATTGGGGAGGCAGAAGAGTCTCCCCACTATCAGAATACAAAGGCAGGGAGGATTTCCCCATCCACACCAAATGTGTGGATGGGGGAATCAGGTTAGTTTTTTTGTTCAGGCTGGCTAAATAAAAAAATTGACCCATGAATGGGCAGCTTAAAGCATTTGTTACCCCAACACTTAATATTTCTGATATGTGGCTGCTGTACCATGTACTCGTATGAGAAAGTATCCTGTTCTCTTTGTATTAGCTTACTTTGTGTGAAGTCCCTGGTGTTCATGCTAGTCCCCTTGCTTTCCTATTAAAAACTGACCACACTTAGCAGGAGAGCAAACAGCGTGATCAGTTCTCTAGCTATGCTGCTCTCCTCCAATGATCAGACTTTTCCTGACACGCCCCCCTTGCATAGCCTGTCACTGAGAAGGTCAGTGTGCTGCTGCTTCTCCTCCCCCAGCTCTTTGTCAGAAGGAATGTGATCACTTATAAAAAAGGGAAAACAGGTATTTATATTTTTTTTATATCTATACAAAAATGTTCTGCCTTTCATTTCTATTTTTAACTGAATAGATTGTTTTACAAGGTGATAGTTTACAATCACTTTAACAGGAAGGTATCAGATTAATTCATGAGGGTTGCTGAAAAATAGTTATCTTTGCAGTAGGAGGTATTGCAGTTGGAGATGTGGTTAATGGCCTTGGAAAGTTAAAATGCCCCAATGACTTTTAGTGGAAAGCTAGCCATTAATTTGGCAAGAAGGGGATGTGCTCTAGGCATTCTTCCAAAAGCATTAGGTAACCCTAAATTATTTTTGCATAATCTTTACATAAATTAGTTATTTCTGTAGCAGTTTATCCAATGTTACTGACCCTCATCAGAATATGAGTAAAAATATCTGAGCAGATAACTAGAAAATAAAAGTATGTATAGGAGAAACATTACAGAAGATAGAAGAGCCCATACAGATTGGTTACGTCACATGAGCAGCTGGTGGAGCATGGTATATGAGGCAGGGGCCCTGATGATAGGTGGTTATATTACAAGAATATATTTAAAGTCAAAGCCAGACTTATAACTGGGAGGTACACCAGAAGCTCTGAGGTAGGTAAATAGATTCAATGTGGATATTATCTGAATGATAGACTCTAATGTTAGAAAATAAAATTACAGACCACAATAGTACAGTTACAGACTAAATTAATACAATGTAGTTCCTTGAGATGAGAGCCCCCAATTATTAAACTGCCATTAAAGAAGTAAGAAATATTGTGTGATAAGTAGAGAGCCCTGGCAAATCAGTGTATCCTGGAACATAAGTACCGAAGAAAGTGTGCTGCGATGCTGACCTGATATGAAGCAAATGTTGGTAAGTCCCATGGACATGCAAGAACCATGGCCAAGCTTAGTGTCTTGATGGGATGGTAGCTTCTTCAAGAGGAGATGGAACAACATTGCTGAACAACATTGTAAATGAAAACCCCGAGGTGTGAGCTCTCCAAATGACAAATATGTGTAATTATTTCCCTAATAAAACCCTTAGATGAACTTTAAAGGCTAACTCCACATTTTGCACCATGCTACATTTTAAACCCATATTTAGGGTATAATTTGCAACATGGTGCAAATGGGACCCTCAAACCGCACCCCACCCCCAGCTTTGTAACTAAAAGTCTGTACCTGGGTGCAGACAGGGAGCTAAAGGAAGAGTCAGCAGGACCCTGACAGTGCCCCCATGATCCACTGATTGGGGGTGCAATGCTTTCTGGGCTTCTGTGAAAAAATAATAAATGCACATTTTTTCCTTAAAAATATGTTCATTTAATAGCCTTTAAGATGAATTTAGATAACAAGCTTGAGTTCTCTTGTATTAGAGTTAGTTGTGACTAATATTCAGCTAAGCAGAATTCTAGGATTAAAAAGGTTATCCGTTTTCCTGGTTTTGACTTTGGCCTGGTTTTGACTTTGGCACTTAACAGGGCACCATACAAATTGAAGAACATATGGTACAACATAGTATAGAAAGGTTAATCAAGGTTGAGTAATCAATGCACACATGTTAAACAATGAACAGGGCAAACCAACCTTTTTTCATTAATATAAACCATTTTATTAAAAAATAATAAATTACACTTGAAAACAACCAGATGCCCATGTGCCTATGGAGAGCCTGCAACAGTAGGTGACATCCAACAGCTCTCTTTGGTTGGTGGAACGTGGAGCGTCCTGCACACACTGGTGAGTGTTTTCACGTTTTTGGTCTGATAAAGGGGGTGATTTCCCCAAAATGCATTGCCATGGTTACCTTGTAATCCAAAAGTGTTGCCCAGGAGCCACAATGAGTTCTTGGTCCACTGGCCACAAAGGGTTGATGAATATTTTTTACTGTTGCAGGCTCTCTTGGCTCTTTACAACTGTAAATTATTATTTTTAATAAAACTATGTTAACGCACAAAGCTGGTAAACCCAGTTCATTTGTGTCCATCTACCCTTATTTACCCTTATTTATCCTTAGCAGATTCCTGATGTCACTGTTATTTCCTCCAAAACAAAATAATACTAATCTAGTACCTTTCCTCAATAATTATATTGCAGTATTTTTTTTCTAACTTATTGCAACTATAGCAACACAATGTAAAACGTGTAATGATACTATATCTGTAAGTAAATTTTTATTTTTGGGTCTATACATTAAAAGTCACATTTCATTCTTCTCTTCAATCATGGACTGTACCCTTAAAGTGGAAGTAAACCCCCCTATCGTTTACAGCCAGCTGCCATTTTGGGTCTATACAAGTCACATTTCATTCTTCTCTTAAATCAAGGACTGTACCCTTAGCTATTTTTATTTAGTGCAGAAAAATACAGTACTGTGACTAATGGCAATGGAGAGTTAAAGTGTTACTAAACCCAGGACCCTGCATTCAATATATCTGGTCTCCCACAGTACACAGAACATGGTAATACAATTATTTAATGTAAACTGCTAAATAGTTTTCTTCATCAGCAGTATATAGTAGTCTTGTGACTTCTATCAGTGTCTGGTTAAAGCTTGTAGGAGAAGTTTTCATTCTACTCTGATCCTCTTTCTGGACAGTGCTGATTGGCCCTGTGCTGATCACATGCACTCTTCCAAGAAAAAAAAAAAAAAACTCTCTAGCACTACACATCAAACTGAGCATGTGCAGCTTAACTCCTAATGCTGTGTTCTATCAGGAGATGGGTTGGAGTTAGTTAGAGAATAGGAGGATCAGAGGAGACAGGACGCAGCCTTTTTACACAATGCAGAGGATTAACCTCTAAGGTTCTACAGTGAGTAGAACAAGCATGCTTCACTGCATATCCAGACTGGTTTTACTGTTGTGGGTTTAGTAACACTTTAACACAGAATTGTAAGCAGGAATATAATGAACTATTTAATTAAATTATTCATTTATTTAAGAAATGTATTTTTAAATGCAGCTAATGAAAGTACCTAAATCTGTCTTGATATCAATCTCCAGAAATCACTACACAGCAGGACACAGAAGTAGTAAGACCAGCACATAATGATGCTCTGCATCAGCACACAGGAACATACTGACAGGAGGAGAGAAGAGTGTAAGCAGATGGATCACTCATCAATATGCTGCTGCTCTTTTGGTTTCCCATTTTGGGTTTGGAGTTCACGTTGACCTCTGATTTTGACCACTCTGTGCTCCAGAGGATGTCTATAATCTGTCTCTTCTGCCTGGCAGGGATGGATGGGTCACATAACTGGCTGCACATATTTACATATTCTTTGCCAGCTAATTAGATTCTATACATATATTTCAACTGTATTTAGCTGCTTGCCTGGAGATTAGCTTTAATGAGCCTATGCAGAAACTGATTTATGAGCCAAAATTCTGCCTATGATATTCTCCTATATTCCGCTAGCAAGGGCTTTCATGTTTTGTCTCTACAGATAAGGCTGGTATTTTTTTTTTTGCAAAATAACTGACACAATCTACCGCAGTGGTACTCCTAGCAAGGGAAGTTCAGGCCAGGGGCACTTTCAAAAGGATTATCTTAAGAAAAAGATTTTCACATGATGTTATACATCCTTTAATAGGTGATAACTGTTCAACCTGATCTCTCCAGCTCCCAGCAAGAGGTCCATAATCTCTTTTTAAGAAGGTCCGTGCTCCCAAAAATATATTCTTATTGCGAAAAGCCCATAGTAACAAGGGCATTTATTAGCAGTTTTCTATTCGACAGCAGCAGGATCCCGTACAATTGCACAGACAAGAGGACATGCTGCTGTTTATTAATATTGTATCCTAAAAATGGACTTGCATATGTCTGCATGTGCTATTATTCCTGTTATCCTTGTAATAGTTCAATGGAATGTGCAGCACAAAGCACTGAAGTAATATTCAATTATAATGTGTATTATGATTAATCCACTACAACTGGTGTGAATGAGCAGCGTAATTAGCCTGCATTCAATGTATGTTTATTTATAGATGAACTATACATCTGCATGAAATGTTTATAGCTCCTTGCTGATATAGGGCTTTCTTTTATTATGTGTCTTCTTTCAGCACACATAGTTTCTTAAAGGGATGAACTGTTGTTTTTTTTTCAAGTGCTTAAATAATATTAATATTTTATTGTATTGGTTTAGACAAATAAAATACCTGTATACGATGTTCTTTTGTACTTCTGCATCTTACATTATATATGATAGCTGTGATTCCAACTAAAAATTAGAACACTGCCAGCAGGGCCATATTTCGGCATAATGCTGTCCTAGGCACTTCAGAATGACAATTACTGTTAATCTCCACCCCTTACATCATGTGATTATGTTGGCAAACATTTGGCTGCAATTCCCGATTGAAACTGGATTGCTCTAGATGCAGAACTGCTTTCCATCTGTACAGACAAGCCAAAATAAAGATGGTTTTATATTTTCTGAACTATGAAGTCTTCTGAGTCTCTCAACAAACCCTGTACAGTTTACAGTTTACCCCTTAACAGTTCTCTTGCTGAATTTAGCCTTAAACGGCCAGAGGTGGGCAGAAATGGGAAACTAAATATGAAGCAGGTAATTTTCCTTTTCTTCCTGTTCTGGAGACACAACAGAAAGTGAGATGAAAACCATATCACACAGTTTTCACCAGAAGATTGGTCCCTATTAGAAGACAGATGGTCATCACAAGTAGCGGTTGGTGATTTTTGGTTTGGGGGGGGTGGCAAACAACCAAAACCCCCCTCGCGGCAACTCAAACCCCCCACCAACCCCCCCTGCTGTCCACTTACCCTAACTAGACGGTGGGGATCGGGCAACCTTGGATCAGCGGCAGGGATTGGGCATCCATGGAGCGGCTGCAGGGTTTGGGCATCCATGGAGTGGCGGCGGGGATCGGGCATCACGCATCGGGTGATGGGTATCAGACCCACTTCCTGAATGGCCGGGAGGAGGATCAGTGTTGCAACAGCGAATATTCATTTGCTTTTGCAACACGCCTGGGTGGGCTCCGGACACATCCTCAGCATCCTGAGCCCACCCTATTTTGAAGCCTATTAGAGCGTATGGCTCTAATCAGGTGCTTAAAAAAAAAACCTGGCCGCTGTAATTCATAAGCCCAGTGACCCGAAAGGGGCTGGACGCATGAATAGGGGGCGCCCGCGGTGGCCATTGATAGATTTATACTATGCATGAATCTATCCATGGCAATTTTGTCACCACTACGACTGCTACCATCACTACCACATCAATTAGTAATATAATTGTGATACAGACTTTTGTATTTATCTTTTAAAATGCCTGTGTTCATTGGTATACATTGGACTATTTAAAGAAGGATTAACCACATCAGCCCCGGAAGGATTTACCCCCTTCCTGACCAGAGCACTTCTTGCGATTCGGCACTGCGTAGCTTTAACTGATAATTGTGCGGTCTTGCAACGTTGCTCCCAAACAAAATTGCCGTCCTTTTTTTCCCACAAATAGAGCTTTCTTTTGGTGGTATTTGATCACCTCTGCGGTTTTTATTTTTTGCGCTATGAACAAAAAAATAGCAACAATTTTGAAAATTTTTTTTACTTTTTGATTAAATAAAAATTATAAAAAAACATTTTTTTCCTCACTTTAGGCCGATACGTATTCTTTTATATATTTTTGGTAAAAAAAAAAATCACGTTTATCGATTGGTTTGCGCAAAAGTTATAGCATCTACAAAATAGGAGATGGTTATATGGCATTTTTATTAATATTTTTTTTTTACTAGTAATGGTGACGATCAGCAATTTTTATCGTGACTGCGACATTATGGCGGACACATTGGACAATTTTGACACATTTTTGGGACCATTGGCATTAATACAGCGATCGAAGCTATAAAATTGCATTGATTACTAAAAATGTCACTGGCAGTGAAGGGGTTAACCACTAGGGGGCGAGGAGGGGTTAAGTGTGCTCTAGGGGAGTGTTTATAACTGTCTGGGGGATGGGCTTCTGTGACGTGGACACTGATCGCTGCTCCCGATGACAGGGAGCAGACGATCAGTGTCCTGTCATTAGGCAGAGCGGGGAGATGCTGTTTACATCGGCATCTCCCCGTTCTTGAGCTCCATGACACGATCGTGGGTATCCACGATCGAGTCCGCTGGTCCCACGGGCACGGTCACGGAGCTCGCGGCAGGCAGGTACGTTACTTTGCCCAGCTGTGCCATTCTGCAGATGTATATATGCCGACAGTGGTCGGCAAGTGGTTAAACCCAAAAGCAAAGATTTATTTTATTGCAGCTTACCAGTTCTTCGATGTGATAGTGGCATTAGTTTTATTTTTTAGGCTTTCTTTCCTTTGTTTTCACCTGGTGATCAAGTCCGTAAGTCTGTTGTTTTTCAACAGAACAAGCTGTTCTTGAAATGTACCAGTTAGAGGGTTGCGATGAAGATCAGCTTTTATTTATGTACTTTTATCTCAAAAGAAAAAAAGAGCTGGAGTTTGGCTTCAGTTTGTTTCTAAATCTGCTAGTACATCTAATGCCCCGTACACACGATCGGACTATCCCGCAGGATTTTTCTCCTCAAAGGTCCGGCGGACTTAGTTTGAAGTTTTGACTCAAAATTGTCCGCTGGACTCAGCAGACCGGCGGACAATCCGGCCATCTATGTGCTAGTCCGTGGGACTTTTGAAATGAACGGACTTGCCTCACACACGGAGTAAAGTCCGTTAATTTAGAGCGTGACTGCAGGTAGACGGGCCTAGCGAAGGAAGTCAATGCCGCCGCGCTAGCCCCGTCACCTGGTATGGATTTAAAGGGGAATCCCTTTAGAGAGAGATATTCTCTCTCTATTACCAGCCAATAAGGAATCTTTTTTGAAATCAGAGAAGGGTAACAAATTAGAGGATGAGCGTCGTAGGAATATTCCTAAGTCTTTCTCTAATTGGTTGCAAGGCTTCTGTATTTTTTCTAGTGTACTTTGTGAGCGTTTCCCGGATAAGAGTCCAGGCCTTTTTCATCATATTGACATTATACAAGAAGCATATAAGTGTTTTGCTGGTTTTTCTTGGTTTCAATACGATGAAGCATTTCGACAGAAAATGTCCATTTACCCAGGTTTACAGTGGGGTTCAAAAGATGTAGGTCTCTGGCTTAACCTTTTTCTTCCACAGAAGCCGAGTCTACCAAGAATGAATACAGGTAATGTTGCCACTATGCCAAATACGGTTCCTTACAAGAAAGGTATTTGTTTTTCTTTTAATGACAGTCAATGCAGATGGCCTGCTACATGTAGATATAGGCATGAGTGTGCTCTTTGTGGCGGCTCACATCCTGTATCCAAATGTTTTCGTAAATTGTCAGCAACAAACCAGCAGCAGCCTCAAAGGGAGCTTTTTCTTAAAAGCAACCTCCACGGTGAATTTAGTTAGCATGCTCCCATGGCTTCGGCTTTACCCAAACCGGCAGACAGCGGATCTTCTCACTAGAGGTTTTAATGAAGGGTTTTTAATTCCTCCATTCCAAGGTTTGGGATGCTCCATGGTGGATAATTTAAAATCCGTCTCTGATTTGCCATCCTTGGTGAGACAGAAATTGGACGCGGAGCTTGCTCTGGGTAGAATTTCTGGCCCTTTTGATTACCCTCCTTTTTCCAATTTCTGTTTATCCCCTTTGGGTTCGGTTCCTAAAAAAGAACCTAATTCTTATCGTTTAATTCACCATTTATCTTTCCCTGCTGGTTTGCCCTTGAATGATCAGATAAATGAAGAATTATCGTCAGTATCTTATGCATCTTTTGAGCAGGCAGTACAAAAGATTAAATTATTCGGTGGTTCAGTGTTACTAGCTAAAGCAGATATTAAATCTGCTTTTAGGCTTCTTCCAATCCACCGTAGTTGTTTTAATTCTTTAGGTTTTCTGCCGATGGGGTGTTTCTTGTCTTGTTTTTATTTTGAAGAGTTTTCCACTTTTTTGGAATGGGTAGTATCTAATCGTTCGGGATCCCAGTTTTTGATTCACTAGTGATTTTTTGTTTATAGGACTTTCGGATACTTCCCAATGTTTTTCATTGTTAAATATTTTCATGGATACCTGCAAGGAATTTGGTATTCCTTTGGCATCCAAGAAAACGGTGCTACCCACTACATGTATTGAATTTTTAGATGTCACTATTGACACCGTGGAGAAAGAATTCCGCTTGCCTTTGGAGAAAAAAAATTAAAATAAGAAATCTTCTTTTATCTTTTCTGAAGAGGAAGAAGATTTTACTAAAGGAATTGCAGTCACTCTTGGGCCTTTTAGCCTTTGCTTCCCGTGTATTACCCATTGGGAGGGTTTTTTCTCGTTGACTCTATATGGCAATTTCGGGCTTTAATAACCCTAATTCTCATATTAGGTTGACTACAGAGTTAAAGGAAGATTTGTTAGTTTGGCTCACTTTTTTAACACAATTTAATGGGAGAGCTTTCTGGCAAGTTGATTTCATTATAGACAGGGATTTCTGCTTATCTACTGACTCTGCGGGCTCTGTTGGTTTTGTAGCCATTTGGGGTGACCATTGGTGCGCCTCTTCATGGCCACCGAACTGGGTAAGCAGAGGTCTTTGTATGAATAGTGTATGTATTGAACTATTTCCTATCATTGTTGCTCTGGAGATTTGGGGGGACCATTTTGCAAACAAACAAATTCTTTTTAGTACTGACAAGGGAGTTTTGTTTGCAATTAATTGTTTATCCTCCAGATCTCCACCAGTAATTTCTCTATTACGTTACATGGTTTATAAATGCCTTTGTCTGAACATATGGATTAAAGTGAATGAGACAGCTGATGCTCTTTCTCGTTCACAGATGGAGTGGTTTTTCTCCCTCTTACCAACAGCGGATCATATCGGGACTCCTTGCCCATCTCTTTTTTGGGACATCGTCTGGTATCTGATAATGTTCAGAAATCTTTAGCTGCAGCTTCTTGGTCTAGTTACAGGTCTTCTTGGTTGTTATGGTTGCAATTTTTGAATAATCAGAATGTTCCAATATCTGATTGTTCGGTAGAAGTAGTTTTAGCATTTCTGGAATTGCTTCTATCTAAAAATCATTCATGGTCTCATGTTTACAAGACTTTTTCAAAAATTGAACAACCAAACTTCCTGTTTATCCTATTTTTCCGTTCAATAAACTCTTAAAGATTATAAAAAACTTCATGCTCATGTGGATACTAGAAGTCCTATTACACCGGAACTTCTCACCTCTTTCTGTTCTGTTACGAGTTCAGTTGGTTTCCCGTCTTTTGAAGCAGTTCTCTTTAATGCAATGTTTACTTTGGCTTTCTTCGCTGCTCTGCGGATTTCTGAAATTGTGTCATCTAGTAAAAACAACCTTTCCGGTTTACAATTGCAGCATATCGTTCTGGATGATACTACCTTAAAAGTGTTTATCAGTTCTAGTAAAACTGATCAAGCCCATAAGGGAATTTGGTTACGTTTATTATCTTGTCCAGGTTCCTCGATCTGTCCAGTGGCACGGATGGCTTCTTATTTGGCTATTCGTCCATCCTCAGTTGGAGTTCTTTTTGTACATGAAAATTCTTCTCCCCTCACAAAGTATCAATTTAATAGCGTTTTGTCCAGATGTTGTAAATTGCTGCAATTGTCAAAAATCCGCATTTCCTCACACTCTTTCAGAATCGGTGCTGCCACTGAAGCGGCCAAATTAGGTTTTGGTTCCGAACGTATTAAGAATCATGGAAGGTGGAGATCCAATTCCTTTAAGTTATATGTACGTCCTAATTCTGTTATTTGATCATTATAGGTGAGCCTGGAGTGGTCTGGATTATTGGACACTCTTTCATATTTTGGGAACATCACCTGCAAATAATCGTCCTTATACTTCAAATTTGGGTCTGGATGCCGAGAAATTCCGAATTTTTTGGTTTGGCCATAGAGGTATGCGTCGGTATGAACTGTTATTTGATTTTAGTACACTGCTTCTTTCTTGGCCTACTCCTCGCATCCTCATTTTACATTTGGGTGGAAACGATGTGGGACAGATGCGTACTTTGGATCTCGTGTTTCATATGAAACATGCGATCCAGGTTATAAAAATGTCTTTCCCGGATTTGGTCATTGTTTTCTCGGAAATCATTTTGAGATTGCGATGGTTGGAGTCGGTAGTTTTGCACTCTTTTGAGAAAGTTAGGAAAATAATTAATAGGGCTATAGCTAAATTTATGTCCACAAACTTTGGCTTTTCCTACCGTCATGTGGTGGGATTGCGGGTTTTTATAGATTTGATGGGGTACATCTCTCGGATATTGGCCTGGACATTATGAACATTGCTTTCCAGTCGTGTATTGAAAAGGCCGCGTGCTGGGGTTTTGTTTGATGACAGGCGAGGTTGAAGTCAACCCTGTCCTGTCTTGTGGTGACCGTTTTGTGAAAAATATTAAATACAGATTGTTTTCAGCTTGAGTCTTAGTGGCTGAGCTGTATTTTAGTTAATATTTTGGTATTGAGTTATTTATATGGTGAATACATGAGTATTGTTTTATTATTTATCAAAAAATATTGATAATCCAATAATATTGCCGCGGCCAAGTTTTATCCAATAAAGTTATTTATTTCAAAATGCTCTGTTTTGAGTTTTGTTATTTCATTATGTCCGGGCCCTCCTGCCTTCAATCCTATGGGGGGAAAAGGGGACTAGTCTGTCTTAAGGCTCCCCTTTTCCTTATGCGATTGTGGCAGGTGCAGTTTCCAGGTTCCCCTGCTGTGAGGAATCAGCAGGAGAGCTGGGATTGGTGGTCTTAGTCAGCTGTTTGGGAATGTTCTGGAATTAAAGGCACTTAGACCTATGATAGGTCAAAAGGGGTCAGATGACCCCTGGAATCTTCTAGAACACCTAAAGGGTCTCTATATAAGAGGCAAATCAGCTGGGATATGGGCCAGTCACCTGAGGAGAATCTACAACACTGCTTCCCACCCCCCCTCCCCCTGTCGCGGCTTTATTATGTGGAAAGTCCCTTTTGCTTTTAAGTGAAATGGGACCGTTTTGTGAAAAATATTAAATACAGATTGTTTTCAGCTTGAGTCGTAGTGACTGAGCTGTATTTTCGTTACTATTTTGGTATTGAGTTATTTATATGGTGAATAAATGAGTATGGTTTTATTATTTAGCTAAAAATATTGATAATCCAATAATATTGCTGCGGCCAAGTTCTATCCAATAAAGTTATTTATTTTAAGATACTCTGTTTTGAGTTTTGTTATTTCATTATGTCCGGGCCCTCCTGCCTTCAATCCCATACTATAGTAATAAAAATATTGCATGAATACACTGAATTATTCTACAAGTCAAACTAGACATGTTTTTAAAATGAAGTAGACAAGTTTTTAAAATGAAGTAAAGATACTCCTTTGAGAATTATATGGCAGTAGAACATAAGAAATAACAATTTATTTTGCACTGTGGCAGTTATAAGAACTTAGTTTCAAAGTTACATTCAGATATAGAGAATATGAAAGAAATTCCTTTTAAACTTAGCCATACTTAATGTTTCCTCTCTGGCTGTTCTATTGTAGACAGCTGCCACTTCTTATTAGGCTGATTTTTGTGTGTCTCTTTCTGTTTATGCATAGTCTACAATGAATAAAGAAATGAATAAGAAATGTATATCCCTCAGGACTTGCTGGTTTGATGTAGTCTACCTGCAAGAGATACAAATCACTTTCTATTTATGGAAAAGTAGTAGTCTGATCAAGTGGCTCTTCTCTGCCATTAAGTCTCTTTTTCCACATAGCTTAAGGTTGAATCTGTTCAATATAAGGCAGTCCAGCAAAGCCAAGATGGAGAAGCTGATGTAATTGAAAGAGAAAATCTATTATTTTGAAGTACATATGTGGGCCATTAATATAATAGGGAAAGAGACCATTTTTTTTTTACAAAGTCTAAATACAAGTAGCTGCTCTTGTTCTCTTCAATAGACTCATAATGGTTAAGACAAAATCTTATATAGTTTTGACTTGTATATTTCTACAGCATCAGTTACCATATATATTAAAATATCAGAATCAAAGTACATTTTATACTGAGTGAGATTCACAAGGAGATTCCAGTCTCTAGTGTATAGCAGAACCTCTTTGTGGTAAACCTGTGCTTTAAAAGGTGCAGTTTTCATTGCTGTCACTACTTAGAAAAAGGAATATTGGGAGGAGGGACTCATACGAGAACCCTAAATAATTGGACAAATGATGTCCGGTACCTAACTACTAAATTGGAAGGACTATAACGGTACCAATTAAGTAAAAAAGTATCAAAAATATTCATTTATACAGGTTAAACATGAAAACATATGAAAATATACACATATACCACAGACATAACCATGAGAACAGTGAAATGCTTCTTCTGTGTTGATTCTAATCAATCCTACTGCAGTAGGGGATGAGGGACTTGCTTGAATTTCAACGCAGTTGTGTTTCAGGGCACAGGCAAAGTATACCATAGTCAGGAGACTAGAATAAGAAATATTATGAGTATAAATTCCAATCTCAATCTATCAATAAGTATAATGGCTCAGTAATGTATTACCACATACCTAAAAGTTGTATACAAAAACAAATAAATTGAGTCACAATGCATGGTCTTCATATGGTCAATCGCCGCCACCTTGGTCACCTTGGATAGTCCACATACAGCTCTTTAAAGAGACCAAGCTCCTAATAGTGTTTGTTGTAAATATCTGAAAAGATATATCATATGGAGCTCATGGTAACCAATATGAAGCAACCCCATAGGGGCACACATGACTATGTGTGAAATAGGGCAAAAGGATAGTTTGGCGTGGGTTCCCTTTAAAATACAAACTACTGGGGAGTAGGGGTGTAGTTTGTAGGTTGACCATATGAAGACCACGCATTGTGATTCCACTTATTTGTTTTTGTATACAACTTTTAGGTATGTGGCAATACATTACTGAGCCATTATTGATAGATTGAGATTGGAATTGATACCCATAATATTTCTTATTCTAGTGTTTTGACTGAGATATATCTTTCCTGGAGAAGCGGGTCCCTGCGTCGAAATTCAAGCAAATCCCTAATTTCATACTGCAGTAGGATTGATGAGAATCAACACTAAGAAAAGCATTTCACTGTTCTCATGGTTATGTCTGTGGTATATGTGTATATTTTCATGTTTTCATTTTTAAGTTCATTGGTACCAATAGTCCCTCCAATTTAGTAGTTAGGGTTGTTTTGTGATGTCACTACTTAGTGACTAGCTTGGAACATGTACAGTAAGCACCTTTAAAACAAATCAGATCACAATAACTGTGTTCATAGGTTTCCTTTTAAAGAAGTTCAACAATGCATAGTGATTCATACATGTCGGCCCCCCAGCCAATTTTTCAATCGGCTCTCGAGTGCTGCCACCGCCCTTCCTCATAAGGGAAACTGGCTGTGAAGCCTTGCGGCTTCACAGCTGCTTTCCTACTGTGCATGCATGAAGAATGTCGTGCTTTGTGAATTGCTCAGAGGCGGGAGAAGGAGGCCGAACTTCCAGGGGACCTGAAAAACTGGTACCCACTCCCCCCAAAAGATGCCAAATGTGGCAGCGGAGAATGGGAGGAAGCAAACAAGTGGAGCTTCCCCTTTTGGTTGGTGCCTCGCTTTACATTTGTAGCACTATGGATTATCTAGAGACAGCACTGATGATGCTTGTTTTAAGGCACTGTTTTTCTCACTGAGAACTCAGACCCTGTCATCGGATAAGGGAAGAGCCATTCCTCTGACAGCTTCTTTCAGCAAA
Source organism: Lithobates sylvaticus (assembly GCA_028564925.1). Taxonomy (NCBI): domain Eukaryota; kingdom Metazoa; phylum Chordata; class Amphibia; order Anura; family Ranidae; genus Lithobates; species Lithobates sylvaticus. The sequence goes on from CM053026.1 coordinate 248,443,251, forward strand.
GATAGGGTTATTATTATTATACAGAATTGATATAGCGTCAACATTTTGTGCAGCACTTTACAATGTTAAAGCAGACAGTACAGTTACAATACAATTCAATACAGGAGGAATCAGAGGGCCCTGCTCATTAGAACTTACAATCAAAAATGGAGCGTCAAGTGATACAAAAGGTATTAACTGTGGGGGGGGGGGGGGGGTTGTGAGCTGATGGAGAAAATAAAAGTACAGTTATTAGGTGGAGGATAGGCTTCTCTGAAGAGAAAAGTTTTTAGGGATCACCTGAAAGTGGATAGCGTAAGAAATAGTTGGACAGATTGGGGTTGGGAATTCCAAAAGATGGGAGAGGCTCAGGAGAAGTCCTGGAGGCGAGCATGAGAGGAGATGACAACTAGAGGGATGAAGAAAATGGTTTGGTTGGTATTTTGATTGATACAATAATTCACATGTGAAAACAGGACTAGAGCTCCACCTGGTGACTGTATATATTCAATATTTCATACCTAGCTTACTAATAAATAAAGATATACTTAATATATACAATTCCAAACAAAATGTCCTTTAAAGTAGGCACATGCATTCAAGCTTAGATACCTTGTAGAACTGACTGTGAGCACCAAAGCCTAATTTGCAAATACATTTTCTGAGGTTTTACTTGTCACTCCCTCACACTTCCAATGCCCCAGTTTTCAGTCAAACTGTCTATGAAATGGATATTCCAATAGTAAACCATTATTGATTCATAGGGAAGGAAAGGAACAAGCATGCCCTCAGAAACAAAATACTTGGAAATATATAATTAAATAAAAAAGGGTGCACCAGTCAAGTGCATTACCAATGGCACCATTTATTAAAATAGAAGTAACAAACCATTATACTCACAAACACCCAATGATGTGTAGCAGATGCTGATGTGTTTCAAGGGTATACCTCTACTCTGAGGAACAGGGTATACATTCAAAATGCATCAGCTTCTGCTACACATCAGTGGGTGTAATCTGTCTACGGCCACATGCTGTGGCTAGGGTTGAAGATCCTTCTGTTTAATGCTATGTGCTTAACACTCATCTATGTTTGTGAATATAACGATACTTCTATTTTAATAAATGGTGCCATTGGTAATGCACTAGGGAGATGCACCCATTTTGCTTGTGTTCCATATTCCCCTGTCTAAGGGGGGATGCAAGGCCTAGGAAGCATTGTGTGACCTGGGGAAACCTATGACAATTGGAGGACCATCTATGAAAACTGGGTGACTTACATCCACCACATCCACTACACGTGAGCATAAAATGAGTTTTTTTTTTTTTTTGTATATTGACTGCTTGGAAATATATTGAAGCCCCCCATGCTTTATGGCTCCTGGGGTACTCTGCAAGGTACTTGCCTTAATCTGAAGGAAATCAATTATTATTATTATTATTATACAGGATTTATATAGTGCCAACAGTTTGCACAGCAATTTACAATATACAGGGAGACAATACAGCAACAATACAATTCAATACACAATGGTTAGGAGGGCCCTGATCCTGCAGGCTTACACTCTAATAGCGAGGGGCTGGTGGAACAAAAGGTAATAACTGTAAGGGATGAACTGATGGGAGAGATAGAAGATTTGGTTATTAGCCGAAGGCAGGATAAGCTTCCATGAAGAGGTGGGTTTTAGGGATCACATAAAAGTGGACAGAGTAGGAGATAGCTGGACAGATTGGGGTAGGGAGTTCCAGAGGATGGAATGGGCTCTGTAGAAGTCCTGGAGACGAGGCAAGGGAGCTAGGGAGCAGGAGGTCTTGGGAGGAGTGGAGAGGACAGTTTGGGTGATATTTAGAGAAACAAGATTGGTGATGTAGCTTGGGGCAGAGTTGTACATGGCTTTGTATGTTATTGTTATGCCGCGTACACATGACCGCACTTTTCGGCAGCAAAGGTCCGACGGAACGAATCCGTCGGACAATTCGATTGTGTGTGGGCTCCTTTGAACCTTTGCTGTCCAAAAATCTGACGGACTTTAGAAATAGAACATGTTTCAAATTTGTGTGTATGCTAGTAACAGACAAAAAAACAACGCTAGGGCAGCTATTGGCTACTTGCTATGAACTTCCTTATTCTAGTCCGGTCATACGTCATCACGTTCGAATCCGTCAGACTTTGGTGTGATTGTGTGTGGCCAAGTCCGTTCATTCGGAAAGTCCGTCGGAACTCTGCCGAAAGTCCGTCGGAACTCTGCCGAAAGTCCGTTGAAAAGTCCGGTCGTGTGTACGCGGCATTAGTGTTTTGAAATGTATTTGTTGAGCAATGGGAAGCCAGTGGAGGGATTGGCAGAGAGGGATGGCGGACACTGAATGGTTAGTAAGGTGGATGAGTCTGGTAGCACCATTCATGATAGACTGAACATAATGAACATAAGTTTGCTTTAGGTACTGTCAAAGATTACATTTTTTGGCACTCGTATAACTGTTTAGAGGAATGCCTCAGGTAAAATGTGAGACTATGTGTTCTGGAAAGGACAGAGTATAGAAATCTGTTGGTGTAATTCAGTTCATTGGCATCCACATAATCTATTCCTGAAATAGTAATTTTATAAGGACTAACCCTGCAAATTTGGCTTCAAATAAAGTTTGGGAACACACACACACACAAATCAAATGAAAATCTGAAGGCATTCGATATGGGAGAACTCAGAACCAAATCATATTTACTGTAATAAATGTCTACTGTACACTGAACACTGCCGTCTACAGTTCAGTCTTCACAAAATGTAACAAAATTATTTTATCCTTGCTTTAAAAAGTTTAGATCAAAGCCCAGCATTATAAAGAATTCATCTGCATGAGGTCTCATGTGGACAGGAGGTTAAGCATCTACATTACTTGCAAAAGATTCTTTCCAGACTTGACAAGTCCTATGGGGAAAAGCAGGTGAAATTCAGACTACACCCTTTGACATGATTTACACTGTGGGATGAGAAACAGGCTGGCAGCTTTTCCTAATTATATTTGGGAACTAGTATTTGACACATTTAAACTCAGCATTAAGATGCAGGCATAGTATTAAATCTCAATGTCAATTATTTTGAAAATCAGTCCAATTCTTTGAACAAATACATCTTATTTCATTCTCTTAGGCTTCTGTTTAATGTGAATCTTCTTTGTACATTAAAATAACACATATCACAGATGGTGTACATTTACATTTTTAAGAACTTAAAATGTCTAAAATGCTAAGGGTCTTATTTATAAAGGTAGAAATTACCATTTTACTGTACAAGCGTCCATTTAGGGGGCACATAGAAAAAAGATTGCTATTTTTTAATACATTTCATGGAACGGTGTCCGCATCTTCAGGGATAGCGATTTGTGTGATCTTATGACATGCAATGATTAACTGACAAATTCAACAATACTTTAAAAGCAATTCAGGTTCATAAATTTTTTACCCCGGGGAGTGAAAATAGGATTCCACCAAGTGACATGTGTCCCTGAATCTAGCTTGTCTTGTCAGCAGCTGGCAACAAATACTTGGAAGACAGCCATCCACATGAGTAGCACGGCTCAAGGAGAAAAGGCCTCTATTGTTTGTTTACATTCCGCAGGCTGATCTTTAGTGTGCTCGCTGCACCTGCATGATAGCTTCCCATAGGCTTTGATAACCTTGTCACTCAATACACCAGTACGGTTGAGTACTGTTCATAATGATTTTTTATTCAAAACTTCACTAACAATTGCATTTTCAGGACAAGCTTTCAGGCTATATCCACTTCTTTAGGGCTGGGTTCACACTATTGCAAATTGGATGTGGGTTTTTACACGCATCCAATGCGCATAGCAGGAGATTGTGACCGGCTCTCTATGGAGCCGCTTCACACATCTCCGCAGCGGCTCCAGTGCGAATTGCACAGGAGCCCTGTGCATCTTTTGGTCCGTTTCAGGTCCGAATTCAGACAAAAATTTATAGCGTATATACACACGCATACAGATACATAGTATTTGAAGTGCAGCAGAAAACTGATGCACATTTTTTGCATTCAGATAATGTAATATACAGTATAAGCCCTTGCCCAAACATAACGTTAAAGTGGCATTAACCTTTTCCCGACCGCCCACAGTCATATGACGGCGGCAAGAAACATCTCTTGTTTCCGGGCCGCCGTCATATGATGGCATTTGCTTTGCGGCCACTAGGGGGCGCGCGTGTGCGCCGCGTCGCTGGGGACCCGATGCGTGTGCCCGGCGGCCGCGATGTCCGCCGGGCACCTGCGATTGCCCAGTAACTGAGCAGGACGTGGATCTGTGCATGTAAACACACAGATCCACGCGCTGTCAGAGGAGAGGAGACCGATGGTGTGTCCCTTGTACATAGGGACACAGATCGGTCCCTCCCCCAGTCAGTCCCCTCCCCCAGTCAGTCCCCTCCCCCCACATTTAGAATCACTCCCATAGGGAACATATTAACCCCTGCAGCGCCCCCTAGTGTTAACCCCTTCCCTGCCAGGTACATTTATACAGTAATCAATGCATTTTTATAGCACGGATCGCTGTATAAATGTGAATGGTCCAAAAAATGTGTCAAAAGTGTCCGATATGTCTGCCGCAATATCGCATTCACGATAAAAATCACAGATCGCCGCCATTACTAGTAACAAAAAAAATAAAAAATAATAAAAATGCTATAAATCTACCCCCTATTTTGTAGACGCTATAACTTTTGCACAAACCAATCAATATATTGCTTATTGCGATTTTTTTTACCAAAAATATGTAGAAGAATACATATCAGCCTAAACTGAGGAAAAAATTGGTTTAAAAAAAAAAAAAATTGTATATTTATTATAGCAAAAAGTAAAAAAATATTGCGTTTTTTCAAACTTGTCACGCTTCTTTTGTTTATAGTGCAAGAAATAAAAACTGCAGAGGTGATCAAATACCACCAAAAGAAAGATCTATTTGTGGGGAAAAAATGATAAAAATGTTATTTGGGTACATCGTTGCATGACCGCGCAATTGTCATTGAAAATGCGACAGTGCTGAAAGCTGAAAAATGGCTTGGTCAGGAAGGGGGTGTTCGTGCCTGGTAGGCAAGTGGTTAAACACTGAACCAAAATTGCTTACCGATTATTAGATGTGGTGGCCCTATTGTTTGCTTTTTTAGGCTTTTTTTCCCCCTCTGTTATCACCTGGTGATCTGACCAGTAACACACCTTCTGTATAAGGCCCCTTTCACACATGCGGACCGTATGTCCGTTTTTCATCCATCCGTTTTTGGATGAAAAATGGACATACATGCACCCCTATGGGATAGAGGGTGTCAGCGGATGAGCAACCGCTGACACCCGCTATCGTCCGCCTCCGCTATTGTCCGATTCTGCAGACGGAGGAAAACCCTATTTTTCCATCCGTCTGCAGAGCAGATCGGATGAACACGGACAGACGGTCCGTGTTCATCCGATCCCCCATAGGGGAGAGCGGAGATCTGACAGGGCGGTCCCTGCACAGTGTGCAGGGACCGCCCTGTCATCAGCCGGCTCAGCGGGGATCAGCGGAGCGATCCCTGCTGAGCAGCGGATATTCACGGGGCGGATCAATACGGATCCGTCGCGTGTGAAAGGGGCCTTATACAGACACCACTGTGAATGAAGGAGCACAGAGGGCAGATTTGGACAACAACATTGTCAGATAGGGGGAAGAGGAGTGTTATAAGCATTAGCAGATTTAAAAACAGAAACAAATTGAAGCCGAACTTCAGTAAATACTTTATAATCAGTTACAGCAAACAGTTTTGGTATATAGGTTTTGTGTATGTAAATAAAAACTGATCATTTTAAGCACCCCTGCCAGTGTTAAGTTGTCTGTCTCATCCCTGCAGACCTAGAGGCTGGACCACCAGATGAAAATAGAATAAAGAAAACGCCAAAAAAGGAAACTAATAGAGCCATTACATCTAAAGCCCCATACACACGGTCGGATTTTCCGATGGATTCTGTCCTATCGGACAATGTTGTCGGAAATTCCGACCGTGTGTAGGCACCATCGGACAGTTTCCATCGGATTGTCCGACGGACAAAGTTCTATCTCCTGCTCTAAAGATTTTCCGACAACAAAGTCCGATCACACCAATTCCGATCGTGTGTAGCGAATTCCGACGGACAAAGTGCCACGCATGCTCAGATCACATTACAAGACCAAAGCTATTGGCTACTAGCCTCTACGTAGTCCCGTCGTAGGCAACAAACGTCACCACGTTCAGAATGATCGGATTTTCCGACAACTTTGTCCGACCGTGTGTATGCAACACCAGTGTCGGACTAAATCCGTCGGACCAAATCCGATGGATTTGGTGGTCGGATTTTCCGACCGTGTGTATGGGGCTTAAGAATTGGTAAGCCGCAATATAATAAATGTTTGCTGTTGGATATAATACTGCTTTAAGCTTTTCAAATATACCTTCAACATGTTAACTGTGTTTTAACACACTAGTTCTTCTCATATAAAATATTTATATGAATAAGTTGAATGAGATTCAACTTGCATCTTCCTAAATTGATCAACATGTGAGAAGCACGTTTTTTTTTTAAAGATCATAAGTATTTCATAGCAAGTTTTCATTTACCTTCAAAACGAATATTGAATCCTGGAGCTGTCTTGGTCTCATCTGTGGAGAATTCAATCCTAATGCAGGACCCTTCACTAATAAGACCTTCAAACGACACGGTCTCTGTTTTTGCTGAATCAAAGAGCATCTTTCCATTGCTGTACACAGCCAATCTGTATGATATGAAATTATATATTAGTCTGCCTTCGTGTTTCTACAATACAGTTTACAATGTTCTTATACATGGCAATTTTTATATGCAACATGTGGTGATAAAAAGAGGAAACATATAAACATACTGACCGCTGTGTATGCCAGTAACAATTTGGTAGTTTGAAAAACATGCTGGGGATTACATTATAGTTATATGGTCCTCTGAACAGTAGTTAAATGAAAATACATAGCAATGATGTCAATGCTATGCCAAAAAGTGAGGACATACATGAGGAACACATAAACTGCAGATCATCCGTTTTTGCAATACGCAACAACAAATGCAACAGCAATAATTGTAATACATGGGCAATAAATAGGCAATTGTTAAATATAAGGGAAACAAATGAGCAATTGTTGCAATACATGGGAAACCAAATGGGAATTGTAATACACAGACAAAAAATCTGGTACAGCTTTGTATAGAAACCAATCAGCTTCCAATTTTTTTGTCAAAGCTAATTGAACAAGCTGAAATTAAAAGTTGATTGGCTACCATGCACAGTTGCACCAGATTTTGCACTCTCTAGTTTTAGTAAACTAAGCCCACAGTGTCAGTGGCACCATTAATATAGCCAATCCAGACCTTTGACATACCTGGACTTAAATGTACCAGAACAGCTCACTCGCTCCAGGAGTCACAGCTGTCACTTATTAGAGAGCTAGCAAAGGCAACTCTTAGTACTCACTTAAATTTGATGATCTGACAGAGTGTGCAGTCCTGGTATTTGCAGATCCTTGTCTGAGAGAGGTTTGTCTGTCCTGTCCTCAGTCTATTCCACACTGACAGAGCATTCCCCCATTGGATGTAACCCATCACCTGAAGGCGGCCTATAACCCACATAGTAATTACTATGCTGCTCTGTGTCCCGTGATGTACTCCAAGAAAAGGATTTTACAGGTAAGCTGTTATAAAAATCCAATTTTTTCAACCTAACTATGTAATTATGTAACTATGAAGGTAGGAGCTACTGTCTATACATTTTTTTCACCCACTTTATTCAATCTTGGTTTAGCACAGCTTTGTAGAGATAGACACCTTGGATCTTAAAATGCAATGAAGGAATGATGCTTTTTGTAAACCTATAATGTTTGCTCAACTACAACTTCATTGGAGCAACAAAAATTCAGAGTCATTTGATATCACCATCACCATTTTGTTGAGCAAAGTGGATAAGCTGAGTTAACTGAGCAGGCACCACATGTTTTGCTCTGGCTTTACTTATGATTAGAGAAGCATGTATCCATTTCAGGCATTTACAGTCGGTGCATAACACAAGAGAGTAGGACGTGTCCTTATACCTTGCGTTCAGTGTTGCCAACAACCCCCTCAATATGTGCATTGACAAGTGCCATTAAGCCAGTGAAAGAATCCCTGAGTAGAAATAATCAAGGGTCAGTATAGAACACAAATGAATATGCATGCTTTTCTGAGTCATATTTGATAAAATGTAAATGCAGCCTGGTACCTTTTGATTTACACTAGAATAACTAATGGATTAAGGGATTTAAGGAAACAATTGGGTTGCTCTTTTTCATAACATAAAAAACAATAAAATAGGCATGAAGAAATTATTCAATTTTGGTGGCATGAAGCTGTGCAGAAAATGTGACATATTTTGTAGTAAGATGTACGAAAAAAGCTTGTTTAGCAGTTTAAGTCTGGCACGTATAGTTTGTACTTAAGACCTGCTTTTAGTTGGTGATGCTCAGTAATCACTATTGATTTGCAGCTAACTGCAATATGTAAAACAAGCTAGCTTAATTAGCTACCCTACCTTGCACTGACAAAAGCAGAATTCTAAAACTGAACAAAGCATGATGAATAGATACAGGAGTTGGTGTACACTGGATTTACATCTTGCTATAAAAACAAGTATTAGTATAAAATGTATTCTGTGCTGTAAAGTGGAAATTTACCTTTTTAAAGTAAATGTAATTTGTAAGGGATAGGCCCTGAAAATTGGACACATTTGTTTATGATTTCACAAAAAATTATATCATTCATAAAATGATTCATAAAATATATATAAGCTCCTAGCTAATTTTCTTTGAGATGTTTTGTATTTTGTCATGATTTAACCTTAAATTTGGTACTCAGAGTGGAATAGGCTCCAGTTATCTGTATCAGGTGTGTGGAGCCAGGAGTTCTGCCCATCTTGTCAGTTGGCCAACCCCTGGTGATTTTGTCATTAGTTGGTTGGACAAGCCTTGCTGCAGATGGGATCTTTAGCCTCCCCCTTCCAGGGAGAAAGGCCCTTAGGTAGCCCCCCTCTAGGGAGAGAAGCTGTTGAGAAGGCTATATCCCTGGTTTGAGGCCCCAAGACTGATGTTCAGGTCTGGAGATTAGTACCTCTGTAAGAGAAGGCTGTTTGCTTGGTGTGTCTAGAGGCCCTATGATCTCTTGATGCTGAGACCCACCCACTGACTTCTAGCCTGAGAAACGGTCAGTGGTGGAGAGAGAGTCTATAGCTTCAACCAGAATGACTTAAAGTTGTTGTAACCCTAACAAAAAAATAATTATCCTGTTCCTTTAAAGCATGAATAACAGCACAGTGCTGTGTAATATGTCCCTTTCTATCATCAAAACAGTGGTTCTCAACCTCAGTTCTCAAGTACCCCCAACAGGCCATGTTTTGGGAATTTCTCTTAAATAAAGTAGCTGTCCAAAATACCAAATATCAAGCCATTAAAGCACCTGTGCAAGATAAAGCAAAACCTGCAAACATGGCTTGTTGGGGCTACTTAAGGATTGAGGTTGAGAACCACTGATCTAAAATACCTTGCTGATCCTGCCTGGTGCTGTCCCCCCCATAAACTGACCACGTTTATCATGGCTGCTGAACCATGATACAGTGGTCAGTTTACGTGCCTCAGTCAGCCTGCTGTCTCTCTTCTCGCCCCCTCCATGCCTGTCAGCAAGTCTCAGTGCCTGCCTCTCCCCTCCTGCTGCTGCTATAATAACTGTGTTTACTTAATAGAATCCCCTGTGTTGCATTAAGTTTTGTGCTCCAGTGTATGTGCTTTATAAAAAATATGTAGACTTATACTTTATTTCAGATTGCAGCTCAGCGCCCACGCGACTGCTGGCTGCTCTCCTCCTCTTCTCCCCTCCTCCTGGTTAACATCAGCAGGCGATTCTCAGCCCCTCCGGCCGTAGTTCTCAGATCAGGGAGGAGAGAGGTGGGCAGTCATGTGAGTGCCGGGAGGCGCTCTGAAATAAGGTATACAGCTACAAGTTTTTTTTATAAAGCACATACACTGGTGCACATAACTTAACCACTTCAATACCACTTATGCACCATCCCGCCCAGACCAATTTTTAGCTTTCAGCGCTCTCACACTTTGAATGACAATGTGAATGGATACATGCTACACTGTATCCAAACAAAATGTTTATCATTTTCTTCTCACAAATAGAGCTTTCTTTTGGTGGTATTTAATCACCACTGAGTTTTTTATTTTATGCGCTATAAGCGAAAAAAACTGCGAAAATTAAAAAAAAAACACACTTTTTTTTTGTTTCTAGCGTAAAATTTTGCGTAAGTCATTTTTCTTCAAAAATTTGTGCGTAAGTCTTTTTTCTTCATAAATTTGTGCCAGAATTTATACTGCTACATATCTTTGGTAAAAATAAGCCAAGTTAGTGTATATTATTTGATCTTTGTGAAAGTTATAGAGTCTACAAACTATGGTGCCAATCACTGAAAATTGATCACATCTGATCACACCTGATGTACTGAAGGCCTGTCTAATTTCTTGAGACACTAACAAGCCAGGAAAGTACAAATACCCCCCAAATGACCCCTTTTTGGAAAGTAGACAGTCCAAGGTATTTACTAAGAGGCATGATGAGTTTTTTGAAGTTGTAATTTTTTCCCACAATTCTTGGGAAAATTAAGATTTTTTTTTTTTTTTTTTTACACCAACTGGTCATATTAACAGGTTATTTCTCTCACACAGCATAATTGCAACTACACCCCAAAATACATTCCTCTACTCCTCCTGAGTATGGCGATACCACATGTGTGAGACTTTTACACAGCCTGGCCACATACAAAGACCCAACATTGAAGTAGCCCTTTCAGGCGTTCTACAAGCATAAATTACACATATCCTTTCTCAATCACCTATTACATTTTTGAAGGCCCTGGAGCACCAGGACAATGGAATTATCCACAAAATGACCCCATTTTGGAAAGCACACACCCCAACGTATAATCTATGAGGCATAATAAGTCTTTTGAATGGTTAATTTTTTTCAGAAGGTTTTGGAAAATGTGGAAAGAAAATGAAAATGCATTTTTTTTACACAAAGTTGTCCATTTATAAGATATTTCTAACACATAGCATGTACATAGCAAAAATGACACCCCAAAATACATTCCTCTACTCCTCCTGAGTATGGCGATACCACATGGTTGAGACTTTTACACAGCCTGGCCACATACAAAGGCCCAACAATGAAGTAGCACTTTCAGGCGTTCTACAAGCATAAATTGAACATCTAATTTTTCAACCACCTATTACATTTTTGAAGGCCCTGGAGCACCAGGACAATGGAATTGTCCACAAAATGAGCCCATTTTGGAAAGAAAACACCCCAAAGTATAATCTATGAGGCATAATGAGTCTTTTGAATGGTTCATTTTTTTCCAGAAGGTTTTGGAAAATGTGGAAAAAAATTAAAATGCATTTTTTTTTACACAAAGTTGTCCATTTATAAGATATTTTTAACATATAGCATGTACATAGCAAAAATGACACCCCAAAATACATTTTGCTCCTCCTCCTGAGTATGGCGATACCACATGTTTGAGACTTTTACACAGGAATGAGGTCAGTGACAGCAAAAGCAATAATCCAGGCAGCAGGCAGGAATACTGTCCATAGTTCGTAGAGGCAGAGATACTGTCAGCACAGCCAGAGCACAGTCAAAGCACAGCCAAAGCACAGCCAGAGCACAGCTAAAGCACAGGTCCAGGTAGCAGGCAGAGGTGTCCTGGCAGAAATACTGTCCAAAGTCAGTAGAGGCAGCAGGTAGATATCTGGTCAACACAGCCAAAGTATTGGTGCAAACAGCAGGAAGAAACATGGTCCATAATGTCATGGGTCATTACAGGCAGCAATATGGTCAGCACAGCCAAAGTATTGGTCCAGGCAGCAGGAAGGACCATCAAGCTTAGGGCCAGGGGGACAGGGGTAGAGGCTTCTCCCACCCAAATCGCTTTGAAGCCTCTGGGCAACCAGACCCTGTTCTGGGAGCACAGAAAACAAAAACAGTTTTTCTCTACTCAGAACGCTATTCTGAAGCCCTCACATATGTGAGACCCCTGTGTCCTAAAGTAAATGGCCATAAGATCAGTCCAAGTGGCAGGCAAAAACATAGTCGATTAACAGGCCAAGGTCGGTGCACGTGGAAGTCAGAAACATGGTTTAAATCGGCAGGCAGAGGCATCGTCGGTAAACAGGCTGTGGTTGGTGCACATGGAAGTTAGAAACGTGGTTTAAATCGGCAAGCAAAGACATTGTCGGTAAACAGGCCAGGGTCAGTTAATTAACATGTAAGGTAGTAACAGGGTAGCAGGCAAATGGGGAAATGGCAGTCTGTTAATAATAAGGGGAACTAATATTGGATGGATGTATGATAATTTTTGAAGCAATTGCCGATGTACAGGCCAGGTTGGGAGGGACATTCTGGACAATAATAGCTGGTATCTCTTCTTACTCCTCCTCTGCTGCATACACAGCATTTCTTCTGGCATCTTCTTCCAGATTCTGTGGGGGGAAGGCTAAAGGGATAGTGTGGCTCGTGAAGTCGTCTGACACTATCAGAGCGAATGCTTCCTGGGACGGGACCATCTTGGTAAATGAGGGCAGTGATGATATCTTCAATATACTTGAGATAGGTGATGTGTTGATTTTGAGTTGCTGTTTGGTAGCAGACAAACAAATTAAAAAGGGCCATGTGAAACAGGTGAAACGCAACTTTCTTGAACCAATAACGGGACTTTCTGGTTGATAAATAGGGCTGTAGCATCTGATCGTTTAAATCCTCCCCCCCATGTACATATTTTAGTCTTGGACACATTCGGGCTTTACAATGGAGCCGCGTCTTCTTTGGATCTCCACCATGGTGTCATTGTGGATGTTAGAGAGGATGTGGACAGCTTTCTTGTCCCTTCACTTCATGGCCAACACCACCTCATTCCTCATGAATGCCGATTCTCCGTTTTGCAATTTTTTTGTCAACAGATTTTGTGGGAATCCCTTCCATTTTTTTTTGAAGGTACTGCAGGCTGGGTTTTTTTTACTATAAAGATGACGAAAAAGGGGCATACTGGTTTAGTAGTTGTCGACATATACATGGTATCCTTTTTCAAACAGGGGGTATGCCAGCTCCCAGACAATTTTCCCACTGGTTCCAATATATGTGGGGCAATCACGGGGCTGGAGCTGGGAGTCTTTGCCTTCGTAGATCCGGAATGTGAAGATGTATCCAGTGGCTCGGTCACATAATTTATTTAATTTCAGCTCATACCTGGCTCTCTTGTTTGGTATATACTGCTTGAAGTGCAGTCGGCCAGTGAAAGGTATGAGGGACTCGTCCACACAAATTTTTTGGTCTGGGATGAAAACTTCTCTAAATTGCTGGGAAAAGGAATTGATTAGGTCGATTAATTTGTCGTGGTTTTGATGATCTCGGGGAGGGCACTGTGAATTGTCATTGAAGTGGACAAAACGCATAATCATCCAACACATGGATTATGCGTTTTCGACATGATTTCGAATTTCACGCGGAGCTCGCCGCCGGGAATACCGTTACCAGCGATCGGCTGTGACTTTGACACAGCCGATCGGGTGTTAAACAACCTATTACTTTGGCTGTTTACCGTGATTGGGGAAGCGCTGTGTCCGAGGGACACACGCCGCCCGCGATCGCCGTGCTGCGCATGCCCGCGCGCGCGCCGGCGTGTTATCCTGAGGACGTCATATGACGCCCTGTCAGCATAATGCAACCACTTCCCGGACGTCAATATACTATTGACCGGGCGGGAAGTGGTTAATGGAACACGCGATTCTATTACGATAACAAAGTGGCTTTACAAACACTTTTTAATGTTTGCACAGGGCTTATTCTATTCACTCCTACAGGGAAGCAAAGCACTGCTGCACTTCAAATTAATATTTAACTGCTCCATTATTACCTCAATCAATCTACCTATCTATCTATCTATCTATCTATCTACATGCCTATCATGAAAGCACTATATGTCCTTAAAGGCCAGTAAATGTCATGCCACAAATATAGATTCTGAAATTTTATTTTTATTTTTACAAGATTCCCAAGCTGTCAAAACTAAAAAGTTTTTGTAAATATAAACTGCTAAATACCTTTTCTCATCAGCAGTTAAATGAATAATAGAAAGGAAGTTGTATGAGGCAAGTGGCAGCTAAACAAGACAAAATATATATAGTGACTAAATTACTTTATATTTATATAAAAGAGGGTATAGAATCACACTCAGTATGCAGTACATTAAAAGCCACTACATAATGTAAATGTTGAAAGAAGTACAGTTCATAGACATATGAAAATGACATATAAAAACATATTCAGATAGTTCATGTACATACAACCTTAAAACCAAAATGGCAGCACATTCCAGTTAACAATGTATGGAGTGTGTACTCTGAGTAAGAGAATAGCAAATAATAAGGGGGTTGATAATTGCAAAGATGAATAACTAAAACGAGGTTGCCTCCATTTACGCATTTCGTGTAAAGACACTTCATCAGGAATGGATGGAGCCATGAGTCTGTAAAACAAATAAATATAGATACCGTTAAGTTCTGGTAAGAACTCCAGTATCAAGGAAAGGCAATGGAAATTGTTACAGTCTCGTTACTTACATGGGACTGAAAAACAGGGGTATGTAAAACTGTAACCGGGGGGAACACTGGAATGAGTCGTCTGATCCGTGGGCTGAGGAAGCCACACTGCACGCGGGGTGAACGCCCAAACACACTCCCCAGAAAGTTAGGTTCTCCATATGGTGTGGGTGGTAACACAAGGTAAGGCTCCAAGGGAGTCTGTGAAAGAAAGGGGGGTATGCTATACAGAGCTTGCGTATAATAATGATGGTGTGAACCAAGTGAAGACCAAATCCAGTGAGGAGATTTAAGTAAAAGGAGTAAAAGAGAACAAGATTATACCAATAGGCACCAAAGGACCATACCCAAGTGAATGAGGCTAAGGTACAAAGTGTATACGACAGTCATATAGATATGAACACCAGAACACGTGAAGAAACAAAAAATTGTGCACAGCAAAGAAGGGAATCAAAATGGACCAAGGTGATCACCCCATGGATATATGTAAGGTGACAGATTATGCAAAATGTAAAACATTACCATGGGTGCAGGTAAAAGCATAAACAGTAAGGCGTGCTTGGGGTCTCCAGCCCACCCGCGAGTAACCTCCAGCATCATGCTAGGCATCATGCATCAGAGGAGGAGAGGTGTCCACCTGATGGTGCTGAGAAGCTCCCCCTATGAATCAGCCGAAGTTCACATTTTGCGCAATCTGTCATCTGATACATCTATCCACGAGGTAATCACGGAAAGATACAATGGAAGAGGCGCCTCTGGGGGTAGAAGTAAAACAATTTATTCACAATTCACATGTACAGGCAACTCACATTTGTGAAGTCATCAGTAAGCGTGTGTATTAAAATAACCCATCGTGGGGGTGGTCATTAGGGATGGGCCCGGTGTTCGATTCGAACCCATGTTCGAATCGAACATCGGCAGTTCGTCCGCTCGTTGAAACCAGAATTCTGAGGGCCGTTCGCACCAAATTAGTGTGATACGAACGGTCCACAATGCACTGCGCCAGTCGCAGTGCATTGCTGGCTGATGATTGGCCAAGCATGCACTGTGACCCCACATGCTTGGCCAATCATAGAGCCAGCGGCGAGGAGAGCAATAATTAATTATAGCTCAGGGGGTTTAGTACACGCCCCACACTATATAAGGCCTCGTGTAATGGGTTCCGGCGTTAGGAACAGTGACAGACTGTACTGTACAGTGTACACACTATATGAGCTTGTGATTCATTTCTGTGTGGGGAATAGAGTAGGGAAAGAGGAAAAATAGGCAGGGATAGTTTATTCTTCTCAGTGCTGTTCTCTAATCTCTAATCCAGCCATCTGCAGGAGTTAGTGTGTGTGCGTGCTTTGTGAGTATAGCACAGCAGTAGCATACTAAACCACCTTACCCTGTATCTGCCCTTCTGCCCTGTTGTCATCTAAGGCAGCCATCTGCAGGAGTTAGTGTGTGTTGTGTGAGTATAGCACAGCACACTAAACCACCTCACCCTGTATCTGCCCTTCTGCCCTGTTGTCATCTAAGGCATCTGCAGGAGTTAGTGTGTGCGTGCTGTGTGAGTATAGCACAGCACACTAAACCACCTACCCTGTATCTGCCCTTCTGCCCTGTTGTCATCTAAGGCAGCCATCTGCAGGAGTTAGTGTGTGTGTGCTGTGTGACACTTGCACAGCACACTAAAACCACCTTACCCTGTATTTGCCCTTCTGCCCTGTTGTCATCTAATCCAGCCATCTGCGACATGACATTAAAGCCGCACGCAGTTTTAAATGGCTTCTTTTTTCCCTTTACAAATGTAATTTTGTGCAGGAACAGTTCAAAACACGGGAAACACATGCCACTTCACAGGCATACTTTAGACACCCCCCAGATACCATATTTAAAGGAATATTTCACTTTTTTTTTTCACTTTATGCATCATTAAAATGACTGCTCCCGAAAAAAACGTCTGTTTTTAAAACTTCTTTTTGCATTGATACATGTCCTCTGGGGCAGGACCCGGGCCCCCAAACCTGTTTTATGACAATAACATGCATATTGGCCGTTATAATTAGCACTTTAGATTTCGAACGTTTGCGTCGATTGTAACTAATAGGGTTCTAACGTTCGCGCAAACTTTAGGTCCGTTCGCAGGTTCTGGTGCGAACCGAACCCGGGGGTGTTCGGCTCATCCCTAGTGGTCATCAAGTCTGTTCCTGCATTATGGTAAAGCCAGCCGCGGTGGCGCACAAACTCAAAACGCAGCTTGAAGAAGGAGCGTGGCTGCCACGTCATTCGCAGCTCGTTTGCTCGAGAAACATGTCGCTTACCAGTGATGTCATCTCTCCTCGCCTGCCTTCCAACTGCGCCCCAAGCCTCGTTTTGAGTTTGTGCTCCATCGCAGCCGGCTTTACCATCCTACGCTGTCCGCAACGAGCAGTCAAGTGCCCAGCAAGCAGGAACAGACTAACGGACCTGATGACCACCCCCACGATGGGTTATTTTAATACACACGCTTACTGATGACTTCACAAATGTGAGTTGACTGTGCATGTGAATTGTGAATAAATAGTTGTACTTCTACACCAAGAGGCACCTCTCCCCTTGTATCTTTCTCAGATTCTTTGAAACTTGGTTTCGGTTCCCCCTTGAAGGCAGCCCTGAATGTGGACCCCTTAACATCATCTCTCCCTCCCTTCTTGGTCTTTGGACTTTTTATAATAGTACCATTTATTATGGACTCCTTTTTTATTACATTTATTACTTTCATGCATACTCTTTAATGCATTTTTATTTGAGTTTTTGAATGCTATGGGCTAAATATTGTTCCAGATTTTTGCACCTTTACTTGTATAAACAAGGTAATCACCTTGGTCCATTTGGATTCCCTTCTTTGCTGTGCACAATTTTTTGTTTCTTCACGTATTCTGGTGTTCATATCCATATGACTGTCGTACACACTTTGTACCTTAGCCTCATTCACTTGCATATGGTCCTTTGGTTCCTATTGGTATAATCTCGTTCTCTTTTACTCCTTTTACTTAAATCTCCTCACTGGATTTGGTTTTTACTTGGTTCACACCATCATTATTATACGCAAGCTCTGTATAGCATACCCCCCTTTCTTTTCACAGGCTTCCTTGGAGCCTTACCTTGTGTTACCACCCACACCATATGGAGAACCTAACTTTCTGGGGAGTGTGTTTGGGCGTTCGCCCCTTGTGCGGTGTGGCTTCCTCAGCCCACGGATCAGACGACTCATTCCATGTCCCCCCCCGTTGCAGTTTTACATACCCCTGTTTTTCTAGTACCATTGAAGCAACGAGACTGTAACAATTTCCATTGCCTTTCCTTCTTACTGGAGTTCTTACCAGAACTTACCGGTATCTATATTTATTTGTTTTACAGACTAATGGTTGCATCCATTCCTGATGAAGTGTCTTTACACGAAACGTGTAGATAGGATGCAGCCTTATTTTAGTTATTCATCTTTGTAATTATCAACCCCCTTATTATTTGCTATTCTCTTACACAGAGTACACACTCCATACATTGTTAACTGGAATGTGCTGCAATTTTGGTTTTAAGGTAGTATGTACATGAACTATCTGAATGAACTATCATTTTCATATGTCTATGAACTGTACTTATTTCAACATTTACATTATGTGGTGGCTTTTAATGTACTGAATACTGAGTGCTATTCTATACCCTCTTTTATGTGAATAAAGTCATTTAGTCACTATATATATATTGTCTTGTTTAGCTGGCACTTGCCTCATACAAAGTCCCAACTTCCTTTCTATTATTAATTTGAATCAGGGACGGAGGCACATATTATCATATGTATACCTCATTTTAAAGTCCCAAACCTTTCCCCTTCTTTTTGTTACTCATCAGCAGTTATAACTGTATTGTGACTTCTATCAGTGTCCAGCAGAGCACTGGTAAATCTAAAGAGTTTTCATTCTCCTCTGACTGTCCTATAAAGCTGCAGGACCCATGACCCTCTGTCTGGACAGTGCTGATTGGCCCTGTGCTGATCACATGCACTCTGCTAAGAAAAAATAACTCTCTAGCAATACACACCAAACTGAGCATGTGCATCTTGCCATCAAAGGAGATGGTTTGAGGACTGTGGAAGAAGGGGAGGATCAGAGAAAACTGCTTTTTACACAATGCAGAGAATTAACTCCTTAGGTTCCACAACAAGTATAACAAGCATGCATTACCGCATATACAGACAGATTTTAATGCTATGGGTTTAGTAGCACCTTAACCACTTTCAGACCGGACCAATTTGCAGCCAAAGGACCAGGCCCCTTTTTGCGATTCGGCACTGCGTCGCTTTAACTGACAATTGCGCGGTCGTGCGACGTGGCTCCCAAACAAAATTGACGTCTTTTTTTTCCCACAAATAGAGCTTTCTTTTGGTGGTATTTGATCGCCCCTGCGGTTTTTATTTTTTGCGCTATAAACAAAAATAGAGCGACAATTTTGAAAAAAATGCATTATTTTTTATTTTTTGCTATAATAAATATCCCCAAAAAATATATAAAAAAACATTTTTTTTCCTCAGTTTAGGCCGATACATATTCTTCTACATATTTTTGGTAAAAAAAATCGCAATAAGCGATTATTGATCGGTTTGCGCAGAAGTTATAGCGTTTACAAGATAGGGGATAGTTTTATAGCATTTTTATTAATAATTTTTTTTTTATTATTAATGGCGGAGATCTGCGATTTTTTTTGTGACTGCGACATTATGGCGGACACATCGGACATTTTTGACACATTTTTGGGACCATTGTCATTTATACAGCAATTAATGCATTTAAATGCATTGATTTCTGTATAAATGACACTGGCAGTTTAGGGGTTAACCACAAGGGGGCAGTGAAAGAGTTAAGTATGCCTAGGGGTGTGTTTTTTTACTGTGGGGGGGGCGTGGCTGTCAGCTAGTGAATGCTGATCTCTGCTCCAATCACAGGGAGCAGAGATCGGCGTCACTAGTTGCTAGGCAGAACGGGGAGATGCTGTTTATCTCTGCATCTCCCCGTTCAGCCGCTCCGTGAGACGATCGCGGGAGTCCCCGCGGCGATCGAGTCCACGGGGACTGCGGCCGGACTCACGGGGGTCCCGACCGGCGCGGGAGCGCGCCGCTCCCGGCGCGCTCCCGATGGCACGGACAGGCTAAAGGAGGGACGTATATATACGCCCTCCTGCCTGTACGTGCCATTCTGTCGACGTATATCGTCGTGCGCCGGTCGGCAAGTGGTTAAAGTGTTACTAAACCCAATAATATGAAAATAGTTGATCCGCCCCCTACAGTTCTCGCCGCTTATAAATCTTCTTTTTACTTTAAAATACTGCCACTATATGCCTTTTGGATGATCTGTATACCACGGTTACATGATAAATTGCACAGCTTCTCCAGTGCTGAGAGTTCAAGTAGTAAGAGATTTCCACCACAGCCTGTATTCACGCGCACATATGTGATGTCAATATCATGTGACCTGGCTAGCTCTGAGAACAAGTAAATGTTCTCTCCAGCATAAAAGACACAACTGATCATGTGAAGGTTGGCTACTCTGCCTGTGTTAGCTGGCCTTCCCCAGATAGGCAGTGCAAGGGGAAGGATCTGTGCATACAGGATAAAACAGCCTTTTTACCCAATGCAGAGGATTAACCTCTTAAAGCGGAGTTCAAACTACAAACTATTTTTTTTTTTAAACCTTTCAAAAGCATTTAATAAGGCATTGTAACACTCATGTCGTCTATTAAAATTCTCTACCGATGTCCGGTTTTATCTGTTTTAATAACTTTGATCTTGTTGTTCTGTACGTTCTCATTTTTCTTGTGGGCATGTGAAGCCCACACGCATCCTGTTCCGTAATATGGTGCTGCTGCTGGACCAGCATGCACCGCCCCGTTCTCGTGCATGCGAAGTAATGCGCCGTAGCGTAGCGGCGCTGTAAAGTATACAGTTTGCCATAACAACGGGCGGCGGCGTCTGAAGTGCCCGCCCCGTTGTTATGGCAACCTAGCCCTTGGTGCAGCCCACTGACTCCTGACACGCGGAGCAGTAGCGAGTGGAGGCGTCTAGGGAAGTCACGTCAGGAGCCGAGGTGATGAAGGAGGCAGATTTCGAGGGACCACATAGCAACAGGCATAAAAAGGTAAGTAAAACATTTTTTTCTCCAACTGTTTTTTTTTTTTTTTTTCATTTCATGCACATTAATTACATTTTTTATTTTTTTTGGGTGGAGCTCCACTTTAAGTTCCACAGTGAGTATAACAAGCATGCTATTCTGCATATACAGACTGATTTTACTGTTACTGTTGTGGGTTTAGTAAAACTTTAAGCTAATGGTGATGATAATAGCCTAGGAACCTTCAGGCTTTAAACAAGTCAGCAGTGGTGCCATACTGTACCTCTCTCATGATGGGTGCCATTTAAACATTGACACCTTCACTCTTTAAAAATATCAATGTTAGGTTAGTACAAAACACTGACTTTAGCCTGCATTGTAAGAATATTTTTGCATTTGGTCCATTAGAATTGTAACAGCACAGTCTATAAATGTTGTTAATATTAAAGTGATTGTAAGGTCTCGTTCTTTTTCTATAATAATACCAAACATGTTATACTTACCTGCCCTATGCAGTGGATTTGCACAGAACAGCCCGGATCCTCCTCTTTTTGGGTTCCTCTCTGTGCTCCTGGCCCCTCCCTCCTGTTCAGTGCCTCCACAGCAAGCATCTTACTATGGGAGCAAAGGGGATTATAACAGTGCTGAAAAATATGTACGTTACAGAAAATATATAAATGCGGTACAAAAAATTATCAATAAAGTAAAAGCACCATAACAGCAAAGACAGGAAACTCAATTATGCAGTCCCAAACACCATATTCTGGATCCAGGTGTATAAGTCACCCAATTAGGATAATGGTGATATATAGGACTAGCAAACAGATTGAAGCTGTTAGAAAGATCAAACCACCTGGAAAGCAAGATACATAAAGGGATATAAGAAGACCCCGAGCAGCCAAGAATGGGGATTAATACATTTGCCTACCATTAGACTAACAGCATTAGTCATGGGTGCCCCTGGAAGCCAGCAGAATATAAGCTGGGTGAGCTGGCTTTATAGTCCCCCACCCGATCGGCGTCTGACGTCACTGATCGGGAGCGGACAGAGAAAGCCTTTGCGCATTTGCACGCCTCGGTACGCCACTGAAAATGTCATGTCATGACTGGAATGTCACATGACGCAGATCAAGTCGATGGGGAAAGGCTGCCTATCGGTCATAGGCCGATGTTTCAGCTAGACATGCCCATTGAGAAGGCAGTTGGAATAAGCCGAACGATCAGAATGGAATAAAGGGGACCACTGCAGGGACGAAGGCAATAAGCGGGCTGGTACTCAATTAGAGATACCGCCCTTGGGGGTCCATACAGCCAACAGCAGCGCATATACTAAGATCAATATGAGGGGACCAAGGCGCCAAAGCAACATCACCTTTATTCCATTCTGATCGTTCGGCTTATTCCAGCTGCCTTCTCGACGAGTGTCTCTAGCTGAAACATCAGCCCTTTGGCCGATAGGCAGCCTTTCCCCATCGACTAGATCTGTGTCATGTGACATTCCAGTCACATGATGCGGGTGTCATCTCGCATGGCACTATGGGCTTTGTAGGCCCATGGAACCGAGGTGGGCGCATGCGCAAATACTTTTTTCTGTCCACTCCCGATTGGTGACGTCAGACGCCGATCGGGTGGGGGGCCTATAAAGCCACCTCGCCCAGCTTCCATTCTGCTGGCTTCCAGGGGCGCCCATGACTGATGCTGTTAGTCTAATAGTAGGCAACTTTATTAATCCCTATTCTTGGCTTCTTTTTGGCCGCACAGGCTCTTCTTATATCCCTTCATTTATCTTGTTTCCCAGGTGGTTTGATCTTTCTAACAGCAGACTTCAATCAGTTTGCTGGTACTATATATCACCATTATCCTAATCTACTGACTTATACACCTGGATCCGGGATATGGAGTTTGGGACTGCATAGGTGAGTTTCCTGTCTTTGCTGTCACAGTGCTTTTACTTTATTGATCATTTTTTGTACCGCATTGCTGTTCACACTAATGTCTTTTCTCCTTATTTTTCTTCTTTTTCTTATCTTACCAGCCCGTTATCATCTTATGGTAATTGATTCACCAATATTTTTACCATCATTTTTTGGCCAATATTGACACTTCTCGGTGCCCCTGCATTTATATTGATTTTAATACCATAAAATTGGGATATCATTTATCCCAATGACTGTTTTCTTGCATCACACTGATATAATTATTTCTTCTTAATATGCTAGGTCTTCATCAGCCCCCTGCAGCCATATCAGTTGCGGTGCCTTTCTGTTGATTTTTCTGGGGGGGGGGGTCTCGGTGCTATATCCGCCATCAGGGATATCAGGGTAGGTATCAGGGTATGCAGGGTTTACCAGCCATGGGGAGCCATTCATAGCCATGCCATGCTTCCAGTATTTATAAAACATGTTAAATGTTCTATATACATATATCAATTATCATTAAGATGTAACTTTTGTGTCTTTTTCTGCTTCTTCATTCAGAATCCATATATTTGTACAGGTTAACAAAACTATTTCCCCTGAAGAAGCCAATGCTTGGCGAAACATGTAGGGACCTATTGCCTGTAAACTTTTATTAGCCAGTTAACATCTTGGCTTGTTTACCTGTTTTGCAATTGTCTACGCACCTATGTATGTATTTTGTGTTTTAACTTTTGTATCAAATAAAATTTAAACCTTTTTACGTATTTTCTGTAATGTACATGTTTTTTGGCACCGTTATAATCCCCTTTTCCTATCCCTTCTCGATTTTTTAAATAATATTTGGGATGAGGTGCCTTACATTTTGAGGACTTTCCAGCCATTCTCCATTTCTTTTACTGTGGGTGCACCTGAGCCGAGTCACAACTCTCCGTGTCCATTCAGACACGGAGCCGCTGCCTGGCCCCACCCCTCTCTCTCCTGATTGACAGCAGCGGGAGCCAATAGCGCCAATCAGAAGGGAGAGTCTCAGAAGACCGATACACTCGTGGACATCTCTGGACAGAGATGGGGCTCAGGTAACTATTAGGAGGGCTGTGGGCGGCTGCTGCACACACAAGGCTTTTTATCTGAATGCATAATGCATTCAGATAAAAAACCTTCTGACTTTGTGACCCCTTTAAGGGTTAACTCCTGCTAGCACAATTTCTGTTAGGTAACAGTAAAAATGTTCCACCAATTTAAGCAGTTTTTTTTAGTTACCTGAAATAACTCTAATTAGTTTAAATGGCTCACTTGCCAGACATGAAGCAGCTGTCAGTACAGATCTGCTCCGCATACGTCATATGGATGTATCTTTGAATCTTATCATCAAAAAATAATATATTGTTCCATTTTTTTTTTTTTCATTCTCTTGAAGTTCTCCTTTCTCTGACTGGCAGAATAATAGCTTACCCAAATCCACAACTGCCTACAGCAATCCAAATTTATCCTACACTTTTCTCTGGCAGGAAAAGAAAGAGGAGTTACAGTCAGAGATGTGAGTAGGTCTTGCTGTCATGAAGAAAGTATTCAGCTGATTATTGACATGACAAAAACAAATGGTATTAAAAATAATCCACCCCTATTTCAATACCCACCACTGCGCCTCAATATACCACATATCTATGCTATAGCTGCCAATTGAAATATAGAAATGTAAACGTATTTTCAACCTTCAATGTGCAAAACAAAGGAAAAAATATTGTCGCTTGACAATCTGTAAGGCCAGACTGGCTAAAAACTAAAAATACAAAATAAGTGCGTGTAATAAATATATAATTATATCACCCTGTGACATGTGACCAAAGTAAATGTGCCAAATAATTATATATAGGAAACAAATAGATAAATCAAAAAGTCCATATAGTGTCCAAAATGTCTTTTGAAGTGATCTTAATGTGTCTTCTTAATCCTTTCACCACACCAGTGACAGGTGACTCCTCTCCCTTAGGAAATGCACTCACCGACTCCCAATGCCTGCACTTTCGTACCAGGCTTAAGCGCTTTGAAACCACATATAGAGATGGCAAAACGATCCACAAATTATCAGCTGTGTATATCCAGAACATTCACCACAATGTCATGTACGGTACTCTGGCCGTACATAAAGAACCTCTCCTGAGCCACTTCGCTTTTCCCACCTTATCCTGCTAGCAAGGACCCGGTTCTTGCTGAAGGACATCTGGCGGGATTTCTGTTTCTTCCACCATTGGCTGCCTCTGGTTGTCACTTCTGTCTCTTCTCTTTCAAGGCTAGAAGACTCCTTTTCTCCTAACTCCTGTCTGTGGTTACCTATTCCCAGGTGTTCTATGATGATCTGTTAAGCTCACATTGGGAGTGTGAACACAGAAAGGAGTTAGGAGAAAAGGAATATTTTAACCTTGAAAGAGAAGAGACAGAAGTGACAACCAGAGGCAGCCAATGGTGGAAGAATCAGAAATCCCGCCAGATGTCCTTCAGCAAGAACCGGAAAAGCGGAGTGGCTCAGAAGAGGTTCTTCATGTACGGCACAGGAGTTAGGAGATGACCCTCAGGCTGTATCATACAAAGCTGGAACTACCATGATTCACCGAAAATAAAACCTATGTTAATTTTCTAGAATGGCTGCAATATAAGCCCTACCCCCTAAAATAAGCCCTAGTTAAAGTCCTTGTAAAATCATGTAATCCACACTGAAAAAGGATTATGTCCAGCGTGTGTCTTTATGTAACATTATTGTAGAAAATATCTAATTTACAGTGCCGCTGGGCACTCATGTGTCCTCCTCTCCTACCAGCCGACGTCACCTGCCCCACCCTCTGCAGTGCTCGGAGCGGAGCTGACCTCAGCGGAGGTTTTCTGGGCATCTCCTTCAGCAGTGCTTGGAGTGGGGAAGAAGAGCTCTGGCGGGTCATGTGTGCGCCCAGAGGTGCTGTAAATAAGGTATTTTCTACAATGTTACATAAAGACACACACTGGACTTTATATAATCCCTTTACAGAGCAGATGAAATTAATTTACAAGGATTTTAACTAGGGTTTAGTTTGAGGATTACAGAGATGCTGACTCCTGAGCTGACAGTGAGGGAGAGGGGGAGAGAAGACAGGGGACAAATAAGACATCCCTTGAAAATAAGCCCTAGTGCATTTTTTGTAGCCCAAATTAATATAAGACACTGTCTTATTTTCGGGGAAACACGGTAGTGCTCTGAAGCTACTCACTGGATAACACATCAGACATCAACAGCTACTGGAGTATCTTGCAGTGAAAGGGCTTACTGTGTTGGAATGGCAATGGATTTGAGGGCTCTGTCCTTTTCTCAAGCCTCTGGAGGCTTGATAAAAGGGGAATTAATCTCCAGGTTGTCCTTACACACTGCTGACGATACCTATGTGTGCCCACAGATGCTTACTGTTCTGTATGTAAGTTTTTGCTTATTTTTTCATGAAATATTTGGTTTAATACATGCCTGAGTTCTCCTTGTGTATATCCTATTGGCACCTACCTCACAGACTACCTATCAGTGTGGTTGAAGAGAAGTT
Organism: Lithobates sylvaticus; assembly: GCA_028564925.1. Taxonomy (NCBI): domain Eukaryota; kingdom Metazoa; phylum Chordata; class Amphibia; order Anura; family Ranidae; genus Lithobates; species Lithobates sylvaticus. The sequence goes on from CM053026.1 coordinate 248,469,552, forward strand.
TAGCAAGATTATGGTACTTTGTTACACAAAGTTTCCACATTGCTGTTTCTCAACTGCTGTCTTCTAACCAAGCTCTACAGAGACTTATAGTCTGGTACACCAAAATCCCCTATTAGTGGCCCTTGTGTGAAGTGAGAAGCATAGAATGAGGTTTGGGACTTTTCATGTACTTCCTTGGGTTAATAACCACTGAGCCGACACGTTATATAAAATCATTTGTACTTTATTTAGAACATTATTCAAATTTTTAAAAGAAAGGGGTTTATTTTATAAAAACAAGTTAATAAACTGCTTGTCCAGGGTGATGTAATCCTGGATCCAAGATCCCGGATTCAAGATTTAAAAAGATATACAAAACCGGTTCTTGAATCCAGGATTACATCACCCAGGACAATCAATTTGTTAACTTGTTTTATGGAATAAACCCCTTTCTTTTAACTACTTAAGGACCGGAAGGTTTTACCCCCTTAAAGACAAGGCCATTTTTTTGCGATACGGCACTGTTACTTTAACTGACAATTGCGCAGTCGTGCAACGTTGTACCCAAATACATTTTTTTCCCCACAAATAGAGCTTTCTTTTGGTGGTATTTGATCATCTCTGCGATTTTTTTTTTTTGCGCTAGAAACCAAAAAAGACTGACATTTAAAAAAAAAAAAAAAAACAACAATATTTTTTACTTTCTGCTATAAAACATATTCAATAATTAATTTTTTTAAAATGTCTTCATCAGTTTAGCCCAATATGTATTCTGCTGTGTATTTTTGGTAAAAAAATCCCAATAAGCGCATATTGATTGGTTTGCACAAAAGTTATATTGTCTACAAAATAGGAGATAGATTTATGGCATTTTTATTAATTTTTTTACTAGTAATGGTGACGATCAGTGATTTTTAGTGGGACTGCAACATAGCGGCGAACAGATCGGACACCTAACTGCCACTTTTGACACTTTTTTGGGAATCAGTGACATTATTACAGTGATCAGTGCTAAAAATATGCACTGACACTGTATAAATCACATTGGCAGGGAAGGGGTTAACATCAGGAGCGATCAAAGGGTTGAGTGTGTTTCCTGTTTGTGCTTTCTTACTATGGGGGGATGGGCTCACTGAATGGACACAGTGATCCATGTTCCTGATTAGCAGGAACACAAGATCACAGTGTCCAGGCAGTCTGCCTTGTTTACATTGGCAGACTGCCATTCTATATCTTTGGGGAACGATTGGAGGACATCGCGTCCGCCGGACCCACTGATTGGCTCCCCCTATGGCCAATGGATGCACCGCCCAGTGGCTATTGCACGGAACGATGTATGGGTATGTCGTTTCGCGCAGCCACGCCACCTTTCTGCAATTTAACTGTGGTGGGTGGTCGGCAAGTGGTTAAGAATTGTATAATGTTCTAAATAAAGTACAAATTATTTTATAGAACATGTTGGCTCAGTGGTTATTAACCCAAGGATGTAAATGAAAAGTTCCAAAACGTATTCAGATTTTTATAATTGTCTCTCAAGAGATAGTACTCCCTAATGCGTACTGATTCACACTCTACCCCCACACACAATAGGTTTCAGCATAGAGTGAGGCTCACCCCAGAAGTATACTTCTTAGAGGCTTATCTTACAGGGCTTCGCAGGCTGCAGAGCCTTGGATGAGTAGTTTCTGCTTCAGGGTGCTGTTTGTGTAAGGAGGAGCCCAGTCTATGGATGGTTGCATCTCCCCATCACTCCTGACACACTTCCCTCTCTTTGCTTTCTATTGAAGAGGCAGCAGGCTGTAAACATGCCCTCTGTCCACCTGTCATCCAGTCACAGCAAGGAGACAAGTTGGATCAAACTTTTCAGCATTTCAAAACAGCAACGAAAAGACTTGCTGGATATTAGAAGGGCCACTGATATGTCAATTGTCAGGGGCCACAGGGAAGTCCCACTCTGCACAGCACTAAAAAAATCTACCTGTATATCACTGAGTGGGCTGTTTACATCTAGGTATTGTGGTTTACCTGAGAACATTTCTACATAATCTAACAAAATAACTGCTCACACACTGATTATAATTATTGTATTATATTTTTCTACTAAAGCCCCATACAGACGATCAGAAATTCTACCAGCAAAGGTCATATGTGAGCTTTTGGTCAGAAATTCCGACCATGTGTATGCTCCATCAGACTTTTGCTGGCAGAATTCCAGCCAGCAAAAGATTGAGAACAGGTTCTCTATTTTCGGTCATAAAAAGTTCCGATCGGAAATTCCGATCGTCTGTACAAATTTCAACGCGCAAAATTCCTACACATGCTCGGAAACAATTTGACGCATGCTCTGAAGCATTGAACTTCATTTTCTCAGCTCGTCAGTGTTGTACGTCACCGCGTTCTTGATGGTCGAAAGTTCAGAGAACTTTTGTGTGACCGTGTGTATACAAGCCAAGCTTGAGCGGAATTCCGTTTGAAAAAATATCCAAGTTTTTTCCGGCGGAAAATCCGCTCGTGTGCACGGGCATTACAGTTTTACCAATAATAATAATTACTAATAATTGATTGGTTTTAATTTTAGCATTACAACTGTTGGGTCTTTTGTATAGGTTATAATAATAGTATAAGTTGCATTTCTCAATAGGACTTGTACAAATTTTGTAATATACAAGTAATGAGTATACTGTGTATAGGATTAATGGTTCTGTGTTATTGTTATGATTTCCATTGGATATTTGATATTCAAAGTGGTGTATTGTACCTTTGTACGGTTCAAGAACAAGCCTGCAGGTCCCCCCCCCCCCCAAGTATCTTGCTATGGGGGCACACAGATAAGAGGAATAGCCTGGAGCACTGACGGAGGACCCCCGGAGGAGGACATTACAGGCTTCTCTGTGCAAAACCATTGCACAGAGCAGGTAAATATAACATGTTTGTTATTTTAATTAAAACATTTGAGCGTTTACAATCACTTCAATTATTTTCCTAGTAATTACCTATAAACTTTTGAAATTGAGAAAGGGTGTTGACACCTGAAACTGTCATAAAATTTTGTTCGCATTGCATTAATTAGTGATGTCCTTTGAAATGTCACGTTCCTTTTTTCTCTGGTTAATTGTTCAAGGCAATATTTGGAGTTCCCCTGACTTATAGTCTGATTACCGAATTTAAAATAAATTTTACTGTATTTTATTCTTATTAGGGCAGGGAAGCTTTTTGAAAATTTTTACCAGGTCTTGGTCTCACAAAGCTTGAAAACCGCTGGTCTAATGACATTCAGCACCCTCAGACAGTCTTCTTGTACCATTTTCAAAAGGGATAGAAATCAGACACATGGAGAAACCTTCTTAAATTGTTATTCTTTCCTGAGACATAAGCTGAGGGATTATTTGTGTGTCCCCTCCACCTACAAGAGGGGCACTTGTCATGACCAAAAAAACATTGTTAGGCTTCATGTACACAGGATTTGTGAAAACCTCTTCTGAATGCTGGAACCTGGCAGCTAGTAACCGATGGTTAAAAACATCAGTTTTGCCACTTTTACATGGCACGTTTATGCGCATTTGCGTTTAGAAGCGTTTTTTTTTACAGATAACCTCAGTAGACCCTCCCAATTGTCCACAATGCTATCGGTTATCTGCTATCTGATGTCTACAGTATAGACATAAGTTGAAGGGTAATGCATAACTAATACAGGTGAACTAAAGTATATCTAAAGTCATTTTTTTTATATTTTTGATAGAGTAATGAATAGTTGAACCCCAACCAGCCCACACCCAATCTTTTTTTTGTGCTCTCTGTGCAAACTGAGGAGTCATTCCTTTTTTTCCTGTCCCGAGACATATCAAGATACAAGAGGAATGACATTTGTCGCTGGAACTGGTCTTCCCAGTGGATGATATCTCCTTACCTCTTGTTCTGGTGGGAAAGATTCCATTGCTTTTAACCTTGGTGACAATGGTTGCAGTAGGGACATAGGTAGTAATGCAAACCCCTCCCTATTATACAAAATGTTTTGGCTATAGAAACACTTTATAGCTAAATATATTGTTATCGTCATGATGAAACTCCAAAATCATAAAGGCTGTGCATGTGGTACATGTTTGGACTAGTTGTCAATTATATGATTCAAAATTTGTAGTCCAGTGTATCATACTTTACATGATTACCTTGATTCAAGCTCACAGGAGGAATAAGGTTCTGTATAATATCAGAGCTAAGCTGATTGATGTTGATTCATTGTACAACAGCAAGAAAACTAAGAGCCATCGAAGAACCATACAAGACAAAATGATTCAAGTAATTGTACCTGTCTTTTTCAGCCAAAATGAACTTCTCAAAATGCAAGTGCAATTTCTGTCCTCCCGGTGCATCAATCGTCCATGCACAGAAGAGATTGTTGCTATAGTTACTTGGAAAGTTTGGGGAAAGTACTCGTCCAACAGTGGCATTTTGTATTCTTCCTCCACATGGGGCTAAAAGCATAATGAAACGATACTTATGATGTACATTGTTAGGAAATAAAACCCAAAAACATGGATATCTCAAGGTGGAACGTAAGGCATGCAGCTAAAGATACTATCAAAATACATGTATGCTTACCAGGTTTCCCGGCAAAAGACTTATCCAATTATAAATTATTATACAATCTTGTTAACACATCTCTGCCACACCACGGAACCAAGAAGATGTTATTTGTATACAACTATATATATAGATATATATATATATATATCTATATATGTATGAAAAATGGCTGTGCCCCACAGAAACATTGCATTTCAAATAAACTCGTTGTGCTTCTACACTGATTCTGCTGAAGACTCCTACAAGTTTCCGATTATAATACATTCATTTTTTTTTGTTTGTTTTTATATACAGTATACCAGACCAAATAGGGGATGCAGCAATAAATCTGTCTTTGCAAAACCCACTATGGTTTCATGCAAGTATTCTAAATAGAAAGGTACAGACCACCGATTTTGGCATCTTAATCCTTCCTCAGTTATATATTATCAAAGATAAAACATGTGATTCCGCTGATTCCAAACATGTTTCTACACCTAGTCTATAAGATAAGGGTTATCACTGAGGTAAGGTACTTTTACGGTTAGCCTTAGGGTCAGATTTATCATGAATGTATTCTGGAACAGGTCTAGACATTTTTAAAGACCATTGCATGCTTAAGAACAGCAAAAAACACCTTATACCCCATCTCTATTGACTTCATTAAATAATTTTGTGGAGGTGTTCTAATTATTGCCTACATTTCAGAAAATTATGCTCATCCCTACTGTCAAGTTCTGATTTTCCAAGTAGTGCCATCCTTCATTTCTTTACAAACTATGTTTTAATTCTAATGAATGTTTCTATCTGTGGCTTACAGCTTCCTGGACAGTTCAGTGTATTTATGTGAAATGTCTTAGTAGTTGCAAGGTAAACAGGTTGAACAGGCCAACCCAAAATGTTTTTTGTTCAGACACAACTTGTAGTTTTCTGGGAATTCTAAGTAATTCTTTAGTCATATGGGGATATAATAATGGCATGCCTCAGTTTCTAAGGAAACCTCCAGAGGACCTCTCCAAACAGATGTCAAACTGGCTCCAATATAATAGAATAACTGCTCCCCTCTGAGATGCTCCCAGACTGCCAATATCCTTACCTACTGTTTCAGGAAAGCCCAGAAACTGCATCCACAGTCTCATTGTTTTGTTCATTACCCATAATTCATCACTCTAAATGAAGACAGGTATGTACAGGTATGTACAGCAGATTGCCCAGTACACTTCTCCACCATAGTATCATACAATGTCAGTAAAAGTGGAGCTATCTTCCGAATCCACATTTTAACTTCACACTCCCTCTTTCCATAACTTGTGAACAGCACGTCCATGCAACTAGACACTCTCACAGAGCAGTATTTCTCTATGATGTCATAGAATACTCCATGGACTATGCTGGTTCTAGATAATAATATTAATCATAATAACATAATCTGACAGGTTTTACAGTCACTGCATGTTCTTTTTTCCTACTCAGGATATGGTTTTATATGTAATCACTTAATTGTTTCTGCTTCATAATCCTTTCCAGCTTCCAGCTTAGTTGGAGAAGTTGGACAATTAAAAAGTTGATTTGCAAGCCATCTTTATTTATTTATTTTAAATTACTATATTCAAAGTGCTTTATTTGCTTGTTTGTGTCTAGTGCGGGAGGATTTAAATGTTTGTACAGTATTTACTGTACTTTCCATGAGGTTGGTATAGCCTGCCTATACATTATTAAGTTGTATCTTCACCTTTTGTGCACTTAAGCCTTGTACACATGATCGGATTTTCCGACGGGAATTGTGTGATGAGAGGCTGTTGGCGGAAAATCCGACCGTCTGTACGCTCCATCGGACAAATGTTGTCGGATTATTCCGTGGACAAATGTTGGATGGCAGGCTTTAAAATTTTCTGCGAAGTACAAAGTACAAAGTACAAACACGCATGCTCGGAAGCAAGGACGAGCTGGAAGCGGTCGGTCTTGTAAACTAGTGTTCGTAATGGAGAAATAACATTCGTGACGTGGCAAATTATGAAATCTCGAAATGCAGAGCACATTCTCTTCTTCTTTAATGGGATAATAATGAAGCTGCTTTGCTGGTGATACTGATGCAGTTCTGCCAAATTTTTTTCACAAATGTTAATTCTCCATTACGAACGCTAATTTGCAAGACCGACCACTTCCAGCTTGTCCTTGCTTCCGAGCATGCGTGTTTGTACTTTGGACTTTTGTCCAAATTTTAAAGCCAGCCATCCAACATTTGTCCACGGAAAATCCGACAACAATTGTCCAAATGGAGCATACAAATGGTCAGATTTTCCGCCAACAGCCTGTCATCACACAATTCCCGTCAGAAAATCTGATCGTGTGTACGAGGCTTTACACTCAATTTGTAACCTCCCTTATGGTGGCAGGTGCACGTCAATGCAATTAAAGATAGAAAACTACAAATCTAAATGTATATTGCAGAGTTAACATGCAGGCATTTCTTTGTTATATCTATCAAATGTAAGAAAGTATTTTGTTTGTTTGTTTTTGTAATTATTGAAATTAATAGTGTTAATAAAATTACAGAATTGGTATTTTAACAACATCTTTGCCAAGCTCTTTTATTTCTCGTTAGGTATGTGCATGAAGTGCCAAAGTATTTAACTGATATTAAAGGAAACTTTCTGTAGAACGTTTTTTAACTGGATGACATAAGCAGTGGTTCATTTGTTTTCATTTCAATGTCTTAAGAAATGATAGATAATATTTACTCAATTATTTTAGTATTTTAGTTAGATCTTTTTGAACATAACTTTGTGAAAGCAATTTCAGTATTTTTTCAAAATGTTAATTTTATGATTATATGTACAGTAACATTTATATGTGCCCCCCCCCCCCCCCCCAGGGTGCTAATGCAACCAAGGAATCCTGTTTATGCACAGATTTTTAGAAGCGTTTATAGCAGTGTGCACTGTGTTAACATGAATTCACACGCATTTACTGCTTGTTCTCATATAAATGCTGCTTGAGAGAAAATGACAGGAAGCACCATACTGTTTGAGAATGTGCAAGTCATGCAAGCAATATTATTACCAGATAAAATTATAGGCTAGGAGGCTAGGTGCTGCCACCCCTCGGGTGTTTGAGAAAGTCAGATAGGGGTCTGTTAAAAGGGACACTGGCTGTTGTCCTGAAGAGCTTAGTCCACCCAATCCTCTTATAAGGGACTCTGCTCTGGTAGCTCTAAAGAAAGGAGTGTGCGTTAAACAACTACTACTTCAAAGCTAAGTCCATTGTTTGTTGCAAGCAAGAAACTTTACCATAGCTTTTTTCTACAGAAAGAATACATAGCCCTCAACTTGTACATAGTTCTTGTTTTTGGAGTATCCCATTCAATTTCCTCAACCCTATCTAAGTTCTCCAAAAATAAAAAACACAAAAACAACACCCCCTAGACTGGTTATTGAAGAAATGTGTGACTGAGCTTGTGTCCCTGGTTGTGGGGCAAACATCTGGGGAAGACCTGGGCAATATATTCTTGTGTTTCCTGTGGGAGTAGCGCTACCGTTACATGATTGGGAAAAGTTATGTTTGACTGTACTGCTAAAAACACAAAATCTAGGTGAGGAAACTCTTGAAAACTAGCTTGTGGACTTCCCATTTGTTCCTGTGTATGCTGTGGGGTTATCTCCTACCATGGCATACCTTTGTTGTTGATTTCCCAAAATACCTGTATGTCATGACCTACCTAGGCAGATGGGCTCCTTGTCACTCCAACGTGGTTTTGAAGAATTGATACACGTAAGGTTCCTGGAGCCTTCCAGCTCATATCCCATGTAACAATGAAAGTGTGCTGTTCCCCCAGCATGCAGATCCATGACTGTCACATCTCCATTATCTGGCCTTCTAGGAAAGCTGCAGCTCAGCATGAAAACTTGAAATACAAATACAGTTACATATAAGCAAGGAGACAGACATAGTAATTCATTCAAATAATAAAGGTCTTATTTATTTATCAAATCAACACCAGAAAATGGTGATAATACCTGTGACAATATGTGTATGTTTTTCTACAGCTTTCCAAAAAATTACAAATAATGCAACTTTTACAAAGCCTTATAAAAAAAATGACATAGTTCTTTTAGCACATTTGGAGAACCATATGATATTCTGCCAAAATCTATTCTTCTGTATATCCAAAAGCTGCTCTATACATTTATCACCTACATTTCTGCAAGCAGTGGTGTTTAAGGAATTTTGTTTAAAGTGTTGATAATAGTTATATTATGGTGTAACATGAAATTCATTAAAGCCCAACTTTGAGAAATTCTCTTAAAAATTCTCTTAACCATTCTGTGGAGGAACAGTCTAGCAGCATGGTGGAGTAGAAGATTGGGTAATGAAATCATTTTTTCTATGCCCCCTAGACTCAAATAAGCAGTTAACCCTTGCAGTGCAGACACAGCTCCACTGCATGGTGGAACTGTTAGGTATCAGTGGAGTTCAACTTTAAATGAGAGGTCTAGTCAAAGCTCATTTGGCTGTACTTCTCCTATGGATCACAGGAGTGAAATTAGTTTTGCACTCCTGTGACCCATTTTTAGCAGAGAGCAGGCTGAAGTCTGCTCTCTGCTGACATTACAGAAGTCGTTCCAGGCACCGCGTCATCACAACAATGGAGGTCGGGATCCGCCAGGTGCCTGGACTGACACCTGGCTCAGCCCCTCAGCGAGCTGCTGAGTGTCTGAGCCGGCCACTCAGCCCCCTCCACAGCTCAGCGCTCTAGTGAGTGAGGAGGAGGCAGAGTGGAGAGCTGCTGAGTGACAGTCAGCAGCTTTCTGCTCAGGGAGCTGTCAGAACCGAGCGATTGGCGGTGTTTGATCGCTCTGTTCTCAGTGCAGAGGCGACGGGGGACAGATGCAGCATACTTCTTTTTTAAGGGCTCATTCACACAATACGTGCATAAAAACTGATGGGAAATATTTCACTTGCAGAGATATCAGTTTGCATGCACGTTTCAGTGAGTTTTCATGCATGTTGACATCAGTTTTCATGCACGTCACTTATGTGCCCTGTGTTGATATCCCACGTTGCAGATTTCTGCACAGAAAAAATCTGCACTTGATACCAGTGTTGTGGTGTTAACAGGACACATAGAGAACAATTGTGTTTTTTTTGTGCTCTTGCAGAACACATGCAGAAAAACTGACATCTCTCCACATGGTGTGAACCAGGCCTAAATATAATTATCATACAAGGTTCTTGCTTAATTGTTTTAATGAAATCCAGTTTAACAATATTAACAGAACTAGCATGAATAAAACTTAAAGGTAAATTCCAGTTAAAAATATAACAGTGTATTCAACTTTCACACATGCGATTTTAATATTATTGAGAATTAACTTTCCATATCAATCTGAAGCTGCTGGAATTTTCCAAAACTGCCAAAAAAGCCAATGCAATATGGCAACTTAGAGGTTTTCTGTACACAGTTGGTGTACATAATACTTACAGAAATTGAATTTTCTGCTTGTGTGATTGGCGCACTGATTTTCTCTCTTCTAAAATTTTAGTCTGCACTAAGATACATATAACATTTTAGACTTTCTTTGCAATAGGAATTTCATTTTTGGTGAGATACTTCCTAAGGGTTAATTATTTCTAATAGTTCACAGACATTGTAGCTTTCTTTAGTAGATCACTGAAAGTGTACCAGGTGGTTGTAATGAGTGCAGACCCTCCCATTCAGAAATCAGTCTTGCAAGGACATGGTGGAACAAGCAGCTTTATCTTAAAGCGGTTCTGCACTGTGTTTATTTTTATTTTTTTTGGGGGGGTATACAAAGGATGTTTACCTAAATTGGGGGACTCACCTGTTCCATCTTCCATCTCGATCGCCCTCCGTTTTCCTCCGATAAGATTATTTATATTCTTCTTCTCTGCTGGGGGCCATCTTGCCTGTGGGCATGTGAAACCCCACAGGCACTTTAGATGGCCCAGCATGCACCGCCGTTACTGCGCCGAGCTCGCGCGTGCGCAGTAACGGCAAAGTGCAGCTCACGTTCTCCGAAATCTCGCGAGATGTCGGCACATCTCGCGAGATTTCGGAAGATGTGACCGAAATCTCGCGAGATTTCGGAAGATGGCCGCAATGTCTCCTGGGATCAATGACACCAGATCCCAGGAGACAGTGCGGCGTGACGAGGATCCCCGCACAGACCCCGCCCACCCCCGCAGAGACTGAGGACAGGAAGTCATCAATTACAAGGTAAGTGAAAATGAAAAAAAACACATTTCATTTAGTACTCTTTGCCTGATTTGGAAGGCAAAGAGATTTACTAAATGAAATGTGTGCCGAACCGCTTTAAGAAGAGAAAAAGGCAGCACTCTTCTAGAAAGTTTGCTAAAATCCCTACAATGTACATACCATAGATCACCCTGAGGGGGTTGTTTTTTTTACTCAACAAAAGTGTAGCTACCCTTAAAATATTGCTGGGAAATATTACATTATATTTTTACACAAAAAATTCTCATTGTTTATTATTATTATTTGTAATAATAATAATATTAATAATAATAAATTATTTATTTAAAGCCAACAGCTTCTGCAGTGCTATACTAAGGCCAGCCATAGACGGTTCGAATCTCGGCTGGTTCAGGAACCAGCTGAGCTTCCAACGGTGTGTGGATAGCCTGAAAGTACCAAGTTAATCGATTAACTTGGGTGCAATCAATCTGCTGTATTTACTTGCGTTTATTGCTAGCAGCTGCTATAGGAGCTAACAATAATCATTGTCTTCTGCTGGCTTCCCCTGCTCATACCCCCCCCCCCCTCCTGCCAGAAGAACACAATGTTGTGGCAGGAGGGATTCCCCTGTCTGTTTTGATGGCAGGATCATGAAAATTTGCACCATCTATGACCTGCCTTAGTGGCTAAAACAATGCTATAATACAGGATTACCTTTCTTCATTATTATGTTGGACCTACAAATATCAATCAGGCAACTGGACTCTACTCTGTTGATTCACCAGTAGTATCTGGTGTTCTCAAAAAAGTGTAATTTGTAACTGCTGATAATAATTAAATTGATAAATCAGGCTATAAAAATACTTCTAAACACACTACTGGTTAGTATACACTTTGTATACTTACAATCTGTACTCTTTAAAGGAGGCTACATTTGAAATCAAAGCAGTATGTAAATGGTGATTATTAATGGTGTGTAATTTGTTAAGAAGACCATGTAGTATCATCATTTAGACATGTTTCATTTCATGGTATAGTGGTAAAGCCCAATGGTGCATCCATATACCCCAAAAGACATAGGCAAATATCTATTCAATTTACTTTTACATATGTTTTACTGTGTTTTGGGGTACCTCTCTTGGTATTGGTTCTGCTTTGGAATGCAACTGAAATGGCACTTGCCCATCTTTGGAGGTCATCACCATGCCACTGCACTATTTATTCAGGGATAAAAGATCTTCCACCATACTCATAAATAAGTAACAGCTCATGCCCCCTTTAAGCAAACAGATTTTTGGGCTTAAAACTACCCAAAAGTGACTTATCTCAAGGAATATCTGCCCAAAAGTGTTTACAGCTTTGGGCAGCTGTTTGCTATAATTAACTCAACTTAACTAAGGAGAGGAAACTCAGCCTCACTCTGACTTTGTTCAAAAATCCTTGACGTCCGTCATGAGACCATCTTGTGAGAACATCAATATGGTAAGGAATATTTAAAAACGTTTTTTTTTATATGCTGTGTGTATGAGTACACATACCAAAGACATAGTAGGCTTTTCTCAAAGTTGACTACAAAAGTGGAAATATACTTTAAACACCAATGTCAGCCAAAACTATTTATGTTGCGCTGTGGGAAAGGGGTTAAAACATTTCTCAGCTTTTTTTTAATGTTTGTTCCTGTCGGGGAGATCTCCCCTAACTTCATGTCGGCACAGGAAATGATAAAAAATCTCTCAAATGGGATTACAAATGAAAAAAAAAGGCTCATTTTATTACAGTGGGAAAGAGCTAGAACTTTCTGTCCCTGTGACAACCATGCTCCAGCTTTCTAGTCTTGGTGTCTTGGTGTTTAAAGAACCTTTGTAGTATTTGCTAACAAGAATGTACAGCACATTTACAGGCAAGAAGGCAATTAAAAAAAAAAAAAAAACCCAGAGGATAAAAATACAGCCTTTATCTAATCAAACAAAGCCAACACATGGCAGATAAATATACACAGATGGTCAGGCTTTGACAAACAAAATGCTTTTGTTTTTTTAAAGTCTTTAAAGCATCTTCTTTGATTTTTTTGTGTCTTTATATAAAGAAATAAAACACTCGTTCAAACACTCGTTCATTAGCATTCTTTTTTTAGTTTTGCTTAAAAATTTGGGCACCCAAGTCAGCATTTTTGCCGCCTCATTGCTATCATAGATTCGACTCTGCAACTTTTAATAAAAAATAGATTTTTACCACCGATAGCCAAGGGATTCATAAGCCCTCAGAGCATGTGGCTGTTTCTGGTCACATTGCTCTTGTTTGTTCTTATTATAAGAAACCAGTTGTTGCTTTAACACTTACCTTGGTAATGTAGATGAAAGGTCCCAATTGAATCATCCTGCAATGTTTTGAAGTAAACTGACAGACTATTAGTGGGGCTTCGGATGACCTGACCTTCAACCAGAAGTGTTTCGTTTGCTAAGACTACAAGACCATCCTCGCTAATGCCTCGAATGGATAGATGCTCTCCCTCAGAGAGATTTACACTTTTAACCTATAAAATAAACAGAAGTTATAAGAACAAACAATAATAGCAACATGACAGTCATTATGTCCTCAAAGTATAAACTTTATGTCAAATATCATTCCTGGTGATATAATAATATAATATAGTAATGTTCAAGGCTGCAATTCTTTTTAGTTATATGGCAATCTTATAACTAAGCGCTCTAGCATGAATGTCAAAGCTTTTTTGCTACCATAATATGCTAATTGAAATAAAGACTCCCAGTGTTTTTTTCGGTTTTGTGGACTTTATTTCTGTACATGCATGGATGTACAGGCCAGGAAGCTGGAGAGCTGGTGAGCAGGAAGTAGTGTGGTTGCTGGCCAGTCCCCTAGTGGCAACGTCATCTGTTTATGAACCTAAACCCAACCTGATGACAAAAAAAATCACTGTTACATTAAAGACTGGACCTCCGGAAGGTTTCACCCCCTTCATGACCAGCACTGTGCTACTTTCACTTGCAATTGCTCAGCAACACTGTACATTTATATAATTTTTTTCACACAAATAGAGGCTTCTTTTGGTCGTATTTTATCACCACTGGGTTTTTACATTTTTATTATATAAACAAAAAAAGACAGAAGATTTGGAAAAAAAAACAATATAACTTTCTGTTATAAAACATATGCAAAAAAAATAAATAAATCAAGTTTCTTCATAATTTTAGGCCAAAATGTATTCTGCTACAAGTCTTTGGTAAAAAATCCCACTAAGGCCTGATTCACACCTATGCATTTTTAGTGCTTTTTTCATTTTGCAGATTTGCACTACAGAGCGTGTTCCATAGGAAACCATGTTAAATGGACTGTAGGGCAAATCTGCAAAATGCAAAAAGCACAAAAAATGCATAGATGTCAATCAGGCCTTAGTGTATAATAATTGGTTTGTTTAAAAGTTATAGCATCTACAAACTATAGTATTTATAGTGGAATTTAAGCAGCTATAGATGCTATACTAAAAATATTAGTGACTTGTAGTGTGACTGTGATAGTGTGGCGGGCAATATGGTGCTAAGAGACACTGGCTGGGAGGACACAAAGTGGTTTATTTACTAAAGCTGGAGAGTGCAAAATCTGGTGCAGCTCTGCAGAGAAACCAATCAGGTTCCAGGTATTTTTGTCAACGAGTAATTGAACAAGCTGAAGTTAGAAGCTAATTGGCTACCATGCACAGCTGCACCAGGTTTTGCACTCCTCAGTTTTAGTAAATCAATCCCTAACTTACTAACTGACACTGACGTTGCTAGTGACACTAATACAGTGATCAGTGATAATACTGTACACTGTACTAATGACACTGGCTGGGAAGGGGTTAAAATCAAGAGACAATCAAGGGGTTAACTTTGTGCCTAGCAAGGGTAATGTCCGCTGCTTTTACTCACTGATCTGGCTGCTTTTTCTCCCTGAACTTAGAGTTGATTTCAAGGGGAAGAAACAGCCAAATCGCTTTCTGTGTACAGAGTACAGTGTGTTTGTAAATAGAGAACTCTGTGCTGTGATTGGCCACAGCTGATCAGCAGGTGTACAGCCATAATCATTGTCTGTAACCTGCTGACAAACTCGTTATGTTGTCTAGCCTGAAGCTGCTGCTTGTTTGCAGTAAATGTACTATGGGCGGGAGGCAAGAGGCTAAATATGAGTGATAATTTGTGTATATTAACCGCTTGCTGACCGCCCGCCGTAGTTTGACGGCAGCAGAATGGCTCCCCTGGGCAAATCGCCGTAGCAGTACGGTGGCTGCTTTAAGTTCTATAGGGGTATAGGAGGTGCAGGCCACGGTACTGAAGAGCCGATGCACATGCCTGGTGGCCGCGATGTCCGCCGGGCACCCGCAATCACTCCTGACAGAGCCAGAATGAGGATTGTAAACACACAAATCCACGTTCTGGCAGGGGAGAGGAGACAGATCGTGTGTTCCTAGTATATAGGAACACTGATCTGTCTCCTCCCCCAGGCAGTCCCATCTCCCCTACAGTTAGAACACGCTGATGAAACACATTTAACCCCTTGATCGCCTCCTAGTGTTAACCTCTTCCCTGCCAGTGACATTTATACAGTAAACAGTGGCTATTTTTAGCTCTGATCGCTGTATAAATGTCAGTGGTCCCAAAAAAGTGTCAAAAGTGTCCGATCTGTCCGCTACAATGTTGCAATCCCAATAAAAATCGCAGATCGCCGCCATTACTAGTAAAAAAAAAAATTATAAAAATGCCATAAATCCATACCCTATTTTGTAGACGCTATAACTTTTGCGCAAACCAATCAATATCTGCTTATTGTGATTTTTTTTACCAAAAATATGTAGAAGATTACATATCGGCCTAAACTGAGGACGAAATATATATATATTTTTAAATTGGGATATTTATTATAGCAAAAAGTAAAAAATTTTGTTTTTTTCAATTGTCGCTCTTTATTTGTTTATAGTGCAAAAAAAAAAAAAAAACGCAGAGGTGATCAAAGACCACCAAAAGAAAGCTCTATTTGTAGGAATCGCTGTATGTGAGGAAAAAAGGACATCAATTTTGTTTGGGTACAGCGTCGCATGACTGCGCAATTGTCAGTTAAAGCGACACAGTGCCGTATCGCAAAACAATGGCCTGGTCAGGAAAGGGGTAAATCCTTCCGGGGCTGAAGTGGTTAAAATCCAAGCCAAAAACTCACCCCAAGTTTTCTTAAATTTCCACATCGAGAACTAATGATTGTTTTTCTGAAATTGCTTTGGGGTTATGCTTTATATGCAGTTTTGATGCAAACTGTGCTTATACCATTATTTTAGTTTTGATTACTCCCTGCCAAAGACACACCACCTTTTTATGTTATAGCTGAATTACTGTACACACAATTGTGTTAATAAATATAGCATTTGCCATCATTAATCATAAGCAGCAATCAGTGGGCTAAACTAATTTAACATTGATGTCTTAAATGTTTCAGAGACATATTTGCAAGGATCTTTGTTTAAAAATAAATTTACAATTTCGCCTACTTTAATATTGTCAGCTTTATCTAAAGCATTTTAATTAAGAAGGTACATTAATTTAACTGTGGGCAAATACTTTGAATTTAAAGCTTGTCTAACAGGCACTAGCACAGTTTAACGTGACCAGTCCATTCGTTAAAAAATGTGCCTTTAGCATAAAAATCCTGATTAGAAGCAGAACACTTCTGCATGTGTGATATTAAAATTGTGCTACACTGATTTCAAGCAGGTGCTGTAAATCTTTGCTGGTGCTGTATACATCTCCAAGGATCGAATATACATTTATATAAATATAAAACCAGAAACAGAGTGCACTAGATAGTGCAGATAAAATCAATAGCAAGAAATGTAATTTACCCTTACATACAAGTGACTTGACTTATGTGTATCACCAAAAACAACTCATCCAGAAGATAACCATGTCCTACCAACAGGTGCAATGATACTCTCACGTAGAAGCTGGCAATAGGAAAGACAGCAATCAAGTTGAAAAGTATTCAGTGAACAATATAAAAACCATGAAGAGAGGGAACTTGTCAGAGAATGCCTTACAGATGTCTGGATTGCAGAAATGTGCATGCGCGCTGAATTATTAACAGTATGCGCACAGAAATGCGCACAGCTGTGCATGCACACGCATGTTGGTGCCAGATGGGCTATGTAATTATGTATGTAACTATGCTTAAGTGCTTAACTTGCCCCAGACCTGATCTTGGATCCTGCTTCTGATTTGTCTCTTTATTCCTGACCCTGTCTCTGTTACTGACTTCGGCTCTGCTTATGATTCCTTACCTCACTGTCCACCTGTTGATGACCCTGGCTATTCCTGTAACCATGCTTCTACTTCCGATCCTGGCTGTCCTTCCTGCCTGAGTGCTCACCTAGCTGTCCACTGTACCTGCTCTGCCCTTCGCTGACAGTTCTGACAAGCCATGCATCCTGAACCTGCAACACAAGCGGAGTGCCCAATTAATCTTGTCTGGTTTTCTGAGCACAGCTATTGTTCCTGTAATGATGGTCCACTTGCTTCCCAGGATCTCTTACTCCAGCTGCAAGTTCTGCTATCAACACCTGCTGAAACTCCTGTTCCTCCTGTCCCTCTGTACCCTCTGTTCCACTCTCAGTGGGGCCAGGGCTGGAGATATAAGAGAGGCCAACCTTGTCATATCAGTCTCCTATTAGGTACATGACAGAACTGCAGAAATGTCCCAACCTGGAACATGAACAAGGGGACAGCATCTGTGTGCAGGGTGATGCCGTACCTCCACTTAACTAACATGTTTTGGGGTCCATGCCACTTTTTCAGCTGCTGAAGCAGCAGGGACCCCAAAATATGCATAGTCTTTCCCACTGCCAGCTTCTACATGAGAGTACAATCTCTTGGTGGAACATGCTATTCCTCTGGATGAACTGTTTTTGGTGATGCACATTGATAAAGTCACTCATATGTAAGTGCAATTTGAATTCCTCTATATTAAAGTTGTTTTATATGCACTCTGTTTCGGCCCATATTTTATTGCCTAGGAGATACTGCTCTAGCAACCCCTCAAAAAGTTATATGGCCCAATATAGGACAGCTTTTTCTACCAGTCCTCACCCAGCAGTTTTCTACTATTTAAAGAAAATTGACAATAACTAGATTACAGTGAGATGTACATTCGGAAAACTGTTCAATGATGGAACAACCATCATTGAACAGGGTTGGTGGCCTTTAACACTAACTGTTTTCCACATATAATTCTGTTTTATCATCTCTACCCTGACATTTTTCACAAGTCACACATTCAGCCATGTAAATCAAAGCCCAACACCAATAGGATAGGATTGTGTAACTACAACAGGGTGGTTCCACAATTTTCTCACCACCCATCCTGTTCTTGGACAAAAAAATGCACTTTCCCATTGTGATTGGTTGAGGCATCTTTCTGTGTGGATATAAATTCTGGGGTATTTTCACGAGACTCATTAGAACTGAAGAGGAGGCTTAGATAAGCTATAAAATATCTTAAACATTACAGAATAAGTCCAGTTGAATGTGACTAGATACTGCTTACTGGCACTTCAAAACTAGGTGTCCAAAAAGTATAAAGATGTATCTGCATGGGTAAAGAAACACGACCAGGGGCGGACTGACCATTAGGGCACTCGGGGCACTGCCCGAGGGCCCGGCGCCAGGGGGCCCCATAAGAGGCTCCAGGTACCTCTGTCTTCCTGAGAAATCTTTGCTGATCCCAGAGCCCAGTGCGGGAACAAGATCCAGCACTGAGCTCCGGTTACTGGACTGACAGGGACGCACTAACGTGGGCACTCAGGGCACCTTCCCGGCATCTCCTGTGGGGTGTCTGGACTCCCACATGCAGCGATCGCCCTCTGTGGCAGCTGTCACCGGATTCTCTCCCCCTCAGCCTGCACATCACACAGAGCTCTCTGAGGATCCTCCTTCTCGGCTTCGATGTACACAGACAGGAGGAGGAGGAGCTATGTTAGGAGATCTTACATTGCAGGAGCCACACTGAATATATGAGGTCTGTGCATACTTTATGGATGGCAGGGGGGAGGAAGGTAACAAGGATGTACACATGGAGGAGTCATGGGAGGGGGGATAAGAGCATATGTGTTGGGGGTGCTTTTAGAGAGGAAATAGCTTTTGCTGGAAGGAGGGGTTCTCTCCCCTCCTAAAGATATCACATATCCTCATACCCCCTCTTCCCCCAAACCCCCTCTCTGCTCCCATCCCAGGGCCCCTTTCTGCCCCAATCACAGGACCCCTCTCTGTCCCCATCCCAGGGACCCTCTCTGCCCCCATCCTAGGATCTCCTCTCTGCTCCCATCCTAGGATCTCCTCTCTGCTTCCATCCCAGGGCCCCTCTCTGCTACCATCCCAGGCCCCCTCTCTGCCCCCATCCCAGGATCCCCTCTCTGCTCTTATCCCAGGGCCCCTCTCTGCCTTCATCCCAGGGCACCTCTCTGCCCTCATCCCAGGCACCCTCTCTGCCCTCATCCAAGGGGTCCCCTTTAAGCAACTGTGATAGGGGGCCCAGGACAAGGACAGTAAGGCCTTGTTTACATTTTCAGTTTGGGGCAGTAAAACCCCATAGTTGAGTCCTGTTTTTACCCCCCCCAAGTGCACCCCCTTTAACTGGGGGCATAGGGTGTGCACATGTCACAGCTGCAGCAGGAATTATACACCCTATCATGCTTGGCATGTGTAGCGCCTGCCAAGCATAAGTCAAGTGAATGGGGCTGCACTACAAAGGCCGTGCAACCTTGTGCAGTACAGTGACCAAAGTGTTTAAAGTGTTAAAGCAGGCAGTGTCTGAGGCATTGTATCACCTCCTCATCACCTGTTTAACCCCCTTGGATCCCACACTTGCATGCATTGCACATGGTTGCAGGGTGTTTGCAGAGTGGCCCCATTCCCTTGAATGGGTCGCGACCACCCACCAAAAGCAACAAGGGGTATAATTCCTGCCTCTGCAGCTAAAGGGGCAAAAGATGAACATAGGTAATGTTGGCAGTGCAATATGTAGGTGGTGCTTTGTGTGGGTGTGGCTTCAGTGTGGATGGGAAACAGGGGGCCCCATGATCTCAAATTGCCCGGGGGTCCCGTGAGTTGTCAGTCCACCCCTGAACACAACCAACATTTTTCAGCTTTTTGCTCTTAAAATGCACCTTTAATGACCTTTGATACAGTCTTTTGGGTTTATCAAACAATGAAAAATCTATAGATTTATTTGGGAGTTCTTCTTTTACACCCCTGACAATGATGGCTCAGGCTACATGAATGTCTAAATATTCTAGACTTTAAGGATTGCCCTGATATTGGCTAGCATCAATTACAATACAATTACAATACACCAAATGACTGTTTATGGTAAAGCTGGTGGGCAAATCAAATGAAAAAAATGTATAATCAGAAGTCACATTCAGTTAAAACAGTATTTCACATACAAATAAGCTGCATAAAACTGAACGCTGGGCAGATATAAAAGAAACAAATTCACAGAGCTCTGTAATTAATAATACATCATTAAATTCAGTTTTAAATTTAGTTTTAAATTCAAGCAGTGTGAAGATGGCCATACACCGTTAGAATTCTTTTTTTCAGCCTACAGGCTGGATGAGAAAAGTTTAACAGGCTCTTCCATCCATGTTATACAGCGCAGATGGTTGTTTCTGCCGATGTGTCTATTGTATTCTGACAATTGCCGCAAGTCGGATTGGATGCAGCTGCTGTGTGGCCCAAAAATTTTACATCCAGCTTCCCCAAATTTTTCAAGCAAAAGATGTCAGATAGGAGGCAGCTGACAGGGCCACCCACATAGAAAACTTCAACTGGTTCATCTGGAACTGGCCAAAATGGTCATATAATATGGACTATGCAATCTCTGTACAGTATAGCTGGAGTGTACGAGGAAGAAGCAGCACAAGGAGCCAGTCAATTAATGTGCTGACAAGAAGCATACTAAGGCTTCATGTACACTGCTGCTGGTAAACGGACGTTTAGGAGCAGTTGTTTTTTTTTTTTTTTCAGCTGCCCCCTGAACTCTATGTTATCTTATCAGTACATGTACACAGGGTCATTTATATTAGTTTCTAGGCAGTTGAGTTTAGAATTCTATTTTGGTAAGCCAAAAAAATGCATTCAGGACGGTGGTTCAGAGGCATTTGAAATGCCAAATGCCTGTAACAGCTTGTAAACGCGTTAACTCGCATTTAGCTGCGTTTTGTTTACAGGCGTTTACAATGGAGATACATTTTTGACTATTTTACCACTTTCAGACCGGACCATTTTGCTGGCCAAAGATCAGACCACTTTTTGCGATTCCGCACTGCTTCGCTTTAACTGACAATTGCACGGTCGTGCAAAATGGCTCCCAAACAAAATTTAAGTCCTTTTTTTCCAACAAATAGAGCTTTCTTTTGGCGGTATTTGATCACCCCTGCGGTCTTAATTTTTTGCGCTATAAACCAAAAAAGAGTGACAATTTTGAAAAAAACACATTATTTTTTTACTTTTTGCTATAATAAATACCCCCTAAAATGTATAAAAAATCATTTATTTTCCTCAGTTTAGGCTGATACGTATTCTTGTACATATTTTTGGTAACAAAAATCGCAATAAGCGATTATTGATTGGTTTGCGCAAAAGTTATAGCGTTTACAAAATAGGGGATAGTTTTATGGCATTTTTATTTATAATTTTTTTTTACTAGTAATGGCGGCGATCAGCGATTTTTATTGTGACGGTGACATTATGGTGGACACATCGGACATTTTTGACACATTTTTGGGACCATTGTCATTTATACAGCAATCAGTGCTATACAAATGCACTTATTCCTGTGTAAATGACACTGGCAGTGAAGGGGTTAACCACTAGGTGGCAGTGTAGGGATTGAGTGTGTCCTAGGGGTGTGTTGCTAACTGTGGGGGGCGAGCCTGTGTTTTACACATCACTCATCCCTGCTCCAATCACAGGGAGCAGAGATCAGTGACACTGTTGCTAGGCAGAACAGGGAGATACTTGTTAACTTTAGCATCTCCCCGTTCTTCCTCCCCGTGAGACGTTCACGGATATCCCTGCGGCAATCGAGTCTGCGGACCCGCAATCCGACTCACGGAGGTCCCGAGAGGCGGTGCGCACGCGATGGCACGGCGGCAAATTTAAAGGGACGTACCTGTACGTCCATTTGCCTATCCGCGCCATTCAGCCGACGTACATCGTCGTGCGATGGTCGGGAACTGGTTAAAGAAAAAAAAAAGCCTCTAAATGCAAACATGGCTTAACGCGGCATGTAAACACAGCAAAACTGACATTTTTTTAAATTTCGGGTTACGATCTGTCAATTAAATGGTTCAGGAGAGGTTTTAAAATGTCCCGTGTACATTAAGCCACTGTACTGCTTCTACTTTCACTTTCCAGTTACAGGCTGGGATGGGTCAAGGATGAACTGGGCTCATAGAAAGTGGATTAAATAATGCTGGTCAGTCATTGACCTAAATATTGAAGAAAAGGCTAGTTGTGGTATTTTATCTTTTAATGGGCTATTCGTTTTTAATTTGTTATCTTTGTCTGGTGACAACTTTAAATTTCATTTCCAACTTTTCCTAGAAAAATTCGGATTCGGCTCCATCTCCTTTCACCCATGAGCCTCGATGCGTCTCCTTTAATGCGATGGCAGGTCTCACTAACCAATAAGAAGCCTTGAAACCAACAGGTAAGGGATGGCACCCAGTACAACTTTGACAGAAGTTCACATGTTCACACAGTACACATTTATCTGCCTATATTCCTGGATTTGATGGTTTCGCCACCTGTTTTTTACTGCCTCTGCCCTTTTCCACCTCATGCTCAGTTTGAATTGCTGAGGTTTGTGACAAGTTTTTATTAATGAGAAAATCTAACCTCGGTTAGAAATCACATACTGTACAATTTCTGCACGTTTACTACAGCAGACTTCCGAGAATGGTAATTCTGCTACACTGGTAATTTCATGTTTCTTCTGTAAAAAATATATGTTTGCTACAAAGTAATTATGGGAAAGTTACAACTGGAGATGTGAAAATTATATATTAGGCCTTATTCTGAAAACTCTATTAAATAAGAAATGTGTTGTCCACTTCAGTAGTAACAAAACAGGCTCAAAGCTGCACAGCAAGATTGTCAGCTGGAATGTGATTGGAGGTACTTCGATGACATGTGTAGAACAATTGCTATTTTATTGTACTGTATTTACAAATTCGACCAAAACGACATTTATTTTTTAAATTTGTAGTTCTATTGCTGAGCAGGCAGTAGCAGAAACCAGCATTTTCTGTTATGTAGTCAGGTTTTCAGCTTCATTACAGAAAGCCACAGAGAACTGACTATTCCCACTATATTTGTACTACTGCATGGTACTAAAAATCCCCAAACTGATGGAATTGTTGGAACGTTTCTCCAATTACTGAACATAACCAGTGTATACCAAGGTAAATTCCTGATGACAAATTCTCTTGAGACATAAGATGTGTTGCTGTACATCCTGTCAAGCAGTCTGCTAAGGGCCTGTATCATATTAGGCTCCCAGTGAATAGCACATACCTTTTATAATTGGTAATATAGAGAAGTCCAAGACACACTAGTAATCACAGGGGTAAATAACACATGCAGGGATCTATCCTGGGTTGGCATACAGTATTTTGAAAAAGTTAAAGCAATGCTCACTTTGTCAAATGATAATCATTAACCACAACCCCGGAAAGATTTACCCCTTTCCCGACCAGAGCACTTTTTGCGATTCGGCACTGTGTCGCTTTAAGCGTCCCACGGCACGGTCATGGAGCTTGCGACAGGCGCGCATGGCAGGAATTTCAAAGTAACGTACGGGTACGTTACTTTGCCCAGGCATGCCATTCTGATGACGTATATGTGCCGACAGCGGTCGGCAAGTGGTTAAGATATTCTCATACAAAACAAAATCTTTTCACTTGTTCTTTTGTTGTTTTCAGAATGTCAACATTTTTGACAAAAACTCACTCAAGCTCTACCGCATGATTGTAGAATGATGAGCTGAAAAACAGTGCTCAGGCTTGTTGTGTCCCATAAACATCAAAATAGCAAGAAATGCTATGAGGAAGGCTCCGGCCGAAACATCTTAACACTTTAGATGTCGCACCGCTGTTAGTGCTCAATAAAGATTTAAGAAGAAGCTGATGAGTTGCCAGCATTTCTTGCTATAGGTTTCTTTTAGTTTGGGTGGTGTAGGGAAGGATTAGGCAGGCCATAAACAGTTTCTTGGCTGGTTCAACAGGTTTAAATGAACTGAACAAAAAGAACTTGTTGCTCTAGGTGAGAAATGGAAGCCTGATGGATCCAGTAGGTGCCCGCCCCAGCTTGCCTCCGTGTACAACAGAAATGAGAAGAAATGGCCGCACACCACTATGTTGATCCAAGATCCTTTATTAGGACATCCCAAAAGAAACTACAGGAACAGAATGCTAGGTAGACGTGTTTCACACACTTCAGTTGCGCTTAATCATTACCAAATAATGTAATGTAATGATTAAGCGCACCTGAAGTGTGTGAAACGCGTCTACCTAGCATTCTGTTACTGTAGTGTTTTTTGGGATGTCCTAATAACATAGTGGTGTGAGGCCATTTCTTCTAATTTCAGCAGATTCAAACTGTGTATGGGCAGGCTGAATGTA
The DNA here is from genome assembly GCA_028564925.1 of Lithobates sylvaticus. Classification (NCBI taxonomy): domain Eukaryota; kingdom Metazoa; phylum Chordata; class Amphibia; order Anura; family Ranidae; genus Lithobates; species Lithobates sylvaticus. Next base: position 248,494,031 of record CM053026.1, read on the forward strand.
CCAAGCTGATCCATCGATCAACTTGGGTTTTACCTGCAATTATCTCTAGCTGCTGCTATAGTCAATAGTAATAATCTCTTCTCCTGGGAGGGATAGCTTCCTCCACCGCTCTCACAGGGAAAAAACAATGGCCGTCAGGAGCGATTCCCGCATCAACACTGTCTGTGTTGATGGCAGAACCAAGCAAATTTCTTTCTTGCAACCATGGGTTGCAGGAAAGAAATTTGCTCCATGTATGGCTGGCCTTAGAAGCCCTTTCAGGGCTTACTGCTCTCCAGGGATCTCATATACAGATCTCTCCTCACTTTCATTCCTGCTGATAATGTTTTACAAGACAGGAAGTGTGGGAGCTGTCTTATCTTATGTTAATAGGAACATGAAACATACATAAAGTATCCTAATTTTGCTGCAAAAATGTAAATACACTTTAAACACAGCATACCCCTATGTAAGCAAAGGACACCGTGTCTAAACCCATTCCCATACCATGATGAATTGATATGTCAAAATAAATGGTTAAACCAAAAGTACTTTGATTTATCCCTACTTTATACCTTTATCCTGATTTAGAGGGTTGAAAAGGTTATTGTATGACAACACATATGATAGTTAAATAATCTTTTTTAATATAGCAGTTTGTACGCTCTACCTAAAAAAGGGACAATCAGGGAGGAAAGAAGAAGAGATATCTGATTCCAAAAGATGGACAGTTACTTCAAATGTTGGGATCTATGGGTCTGCTGTGCATCATTGCTTGCACAAATATTATCTGCATGGAAGATTCATCAGAAGCAGCCTTACATGTAATGCAATTTCAAAAGTCTACTTTCGAAGAGCACAGCTCAATACTTAGGAAAGCCAAAGGCATTTTAGTGCTGTACAGTGCTGTGGTCTCATTAAATAAAAATGTTGTCAAAGGTATTTGAAGAACACAACCCCTTGTCACCATTTAAGTATGAAGGATCTTTTACAGTTTGTGTTTGAGTGGCAGCTAGTGACATGAAATATTTCAAGGGAAGGAAAGGATATCAGAAAGAGTTGATTCAACCTCATATCAACAAATCCTGGAGGCTGGACTTTGTGAACAAATGAAAAGAGAAAATAGACAACTCAGTCAGGATATAGCCTTTTAGATTTTCAAATGAAAATTTGTAGGAAAATCCATACAAACATTTGTACGAACATTAAATGGCTTTATGAATGTCTTTCAAAAGTAGTTCAAAGAATTGTTTGCTTTCACATTCTATTATAGAGCAAATTGACTTTGTTGAACTAAAAACACATACAAAGATTTATTTACTAAAACTGGAAAATGAAAATTCTGGTGCAGCTGTGCATGGTAGCCAATAAGCTTCTAACTTCAGCTTGTTCAATCAAGCTTTAACAATAAAACCTGGAAGCTGATTGGTTTCTATGCAGAGCTGCACCAGCTTTTGCACTCTAGAGTTTTACCAAATCAACCCCACACTGTTAGAAATGAATTTGCTTGAGAACTTTTTCATTCTGCGTCTTCTTCGAATTTTCTCATCACAGTCTAATCACAGTTGAAAACAAACATTGATTTGACCCCGCTCCCACTAATAATTAGGAAATCAAACAAACGTTCTTAAAACTAAAGATTTTTAAAATCTACTAGTGTATGGGCATCAGTTAAAAAACGGATGAACTATAAAACAAATCACTTATGGTTTTATAAAAAAAAAGAATATTGCAGAGCAATTCGTCCAGTAAAACTAAACATACAGGAAAATAAATAAATGTAAAATGCCTCATATAGTACAGTGCAGTGATATATACCTCACAATAATAATAATAAAAAATAAAAGTGATCAGAAAGTCAATGATGTTCATTTACTAAAGGCAAATATGCTGTGCACTAGAAGGGCACTGCAAGTACGGTTGCTCTAGATCTATAGGGAATCTCTGAAATGAGGGGAAGCTCTGCTGATTTCTATCATCCAATCATGTGCAAGCAAAAATGCAGTTTTTTATTTTCCTTGCATGTTCCCCTCAGTAGACGTGTGCACTGCTGAAAAATTTGTTCATTTTAATTGTTTTTTTCAGGTCATTCGTTATGATTGCAATTCGTAAATTCGAAAGTTCATAAATTAAAAAATTTGTCAATTAGAAAATGAAAAAATTAGAAAATTACAAAAATGTGAAAAATCGAAAATCAGAAAATTCTAAATAATGGCTTACTAACTAATTAACTAATAATAACTATTACATTATAGGTATTGGAGTTTCCTTTCAAATTTGGCTGTTAGTGAACGTAACGAATACAAATTTATCCAAAGTTACGAATTATCCAAAATAACGAATGCCGCATCTAAACAAATGGAATGTAACGTTCATGGTCAGTATATTTTGGACAGGATTTCTTCGTGGGCTTTAGGTAGGATTAAAAAAAAAAGCGCACTATTGTTTCTGGGCTGTACTACATGTACAAACAAAAAATTACATACACATACATGGTATTACTGCGATCGCTGGAAGCAGGAGATTTTATTTTGCATTGTTCTTTGGTGGTAGGTTATAGTAGTAACAAGACTTATACAGCTAAATTAAAAAAAAATTTTTTTTTACTATTTTGGGCTGGTTTTCCTTTGATAATAAAAAAAGTATAGAGGCGAATGTATCCGTGCTGCTATGGCTACGTTTGATGTACTCTAATCTTAACAATGCATCAATTCTACAGAAGTAAACACTTTTTAAACAAATTACAAAACCAAAAACATAAATTGTGATTACAAATATAAATGTGAATGAAGCTGCTGCTATAGTGAAAGATCAGTTGACCTCATAAGCTATTCATAAAAAAAATTATTAAACTCAGCGCTGCTTCCACATATTAAAAACTTTATTTAAATTATGTGCATAGTGCTAGTGAATTCAATATGAAGACCCCCAGTGGGAGGGGCGAAATGTGTAGATCGGGGAGAAGATAGTGACGTCAATACGAGAGTTGGAACACACGCCGCAGCGGCGATCTCTAACCGCATACATGCTTGAACTTTTCTACCTTTTTGTAACCGTATTTGCTTTTAACATTTTAATAAATTAAAAAGGTATCACGTTATGGATAGCTCTCTTTTCATTGAACCATATACCATCACCACACTGAAAGCCTGTTAATGGAAGGAGACATATATCATGCTGTTTTGAATCATATTGCTCGTGAGTGGGGAATTCAGGAAGTGAGCACGGAGTGGCAGCTTGGATTTTCATCACAAAGAGCCTCAACATTAGCACTTTGTTTGCACTGATGGACTTTCTTTTCATATTGAATGCACTAGCACTTTTTATATATAGATGCACATAATTTAACTAAAGTGTTTAATATGTGAAAACAGCGCTGAGTTTAATACATTTTTTATGATTACAAAAAAAACAGGAGATATTCATTACTATTTACCACCAAATGAAAGCCCAAATTGTCTTAAAAAAAATAAGGTATAATTCACCTGGATGCACAAAGTAGTTGTGATGATATGTACGGTTTTACTAACACATGTCAAAGTTGCAAAATTGTGCTTATGCATTAATATTTGTTTTACCCTTAGGCACGAAGGACCAGCCTACCTAAATGTGATATTCATTTTTCATTGGAGCTTGTACCTAAAATAACGAGTGCCTCCATTAGCAGACCTATCATCAACAATCACAATGCGCAAAGTACTTTTTTTTGCCACGAACGTGACACTAGTTGTACCGTGTTTCTTAAAAAGTTATTTTATTCCATCCTCCCCAACATGCTGTATTAAGATTTCCTTGCTCCCTCACTGCTCCAGTTGGCCACTGGAAGTGCAGGAAAATAGCCAGTATGGGTGAACATGTGACTCAGTTCTCCTCTACCATGTAAAAGCAGTTAGTGCCTCAAAATTGGCCCAGTGATATCACATGAAGCTGGGAAAAGAGTTCATAGTATTCTTTAAGCCCCAACAAGTCAGAAGTTTTGGCACTTACATAGGACTTTCTTTCTTCTGTCTAAGTGACCAAATGGAGAAGTGCAGTAAAGAACAAGGAGTACAAGAGGCTTCGTGGATGTTGCATGGGAGTTAAATGTCCCTTACTCTGACCTGCATTTGGGGAAAAAAGAGCTACCTAAAAACTTAGGCAGAGATGGCATGGGGTCTAGCTACCCATTGCAGTATAGAATATTCAAATTTTTGATTAGACAGACCTAATGAATAAATTAGGCAAAGCTTCCTTAGGTCAGTGTTTCTCAACTCCAGTCCTCAAGGCACCCCAACGTGTCATGTTTTCAGGATTTACCTCAGCTGTGGTAATTACTAAGGCAGTTAAACTGATCAAATCACCTGTGCAAAATAATGGAGAGCCTGAAAACATGACCTGTTGGGGCGCCTTAAGAACTGGAGATGAGAAACACTGCCTTAGGTAATTGGTAGACATAAGGGTCATCATATGTACTATATATATATATATATATATATAATTACAAGCAATACTAAAAAAAACTAAGAATATTTACATTTACTTAATCATTTTCTAAAGTACATTAGTCTAAAAAAAATTAAAACATATAGATCCCTTTATTCACTTTACATTATGCACTCTAAACAACCCCAAGCAAGCAGAATTTCAAATAACAGGAGGATTTCTATGTTATGTTTTAAAAAGTACAATTTATTAGCCTATTCGGAGTTCAAAGACTTCAAATAAACAAGGAAAGAGTAAAAAAATATAGTGATAGAAAATATCCTCACACAGAAAGGAAACTTTGTCATAAATGTTACTGAGTTATTTTATAGCTGATTGCTTCCTTTCTTTTCTGTTGTGTATGCATTTGTCAATTGTCTGCTGAAAAACACTGTTTTATTCACTTTCCATAACTTAAACATGAAGCCTTTAAATCTGTCCTAAGAAGGATTTGAGTACACGGAGTGGTACAATTTTCTCTTCTGACAAAAATCAATTTATGTAACATTTTGATTCACAGTTGAGCTCGATACAATTCTCTGAAAGCTGTCATCAAAAACAAAGGGTTGTTATATTGCGTGAAATGATATACAATTTCATTGCTTTGTTTTGTTATGATGTCACATACATGCAGCATAACTGTTTACAAAAATTCTCAGAATGAAGTGTATTTTTCTTTTGTACAGTTGAATAAAATATTGACTTTTTTTCTTATGAAACGGAGGTGGAACTGCTCAGCTGACACGGCATTCTTTGGGCTTTAGGTATCAATATGTTCTTAATAAGAACGTGGCTGAAGTTGCAATTTGAAGCAGCTATACATTTTACTTGTGATAGAGATACTTCTATCATGGTGTTGATTTTGTTTTAACCATTGTCCTCATAGAGTGGCTTATAATGAGGTCCTTGGGGGAAATTAAATAAAGTGATATTGACATTTTTCTGGTGAAATGATCCTTTTAAAATGTCCTGCACTAAATCATGAAAGCATTCTGATGATTTTGTTGACAGTTCCGAAATGTATGACACATTTTTGTTGTTTTTATGTGTACTGCTTAAACAATGTGTCAAAATGGAGACAGATTAAAAAATAATTACCTCCAGTTTCGTCGATAATTCAACTTTAGGTAACTAAGACTAACTTAAAGTTGTCATACAGGCTAGAGTTTTGGAAAGGGGGCTTTATCATGTATTTTGTGTTTACTCTATTGGTTGCTAGGATGCAGGCCGCCAGCATCGTAGCAACTGGTGAAAACGATATGGACATTCCAACCTCAGTGTCAGTCTACAGATTAATGTACCTGTTTCCAGCAAGTACATGAATCTGTCACAAACACTGACAATTGAGTTGCGGAGGTCAAACTGAAATATGAAAATTGTCTATGGCACTCTTTAGGAATTCCAGGGCTTGTCTTTTGATCTCCAACTGTCAGCTGTTACAGTGGTGTGAAAAAGTGTTTGCCCCTTTCCTCATTTCCTGTTCCTTTGCATGTTTGTCACACTTAAGTGTTTCGGAACATCAAACCAATTTAAACAATAGTCAAGGACAACACAAGTAAACACAAAATGCAATTTGTAAATGAAGGTGTTTATTATTAAAGGTGAAAAAAAATCCAAACCATCATGGCCCTGTGTGAAAAAGTGATTGCCCCCTAAACCTAATAACTGGTTGGGCCACCCTTAGCAGCAACAACTGCAACCAAGCGTTTGCGATAACGTGCAATGAGGCTTTTACAGCGTCCTGGAGGAATTTTGGCCCACTCATCTTTGCAGAATTGTCCTAATTCAGTTACATTAGAGGGTTTTCGAGCATGAACGGCCTTTTTAAGGTCATACCACAACATCTCAATAGGATTCAGGTCTGGACTTTGGCTAGGCCACTCCAAAGTCTTCATTTTGTTTTTCTTCAGCCATTCGGTGGTGGACTTGCTGGTGTGTTTAGGATCATTGTCCTGCTGCAGAACCCAAGTTCGTTTCAGCTTGAGTACACGAACAGATGGTCGGACATTCTCCTTCAGGATCTCTTGGTAGACAGCAGAATTCATAGTTCCTTTTATCACGGCAAGTCTTCCAGGTCCTGAAGCAGCAAAACAGCCCCAGACCATCACACTACCACCACCATATTTTACTGTTGGTATAATGTTCTTTTTCTGAAATGCAGTGTTCCTTCTACGCCAGATATACTTGGACACACACCTTCCAAAGAGTTCCACTTTTGTCTCATCGGTCCACAGAATGTTGTCCCAAAAGTCTTGGGGATCATCAAGATGTGTTGTGGAGAAATTGAGACGAGCTTTGATGTTCTTTTTGCTCAGCAGTGGTTTTCTCCTTGGAACTCTGCCATGCAGGCCATTTTTTGCCCAGTCTTTTCCTGATGGTGGAGGCATGAACGCTGACCTTAACTGAGGCAAGTGAGGCCTGCAGTTCCTTGGACGTTGTTGTGGGGTCTTTTGTGACCTCTTGGATGAGTCGTCGCTGCGCTCTTGGGGTAATTTTGGGCGGCCGGCCGGCCACTCCTGGGAAGGTTCACCACTGTTCCATGTCTTCGCCATTTGTGGATAATGGCTCTCACTGTGGTTCGCTGGATTCCCAAAGCTTTGGAAATGGCTTTATAACCCTTTCCAGACTGATAGATTTCAATTACTTTCTTTCTCAATTGTTCCTGAATTTCTTTGGGTCTCGGCATGATGTGTAGCTTTTAAGGATCTTCTGGTGGACCTTACTGTGTCAAGCAGCTCCTATTTAAGTGATGCCTTGATTGTGAACAGGTGTGGCAATAATTAGGCCTGGGTGTGGCTAGAGAAATTGAACTCAGGTGTGGACAACCACAGTTATAGTATGTTTTAACAAGGGGGGCAATCACTTTTTCACACAGGGCCATGATGGTTTGGATTTTTTTTCACCTTTAATAATAAACACCTTCATTTACAAATTGCATTTTGTGTTTACTTGTGTTGTCCTTGACTATTGTTTAAATTGGTTTGATGTTCCGAAACACTTAAGTGTGACAAACATGCAAAGGAACAGGAAATGAGGAAGGGGGCAAACACTTTTTCACACCACTGTATATAAACAGGACATTGCACATGAATTTAGAAACACCCTTCCTTGTTCTATTATCTGATTTTAGGTACTAAAAATGCAATAAGATTGAGTTTAAATTATTCCCTTGTTTGCTAATCGAATCAAGGGTAATGAAGAAGGGACAGAAAGAAAGCCCCAAAAGCTTGCATCTTTATTAACTTAAGTTAGTCAATAAAGGATATCACTTAAAGTGGTTGTAAACCCTTACAAACCACTTTGACCTACAGGTAAGCCTAGATTAAGGCTTACCTGTGCGTCCAATAAATATCTCCTAAACCTACATGGTTTAGGCGATATTTAGAAAAAAAGAGGCACCGCTTTTTTTTTACTTTACTGCATTCCATTGGCTCCTGCTGCTGTCAATCAGAGCCAGTGAGGAGGAAGCCGGAAGTGGGGCCGAGCCCCACTCTGTGTGTCTTATGGACACACAGAGCAGGGCTCGACAGCGAGCATGCACAAGTGCCCCTCGTAGCAAGCGGCTTGCTGTGGGAGCATTCAGCAGGAGGAGAGGAGCAAGAAGCAGCGACAGGGGGTACCGAGAATAGGAGGATCAGGGCTGCTCTGTAAAAAAACATTGCACAGAGCAGGTACAATAAGTATAACATGTTTTTTATTTTAACCAGTTCACGAGAATGGCACCGATAGGCAAATGGGCGTACCAGTACATCCCTCCTTCAGAGCTTAAGCCGTGATCGCGACATGTAAACAAGGTATTTCCCTGTTCTGCCTAGTAACATGACAGGGATCTTCTGTTGTCTGTCATGTTCTAGTGAGTCCACCCCCCCCTACAGTTATAACACGCTGAACACAGAGTTAAACCCTTGATCACCCCTGGTGTTAACCCCTTTCCTGCCAGTGACATTTATACAGTAATCAGTGGCTATTTTTAGCTCTGATCGCTGTGTACATGTCAGTGGCCCCAAAAATAGTGTCAAAAGTGTCCGATCTATCTGCTGCAATGTTGCAGTCCCGATAAAAATCGCAGATTACCGCCATTACTAGTAGAAATAAAATTTATAGTAAAAATGCAATAAATCTATCCCCTAAACATATGTAGAAGAATACATATCGGCCTAAACTGAGGAAGAAATTTTTTTTTTTATATATTTTTTGGGGATATTTATTGTACCAAAAAGTCAAAAATATAGTTTTTTTTTCAAAATTGGCACTTTTTCTTGTTTATAGTGCAAAAAATAAAAACTGCAGAGGTGATCAAATACCAACAAAAAAAGCTCTATTTGTGGGAAAAAACAGCACATCAATTTTTATTTGGGTACAGCGTCGCACGAATCGCAGTGCGGAATCACAAAAAATGCTCAGGTCATTGAGGGGGCAAATTCTTCCGGGGCTGAAGTGGTTAATTGATAAACAAAACAAACAAAAACAAAACCCTTTACAATCACTTTAAAATACACATTCCTCAGTTCAAACCAGGGAATAATGAGAACTGGGGCAATCAGAAGATTTTAATGTTAGCCCAATTTCTGAACAAACCTACATTCAATAGTAAAGAATGTTGATGTTAATTTTGTTTGAATGTGGGATAAAACCACTGTGATAAATAGAGGGAATGTGGCAAAATGACTCTTGGTTAATAAAAGGTGAATTTGGGGCGAATGTTGAGAGACTTCCTTGTCAAATCATTAAAATACACCCCTCTGTTTCAAGAAGGCCGTAATAAATGCCCTTTTAATGTGGGGCTCTTTTTTTATATATACTGTATATTTATTACATTTTCATATTAAAATACAAGATTTGTTGAAGCAGGAGTAGTCTGCCAGCAAAGGCAACAAAGTAAAAGACATGATACTACATAGTAAGCAGGATAAAACTGCCTGGTTTGGAGCCTACAAACATTAACGAGGTAACTAATAACCAAACAACAAAGTGAGTGGCCAGAGGGGTGGAAGCAGGTGAACATTCACCCCAGAAACGGGTAGAAAGATTAATAAAAATATGAAGAACTATCAAACATTTCACATCAAATAATGTATTACTTAATCACATAGATTAGGTGGAATGCCTAGGGGAGGGGATATGAGGGCTTAAGGCATTGGAGGTGTCCTGGATCCTAACTTTATGCAGTGTATTAGCAAGGTCTGCATGCAGGTATAAGTCCGTATAGTGGAAGGGAGTCATGTGGGAAGAGATTACTTCTGGAGAGAAATAGTGTTCCATGAGGCCATCTTGCAATAAAGCGTTTCAGTGATGTATAATGTTGGGTGATAGTGTCTAATTTCTCAATGTGAAATAGGGTTAAGAGTGCTCATTGTACCAAGGCACTTTGAGGTGAGGAAGGGTGGATCCAAGCTTGCATTATTGCCCTGAGAGCTGTCAAAAGGCAGATATGGACCCATTGAGGAGGAGAGTCACAGGTAGGCATTGACGAGGAAGCCTGCGAGGTATTGCAGCTGAAAAGGCATAACAAAGGGTCCTTAGGTAGAAGCAATTGCTGAGACTTATCAATATATTTCAACACCTGGTCCCAAAAGGTGGAGATTGCTTGACAGGTCCATAATCTGTGGAAAAGGGATGGTCTGAGAGTAGTGCACCAAGGGCATGCGGAGAGAGAGGAGTCAATTTTACTGTGGCGAAACGGAAGATACGCCCGGTGGGCGATTTTGAACTGTTTCTTGCCCCGTTTCGCAGACCACCAGAGAGCAGATTTTTTGATACCCCGCAAGGATCTTTTCTGGTGCATCTTGGTTGCCAAGGATAGAGATCCAGGCTTTGAAGGGAACAATGCAGTATTTTGAATCCTGATGCGTGATGTGGTTGGAGTATATCTCTGATATGGAGTACTGGTCCCGATCTATTAGGACATCAATAAAAGAGCACTGACAAGGGTTTTGGCGCGGGCTGAAGCAGGATCTAAGGTAGCTGGTCAGCTGATGACAGTGAAACGCCTGTGATGGCATGAGGGAGTACTGTTTAGTCAGTTCCAAAAAGGGTCTAAAAGTACCTTGGGCAGGATCAATGACTTGATGGTTGTTAGGCCGGAGGATGACCATTGAGCAAAGGCCGTGTGATCTATAGAGAGGGGGCAGCGGGTTGCCAAGTATGGGAAGTATGGGACTTGAGATGGTGAAGGGAAGACCCAGGAGTCTCCGTATTTCTCTCCAGGCAATCACTGTGTCTCTAATCAAGAGGTTGGATCTCAGGGACTGGGGAAGGGCGTGTAGCCTGGAGTGAAGGATAGCCTGGAGATTAAACAGGGACACAAGGGTGCCCTCCAGCATGTAGTTAGAGTAACAAAAGTTTTTGGACAACCAATCGATACCTTGTCTCAATAGGCAGGAAAGATTATAAAATCTAATACTGGGCAGGACCGCTCCACCTTCACTCTTCGGGAGATAGAGTTTTTGAAGTGCAATGCAAGGTTTTCTGCCACGCCAAATGAACGCGAGCAGTGCAGTGTGTGTCTTTTGGACATCGTTATGTTTCAGTAATAGAGGTAAGGTCTGTAATGGATACAATAGTCTAGCAAACTAGACCATTTTAAAGAGGTGGTATCTCCCAAATAGTGAAAGGGGCAAGTCAATGGGGGGCTCTTTTGATGACCACCTCATCAAAATGTGTGGGTCATTGTTTTTTCTTTGAGAATGTATAAAGGGGGTGGTGGTGATTTATTAGTCATTAGCCATTATTAGTCATGTTTCAAAGTATTGTGTACAAGTCAGAGAACAGGTTTCCTAAGAATGTAAGTGGGTAATAGTTGGTCCAAATATATAGGAAAATCTGCTATGATCCAAGATCCATTTTCCTTGATAATTCAACATTGTCAGATGCAGATATTAGGATCGTCCTGAAACACTGGCACTTACTTCAAGGTGGCTGTTATGTTTGGTTGGAGCACATTTACAGCAGTAGAAAAGTTTGACTAACTTTGACACAGCCTAGATTATTAGGAAGAGACAGACAAGATACTTATCCCATCCTTTCCTGTGTGCAATGTTACCATAGGATAAAAATTTGAAATAGAAGTTTTCTCAGTTGTGACCTCTGTTACATAGGTATATATTTTAAAATCCCTTTTGGGATTGCAGAGGATTAGAAGATCCAGTCCTGATTTTAAATCCTCCATTAGAGAAAGCACATAACTGCCAACAAAAAAAAACATTTGTGGATAATGGACATGGACACGATTAAATCAGATTCCAGGATTTGGACCTTTAAGATTTTAACATGTTAAAAAGAGAAGGTGAAAAGATTCTGAAATAAAAACTATTTGAAATATACCAAATGTACTAGATTCAGTTATTCACCTTAAGGGTTTAAACACAGACTTTGCTATTCACCTATTTTTGTAAATTATTAATTTATTACTAATATGCATGATTTCTTTCATCTCTTCTAGTGGGGATTTACATCTGCATGTGTCTGCTCTGAATGTTCTAATTTTCAATGTTGAGTTGTTCGGTGTATCCATTTCCAATTTTAGCTTGCTGTCAAGTGTAACAAAGCATTTTACTTTTGATATAAGTTTTCATTTGATTTGTTGCCAGATGGTATGCCACCTAAAAACGATCATATGTAACACAGCTTGATAAAGGGTTGTGGAATATGGCAAAAAGCTTGTAATATATAACCCTGATGAACAAAGACAAAAAAGAGTGCACTGCAGTGAACTTCATTGATCTCTCTCACTTTGTGTGTGTGTATATATATATATATATATATATTGTATACTACTCTGCAAAAGTTTTAGGCAGGTGTGAAAAAAATGCTGTAACTTTAGAATTCTTTCATAAATAGAAGTGTTACTAATTTATTTTTATCAAGACTACTTATGGCTAGACTTCTTCAGACAGTAGATGGGTGTACCTGGGTCCCACTGGTTTCTGCCAGTTCTGTGGTTATGGCACTGCTGGACATCTTCCATTGTTGACGGGAAGTGAGCATGATATGTCTTTCATCTTCTGCATTACATTTCCTTGGCTTACCACTGTTGTGTCGCTCGGGACCCGGTGCGAGTGCAGTGTCTACGGTCCTTAATGTTGCCCATTTCTTTGTGCTTCTTCAAAAGAGCTTGAACAGCACATCATGAAACCCCAGTCTGATTTGAAATCTTTACCTGGGAGAGACCTTGTTGATGTAGTATAACTACCCCATGTCTTGTTGCTGTGCTCAATCTTGCCATGGTGCATGACCTGCGACATGAAACTGTCTTCCACAAGCTCAACTTAGTAGCAGAGTTTGGCTGTTTCTCATCCAGTTTTAAGCCTCCTACACAGCTGTTTCTGTTTAAGTTAATGTCTGTGTTTCAACCTACATATGATCATTGATGATGATCATTAGCGCCTGCTTGGCATAATTGGTTAATTATACACCTGACTCTAATCCTACAAAATTCTTGAATTTGTGCAAGTGTACAAAGCGTGCAAGTGTAAAAAAAAAATATTGATGGTGGTTTAAAACCAAACGGTAGTTGCATCAATTGCACCAGTTGCACACACACACACATATATATATATGCCCCCTAATTCCAAAATATTTACAAAGAAACTAGGCAGCCATACGTGAATACTCCTAGTGGGAACAAGAGATTAGTTTTCTCCAAATTTACAGCTATTACCCTTTTCAGTATCTCACTTGGTAAAACTTTGTTGTGATTGCTTCAGGGGCAATTTAGAAATATTAAATTTTATACATATTGCTATCTTCAATTTTCAGAACCCCTTTTGAAAATCAGTAACTCTCCATTTCTCTCTTTAAACACATTACAAGCTGACCATTTTATTCCTTGCTTTAATTAAATGTTTCACACTTATTGATTAAAAAATGTCATAAAGTTGTATACTGAATTATATTAAATTCTACAGCTGAATCAGTGCTGTAAAAGAATATTGTATCATGTCTTTACTTAAGGAAGCACACAGTAAATAATGGCTTAATGGCTCCCAAGAAAACCATGTATTTAGAAAAGGAAATCCGTTTTAAAGTTTTCACTTACGAAATACAAGAATGTATACAGCAGATAATCATCATCATATTAAATTACTGCTTTACCAGAAAGTATAACACTTTCATTTAAAGACAGTCTCTATAAAACCTATAAAAGTCATCTAGCATATACCTTTACAAGCATGATATGATATGGCAATGCCACCTGGAACCTTCTACCACACCCTTGCTTGTGAAAAATAGGCATGCCCCTCTGGTCACGTCACATAGTGATATGCCGGTTACCTCAGTAACCAATTATAAGGCATAACCTTTGCCAGGCTATGAAAAGTGAATCTACCCAAGACTCCACAGCATGCCCTCTTGGGGAAGCCGGTGGAGGAGATTCAGTAAAGCAGGCCTACTTCAAGAAAACATGGAATCCCTGGATGAAATATATTTCAGAATCCTACTGATCTGGATGGAGAGACACCTGCACACTGCGCAAGAGGGCGTATGCCTGATACTCAGTCTTCCATACCTTTTCCTAGTCTTTTCTCACCTTTCTCTCCACTGGATTTTTTATTTACCCTTTATTCTCCTCTCTTTTATTCTTTCTTCTCTTCTCCATAAGCTGGTTTAATTTCTTAGCCATTGTTGGTCCAGTGTGACCTAGGCACTAGCTAAAACATTGAAGGACTTGCAGAAGTCCATGCAATCAATCAGGTTACTGTTACTTACATGATTTTAGTTGAACAAATATTGTTCTGTCATTATCTAATCTTCAGTTTTTTTATTTGTTTATTGGTTGCTCTTTTTTATGCGCCTCATGTAAAATGTTTAGATTATACGTCACCAATGGCTCTGCTTTCTGACTAATGAACCCAGAAGATACGCATAGGTTTGAGAGTTATTGAGCTATTAAACTTTTTAATTCTTTCTGTCTGTATCCAGTACTATGTACAAAGCTGGACCAAAGAATGGTTACTGTGCTGTATTATATTCATATGTTCTTATTGAAAACCTCAATTAAAATCATTGCAAAAGAAAATAGCAACCGAGTAAAGGCACCAGATGGTGCTAAGGTAATCCAATGCAAGAGAAATGGCTTATAACTTATTACTGTAAAAAATCAAAAGTAGTAAAACACCGACATAAAGATGAATGTGTAGCTATGAGTAGATGCTGCTCTTAACAGTGTATATACTCATACACATACAGTACTGATCGTAAACAAATGGAGCTGCGCTTACCCAATGGAAACACAAATTCCAAAAGTGCAGTAAAGTGCTAGGGCATAAGAGAAATTGATTCCTTCATCTCCGATTATTAAATAAATAAAACAGAATAGTGCACAATTTCATATATACTATCAAAAACTCAGCTTACCTATAAAACGTGCAAATTCAAAAAATGGAATACTTGTACCACACTTGTGAGTGTAATTGTAATTCTATTTTAGAGCAGAGGATTTAAATAAATGGTGGTATGCTATGATGGCTTCAATGGTTTCTCTTTCATAATTTTATATGGGCCTGCCGAGTGATATTCCTTGGACAGTACTATAAGAACATAAGTTCTGGAAGTCATGGGCCATTAATAAGTGCAGTGTGATCATCCTTACTATTACATAGGGGTCAACTTCAGCACTACGCACCTTGGAGGTTTGTTTGCACTTTATGAGGTCATTTGCACTATTTTTAAGGTTGTACACAAAGGAGTTTGTTATCTGTTAAGATTCATGAAATTGTGCATGATTTTATTTTATTTTTTGATCTATTAATTGGAGGTGAAACAATAATTTTTTGACACTTTAGCATTTCATTGCATTTTAGAATTTGCATGTTTTATAGGGTAAACACAGCATTTGTAAGTATATATGAAAATGTACACTATTCTGTTTTATTTATTTATTAACCAGAGGTGAAGGAATCCATTTCTCTGACACTCTGGCACTTTACTATACTTTTTGAATTTGTGTTTCCATTGGGTAAGCACAGCTTTATGGTTAGTAACTCATTACTGTCGGATTGTAGAGTCCCAGTATACAGTAATGTGTTTTGCCTACCTAAGCAACCAATTCAACTTATATCAATTCAGTGTTCAGGTAGACACTTGTACTACAAAGTTGTTTGGTAAATCTAAAGCACCAAATGTGAGCACTATAAAAGTAGGTGCTGTTCTACACAATATCTGTTTGCAATGTTGTATTATGTACAGATATCCATGGAAATAGGTACATTTAACATTTTCTACTGGTAAATTTGCATCTACATGCGCATAAGCCATGGCCAAGGACTAATGTCTGAAACGAATAGGCTGTTTTTACAGTGTTGTACATGTCTATTCAATAAAGGATTATTATGTTTCAGAAGTCATCCTAAATGCCAACCATCCATTCTTCTTATCCTGGTTCACTGGAGGCATTGGCAGTCTTGAGGTCTGAGCACTGGGCGGAGCTGTTATCTGAAAATGTGGAATTGCCCTCACACCTGTTTTCCTCAAACTTGCCTCTACAGGTATTAAGCAATATGTATACTATTCTAACCAAAAACTGTCAAAAGCTTCAAAATTATTGTGTATTTAGCACTTTGACTGGAGTTGAAGTGGATGTAAACCCGATTGATGAAATTTGACCTAGGCACATATATCTGTAGTGTTTACTTATCTCTCTCCAAAGCCCTGAACCCTGTGTCTTTCTACTGTTTTGTTCCTCTGTTATCAGTATGATAGCTTGTGACAAGTTCTCAGTGATGGGAGATAAAACCAGCCTGAAATTTGGGTCGAGGTGGGTGCTATAAATAGATTATCAGAGAGCTTGTCTTATAACAGCACAGCTCTGAAAGTATCTTTGTTCTTCTGCCTATGTGGAGAGGGGGTGTGTGCCTTTCCCCCAATCAGCTGTCACACAATGTATGCCAAGACTACACTCCTACTGCAGAATGAGGAAGTAAAAATTCTAACACAATGTAAGAATTCTAAAGAATATAGCATAGAAGACAGCAGATATACATGTAAAACTTATGTATGGAGATTTGTTTCATCTCTGTTTATCATCTGAGGCTGTTCACTTCACTGGGTATAGGAGAGGGTTTACATCCACTTTAAGCTTTAAAGTGTATCTACAGTCAAAATGTAAAATCATGTATTCATTTCCACATTATATTAAAATTATTTCTAGCCTACTCCTATTAACCGCTCTTGGACTGCCCCAAGTACATTTACTGCGTCAGGGCAGCCCTGGTGTGCCAAATCACGTACCCGTAAGTGATTTCATGCACACGGTTTAGGGGGCGTACCGCTCCCGCTGTTATTGGACACAGCGGGAGGCAATCAGTGGGTACGGCGGCTGCGATGGGACCTACCGATCGTTCACAAGAGGGACGGATCAGCGATGTGCCGATGTAAACAAAGCACACCGCTGATCTGTCAGGGAGGAAAAGTGAGAGATCGTGTTTCAGCTAAGCTGAATCATGTACAACAAAAGAGATACAAATGACACTATGGCTACACCTAGATAAGGCTTGACTAGAAAGGGGAACTGAATTTTAGCAATTCCTCATATAGTCATCGCATACTGTCACCTCAATACATGAACTAAGGACTTGAGGTTTGTTCCTCTGAATTAGGGTAAGCATACAAAAAGAAAGGTAAGGGAAAAGAAAAAGTTTTTCATTGTTTATGTGGATTTTCTCAATAAAGAATTATGTATATATTTTGATAAATCCGGCTGTTCCTGGTTGAAGAATTTCTTTGGAAAAACTTTTTCTTTTCCCTTCTTTTTGTAAGCTAAACCATGATCCCTCTTTTCCTCCATTTTAACACCCCCCCCCCCACAGTTAGAAAAACCTCCCAGGGAACACATTTGACCCCTTGATCGCCCCCTAGTGTTAACCCCTTCCCTGCCAGTGTCATTTATACAGTAATCAGTGCATTTTTATAGCACCGATCGCTGTATAAATGTCACTGGTCCCAAAAACGTGTCAAAAGTGTCCGATCTGTCAATGTTTCAGTCCCACTAGAAATTGCTGATCATCGCCATTACTAGTAAAAAATAAATAATAATAAAAAAAAAATGCCATACATCTATTTTGTAGACGCTATAACGTTTGTGCAAACCAATCAATATATATATATATATATATTATTTTTACCAAAAATATGTAGAAGAATACATATTGGCCTAAATTGATGAAGGAATTTGTTTTTTTTTTGTTTTGTTTTCACAATCAGAGAGTTTTTTTTTCATTTACATTTTTTTTCTGGATATGTATTATAGCAGAAAGAAAAAAAATAATATATTTTTTTCAAAATTGTCGGCCTTTTTTTGTTTATAGCGCAAAAAATAAAAACCGCAGAGGTTATCAAATACCACCAAAAAAAGCTCTATTTGTGGGAAAAAAGGACATCAATTTTATTTAGGTACAGCATCACATGCACTTGTCAGTTAAAGTGATGCGGTGCTGTGTTGCAAAAAATGGCCTGGTCAGGAAGGTAAAACATTCTGGGGCTGAAGTTGTTAATATAAATGATCTTGAGGAAGGAGATGACCAGCTGACAGGCAGCACTTACAACATGAAAGAAAATAAAAAAAAAAGGTTTTTATTTTTTTTGCCAAAAATAACTATTGCATGTATTGCTATCACAATGCTGATGTTAGAAAATGAAAGTGTATGCTGTGACCACAGAACTCATTTAAACACAAATTTACTAGCATGTTAAAAAAAATAAGTAAAAATATAGATTCCCTTTAAAAGCCAAGATTTATCTCTCCAATAATCTGCTTGTCAAGTAGTAAATATTTTTGTAGCCCTTGAGCTTGATGACATTGTCCATGGAATTAACTATGATTCGCACACCATTATAATGTCAGGAACAACGTGCGCCACATTAACTAAGCAGATATACAGGCATACCTCACTTTTGTACCTGTTTTAGATCTATTTGTGCCACACCAGTTTCTATTTCAGAGTGAAATAAAATTTGTGCAGGTCTGCTCCTAATTAACAGAGGGAATATGGCACTTTTCCATATAGAAAACTGCCATAGATTCCTGCCAGGTGTGACCTGTAATATGAGATGTGAAATGTCAGTAGATAGTTCACATCCCTCTCTCTGCCCATGCAGTGATTTCACGACACAAGCAGAGCACACAAGGTTAAAAGAGTTGTAAAGGCAGAAGGTTTTTTTATCTTTATGCATTCTATGTATTAAGATAAAAAACCTTCTGTGTGTAGTAGCCCCCCCAGCACCCCACAATTACCTACCTGAGCTCCTTCTCATCTGGTGACAGAACAGGAACGTGGATCTGTGTCTGAATACTATATGTGAGAGTTCATCTGCGGTGCACCAGTTTTGTACACTTAATAATGTGAGTGTAATTTTAATGGTTGTTTTTAATAAAGCAATATATTTTATGGAAAGCACTATGATGGTTTATATGTTCTATTCCTAAGTATTTGAGCATCTTGATCTATGGGGGATGTACATGTGACCAGAGAGGGCTGACAGGTTACAGAATCTGTGATTGATGGTGATATCCCTTAAGAGACAGGTGCATTTGACCTTTTTAACCGTAGGTCAAATCGGGAGGTGAATCATTAAAAGTGGTGGTGTACTCATGGAACAGATAACATATCAAGACATTGGGGATGTTCACTGAATAATATAACACAGACTTTTTTTTTATTTCACTTTTTTTATTTATTCATTTTTTTATTTATTTGCTGTATATTGCTTATTGCACTTTATATTGGAGTATCATAGTGGATTATTACTTATAGTGCAGCACTGTATCATTTTGTTATATTCTAGTCCTTAAAGTTAGTGGTACACTTATTAAGATTTGGGCAGCAGCGCTTCATGTTTTTTGCACTTGTCTGCATATTTTGAGATTTTATGAGAGTGTGCAGAGGTATTTTTGTTTATTGATCTGTTCCAAATTTTTATGCTTAGAAGAGAGGTGTAAGCTTGGGCATATGCCACTCTTTGGTAGATCTACTTGTTGTTTGTCTTTTTTATGTAGACCACTTATTATGGTTTTGACAGCATATATCGTACCTCTAGTTGCTCTCTACTATAACTGCCATGTATTGTTGAATTATGTATTATTTTCTACAAACCAAATCATTTAGAGTACAAAAATATACATTATATACACACACACACACATGTGTATGGGGAGGGATTGGATCAGTGATAGTGCTGGTGGGGAGGGGGGAATGGGATCAGTGGCAGCGGTGGTGTTGAGGGGGGGTGGCATCAGTGGCAGCAATGGTGTTGAGGGAGGGTGGCAGGCGTGGTGTTGAGGGGGGTGGTAGCAGTGGTGTTGAGGGGGGATGACATCAGTGGCAGTGGTGGCGCCATCCTCTCCCACCACCACCTCTGCCTCTTGCTGATCCCACCCCACCACCAAAGATGTCATCCCTATCCCCCATCACCTTTGTTGTAGAGGTGATGGGGGGTATGGATGAGATCTGCGGTGGTGGTGGGGTAGGATTAGCAAGAGGCAGAGGTGGTGGAGGTTGGGATCGATTGCAATTTGTCACTTACTTAGGTCAATTAATCAATTCCCCCTCAGAATTCTGTCGTGCCTCCAGGGATGCCTTAAGCTCATGGGGACTCTTCACAGTCGCAGAGCTCCTCCCCCTTCACTCGATTGGTGTCAAATGGTCAGCTGACTTTCTTTTTCAGTGTCCGCCCCCCGCACCCATACATTCTCACTGGATAGGTGGGGCGGTCCAGAGTCTCAGCTCTGCCTTCTCTCCCTTCAGCGGTCAGCTGGGCGAAAGACCCCCCATGGCGGAATGAACAGATGGGCCTCAGTAGCACAGCAAGAATGGACACATGGCCCGCTCACATGGGCGGGGGCCCTGCGGGTCCTGCACACTGGCAGACGGGCCCCCCTGAAGTGGCGGAACTCCAGGGCCCAGTCGCAAGTGCGACTGCTGCGACCCTGATAATTCCACCACTGATATATATATACATATATTCAAAAGGAACCTTTCTACAAAATCATGCACAGGACATTTATACAGTATATAGAGCAGAAATCATGCAGACCTTGGTACACAGTGGAAAAGGGAAAGAAAATCTCCTTGGCAAATTTTCAGTGACAAAATCAACATCATTATAGTTCATTGTTCCATCAGCCATGCTGTAGCAGGCTGTCATGCAAGATTACCTCGATAATATGTACCGGATAAGACATTTCTAGCACCAAAATGGTGAGGAACTACTACATAAAAAAACATCTGCTATTCCCTTGAGAAAAGATCACATTCATGGAAGTACACCATTTTATAACAATAGTATGATTATGTTATTATCATAATAACTTCAAAACAGCAGACGTGTGAACATAAAATCGTCCTTTATACGGACTGGGTGCCAATAAATCTGCCATCAAAAAGTAAGCACTGCCTGGTGAGATAATAAATGAATATGAAACTATGCTCTACTCTCACAGCTGTTCTTTATATGGAAAGTTGTATTGCAATGTTTAGTGATACCAGTTTGGCTTCTTATCATAGCCAAGAAATAATAAAAGGTGCCCAGGACACCAAAGGGCAGAATCAATGGCTACTTGTCATTTATCTAGCAGGCTCCTTCACAAAAACAATGTAATGCAAAACAAAAAACACTGAATACAGAATAAAAGTAACTGACCTCCAGGTGGATGTAAAAGAAACACATGAAAATAATAAAAAATAATAAACATGTCAAACTTACAGTGAAGCCCTGATCTTCTTCTTCTGGGGTTTCCTCCTGCCTAACACCCCCCCCCTCCGAGTGCCGCTATAGCAACTGCTTGGTATAGGGGAACTCGTGCAAGCTCAATTCCAAGCCTTGGCCCTATCCCCTACTCTCTCCTCACTGGCTATGATTAAAAAGCAGCAGGAGCCATTGGCTCGCGCTGCTGCCTCGATTTCCAGTGAGATTGGGCACAGCTAAGTACATGGGGGGGGGGGGGGGGGGGGGAAGCTGCACACAGACTTTTTTTTTTACTTTAATGTAGAGAATGCATTATGGTAAAAAACCTTCTACTTTTAAAACTACTTGAATTTGACTGGACATTCTATTGCAATTCCTATACAACAGAGCTCAGAATCGGAAAGTGTGAAGCAGAACATGGAGGCCGTTAGTTGTGCTAATCAGGAGCATGTTAAAAAAGGGGGGGAGATCAAAGTGACAGGAGTGTGAATGTGTTAGTGTGCTGCTTTTCTCTGTCAAGTCATAGGCTGGAAAAAGGACAAGACTTGTAAGTGTTACTTAAATGCAGCAGAGGAAAATGTGGTCTCCTTCCCTGTCAGGGCTGTACAAGGCTGGATAGAAAGAAATACAAATCTTTTGGCAGGTAAAACAACACACACCAAAACACATAGATAGATAGATAGATAGATAGATAGATAGATAGATAGATAGATAGATAGATAGATAGATAGATAGATAGATAGATAGATAGTATATATAAGAAATGTATATGAGGTGTGTCTAGAAAGTTCAGTGAATGGTCCAATATCCCAATGACAACATGGACCAGGTGCACATGGTTATCCACAGACACGTCAAGAAGTACCACCAAGCGCGGAGTACACGTGAACGTCAGCGTAAACCCACTGCAGGCAGTTAAATGTAGTCAGTGTGAGAGGTAGGTGCAATGGAGCAACAAGTGAACATCAAGTTCTGCTACATATTGGTGAAAATGAGGATGGAGACACATGAAATGTTGGTGCAAGTGTACAGGGTGGAGACCGTGAGCAGAAAATTTGTTTACAACTGGTTCAAACTGGTTGGGCAAGCGGAAGATCTGTTCCTGGTTTGTGCCACACAACCTGACAGATGAACACAAAGCAGAACGGATGGAAACCTCTGGAGATTTCACCATGTGTGATCAGGATCCATCTATTCTGTGGACCATCATCCCAGGGGGTGCTACCAGTCCGATACGGAAATCCAAGTGGCAATCGATGGAATGTAATTCACCGTCCTTCTCACGACCCAAAAAGAATCACCTGTTTCGCCGCCTGAAGAGTGTCATGAAAGGCGCAGGTTTTGCAGACATGGCGGCAATCCAAGAATGTGTGACAGCAGTTCTGTGGGCGATTCCTAAAGAGGCCTTTGCTTACAGTTTCCAGAAACATTAAGAACGTTGCCAAAATTGTGTTGTGAAGGATGTCGATTATTTTGAAGTCGAATAAAGGTTAATTTGTTTGTATCTTCTGTTTTGTTTGTTTTCTGATACTGTTCACTGAACGCAGAACTTTAGACACACCTTGTATGTTATCTTACAAAATATGAAGCCTAGCCAAACATTACTGTAAATTTTAGTGTACTGTCTGGATTGAATAAGGGCCTGTGCACACTGGAAAGCAGTGCAGGAAAGCCATATTCTGTGCACGTTTCCTGCACCACATGTAAATGCATTGCCCCTGCTAGATGCGTGCAGTTTGTTAATAGAGCCCCAAATGAATCTTGGAAATACAATGCATTTACGGCCACCAAACCCCATAGTACCACAGTAACATGGGGTTTGGCGCTTGCACTTTTTCCACATTCTGCTATATTTGCCAGCCCATTCAAATGAATAGGCTGTTAAATGCGCAGGTCCGCGTGGGAACTCGTGCGTTCTTGTGTTAACTGACCTTAAGTCTGAATGTGTTAGTTATGATTTATATTACTTCCAATGGGATTATTCACTTAAAGGGGTTGTAAACCCTTGTGTTTTTTTTCACCTTAATGCATCCTATGCATTAAGGTGAATAAACACCTGGCAGTGAGTCCTGGAACTTCCCTTGGCGGAGACGTGCTCTTTCTCTGCCTGGGGTTCTCGGCTCTTGATTGGATAGATTGATAGCAGCACAGCCATTGGCTCCCCGCAGCTGTCAATCAAATCCAATGATGCGGTGCTGGGGGGCGGGGCCGAGTCCAGAATTCTGCTATGGACACTGAATGCTAGACTTGGGAGAGCGCCCGCAAGGTAACCCCCCGGGAGAGCGCTTCTCCTAGGGGGTTATACGATGCAGGGCCTAGCAGAGCCACTAGAAGAGGATGATCAGGGCCACTCTGTGCAAAACAAACTGCACAGTGGTGGTAAGTATGCAGTATTTAAAAAAAAAAACTCAAAGCTTTACAATCACTTTCATTTCTAGTCTGTTATATGGGAAAATCATAAAAAAACAACAAAATACATTATTTGTTATGGGCAAAAAGAACAGTACTTCTTTCAGACACATTGCTAAATAAAATCCATTGTCCTTCAAGACCGAGGGTGAAGTAAAATCTTCCTGCCATTGATATAGATTGCTAATAAACATAAATGGTTAATCTTGAATAGCTTGGGGTTTAAAACATGTATCAGCTGTTGATGGTAATTACGGAGGTGAAATTCAGTACTGTAAGAAATTAAAGAGAAATCTGTAAATCAATTAGGATTGTCACTATGAGCTACAGCATAACTGAGGTGCAATATTGCATTCTAATGTTTTAACACCTGCCTTCATTTATCTTAGTGTGTAATAACTTAATTAGGTTGGTAATTAGTGGTGATGAAAAAAGATATTCACATGGGATGATTTAACACGGATTCAAAAGCCTATAAAATGTGCTATGTATTACATTAGCGGATGGTTTTGTGCTTTCTTTCAACAATTGGTGTCATATCAAACAGCTCTGATACACAGTCACAGGATCTGTGAGGGATATATAACATCTAATTCATTTGTGGAATTGCTCTAGGGAGGACTAGATTTCAATTTTTCATTTTCCCATGATATTTAAATTGCACCTCTGCCATGATCAGAGGTATTTGTGCTTGCACAGCTCCGAACCCCTCCTAAATGCAATTAAAAAAAATCAAACACAAAAAACGCCTCAAAACACAGAAATCCAAGCACTGATATCTAACAAATATAGCTCATGAGGACTTAAAGTGTAACTGTGAGCAAAATAAAAATGTACATTGATGATGCAGATTGTCACTACCATTAGCACTACAAACAGCATTTGTTTTTCTGTGTGCACCCTTGTAACCAGGGGCGGACTGACCATTCGGCCACTCGGGCACTGCCCGAGGGCCCTGGGCCACTAGGGGGCCCCATCAGGGTTGCCAGCCTCAGTAAAACCAGGGACAGTATGTAAAAATCTGTGTTTTTGTTTATTACATCTGTCTCTGAAATGTCCCTTACCGCCATCCTTTTGGTTTAAAAATCCAGAGATTATAGCTGCCCCACCTCTCCAGTACCTTCTCAGCCAATAGAAACACGTCTGTGTATACTGTGTGATTGTATACTGTGTGTGTGTATACCGTGTGGCCCCATAATCTCCGATCGCCTGGGGGCCCCATAATCTCCTATTGCCCAGGGGCCCCATGAGTTGTCAGTCCGCCCCTGCTTGTAACATAGTTTTATTACCTGTTGGTCCTACTAGTATCTCTGATAATTTTTTAACTCCTTTATAAGGACAAGCTGTACAGCAAATGGTTCAGTTTCAGGGGTTGGAACAAGCCATTTTAAAATTGACAACAATGCTTTGAAAAGTGTTGGAGTTAAAAGAGAATTATGGGCTTAATATCCAACTTAATACTGCAGTCAATTCTACGCCATTGGCGGACGGCACAGGTTCCTCCTCTGATTGAGTGGGTTGCAGAGATGGATTACATTGAGAGGATGGAGTCCCTTCTGACACGTGAGCTGGATACATATGAAAAATGCCACCAAACATGGCTCTCTTGGAAGGTGCTCAGGGAGTCATATGAATTGCGAAAGCTCCTTGCAAGACAATCGTAAGACCTGAACTTGGTTTGAGGTTGTGTGAAGTATTTTCTGGTTGTCCACCCTTGGCTGTCTCAGTCTCTCTTTTTTTCTATTCTCCACTTGCTCTGTATCTAGCTGTCTCTCATCCTTCCAGTCCCCAACCTCCTCTTTTTACCTTTTCCTCCCTCCCCACCACCAGTACATTTATCATTTTATTTTGTCCCCCCCCCACCCTCTCTGGAGTAGTTGTTTAATACTAAGGAATGATATGTTGTGCACCATAATTTCTACTGATACTATAAAGTTGTGGTGTGCCCACTTCCCTCTCAAGCCTAACAATTGGTGCTATTTGGCATACTATCCCCTTTTATAGCTATGTTCTTGTATTGGCCCATTCTTTTTTTATTAACACTGGTCCCTACGATATACGTGCTATGTCCTCTGTGGGTTGTTTATATATTTTGTGCACCTTTACAATTTGGTGCCTTTCATTGTTCTGTTGTTTTTGCTGTCTTTGCTGGTACGTGTGTCCCACTTTTGTATTATTATTTTGAATTTAAAAAAATGTTTTCAATAAACTTAGATTGAACATAGTGCAGCATTCATGTAAGACTGTAGCTGTCCCACGCCAACTTTAAGACCAAGTGGTACATATCACATGATCATTCAGCTCTCGTCAGCTTGCAGCGGAGAACAATGATTGTCAATCACTGCACTCCACTCTGCACTTTCAACAATCAATAGAGCAACAGGCTAGAAGGACTCCCACTCTAAAGCCCCATACACACGCTCGGATTATCCGAGGACCAGGTCCGTCGGATCATGTCCGTCATACTTTGTCCGATGTTGGTTTTGCGTACACACGGTCGGACAAAGTTGTCGGAAAATCCGATCATTCTGAACGTGGTGACGTTTGTTGCCTACGACGGGACTACGTAGAGGCTAGTAGCCAATAGCTTTGGTCTTGTAATGTGATCTGAGCATGCGTAGCACTTTGTCCGTCGGACAACGGTACACACGATCGGATTTGGTGTGATCGGACCGTGTTGTCGGAAAATCTATCCAGCAGGAGATAGGACTTTGTCCGTCGGACAATCCGACGTACACTGTCCGATGGTGCATACACACGGTCGGATTTTTCAACAACATTGTCCGATCGGACAGAATCCATGCGAAAATCCTACCGTGTGTATGGGGCTTTAGCCACACGTTAAAGTTGGAGCCATCCTTCAATCAGGCAGCTGGGTAGATCCTGACGATATTGTCGGTATCTTTCCCAAATGTACCATCAGCTGGAAGTAATAGCTGCTATCAGGTGACTCTGGGACACAGGAGTACATTAGTAATTGTTCTCTTGTGACCCAAAAAAGAAGGATAGCCAGGATAGCCAACAAAGTCATGGTCATACTTCTCTTTGTCTCTTACTTAAGGTCAATTTAAAATTACATTGTCAGTAGCTTGTCAATCAGCACCTAGCCACAACAAGCCCCGTTGGCTGCTTTCTGGATTGAGACCATTGATTGAGTGTCTAGAGAGGGGAAATTTTTGAGACATAGAGAAGGATTTGGCTCATTCACAGAAAGTAAAGGAAATATTTTATACTTCTTTCAACTGTCATACAGGAGCATTTTGTTGTACTTTAACTGCTTGCTGACCAGAGCACGATGATGTACGTTGGCACAAGGGCACGGCTGAGCAAATGGGCGTACCTGTACGTCCCCTTTAAGACATAGCTTAGTGGGCTTAGCTGCGTACTCCGTGAGTGTGTGCGCAGGTGCCATGGATTTGATGTGTGCCAGGGGCCCGCGTTAGTGACATGGAGCGGCAAATCAGGGAGATGCCTATGTAAACAAGGCATTTTCCTGTTCTGCCTAGCAACATGACAAAGATCTACTGCTCCCTGTCATCGGGAGCAGTGATCTCTTTCATGTTGCAGTGAGCCCATCCCCCCACAGTTAGAATCACTTCCTAGGACACACTTAACCCCTTGATTAACTCCTTCCCTGCCAGTGTCATTTACACAGTAATCAGTGCATTTTTATAGCACTGATCACTGTATAAATGTCACTGGTCCCAAAATAGTGTCAAAAGTGTCCGATGTGTCTGCCGTAATGTCGAAGTCATGATAAAAATCGCAGATCGCCGCCCTTACTAATAAAAAAAAAATAATAATAAAAATGCCATAAATCTATCCCCTATTTTGTAGACGCTATAACTTTTGCGCAAACCAATCAATATATGCTTATTGTGATTTTGTTTACCAAGAATATGTAGAAGAATACATATCGGCCTAAACTGAGGAAGAAATGTGTTTTTTTTTATATATTTTTGGGGGATATTTATTATAGCAAAAAAGCAAAAAGTATTGCTTTTTTTCAAAATTGTATTTTTTTTTGTTTATAGCACAAAAAATAAAAACCGCAGAGGTGATCAAATACCACCAAAAGAAAGCTCTATTTGTGGGAAAACAAGGACGTCAATTTTGTTTGGGTGCAACGTCGCACGACCACGCAATTGTCAGTTGAAGCGAGGCAGTGCAGTATAGCAAAAAGTGCTCTGGTCAGGAAGGGGGTAAATTCTTCCAGGGCTGAAGTGTTTAAGCAGAAATAAAACTTTTTAAAATGTTTCCTGCACAATATTGGGCATTGAAAGAGAACAGAGCTTCATCTTATTTACTAAACTAAATGAACAAATATTTTTTCTAAATGAACAGTCTCTGCTTCTTTAGTAAATCAACCCCACTGGTTCTACCTCCTTTCTGAGATAATTCCTTGGAACTCTGCATGAGTTTTCTTAATCATTTTGATTGCGCTACTGTCAGAAGTCACATCCCCTGATATATACTAAGTCAATTCTTTCCCCGTTCAGTGCATGTGTTTCTGCCCATTAACTTATTCTATTCCTGTCTCATCAGATATGTTATCCTTTTTCTTTCTCCTCACTTCTGCCATGCATTGTCACTGGAACAGCACAGTATGGATTTTCTGTTTAAGCAATCCTGCATTCACCATATGATAGAACTATTGTGTTCCATTTATCCAATCTTCTATACAGCTACCACTAAAAGTATAATTCAGTTTTTGTGCTGTGATAAGAGAAAAATTAATGGTAAAGACAGTGAACGAGTCATATATGTAGGAAAAGGAATTTTTTTGAGGGCAGCTTTTGAAAATCCAGCCAATGCAGATTAACAGAAAGGTGATTTTGAATACCAATAAATTACCATATGATGAGTGGCAATTAAATATGCAAGATTAATTCTTTAACAAAGGATATGTTTGTTTTTGTTTTAATTTAGTTTAATCAAATTGCTTTATTATCTGCCAGTTGTCTTTCCTTTTGGGCCGAGGAATCTGCCTAGGAATCTTTCCCCACCAGTAGATAAAGCATATATATTGGAGGATACCAGTCCGTAGTGGCTGCACTCATTTCCTTCTTTCAGATTTTTTCCTTTATTTTCACTAAGTGATCCTGTGAATAATGTCCTCAAATGTAACACATTTTTTTTCTCAACTGTATCTATGTGGTAGCAATGGTTGTCGAACAGACTAGACTTTAAACATTTATGGTTTTCCCACGTCATGCTGTCCCTAAGGTGTCCCTTTCATTTTGACACCGCTTTGTACTGCTACTACAGAGTACCTGCCTTAGTTATGGACCTAGATAGGTACACAGCCATGCACTATTTGGAATTTATAACTGGGCTTTGATCCTGCAGAGCATCTTAGAACACCTGGAGGGGGTGATGTGCTCTTACACATACTGTACATGCATTTTCTGGTACTAAAGGAACTACTTTCTATCATATATGCCTGCCTAGATGCTTTGATAGAGATTGCCAAAGACTGCAGCAGCTGTTGTTATATTAATATCTTTGGAGGAGGCTCACTATTAGATTGGAGTAAATGTACTGTTTGCCCTAACGTTGTAAAGGGCTGCGCAAACTGTTGGCGCTATATATATCCTGTATAATACTAATAAATACAATTTAGTGATCAACGCAGGCTTTCTACTGGCATTTCAAGGCAAACTGAATTGATGCTGATGGTATCCTACTCTTTCAAATTCTATTTAATCAACTTAATCAACTAATGTGTATTTATGTCTCTGGATATAGAGATTGCATGCAATTTCTGTGTACAGTATAACCCTGAGACTTTATACCCTTGGAGAATTACAGCATCCATACAATTACAATATACCTAGCCTGTTGGGCTAATTCAGCACCCCTACTGCTTTGCATGATTTGAAATGATTCCATATTTTTTGCTCTTTCATCTGCAAATACAGACAGGACATTTGTATGCAGATAGTTATCCTGTCTTCTATTTCATGCTCTGGGTTTACCAGTCATGTTAAGAACATTTGTTTGTATAATCAATACCTCTATATGCCATGTCCTTCATTTTACAGTTCATATGGACACTATTGCATTTCACTATTGCAAGTCAGATAAAGTGATTGAATGTGACGACGGCTGGTGCTTAACCTTTTTGGGGAGGCGCAAACAAACTGAAAAATTTGAAAAAAAACCATCAATTGCAGCCTCACTGTACCATCAATCGCAGCCACTGTGCCATCAAACGCAGCTACTGTGCCATCAAACGCAGCCACTGTGTCCATAAATTGCCACCACTGTGCCATCAAACGCAGCCACTGTGCCATATCAAATGCAGCCACTGTGCTCATCAAACGCAGCCACTGTGCCCTCAAACATAGCCACTGTGCCATCAAACTCAGCCACTGTGCCCATCAATTGCCGCCACTGTACCATTAAACACAGCCACTGTGCCATCAAACGCAGCCACTGTGCCATATCAAACGCAGCCACTGTGCCCATCAATTGCCACCACTGTACCATCAAAAACAGCCACTGTGCCATCAAACGCTGCCACTGTGCCATCAAGCGCAGAACTGTGCCATCAAACACAGCAACTGTGCCCATCAAATGCAGCCACTGTGCCATATCAAATGCGGCCACTGTGCCCCATCAAATGCTCCCATTATGCCCCATAAAATGCTCCCACTGTGCCATATCAAATGCTGCCACTGTGCCCTATCAAATGCTCCCACTGTGCCATATCAAATGTGGCCAATGTGCCATATCAAATGCTGCCAGTGTGCCCCCCGCCCGCTGTCTGCACTTACCCTGTCTCAGTGAGACAGCTCCTCGATGTTCCTCAATGTCTTCTCCTGTCCTCTCTTCCTGTCCTCTGCTATGATTGGACACCTGATAGGCGTACAGGGATAACCGCAAGCCAATATCAATGCTTTTTAAGTTCTAGCTATGCTGTATCTGTTAAAGTGATCCTGTCAGGACTGAAGGATGCCAAAAATAAATTGGAAGTGGCCATAATGCTTGTCTGTCCAGCAGTCTGTTTGCTAAAATTTTGCTCAGTAGTAGAGCTCCCAACACCTGTCCTATTCCACACTGCAGGGTGTACGGAATAGTATGCAGGGCTGGCGCTACCACTAGGCGAAGTAGGCAGCTGTCTAGGGCGCAGCCACGGCCTCTGTCTCAGTGAAGCTCCAGGCGTGTGTGAGCTCGCCCCTGTTCAGTGCTGGGCCGCCTGTCCCAGGATGTCCCGCTGAGCGCCCGCTGTCAAATCTCCTCACACATCGCCGCTTTGGGACCCCTTTGCTCCAGTGTGTCCCTCTGGTGTGGCGCTGTGTGTCAGGTTCAGCGTCTGTAATCTGACTTCCTGGCAGCGGGCAGACCATGGAGCGACAGGATGGCAGCGCTGGTGGGGACACCTAATCAATACTGCCCGCCCAGTGGTGAGGAGAGCCCGGATGTGATGGTCAATGAAGCGCAGAGGTAAGGAGGAGGATGGATCCTCCTCATCTACATCGAGAAGTGTGTGGGGGATGGGGTAAGTATTGCAGGAAATAGGAGTCAGGTAGGTGGGTCAGTGCATGTGTCAGCTAGGTGGGCCAGTGTGTCAGGTAGGTAGGTCAGTGTATGTGTCAGGTAGGTAGGTCAGTGTATGTGTCAGATAGGTGGGCCAGTGTGTGGGTCAGTGTATTTGTCAGGTAGGTAGGTAGGTCAGTGTATGTGTCAGGTAGGTAGGTAGGTCAGTGTATGTGTCAGGTAGGTGAGCCAGTGTATGGGTCAGGTAGGTCACATGTTACAAGGGCAGGGCAAAGGGGGTGGAGTCAGGGGGAGAGCCAAGGGGGCGGCAAAATGAGGTTTCACCTAGGGTGTCAAAAATACTATAGTATACTAATAATAGTATGTCCTCTGCTAGCTGTTGTGCTCCACCTAACCACCTCAGGGTCACAACCGGGTCCTGCTGTGACTAAGGGTCAGCAGGAAGAGCCATAGGGGCGGCCTGCTATTTCACCAGTCGGCTAAGATCAGGTCAAGCACAACTTTTACTGGAAAAGTTTACAGTGTTCAAAAACGTCATCTGCCTACCTCTCTGCATCACAGGATTGTTCTGGTATGTGGTTTTGCACTGAATGAAACTGCAGATTTTTTTGACATGTGGTTTTCACTAGTTAGAACCTCTGCTATTACATTTTTTTCATAATATTCTTTGTTTGAATTTGTGACAAGTGTTTATTTTTAATGCATGGTAAAATTAACACAGTAAGGTTTTTTTTCTGAAATTGAATTTTTATGTTATTTGGCTAGTTTAGACGCTTTTCCTTAGCAGAGTTCTGCATCCTCTAGTTTAAGGCATGTAAGTATATTTATTTTATATATTATGGAAAAAAAATAACAAATATTCATTTACATGCATTATTTAGCAACTTTGTCCATACCATAAGGAATTTCTGAAAGTCGTTTTGTTCTTGCACATATGGGGCTGAGTGACTTGTACAAACTCTACAAGGTAATAAAATGAAAGATTAATTTATTTTATAAGATTACCACCCACTATGAACCAGAAACCATACACATCCACACACTTAACTCCCAGCTGGAGCGTTACAAAGGAGACTTTCCAAAAGAATTATTGTTTATTATATTCTACATTAACTTTCCCTTGTGTTCACCTTGAATAGAATGCAATATGGAAATCTCAGAACAAGAAAGGGCAACCTTGCTTACATATGTTGTATGGGAGTCGCAGTATTTCTTTGGAGGGATCAAAGTTACATCTATGAGCTACTGTTAATTAGCCTCCATTGGTATTAGTATTTTACTACTCCCTGTAGTACAGGCACATGTTACAGAAGTACATAAAATATTCATAACAGGCATATTTTGATGCATGCTATACTAAACTTTGCTGGAAAATAGAGGGTTAGTCATTGGACAGAGGGGTTTTAATAAAAATATGTTTAATGTAAAATGCATTTCAGTGTAATCCCATAGTAGATGAGTATTTGTATCTTTTTCATTTAAAGCTGAAGTTTAGTGATGTATCATGTATATATATATATATATATATATATATATTTTTTTTTTTACTCAGCACCAAGGACAGTACTTACATGTGCCGATGGCTGCTCTCTTCCTTAAAATCTTCTTTCCTCTGCCCCCTGAATATCCTTGCAGCTGTGATTTTCTGGTGCTGCAGGGGTTAATACCAGTGGCTTCACCTGTCATAGGCACTCATCAAAAGTGCTCACTATGCCTGCCCTTTCTACCCCCCTGCTCCACTCTTAGAAACTGTACCATCATTTCCCTCAATAAAAAGTGCCCTGTGAATGGAGTAGGCAGACTGTTCTTACATCGGTCTGCACTCCATTCACTTTTGACAAGTGCCAGTGACAGGTGGAGTCACTTGTATTTACCGCTGCAGCAATTGATTAACAACTGAGCAATTGATTAAAGAAAATGCATACATCACCTTTAGTGGCAACCACATGTCAAAGTCATCAGTAAATATAGGGATGTAGGCACCAAAACGTACAGTACATGCATAATCAGATTTTCCTGAAGCATCATGGCAGCACACACTGGGTTGTGACTCCGCCCCCACAACCTGACAGGATTGGTTAACTATAAATGTGAAATTTGAATATTACTTCTGCAATAACATTAAGCTGTAAAAGATTACATGTGATATTAGTTATTTAGGTTTACAGTTACTTTAACTGCTTGCCGACCAGCCGCGGTCATTATACAGGCAGGTTGGCACGGCTGTGCGGATCACCGTAGGTGTACGTCGGTGGCTTTAAGAGCTCTAGGGGGGCGTGCTCGTGGCACGCTGGTGACTCGCGATCGCTCCTCAGAGAGCCAGAACGGGGATCTGTCAAAGTAAACAGACAGATCCCCATTCTGTCAGGGAAGTAGAGAGAGATCTGCTGTTCCTAGTAATCAGGAACAGCGATCTCTCTCTACTCCTGGTCAGTACACTCCCCCCACAGTTAGAAACACCTCCCTAGGATACACTTAACTACCTGTCACCTGCCTTAGAGTTCTGTTCCTGTGTTTGACCTGGCTTGCCTTGACTCTTCCTGCCTTCTGCCTGCATCCGACCCCAGCTTATCCCTGACTTCGCTCCTGCTTACTCCTTTGATCACTACGCTGTCTGCCTGTTACCGACCTGGCATGTACCCCGATCTGCCTTGGACTTTGCAATTATCCTGACATCTTAAACCTGTGTAAGACCCAGTGTGCCTGTGCCTGTCTGTGCTCTATATTTCTCAGGGCTGATCTGCTGTGGGCTGCCGCTAGCATTCATGTGTGAGGTATCCAGATATTCACTGATCCAGCTCCAAGACTGCCTGCTTTCCAGACCGCTCACCTCACGGGTCCTCATTCCTGTGGCATCAGACATTCCAGAGCAGCTCCTCTGACAACCAACCTGCCAAGTACTCATACCATTCTGCACTCTCAAGTCCCCTGTCTGTTCTATTAGGGGCCACGAGTCAAATACGTAAGGGAGGCCTTCCTATACACATCGGGCTCATCTACAATGTACGTGAGAACGTGACACAGTGGCTATTTTTAGCTCTGATCGCTGTATAAATGTCAATGGTCCCAAAAAAGTGCCTGATCTGCAATGTCACAGTCCCGCTAAAAATTGCTGATTACCGAGATTACTAGTAAAAAAAATTTTTAAATTAAAATGCCATAAATATATACCATATTTTGTAGACACCATAACTTTTGCGCAAACCAATCAATATACGCTTATTGCAAATTTTAACAAAAATATGTAGAAGAATACATATTGGCCTAAACTGATGAAGAAATTTGTTTTTTTAATTTATTTTTTGGGATATATATTATAGCAAAAAGTAAAAAATATTGTGTTTTTTCAAAATTGTCGCTCTATTTTTGTTTATAATGCAAAAAATAAAAACCGCAGAGGTAATCAAATACCACCAAAAGAAAGCTCTATTTATGGGAAAAAAGGACACAAATTGTGTTGTGTACCACGTGGCACGTCCGCGCAATTTTCAGTTAAAGTGACGCAGTGCCATATCACAAACAATGGCCTGGTCATTAAGGGGGTAACTCCTTCCGGTCCTTAAGTGGTTAAGAAATATAGAATCACCTTCTCAGGTGATATGACAAATGTAATTAAGGAGTAAAAAAATATGACTTTTTTTTAATCAACAATTAAAATGATGTTGGACTCTTTTATCTGATTTTGGTCTGGTGCTCCTTCCTGTATTTCTATTTTTTTGTACTTAGGGCAGCTCAATGGCACAAATACCATATATTACATTATTATTAGTATTATACGGTATTTGAAAATGACTGATCAACTGACAAAAGTTGTACCTTTGAAAAAAAAATGAACAAATATTTTATATACAGTGCATCAGTTATCAAAGATAACTAAAACAATTATGTTAACAAAAATTATACAAATAACTTTCCTGGTGCCTCCATGGCAGCATACATGTGATAGAGCTCCGCCTCTACTCCGCCTTCAGGACTAGTGAGTAGCATAAATTAAAGGGCATAGCCCCTCCCCCAACATTCTCCTTTTTTTCCTCATTCCTCTTGACTGGTGAAGAGTAGCAGTATGTCCATACCTCTGCAGTCGGCAGCGTCCGCCGGGTTAAGCCTCTCCCGTGCGCAGTCCCTGTTCTTGGGTCCGCTCAATGCACTGATAAGACTGGGAACCCCTTCTGAGGATCTTTTGGGGTCTTGCAGAGTTTCCTCATAGGAACGCAGTCTGCTGAATTTCCAGAAAAACGAATGCTGGTGATGACGGCGGGAGGATCAGATTCTCTTCCTTCTTGGTCAGGTTAGGTTTTCTTTTTGCTTCCATGTCTGCACTGTTTTTGAGCCCTGGTGGTTAAAGTTTATAGGTTTAAAAAAAAAAAAAAAAATGTCCCCTTTAAGACATTTATTCCTGGTCTGCACATGTGCAGAACGGGCGTTTCCTTGCTATTTCTGAGTTTTTTTCTCTAGCTTTTTTGTACTACCCTTCAGGGTTCTCACTCTCTTGCCGTGGCCTTGGTTTTGTTTCTTTTTTTTTTTTGCCAGTAATAGGGTAGGTCCTTTTTAATTAAGCTGCTCTCCCTTTTTAGCTTTAAAATGTTGGCTCTAAATTGGACTCAGGGCTGCTCTGCATATCAGGTGTATGCCCTGCAGTCCAAATTACTTCAGCATTACAGGTATGTGTGGAGCTGGCCATTCACCATGCAATTTTCTTGTTCAATTTCCATTAGTGGTACAGGGGCCTGCCTGATTGCATGCAAATTGGGGGTGATTAGATTTGACCACATATTGTATGTTTTTTTTTTATAGATCTGAGGGAGATCTATAGAGGGGGGTTGGGTAGTGTATGGCCAGCCTTATACTTTTATCTCACTCCTATTGCGTTGACTTCGTTTAAAAATTTGGTGTGCAAATAGACTCTATTTCTTTTTGCTTTCTTACTTCGCCTTACTACAGCTGATCCTCCTGCCCATTATTTACCATGAGCCATTCGTCACAAAGCCAAGATCCTCTCATATCCAATAGGTATGTGGACCACCTGTACGTGAGTATTTAAAAAAAAAAAAAAAAAGAGTGCGCCACTGACAAACTTTGTTTGTTTCAGCCCTGTTCCTTCAAAGCGGTCCAGAAAGTCCTCAAGGCGCTATGACAATGACGATAGTCCTGAGCGAAGACCGCGCTCTTCTCATCATAAATCTTCCAGAAGACCAGGATCTTATAGACGTCGTCATTCGCCTTCGCCTCCACCGCGGGCGTCAAGGGAAAAATGTTGGGCCTGTGGCGCGGTTCCACTCCCTGATAAGCTCGTCTGCAGAGACTGTCTCAGGGACTACGCAGCTAACCGGGAATTAGAAGGCCAGCAGGTGGTTGACCTGCTTAAGCAAACCACGAGAGACTCTTTCTGAACTGACGGCCATGATTCCAGCTCACCCGGTTTCACAAGCTGCCCAGGTGTTGGATTTGGACCCCGACATTTCGGGCCCATCAGCTGTTAGTACTCCTTTGCCTCCATCAGGAAAAACAGCTAAACAAATCCCACCGGTAGATTCATCCGAAGAGTCCTCAGATGATACAGAACCGTCTGGTTTCAATTTCTCCCTGGTTCAACCCTTTGTACAAGCGATGAGGAGCGACATTGCCTGGGAAGACCCGGAAGGGCCTCCTCAAAAATCAAAAAACTATTTCTCATTCCTCAAGAGAAACCAAATCTTCTTCCCATTAATGGGGGAGATCATAGAGGATGAGTGGAACAAAACTGATAGAGTTTTCTGTAGCACGTTTATCGATGCGGCTGTAGTGCGTCTGGCAAAAATGTAACAATGCCAATGGAGGATTCAACGTCTTTCAAGGATCCCCTAGATAGCTCCATTTGAGGTCTAGATCAATACATCTATCTAGAAGCAGGGGTGGCTTGCAGACCAGCCATTGCGCTGACATCTGTTTCCAATGCCATCAGGTCTTGGACGGAAAATATTGAGACATCCCTGCACCAAGACGCAAAGATGACATAATCAAAGCTCTGGAGGAGCTTAAGTTGGCGGATTTCGTGGGAGAAGCTGAAATTGACACAATCCGGTGTTCAGCCAATTCAATGCTGCAACTCTGTTATGGCAAAGCGGGCCTTATGGCTAAAGCCTTGGACAGCCGATCTAGCATCAAAGCAGAATTGGTGCAAGATTTCCTTTGATGGAAAATCTTTGTTTGTTGAGAAACTCGACAAAGTAATCTCCAGAGTAACAGGGGCAAATCTGGCTTACTTCCTCAGGACAGGAAGGTCCGGAGAACAAAGGCCTATTTATCACGATTCCTGCAATCAAATTCTAGAGACTTCAGGCAGTCTCGCCCCTTTAGGGACAACAAGAAATCGTGGAGAGGCACCCAGACTTCTTTTCTGGGAGCCAGAAAGTACAAGTCCCTCACTGCTCCCCAGGAGGGGACAAAGTCCTTTTGACGTCAGCGGGGAGGAAACGCCCCCAGTGGGAGCCCGGTAAAAAAAAAAAAAAAACGTTTTCCGCATCTGTGCCTCCAAATGTCAAGACCCATGGGTCCTAGCAACGATCCGGCACGGTCACTTCTGGACTTTCTCTCAGCAGCCTCCTCACACGTCCTTCAAAGAGACAGTTACCAGCCTCCCCACAGAAGGCACTGGCCTTAAACCAATTTTTTTTTTGGAGTCCCTGCAGCGTCAAGGGGCAGCAATACCTGTCCCCCCATCAGATCGATTTTACAGGTTTTTCTTCCACCCTTTTCCTGGTGCAGAAAAAAACAGGCGACTGGAGACCTGTAATAGATATGAAAAAGCTAAATCAATACATCCATCTCGAAAGCTTCAAGATGGAGTCACTCCAAACGATCATACAAACCATACAACCAGGAGATTGATTAATCTTGATAGACCTGCAGGATGCGTACCTCCACATCCCTATTCTACCATCCTTCCAAAAATACTTAAGGTTCGCAGTGGGTCATGTCCACCTGCAATTTCAAGCTCTGCCCTTCGGGCTATGCACATACCCTCTGGTGTTCACAAAAGTGTTGATATCTGTCTTGGCCCCTATGAAAGAGAGAGGGGGTTAAGAATTTATCACTACCTGGACGATATCCTCTTGCTGTCAAAAAAACCCGAGCCACCTTTTAGTCCACAGGGAGATTCTTCTCCAGTAGTGGTCGGAGTTCGGGTGGCTGGTGAACCATCGGAAGAGCCAATTCGTTTCAACACAGCAGATGGTTTACTTCGGAGCAATGTTCGGTACGCTCCTAGGCACAGTCTCTTTACCCCAGATGAAGATGGAGGGCATCATTCAGAAGGTATCCAAGGTCATAGAGATCCCATCTATCAGCCTTGCAGTGTCTGAGCCTTATTGGCACGATGTCCTCATGCATACCTCTAGTTCCATGGGCTCACTAGCATCTGAGACACTTCCAGACGGGATTCTTAATACAATGGAGACGACAACATCTGTCTCAGACAATCCGTTTAACAACGCTAATGAGCAGTGGTCATTACACTGGTTGATGAATCCAGAGAATCTCTCCCGGCTCTATCATTTGGGTTCCCACTCATGGTCCACAATTACGTCAGATGCGAGTGGCCAGGGGTGGGGTGCCCATTGCAGAGAATTCAGGGAAGATGGTCCTTTCCCACCAGAGGGACAGTGTCCAACGTCCTAGAAATGAGGGCAGCATTTCTAGCCTTAACCTGTTTTGCATCTCAGGTCAAGGGACAGAGAGTACTTCTATGTTTGGACACCAAGGTGGCGGTCTCGTACCTTCAGAAACAAGGGGGCACCCACAGCAAGACACTTCTGAGGGAAGTGGAACCTGTAATGCTCTGGGCATAGAGGAACCTGGTAGACCTCAGGGCAATGTATCTCCCAGGCAAGATGAACACAGAGGTAGATGTCTTATCGAGGAGGTTTGGGGACAACGAGTGGTCTCTACATCCCCATGTGTTCATCCAAATCTCCAATCTAGGGCAGACCCCACTGGTGGATCTTTTTGCTACGCATGAGAATTGCAAAATCAGGAGATTCTTCTCTCACCTTCCACATCCACAGGCGGAAGGAGTAGATGCGCTGTCTTGTCCTTGGACCTTCAAGACAGCTTACACCTCTCCTCCTCGCCCACTCATTTCGAGGTTTCTCCTCAGACTCCTGAACGAACCAATCAAAGTGCTAGCAGTGCTACCCTATTGGTCGAAGAGACTGTGGTTTCCACTAGCCATGCACCTCAGTGTGGATCATCCGATCAGAATTCCTCCCTTTCTGCAGTTGTTGACCCAGGGCAGGCTGGACCATCCAGACCCACAGAAGCTGGATCTTTGTGTATGGAAGTGGAAAGGAGGAGGTTTGAATCGTTAGGCTGTTCCCAAGAGGTCATATCCACCCTGTTAAAAGCTAGGAAGCCTACAACCAACACAATCTATGCAAGAATTTGGGACAAGTTCTTATCCTATGCCCCAGGAAAAGGATTTGATCCTATCTCTCTCTTTCCACTGCTGATGTTCTGAGTTTTCTGCAAACTGGTCTTGATTTGGGGCTCAGCCAGAGTTCCCTCAAGGTACAAGTTTCCGCAACTTCTGCAGCAACTAACACCAGGGGGGCAGAAGACCCTCTAGTGGTTACGTTCCTCAGGGGAGTATTGAAGATGTGTCCCCCATCCAGACGTTCCTTTCCAAAGTGGGATCCCCCTCTAATATTGGAAGTCCTATCCACTCATCCGTTTGTACCGGTTGAAGAGGTCTCAATTTGTAACTTGACTTTAAAAACAACTTTTCTGTTGGCTATTACATCCGACAAGAGGATTTCGGAAATCCACTCCCTGGGCATTGGGGATGATCACATATCCTTTTTTTTCCAGATAGGGTAGAACTTCGCCCTCTCAGAGGTTTCACACCCAAGGTCACCTCAACGGCAAACCTATCAGAACCATGGGCGTTACCAGTTTTCATGGACTCAGAATCAAACTCCTGTTATGAGTTAGACATATCCAAAGTTCTCAGGGCCTACTTGGAAGCCACAGCAAGTTTCGGCTCAGGTGAATGCTCCTTCAACAAGAGCAGTATTGGCATCTTGGGCAGCAAGGGCAAATGTTTCTCTTGAAACATTAGGCTTGGTCTTCCCGACACACGTTCCTCAAACATTATCGTATTGATCCCGGGGCTCTTACAACCGTAGAGTTCGGGAGAAAAGCGCTTCATGCTGCTATGTCTGTGTTTGATTAAAGTTTATTTTTTTGTTAAAGCATTAAACCCACCCACGTGAGCTAGTTATTTATCACATGTATGCTGCCATGGAGGCACCAGGAAAACGGAAAATTGTATCATACTTACCGTAATTTTCCTTTCCTGGTGCCAATCCATGGCAGCATAAACTCCCACCCTCGGTATTCTATATTACGAAGAATGTTGGGGGAGGGGCTATGCCCTTTAATTTATGCTATTCACTAGTCCTGAAGGCGGAGTAGAGGCGGAGCTCTATCACATGTATGCTGCCATGGATTGGCACCAGGAAAGGAAAATTACGGTAAGTATGATACAATTTTCCGTTTTTGTATATGTCACCCCTCTCCTCACATAGAGCTCAAGTAGTCTCTGTGACTTCTAAAGTAGGTAGTTATCTGCTTCACATATACATAGTCCAGGAAATAACTGCCTATTTAATAACATAAATATTATTAATGATAGAAGGAAAAAAAGACTGTGTTCCCACTTAAATAGAAACTGAACCTAATTTATTCTACACGGAAACAGGGTGGCCATTGTGGATTTAGAAAGTTGGGTAGATGATTCTGGCATAGATAATATTGGGCTTTTTCTAAAAATCCCCCAAAATATAATTATTATCTATAATTTTTTATATTCTTTGTGCTTAGTATGTAAATATATTAAACTTTTTTAAATGACTAAGT
Source organism: Lithobates sylvaticus (assembly GCA_028564925.1). NCBI lineage: Eukaryota > Metazoa > Chordata > Amphibia > Anura > Ranidae > Lithobates > Lithobates sylvaticus. The sequence continues at coordinate 248,534,957 of CM053026.1, forward strand.
ACTTCCCTTAGCTAAAAACAACAGGATATAATACTCATTAGAACAAGACTAAAGTAAGTGGTCTAAGGGCAAAAGGAGGACAGGCGAAATAGCTAATTTATATCAAATTAATATTTCCACTACGTATTGAGGATAGATTAAGACATCCTACTGATTTATTTATGTTTTAGAAAAATAAGAATAATTCAACTTGTCTATGTTCTATACAGGCTTGTTAATTTTAATCAAATTCAGAACGAAAACATAATGTACTTGCCTAATTTTATTCTGCGAAATTAAACCAGTTATGTTTTGTGCTATTTTTCATTAAGTTGATTAAATGGGATGTTTTTAAATTCCCATTAACCTTTGTAGAGCAGACAGTAATGGCAAAAAAAATCCCAAAGGAGCCTTTAAGTAACATCAAATAGAGCCCATTTGTGTTTGGTGCATTATTTTGCATTTTGTGTAATTCTAAAACATGCCTTAATGCTGTTTCTTGTCTATAATTTCTTATTTAAAGGAATGGTAAATATCTCCAACATATTCTCTTTCAACTATCATCAGCAGTGGTGCAGATGAGTTAGATCTGGTGTGCGCTGGAATTTGAATTTAGTTTTTCGATGCATTTCTCATGCATTTGTAATGTGTGTGTACCGTGTGCTTTCCATGCATTTACTATGCATCCATTTTTCGTGGAATGGAGGGTGGTGGGGGAGTGTCAGGAACGAATGACTGTATAGAGAATGTAATCCAGAGAGGTGGAACATAAGCTTAGTATCATATGGAAAAAAATATTCCAGAAAGGATGGGAAGAACAGAAGTATATTATTTTATGGAGAATGTACTCCCGAGAGGGGGAAACAAGAGCACAGCAATTTATGGAGAATACATTCCACAGAGGAATGGGAATACAAGAACATAGAAATATATGGAAAATATATGGAAAATATACTCCAGAGGGAAATAGGAAAAAAGGAGCACAGTAATATACAGAGAATGTACTCCAGAGTGGAGTGATAAAACAGGAGCATAGAAATGTATGGAGAATTAACTCCATAAAGGGGGAAAATGAAGCATAGCAATTTGTGGAGAATGAAATCCAGAGAGGTGAAATAGGAGCCTAACAATATATGGAGAAATTGCACCAGAGAGGAATTTATAGGGAATGCAGTCCAGAGGTGAGTGGAACTACAGGAACATACTGTATATATGGATGGTACACTCAAGGGAGAGGAGGAAAAAAGGAACTTAGGAATATATGGAGACCGCCCTGCAGGAAGGGAAAACATGAATTCAGGAACATAGAGGAAGCCATGGGAGGGGTTAAAGTCCACTCCCATCACCATAATATGGAAACAAAGATTTTGTTCCCTGATTGTTGGAAATGGTCCTCCAATGAGATGTAAGGGTGGCCCTCAGAAAGAGTCAGAGAGGATTGGACATTCGGAGGAGAATATGTGAAACCCATACAGATTGACCTGTGGAAGCTAGGGGTAAAAGCTGGCTAATGTCTGCAGAAGGATGGGATAGAATCCCAGATGTCCCACTCAGAACCCACTGAGTGCAGCAGTATGTAGTTTGGGCACTGTCAGGAACTTGCTGGTCATGATACTGCAGTGACCCATAGACGCACAGAAGTGCACTTGCGCAGACTTACTGGTACCCATCCAGAAGCGTGCACATGCGATCGTGAATGGATGTGCGCATGCATGCATGTTAGCCATTTATATTGGCGCCCAGTGGCCTATATGAGTGCAGTAGCTTCACTAATCCTTTGCTGTTTGATATGCAGCTACTCCTGTGTTCCTTGCATCTCATCCTGTTGATTCCTGTGTTTGACCCGGCTTGCCCCTGACTTCACTTGATCGCTGCCTTCCTTGACCTTGACTTGTTCTGGACTTTGCTCTGCCTTCTGATATCTGCCTAATCCTGTGTTGTTGAACCCTGCCTGCCTCATGACTAGGGATGGGCCCGGTGTTCGATTCAAACCCATGTTCGAATCGAACATCGGCCGTTCGTCCGCTCGTCGAAACCAGAACTCTGAGGTCTACAATGCACTGTGCCAGTCGTGGTGCATTGCTGGCTGATGATTGGCCAAGCATGCACTGTGACCCTGCATGCTTGGCCAATCATAGAGCCAGCGGCGAGGAGAGCAATAATTGGCCACAGACAGGATGACTGTGGCCAATTATAGCTCAGGGGGTTTAGTACACGCCCCACACTATATAAGGCCGCCGCGCCAGCGGCCTCGTGTAGTGTGTTCTGGTGTTAGGAACAGTGTCAGTGACAGACTGTACTGTACGGTGTGCACACTATATCTGCTTGTGATTTATTTCTGTGTGGGGAATAGTGTAGGGAAAGAGGAAAAATAGGCAGGGATAGTTTATTCTTCTCAGTGCTGTTCTCAATCTCTACCAATCCAGCCATCTGCAGGAGTTAGTGTGTGTGCGTGCTGTGTGAGTATAGCACAGCAGTAGCACACTAAACCACCTTACCCTGTATCTGCCCTTCTGCCAGGTTGTCATCTAAGGCAGCCATCTGCAGGAGTTAGTGTGTGTGTGCTGTGTGAGTATAGCACAGCACACTAAACCACCTCACCCTGTATCTGCCCTTCTGCCCTGTTGTCATCTAAGGCAGCCATCTGCAGGAGTTAGTGTGTGTGTGCTGTGTGACTATAGCACAGCACACTAAACCACCTCACCCTGTATCTGCCCTTCTGCCCTGTTGTCATCTAAGGCAGCCATCTGCAGGAGTTACTGTGTGTGTGCTGTGTGAGTATAACACAGCACACTAAACCACCTCACCCTGTATCTGCCCTTCTGTCCTGTTGTCATCTAAGGCAGCCATCTGCAGGAGTTAGTGTGTGTGTGCTGTGTGAGTATAGCACAGCACACTAAACCACCTCACCCTGTATCTGCCCTTCTGCACTGTTGTCATCTAAGGCAGCCATCTGCAGGAGTTAGTGTGTGTGTGTGCTGTGTGAGTATAGCACAGCACACTAAACCACCTCACCCTGTATCTGCCCTTCTGCCCTGTTGTCATCTAAGGCAGCCACCTGCAGCAGTTAGTGTGTGTGTGTGCTGTGTGAGTATAGCACAGCACACTAAACCACCTCACCCTGTATCTGCCCTTCTGCCCTGTTGTCATCTAAGGCAGCCATCTGCAGGAGTTAGTGTGTGTGTGCTGTGTGACTATAGCACAGCACACTAAACCACCTCACCCTGTATCTGCCCTTCTGCCCTGTTGTCATCTAAGGCAGCCATCTGCAGGAGTTAGTGTGTGTGTGCTGTGTGAGTATAGCACAGCACACTAAACCACCTCACCCTGTCTCTGCCCTTCTGCCCTGTTGTCATCTAAGGCAGCCATCTGCAGGAGTTAGTGTGTGTGTGCTGTGTGAGTATAGCACAGCACACTAAACCACCTCACCCTGTATATGCCCTTCTGCCCTGTTGTCATCTAAGGCAGCCATCTGCAGGGGTTAGTGTCTTTGTGCTGTGTGACTATAGCACAGCACACTAAACCACCTCCCCCTGTATCTGCCCTTCTGCCCTGTTGTCATCTAAGACAGCCATCTGAAGGAGTTAGTGTGTGTGTGCTGTGTGACTCCAGCACAATATACACTACCCATTACAATGTCTGGAAGACCAACAAGGAGAGGCAGACAGTCACGAGCCAAGAAAACAGGGCAAGTAGGCTCTGTGTCTAGAGACAACAGTGCTGGTCGTGGACGCGGTGCATTGTCATCAGCATGTGGCCATGGGACACGCTTGTCCTTATTTTCGGCAGCTGGACATGTTGAGCCACATCATGCCGAAGGCTTGGTAGAATGGATGACCAAGCCCACCTCATCCTCCTCATCCTCTCTCTCACCCAGGCTCAGGGTACTGGCAAAGCGGCTGCCAACGCGTACTCAATGTCATCATCAGGCACCCCTTCCCTAGACCCACCATGTCCTCCTGAGGAGTCCCCCGAACTGTTTGAGCACAGTGTTGGGTACATGCTCCAGGAGGATGCCCAGCGTTTTGAAGGCTCGGATGATGATACCCAGCTAGAGGAAGGCAGTAGCGTGAGCGCAGAGAGAGGGGATGCTCAAGGACAGCAATCTGGCAGTCATGTTCCACCAGCTGCAGCTTACTGCCAGGTTTGCTCCAGTGGTGAAGAGGGAGGGGATGATGAGGTCACTGACGCCACGTGGGTGCCTGAATGGAGAGAGGAGGAGGAGGCGGCACATCTCCAACGAGGCAGGATGCCCCCCTGGGGACCAGCTTGAGGCCAGCACACCAACTGAATCACACCGCAGAGCTCTGCCTGTGCAGGGCGTTGCCTCTGCACGTTATTACAAAAGTTCTTTGGTGTGGGCCTTTTTTGAGATGAGTGCATCAGATCGCACCGCTGCTATTTGCAACATATGTCTCAAGCGTATCTCGTGTGGCCAAAACATCAGCCGCTTGGGCACCACAAGCATGACCAGACATATGTTGACCTGCCATGCAGCTCGTTGGCAAGCGCACATTAAAGACCCACACCAAAGAACAAAGCGGACCTCTCCTTGCTCCTCATCAGCTGGGATCTTCAACCCCACTATACCTTTAGTCCTCTCTGAAAGCTGCACTCAGAGGAATGAAGGTGTAGAATTAGGTGTGTCACAGCCAAGTACTTGCGGGCACCGACATCCAATTGTACCAGGCAAATTTCCCTGCCCCAGCTGCTGGACCGTCGAAAGAAGTTTACTCCCAGCCATCCACATGCCCAGTGGTTGAATGTTAGCTTGGCTAGATTGCTAGCACTTCAACTGCTGCCTTTTCAGTTGGTAGACTCGGCCCCCTTCGTGAGTTTGTTCAATGTGCGGTTCCTCAGTGGCAGGTTCCCAAACGCCACTTTTTCTCACGGAAGGCGATTCCGGCTCTCTACCGGCATGTGGAAGGCAATGTCCATGCCTCGCTGGACAGGGCGGTCAGTGGTAATGTGCATATTACCGCTGACTCATGGTCCAGCAGGCATGGACAGGGACGTTACCTGTCTTTCACGGCCCATTTGGTCACTCTTTTGGCAGCTGGGAAGGATGCAGGACAAGGTGCAGTAGTGTTGGAGGTTGTTCCGCCACCACGCCTCCAAAATGCTACTACTGGTTGTGACACACCTCTCTCCTCCACCCCCTCCTCTTCTTCTTCCTCCATGGCCTCTTCGAGTGCTCTGTCCTTGGAACCAGCGGTGCTCCGTAGGCGTCCAAGGGGCTACGCAAGTACGCAGGCAAAAAGATGCCATGCCGTGCTTGCGCTGGTGTGTTTGGGGGACAGGAGCCACACTGGGGCAGAGGTTCTGTCAGCTCTGCAGGGGCAGGCCGAGAGGAGGTTGACGCCACGCCAGCTTAAGCCAGGAATGGTGGTTTGTGACAATGGCACCAACCTCCTCTCCGCCCTGCGACAGGGACAGCTGACCCATGTGCCCTGTATGGCTCACGTCCTTAACCTGGTGGTGCAGCGGTTCTTGGGCAGGTACCCAGGCTTACAGGATGTCCTGAGGCAGGCCAGGAAAGCCTGTGTGCATTTCTGCCGATCATATAATGCCAGTGCTCGGCTGGCTGAGCTGCAAAAGGAGTTGAACCTGCCCAAGAACCACCTTATATGTGACATGCCCACCAGGTGGTACTGAACGTTGGCCATGCTGCAGCGACTGCACACGCAGCAGAGGGCCATCAATGAGTACCTGTGCAACTACGGCACCAGGACAGGGTCAGGGGAGCTCGGATTTTTTTCCCCACGCCAGTGGAGCATGATCAGGGATGCATGCACTGTCCTGTCACCATTTAAGGAGGCCACGAGGATGGTGAGCAGTAACAGTGCATGCATCAGTGACACTGTACCTCTTGTCCACCTGTTGGAGCATACGCTGCATGGAATAATGGACAGGGCACTTGAGGCAGAACAGAGGCAGGAAGAGGAGGACTTCCTTGCCTCTCAAGGCCCCCGTTATCCAGACAGTGTTCCTTCTCTCCCACCCATCACACAGGAAGAGGATGAGGAGGAGGAGGATTGTGTCAGCATGGAGGTGGAGCCTGGCACTCAGCAGCAGCAGTCTTTTAGGGATGATTTACAGTCCCAACAAACCAGTGGACTTGTACGTGGCTGGGAGGAGGTGGCTGCGGATCATGTCGTCCTCAGTGACCCAGAAGACTCCGGACCGAATGCCTCAGCTAACCTACGTTGTATGGCCTCCCTGATCCTGCAAAGCCTGCGGAAGGATCCTAGTATTCTTCGGATCAAGGAGAGGGACCATTACTGGCTGGCCACTCTCCTTGATCCACGGTACAAGGGTAAGGTTGCAGACCTTATCTTGCCGTCGCAGAGGGAGCAGAGGATGAGACATCTCCGGGAGACCTTGCAGAAAGGTCTGTGCAACGCGTTCCCAGAGACTGGGAGGTTACAAACTCCTGGTCCTGGACGACGAGTTGCTGAGGCTTCGGTCAGTAGCAGAAGGAGCGGTGGGGAAGGTGGACGTCTGACCGATGCGTTCAGACAATTTTTTAGTCAGCAGCCCCAAGGTATGATCGGTTCCAGCAACCATCGCCAGCGCCTGATATACATGGTGCAGGAATACCTAGGGGCAAGGTCAGACTTGGACACCTTTCCCACCGAAAATCCTCTGGCTTACTGGGTCTTGATGATGGATCACTGGCCAGAGCTTGCACAGTATGCAATTGAGCTACTGGCCTGTCCTGCATCCAGCGTTTCCGAACGCACATTCAGTGCTGCTGGAGGCTTTGTCACCGATCACAGGGTGCGCCTGTCCACCGACGCGGTTGATCGACTGACCTTCATAAAGATAAATCAGTCTTGGATCACCACCAGCTACCAGGCACCTGAAGCTGATATAACAGAATAATTTATTTTGAAATGTCACATCCCTTCAAGACTGCCTATGCTGATGCTGAGTGACTGTCCTGTTATGTTGACTGACTATCCTATTCCTCCTCAATGATCCTGATGATAGCTTGGAAGAACATTTTTGTTTCTGGGTGCCACCACCAGTGGCTAATGCCCAATTTTTCAGCCCCTGTTTAACAGGGGCGTGTAATTACAATTTTTTTATGCAATGCTTTGCAACAGGTCTGATTGCTGTGCTCCAAGTACAGTATCTGTGAGGGGTTGCAGTGTTGTGGCCCCAGCACCAGTGCCTAAGGCCCAATTATTCAGCCCCTGTTTAACAGGGACATGTAGTTACAATTTTTTATGCAATGCTTTGCAACAGGTCTGATTGCTGTGCTCCAAGTACAGTATCTGTGAGGGGTTGCAGTGTTGTGGTACCAGCACCAAAAACATTTGTCATTGGGACGGAAAGTGAGGTGAAATGTTCTGAACAGGTGCACAGACAGCAAAACAAATATTACAGGGGCAAATTTACTTGTTCAAAATTACAAACAGATTCTACTTAAGAACAAACCCACAGCCCCTGTCTTGTTTTCACCGCCTGTATACTGCTGTTCAGAGTATATAGGGTTGTAGGTATAGGGTTTTATTTTGGGCGCGGGGTTCCCCTTAATATCCATACAAGACCCAAAGGGGCTGGTAAAGGGCTGGGGTGGGGGGGGGGGGTGATGGGGTAGCCATTTTTCTCAAATATTTTCATCCATATTGCCAGGACAAGACATGACATTAAAGCCGCAAGCAGTTTTAAATGGCCTCTTTTTTTCCTTTACAAATGTCATTTTTTGCAGGGACAGTTCTAAACACGGGAAACACATGCCACTTCACAGGCATACTTTAGACACCCCCCAGGTACCATATTTAAAGGAATATTTCACTTTTTTTTTCACTTTATGCATCATTAAAATGACTGCTCCCGAAAAAACGTCCGTTTTTAAAACTTCTTTTTGCATTGATACATGTCCCCTGGGGCAGAACCCGGGTCCCCAAACCTGTTTTATGACAATAACATGCATATTGGGCATTATAATTATCACTTTAGTAACTAATAGGGTTCTAACGTTCGCGCAAACTTTCGGTCCGTTCGCAGATTCTGGTGCGAACCGAACCCGGGGGTGTTCGGCTCATCCCTACTCATGATAACCCTTTGTCGGCTGTCTATGCCTGCATCTGCCCCTTTGTTACCGACCTGGCTTGTCCGACCACGCATCCAATCGCTACTTCTATCTGCCAACCAGAGGTCCGCTGTCTGCTGTCTTCAGTTGCAGCTTACCATCCAGCTCTGGTGAACAAATCTACCGCTCGCCTCTTCATCCAGCGGAGAAATCACACGGGCACCTGTACCTCAACGCACTCCTGCGACCACTGTCACAACATCAGTGGTTCTCGAGTCGGGGCTGTACAAGAGGCCTCCTTCTGCACGTCAGACTCAGCCGAAAGGTACGTGACAGCAGTGGCGTAACTTGAACCCTCAGGGCCCCGATGCAAGAAACCATGGAGGGCCCCCCCCCGACCTCCGATCCCGATGTTGGAACACCAGGGCCCAGTCACAAGTGGGTGGCTGCATATAAAGGAACCAATTTCTTCATTTTTATAAAAAAACACACACACACATATATATATATATATATATATATATATATATATATATATATATATAAATGCACATATAAACCAGTGACAGCTGGTGCTCAAAATTTTTAGGGGGGCGCAAGCAAACTGAAAAATTCAGAAATAAAAACATCAGTTGCAGCCACTGTACCATCAAATGTCACCACTGTGCCCATCAAATGCTGCCACTGTGCCCATCAAACACTGCCACTGTACCACCAAATGTCTCCATTGTGCACATGAAATGCTGCCACTGTGCCCATCAAACTCTGCCGCTGTGCCATCAAATGCCACCACTGTGCCCATCAAATGCCGCCACTGTGCCCATCAAATGCTGCCGGTGTGCCCATTAAATGCTGCCGGTGTGCCAAATGCTGCCACTGTGAATCCCCACCGCCCGCTCGCACACCCACACACCCACACACATGCATGCACACCCACACACATATGCATGCACACCCCCACATACACATGCATGCACACCCCCCACACACATGCATGCACCCCCCCCACACACATGCATGCATGCATGCACACCCCCACACACATGCATGCACCCCCCACACACATGCATGCATGCACCCCCCCCCACACACATGCATGCACCCCCCACACACATGCATGCATGCATGCACACCCCCCACACACACATGCATGCACACCCCCACACGCATGCATGCACCCCCCACACATGCATGCATGCACACCCCCCCACACACACATGCATGCACCGCCCCCCCCACACACATTCATGCACCCCCTACACACACATACATGCATGCATGCACCCCCACACACATGCACACCCCCCCCCCACACACTCACACACATGCATGCACACCCACACACATATGCATGCACACCCCCCCACACACATGCATGCACCCCCCACACACACAGGCATGCACCCCCACACACATGCATGCATGCACACCCCACACACACATGCATGCACCCCCCCCCACACATGCATGCACCCCCCCCCCACACACACACATGCATGCACCCCCACATGCATGCATGCATGCACCCCCCACACGCATGCATGCACGAACCCCCCCACACACACACACATGCATGCACCCCCCCACACATATGCATGCATGCACACCCCACACACACATGCATGCACCGCCCCCCCACACACATTCATGCACCCCCCTACACACACACACATGCATGCATGCACACCCACACACATCCACACCTCCCCCCCCCACACACACACACACACACATCCACACACATATAAAGACACATACAGTAGATAGTCTTATAAAAAAAAAACGTCAGACATTAACAGTACCTTCTTCCTGCTGGGTACTGCACTATAGGGGGAGACAAAGAGCACAGCACAGCACACACTGCTTTCACTTTAGGTATGTGAGGACGCAGTGCCTATTACAGTTCGGCTGACGATCGGGGGGAGCTCCTCTCAGCCTCCCCTCCTATCAAATAGTACAGGGGGACCTCAAGGGCCCCCTGCAGCAAGGGGCCCGGTCGCCATGGCGATCTCGGCGACCCCTATAATTTCGCCACTGCGTGACAGACACACGTAGATGGCTCTATTTATGTGTCATGTTTACCCCTTCAGTGCATGTATGGACTTCAACAATGAAACACAGTCACTGCAATAGTTACTGAACTGTAGCAGAGAAATATGGGGTCTCATGCCCTGCCAGTCAGGGCTGTGCTGTGCTGTGTGGCAGATATATCTAAATATCAAAACTAAAAGGACCAAAATACAAATTATTTGGCAGGTAAAATTATATATTTCCTCCTTTTTACTTGCCTAGAATTCAGCTTTAAAAGTTAATACTATAGGTATAGTTACTTATTTTTAGAAGTTACAGATCAATGTCTGTCTAAGCCCTTCTATCTTCCCCATTTTTGCTGTCACATTCAGTACTTTTCTTCTGCCATTCCTACCACCAGCAATGAGATGTAGTCGCTCAATTTTGATGGATTGATTCAGGAGAGGCAGTTAGAACACATTGCACACTGACATAAAGTCCCAACAACAGTATGTGTTGGAATTTTGGCATTGCTTTGTAGGTTTTATAAGTTTGAAAAGCATATAATTTGCACAAAACCATGAAATGATAAATGACATGTCGCTTCTTAAAAGTAAAATAGCACCAAAAGGACCATTCTTTTTTGTGCTTCATTATTTAGGTCTGGGCGCTGACTGGGCCAAAAGGCACATTTTCTTTTTCTGAGGCCAGTCTGTGGTGGACTTGCTTAGAGTCATTGTCCTGCTGCATCACCTAACTTCTACTAAGCTTGGACGGCCACCCTGACATTATCCTGTAGGATATTATGGTGAACTTGGGAATTCATTTTCCCCTTGATGATGACAAGTGGTCCAGGCCCTGCCGGAGTGAAGCAAGCTCAAATTATGAAGTTCCCTCCACCATACTTCACTGCCAGGATGATGTTTTGGTGTTGGTAAGCTGTTCCATTTTTGTTCTATTGATAGTGCTTAGAATTCTTCCCAAACAATCCAACTTTTTTTTCACCAGTCCATAAAATAATTCCCAGTAGTGGCAAACTTCAGGCATGCAGCCATTTTCCTCTGTGATGTTCTGCCATGAACCCATGAACAGTAAACCCATGAACAGGGATATTTGCCAGTTCAAGCAATGTTTTCAAGCCTTTAGCATTTACTTGGTGGCAGACCACCCTCAGCATGAAAGGTAAGAGGTGCCACACTTTAATGGGTAAGTAGTGAAGAGGAAAAAGAGAGCTTGTTCCCTTGCTCTACACCCTAACAATCCCCAATTTTTGTCTTAAAGGGCTGCCTATCACATTGAAGAACCAATAGGGAGGCTAGGGTAACAGAGGGGAACAAAGCTCCAGCTGTTAAGGAAAAGTTAAGATTTGCACACTGCTGTATATTTTGGTGTCTGCTAACTGTTTTTTCATGTGCTTTTCATTGGTTGCTTCTTCTTACAAAAAATCCTAACTGGATGACATTTAGGCTGGTAAAGCACTGTGTATCACTAATGCTGCGTACACACGGTCGGAATTCTCGTCGGAAAAAGCTCTGATGGTTTTCCCGTCGGAATTCCGACAGAATTTCGCTCAAACTGTCTTGCCTACACACGGTCACACCAAATTCCGACGGTCTGTAGCATAAAACACGTTCAACAGCACTATAGAAGGGAAGTTTAATGCTTCCGAGCATGCGTCGAATTGTTTCCGAGCATGCGTCGGAATTTTACGTGTCGGAATTGCATACACACGATCGGAAAATCCGATAGAAAGGTTTTCCGTCGGAAAAATTGAGAACAGGTTCTCAATTCAAAGTCCGTCGGAAATTCCGACAGAAAAAGACCGATGGGCATACACACGGTCGGAAAATCCGACCATCAGATTGTTTCCATCGGAAATTCCGACCGTGTGTACGCCGCATAACAATTTCCCTTTGTATCTTTTAGAATATTACTTCTGCAATAACATTAAGCTGTAAAAGATTACATGTGATATTAGTTATTTGGGTTTACATTTACTTTAGAAAACTTTACAAAGATTGTTTTTACAGGAGCAGTGATTTTAATCATGCTTTAAGTGCAACAAATAAAAAGGGAAAATTTCTTTAAATGGGGTGTTCCCTTAGTCTGCCTGTAAAGTGGTGCATCTGTAGCATGTATAGAACATGCTGCAGCAAAATGTATGTTTCTAAAGAAAAAAGAAAGAATGAAATTACATTTATATTGCCGGAAACACAATTTCCAGCAATAGGAAAATGTTAATAAGATTGACGTGGGGTCACACCCCCAGTCCATACCAGGCCCTTTTTTTTTACATTTTGCCATGGGGTTCCCCTTAAAACCCATACCAGGCCCGCCATTTTTTTTTCACTTTTTTATTGCTGCCAATGTAATTTTTTATTCATCTCTCAGTGGGGAAGCCCATTGACAGCTGATGACTCATCGGTTGTTAAGGATGCCATGGCCGGCTTCCCGGCCTGCTCCTTAAAGTAGATGTAAACCCGATTCATTAAATTTGAGCTGGGCACATAAATCTGCAGAGTTTTCTTATCTCTCTTCAAAGTACTTAGTCTTGTAGCTGTCTCTTGCTTTTGTAGCTCTGTTATCAGACTGATAACTTCTCACACATTCTCTGAGATTGGAGATAGACATGTGTCTGAGGAGAGTTGCTATAAATAGATTAGCAGTGAAATTGCTGTCTAAGAGCACAGCTATGCACATTCCTTTCTTCCTTTGCCTATTAGGAGTAGGGGGGGGGGTGTGCCTTTCCTCCAATCAGCTGCCTTGGTTGTATGCCAAAGATCCACTCCCAGAGGTGACCAGGAGGGGAGGGAGGGTTCACATCCACTTTAACAACCAGCTATTCATTGCACCCTAATTGTGCAAAGATTTGCCCAATCAGGGCTTAGAATGCACTGTGCAGTGCGCAGATGCAAATTTGGGTGTTCGCCGAACGGCCGAATAGGCGATGTTTGGCCAACTCTAGTGTCTACCCAAAAGTTTTACTTTTCTTATACCATCACTTTCTATGATAAGGGTAAACATGACAAATAGAGAGGGGAAATCACCTTAAAGGGGGCACAGACAGCAATAAAAATCTGACAAATCCCTCTCCACTCTATCCAAAACTAAAATAACGGTTTTGCTTTTAGTTATACTTTACCCTAGTTGCAATAGGTGGATTGTACTACCTCAAATGAATGGAGCTGAATCAAACCCCCCCCCCCCGCATGGTTGTAGTGTGGTGGCATGCTTTAGGGGTTGAAACACGTGGTTAGGAGACAAAAAAATATCCTCTGGAAAGCAATCCCCTGTGGATCACTCTTCACCCTAGGTTCACAGCTAAGAGGCTCTGAAAGCCACGTTTTGCGCGTGCAGCACAGGCCATTCATTTAAATGGGCTGCCATGCCCCCTAAAACGCAATATTTCAGAAGTTGAAGCCTGCACGGTAACTGAAAGTGCAGTGCGGTTCCCAGTGTGCCTGTGATTTCCAGTGCATGCGCTCCGAGATTAGGATTAATAGCACCAGCAGGTGTTTAGCATGCTTTTCTGTGTGGGTGGTTGTGGCTGTCGGAAAACCCACATAGATGTGAACCTAGCCTCAGAAGACGACACCAGTGTAAGTGAGCCCTAGAAGAGATAGATGTACTGCTAGACTCTTCAGCATCTGACTCTTTTGAATGCACTGAATGCCTGCACCTCCCTGTGGCCTGCAGCCATCCCCTTTCTCCAGCAACTACATCACTTAGTGTGTACCGGAAGCTCTGAATTGTTTTGCACAGATTTTTTATTTATTTATTATGGTCAGGACTAAAAATGTTTACTTTCTCCAGGTAAATGGGAATAATTGCATAGTGTGATATTTTGTATGCTTTTGATCCAACTGCTGGAGCATCAGGCACCTTTTCTCATGTTTTTCTGCAATATTCGCCCCCCTTTTGGAAAAAATCTCGTACGTTACAAAGCTCAATAGGTCAAACTAAAATGTGCATACACAAGAGAAGTGAATCTCCTCTGGTGAGATTGCTTAGTCTGAGGTTTTAGTGAGAAAACAAGCCCCAAAGCAGACAACAACCTCCATGCTGTCTTCTTAGCTAACACCCAATGCTCTTGGAATCCTTTGTCATTTAATAAATGCTTATTTGTAAAACAAATTGACACTTTAGTGAAAAGACAAGTGCAATTAGAGAGTCGGCTTAGCAACTACCATATGCTAAATGCTATACGATCATTATTTCATAATTTTTATAAAAAAAATGAAAAAGTAACTTTAGTATTATTTAATATTCACTGTGTCCCATCTGCAAACTATAGCGCTGACACTGCTAGATCTGCCCTTCTAGTTACCCAACCTCTGGTGTTTTCATTATTTTGATTAAAGTGGCCTTTAACAATAAAGTTCCTTTCATCTAATACATTTACACTAGACAAACACAATTAACATCAAAACAGACAAAACATGGTTGATATACCTTGAAATTAGATTACCAGATCTTTCTGTACTTATGTATCCAGTTGTTTGCTGACCCCTATCGTAATGATAATTGTTTCAGCTTGCTAATTATATTCTGCAATGCCCTTGACATGGATAAAAATGAGGCTGTTCACTCTACATTTTAGATCAGGGGAACTTGACAACGCAAGGCTTGCTTAATGGGAAAGACAGATTCACAGCGGACACTGTTTCTTTGCTCTTATCTCTTGACAGATGTGGGAGATTATTTGTATTAATCATCATCACCTGTGACATTCACAGATAGTAACATAAGAGATTTATAGTGCCAAACCCTTTGTGCAGTGTGATTTTGTTTCAAGATTTGGCCATTTCAGTGGGAAGTGGAAAGTGGTTGATACTTATCAAAGGTTATGTCTGCTGATGAGTATATTGCAAACAAACAGGGGAATGGAAGTTAAACAAATGGCACAGATATATACAACACATTATTTTAATCTCTTGCTTACCATCAACATTTGTAATTATTTAAAAGCTCTGCTTATATCTAACATGGGCTCATACCAGAAACCAAATACATATATAGAAATTAGATATTTTTGGTAATGTGTGTGGCCACTCCTAGCCCTGTATGTTTTAGGTCCGCTCCTGATATACATTGGTAGTATATCATTAACTTAGATATGAAAGCGACTTCCATATGATTTTGTTTACTGTAAAAAAAATGTAAATTAAATTCAATTAAACATTGTAAAAATAAATAAATAGTGTAAAACTACTATGCTGCACCCCCTATAGTTACGCCCCTGACTATAAATTAATAAGAAATACAATGTGGAAGCTGAGATCCACAATCAGGAATAGTTCACACCAGGTGCTTTGAGCAGTGCTGATCAGCACACCGCAGAAAGTTAAAAAAATAAATAAGTAAACAATGTGGTGTGTTGTAATAATCTCTTGCACATGTGTGAGTGTTATACAGAGCAAACCATGCACAGGGTCTTGCAAGCATGCAACTGTGAATATTTGCAATGGCCATAGTAATGTGAGACTGATTACTGTCAAAATCACAGATTTATTTGTATCAGGTTTCATTAGTTTACATTGTTACCAATGTCAAATAATTTTCATGAAAACTTTGTGGAATATGAAGGTTGCCAATACTCAATACATGTGTACCTATAGCCAAAACATTGTTTTCTTGTTTATTTTTTTGATTGAAATACAGTCTGTCTGCGTTCTGATCTGTGCATTGGACCCACATGAATGTACACCTGGAATGCGCATGGTGATCCAAGCAGGTCCACGGAACCGGCTGCATCAATATGAACAGGCTGCCTGCAAGGCTCTGCATGGAATCAGTCAGCATCCTCTGGGGTCTCATTCAGGTCGTGGTTCCATTTTTGGGTTAGGCTTCATGTACACTGCTGCTGGTAAACAAACATTTGTAAGCAGTTGGGTGTTTTTTTTTTCAGATACCCCTGAACTCTCCTCTATGTTATCTTATCAGTACATGTACACAGGGTTGTTTATAGTCGTTTCTAGGCAGTTGAGTTTAGAAGCAATTTTTAGAAAGCAAAAAATGCATTCAGGATGGATGTTCAGAGGCATTTGAAAGGCCAAATACCTGTAACAGTTTGTAAACACGTGTAAACGCGGTAACTCGCCTTTAGCCCCATTTCGTTTACAGGCGTTTTTAATGAAGATACATTTTTGACTATTTGCAAATAAAAAATTAAAAAAAAACGTGGTCAAAGATGTAAATGTGGCAAAACGGAAGTTTTTAAACGTCGGTTACTATCTGTCAAGTTAAATCATTCAGGAAAATGTTCCGTGTACATTAAGCCTTAAGGAGGAAGCCATGCTTTCTTCTGAAGGTGTGAGTGCCCCATACCGGAGGAACATCATGCCCAGGGAGAGTCATAAATGCATTTTTGTTCAAATATTGATGAAGTTGAGGGACTGGTAACTAAATACTTTGGGTGATGGTCAAAACTTTTTTTAAGTTTTATATATATGGGAAAGAAGTAGATTAAGGTTTTACTGTAGTCGCAGGCGCCATGGGAGAGATTCCTTCACTTTCTATCTGGAAAACGTTTGTTCCCAGGACAAGGAGTGAGGAGAATTTTTTATGATAAGCAGGGGGATGCTAGAACCTTTATCAGATTTATTGTTGTTTATTTCCCTTTTGCAGATTTTCCCTTACTTCCTGCCTGGTAAATCATTGTCTCCAGAACAGGAAGTAAGGGGAAATCTCTCTAACGGAACCCCGGATAATGGTAAAACCTGACATGGGTTCTAACCATTGCACATTCTATCCAAAATGTACACATGTACCTAAAACACAAATGTTTATTAAGAACTATGGACATGTGGGTCTCAAAATGATGCTTTGAACAGACATTCCTAAATAGGTCTCCCTATTGTATGCTGAATTGTCACCTGCTGCATGGTATCTTGAGCCTAAAGTCCACCTCACATTAGTGATCCTGCTACTGGTCACTGATGGTAACTTGTCAGTGACAGAATCACTAATAGAGAATACTCACCTTTTCCTATGACATCACTGCAGCTGACTGAACCTGTGACTTGTCTCTCCATTGTTGGTTTCTTGCTGTGTAGGGAGATTCTGCAGGATTTTGGCCATGGAAGAAGTAAAGCTGTAGGAACAGGTGACTGCTGTGTTTAGTGATTGTGTTTCTCCCAAGTGACCTACTGACAGGATCTGTAGTGAAACATATCTTTTAATCTTCAATAAACATAAGCACTTCGAAAAATGTTTGGTTCACTTAGACTTGCACAGCATCATTATAATGGATGCAGCAGGCCTGTTTATTTACAATGGTTCTCCAATATTCCTATTCTCAACTGTTAGAGAACTTTTAATATTCAGCAAACTGTATCACTGAGCTACAAACATCTGGCGTAGGCAATATGTAGAGATAAGTCCTACCTTCTATTCTACAAAAAAACTTTATATGAAAGCCATTGAAAGTTAGCTAGACAAAGCTCTACTGCACTGAACTGAGTTGCTGCCCAGTGAAGCGTTTCCACATTAGGACTTAAATTAATATTTCCAAGTGATTTATTGCTATGATGAATATTTAACGTCCGTTTAGAGAGCAGACCATTAAAAAATTCAGACTAATTGACAATTCAGACAGTGACAAGAGCAGGTACTGTTAATTATCATTTAAATCTTAAGTTTCCCAAAAACTGCTTTCTCTTTTCAAATGGGCAAAATGTATATTGCTCATATAATATATTATTTTGTGTTTCTTTATTAAAATTGTTGTATGTACCCGAAAGTGCTTTGGAAATGTACTTCTGTATGCTATCATGCTTCAATCATTTTGTGAAGAACATTTATTGGAGAATTCAACTAGACCCTCCAATGATAAGGGATTTTTAGATAAGGCATATGAAAAAAATGAACATAAACTGAACATATTTAGGATATTTGCTGCTCTTTAAAACCTGTGTTTAGCCAATTCAGGGAAAAGCCAGAGAAAATAGCCAACTAAAATTACTGGTACTTCCAGGTATTGAGGAGGTTGTGACTCAATCCATGTGGCAGTGCTGGGCTTATCAGTGCTCCAGCTGCAGTGACTTATGCCACGTACACACGATCGGAAATGCCGCCAGCAAAACTCAGTTGAGTGCTTTTTGACGGAAAATGCTACCGTGTGTATGCTCCATCGGTCTTTTGCTGGCGGAATTCCAGCCAGCAAAAGATTGAGAGCAGGTTCGCTATTTTTCGGTCGGAAAAAGTTCCAATCGGAAATTCTGATCGTCTGTACAAATTCCGACGCGCAAAATTCCTACGCATGCTTGGAAAAAATTTGACGCATGCCTGGAAGCATTGGACTTAATTTTCTCTGCTCGTCGTAGTGTTGTACGTCACCGCGTTCTTGAAGGTCAAAAGTTCAGAGAACTTTTGTGTGACCGTGTGTATGCAATCCAAGCTTGAGCGGAATTCTGTCGGAAAAAACATCCAAGTTTTTTTCCGACAAAAAATCTGCTCGTGTGTACCCTGCATTAGAGAGAGTTTTCCTTTTGCTACCTGGGGCTGAACAGAGATGGTCAGGAAGCAAAAAAGAGGTAAGCATATGCTGCTGAAAAAAATCATGGGAGTCAGGAGGTGGTAGGGTGTCAGTGCCCATGCTGGGAATCCTTGACTACCGCCTCCTAACTCCCACCCCCTCCTGCATCTGGTAAATTGTTAGTTCACCTTTACAGAAAAAATGAAAAGGTGAACTAACACCCTACCGCCTCCTGACTCCCACCCCCTCCTGGTCTCTGCTGCATCTGGTAAAGCTGAGATATTCATTGTCCATTGATCCAGGGATTTGAAATCCCACTCCTCGCTTTTTTATGTGCAGTACCTCCAGGGTGGCCCAGAGTGTTTCACTGTGAAGGTGCTGATCATACAGAACTACTCTGGTCCATCTCGGCATGGGCACTGACAGCTTAGCATCACTGGAGGTGAGTACATTGTTGACCAGGGTATGGGGAGGCTGTATGGTGTTAGCTCATCTTTTCATTTTTTTCTGTAAAGCTGAACTAGCACTTTCATTTCTTCATTACAGGTTGTCAAACCTTCAGCATGATTTGATGATATATTTTTATTTTTTAAAGACAGAAGCATACACAATTGGAAAGCTCCATTTTATGCAATATTTTCATTACGTCTAAAGCCATTTTAGACCCTGATAGACCAAATTAATTGGCTATGTTGATTCATTTCAGGCAAGCTAGTAACTTCCAATTAGCCAAGCTGGTCCCAGATATGCCTAGGCAATCTCCTCCTTCCCTCCTTTATAAGTGTATACATGCACCCTCATGCATTGGTCTACTAATATTATGTTTTGTTCTAAAATACAACCTTCTTCTTCCATTTGTTCTACTATCTCATATAGCAACACAGTAAATTACAAGGGAATTTTGTTTCAACAAGCTGGCAATATTTGATGTTGAATGCCTTAGAACTTTATTTATGTCCAAAGTAATTTTCCAGTTTCCCCTGACAAGAGCTAGAAATTAAAAGCTCATATGGCCAGAATGTAAAGCCAGAAACTTGTTTTGAACATTTGAAAGTCAGAAAAGATGAAAGAAGAGCAGACGGTAAAAGATACAGGCTATATTAAATAATGTTTGGCCATCAAAGGACAAGCGAGAATCAGCGACAGGCACACACAATTAGTAATGCAGCCAAACTCCAGGCAACAGAGAATAATGCAATGTGATCCCCTCTCATCTCAGAGCAGTGAAAATTAGTCAGATACCAAGAAATGAGAATTTATTGTTACCAAGTTGACGGAGATATGGGAATACTTGAAAATAACGTACAGAATTAAAAGAAATGAAACATAAAATTACAGTGCATCTTGCTATATACAGATTGCCCTTTTTCAACTCATTTTCATTTTGACTATTTTATACTGTATATGTTTAACCACTTCAGCTCCGGAAGGTTTTACCCCCTTCCTGACCAGGCCCTTTTTTGCGATGCAGCACTGCATTGCTTTAACTGACAATTGCACGGTCATGTGACACTGTACCCAAATAAAATTGATGTCCTTTTTTCTCACAATAATAGCTTTCTTTTGGTGGTATTTGATCACTTACGCTAGTTTTTATTTTTTGTGCTATAGATAAAAAAAAGACTGACAATTTTGAAAAAAAATTTAATATTTTTTACTTTCTGCTATAAAACATACCAATAAAAAAATATAAAAAATCTAATTTCTTCATCAATTTAGGTCAAAATGTATTCTGCTACATATTTGAAAAAAATTAAATAAATCCCAATAAGCGTATATTGATTGGTTTGCGCAAAAGTTATAGCGTCTACAAACTATGGTATATTTTTATGGAATTTTTATTTATTATTTTTTTTACTAGTAATGGCGGTGTTCAGAATTTTTTAGCAGGACTATGACATTATATCACAAAGTATAGGAATCCAAAACAACCGCCCCTATTTGAATGCCTATCCACTGCGCTCAGGAAAAATCTACCCTATGATTAAGTCCTGATGACGAAACATGTCGGGGGCGTGGCTGAGCGGCAATTGATCTAGTAACACGCTAACGTGAGGAGTCCCTTGGAGGAAATCGATCCCGTTGTTTGGAGCACGAGCAGGAAGGAGGGGGTGAGCAACATCTGACACTGCCTGTACACGCCTCGAGTCCGCCGTGACTGCAAACGTTCTATCCGTGTGTTCATTTGAAGTGAAGCGTGCTGTGCTGTGGTAACTTTTACTTATGCTGGCTTGCACTTAATCAAATGTGAGTGTGACTATTGGAGAGACTTTTAGTGTGGTGTGAATAAAATTTAAATGTTTTTACACTATTGGAGCAATCCTTTTATTTTCACATATGGAGAGATCCGGACATAGATGGATTTTGGATTGATCACTTACCTTCTTGGGTGGAATTCAAAAATGTATTAGCCTGTCACGAAAGTGCGGGCGATAGATGCGGTGAGTGCGTTTCTTTTGGGGGAGTGAAAGCACGGATCACTGTGGTGTGGTGGAAGATCAAAGGAAGAGTTTTTCACGTCTGTTTATTTGCACATCGTGTGAAAAGCTGCATGGACTTTTTATGCGACTTATGTTTTCACTAATTGTTTTTTTCTGCAGAAATCAGTGTTATACTGATCATTACACATTTTTTTGTGCACTTATCATTTGTGATTTATTTATATAATTTGTTTTCATACACATGTTATATTTATTTCACTCAACACCATTGGTGATATTATATTTTCATATTTTATTTTTTATTTTTTATTGAGTAGTTCTATAGAGTTACATATGCATTTGATATATGTTTAGCGCCGCTATCTACTCTTGGTCTTTATTTTAGAAAAGATTTGGTGTAGATTCGCTTACAGGACTATGACATTGCAGCGGACAAATTGGACACCTAACTGACACTTTTGACACTTTTTGGGGACCTGTGTCATTATTACAGTGATCAGTGCTAAAAAAATGCACCGTTACTGTACTAATGACACTGTCAGGGAAGGGGTTAACACCAGGGGCGATCAAAGGGTGAAATGTGTCCCTAGGGGGTACTTTATAACTGTGGAGGATGTGCTTTCACTAAGGCCCCTTTCACACTGGGGCGGTGCGGGGCGGCGACGGTAAAGCAGCGCTATATTTAGCGCTGCTTTACCATCGTTTTACCCGCAGTATGCGGCCGCTAGCGGGGTGGTTTTAACCCCGCTAGCGGCCGCAAAAGGGTTAAAAACCTCCGCAAAGCGCCGCTGCAGCGGCGGTTTGCGGGCGGTATCCCCGCGGTTTCCCATTGATTTCAATGGGACGGAGCGGTATAGGAGCGGTAAATACACCGCTCCTTCACCGCTCCAAAGATGCTGCTAGCAGGACTTTTGTTGCGGTCCTGCTAGCGCACCGCTCCAGTGTGAAAGCCCGCCGGCTTTCACACTGGAGTGAATGGGGCCGGTTTTTTCAGGCGGTGTACAGGCACTATTTTTAGCGCTGTACCGCCTGAAAACCGCCCCAGTGTGAAAGCAGCCTAAAGAAAAACAGAGATCTATGTTTCTGCTTAGCAGAAACACAAGATCTCAGTTTCCCCCCTCTGGCAGAACGGCGATCTGCCTTGTTTATATAGGCAGACCACCATTCTGCCTCTCCTCGGAACAATCGGCGGGTCCTGGCGGACATCGCGTCCACCGGACCCACTGATTGGCTCTGCTTTGATTGGCACGCGTGCCCCGAAGCTGAAAAAAAATCACATACAGGCATGTGATTTTGCGCTTAAGGGCCGCCTTGACGCAGTATATGTACAGGGGGCAGTCCTTAAGCGGTTAAACGATAGACAGCTTAAAGAGTAAGTCCACTTTTGTGGAAAATAAACATTCCCATCTTGGTGAATGGTGATTAATGTAACATTGCAGTGATTTTAACAAACTGTGTTGCAGATTCCTACCTTTTGTTATTCCAAAGAAATAGCTGTTTGTTTTTTTGTGCCCATGTGCAAAGTGCACAGTGAATGTGAATGGGAGTGGTTACATAATTATCAATAAGCTGTTGCATTTACAGTGCTCTAATGAGGAAAGTGGCAAGGTCTGCATCCCTTTAGGTGTACGTTGCCCTTCGGAGTATCTCACCAATAATGACATTTTTGTTCCAGGAGATGTCTAAAATTGAACTTGTATCGTAGTGCAGACTTCTGGGAAAATCAGCGAGCAAAACACATAAACAGGAAATTACATTTCTGGGGGGTGTTCTGTACACTATTTGTGTACAGAACTCCACAAAGTAAAGTTACCTTCTAAAATAGTTACATTTACAGTTGAACTCAAGGTAAGCAGCAAAGTATATGATTAAAATGCACATATGGAACCATTTTACTTGTCAACGGATATGCTATATTGTGCAGTGAGTTTTGACTTCTAGGTACCCCTTTCAGACAACACAGTTTGTTCCTTAACCACTTCAGCCCCGAAAGAATTTACCCCCTTCCTGACCAGAGCACTTTTTGCGATTTGGCACTGTGTCACTTTAACTGACAATTGCGTGGTCGTGCGACGTGGCTCCCAAACAAAATTGACGTCCTTTTTTTCCCACAAATAGAGCTTTCTTTTGGTGGTATTTGGTCACCTCTGTGGTTTTTATTTTTTGTGCTATAAACAAAAAAAATAGCAACAATTTTGAAAAAAAACGCATTATTTTTAACTTTTTTATATTATAATAAATATTATAATAGGCATTTATTGATTGGTTTGCACAAAAGTTATAGCGTCTACAAAATAGGGGATAGTTTTTTTACATTTTTATTGATAATTTTTTTTTACTAGTAATGGTGGCAATCAACGATTTTTATCGTGACTGCAACATTATGCAGACACTGTGGCACTGTAGGGGTTAAGTGTGTCCTGGGGAGTGATTCTAACTGTGGGGGGAGGGGCTGTGTCTGACACATCACTGATCACCGCTTCCGATTATAGGGAGCGTGATCAGTGTCAGTGTCATTAGGCAGAATGGGGAGATGCTTGTTTACATTAGCACCTCCTCGTTCTTCCTCACCGTTAGACGATTGCGGGTATCCCTGCGGACACCAGGTCTGCGGGACCCGCGATCACGGTCACAGAGCTCCCGGTGGAGCCGCCTCTTAAAGGGCAATGTACAGGTACCTTAATCTGTCTGTACGTGCCCTTCTGCCACAGTATATCTGCGTGAGGGGGTTGGGAAGCGGTTAAAGAATCACCAAAGGCAAATCTTTTCTTCATTTTGGATAGAGTAAGGGACCGTTATGACCCCTGTCACTTTTTTTTGCCATCTGTGTCTCATTGGGGGAAATTTCCCCTCACTTCCTGTCTTCCTGTCTTCCTGTCACAGGAAGTGAGAGGAAATCCCTCCAAAGTCAAGGCACCAGGGTCACCAGAGCTAGTGTCCCCATTGGAAGATTTCCCCTCTAATACTTTACTGATGTCAACCCCAAATAGAGAGGGTGAATCTCCCTAACAGGGTCACATAAAACATTAAAAACTGACAGGTGTTCTAATCCCTCTTCACTCTATCCAAAACAAAAACAAAAAAAAATTGCGTTTAGTTACAATCTAACCTCCAATGCAGCAAAAGCAGTAGAGCTTGGTCAAGCTTTAACCCCTAGTATGATCATTGAGCAATGAAGGAACAACATCACACTGATGTGGTCACCTTTCTGCTCACTGTTTTTATTTCCTGTCAGCACATTTGGACTGTAACAAAGTTGATTGGCTTTTTTTTGCTGCCCATTGCTCTCTCAGTCAGAGTACTGCTGTGGCTTACAGTTGCACTAAAAATTCATATAATAATGTTGTTAATCAATACTTAAATAATTTTAAATGAATTATTAAATTATTTTTGATTAACCTGAAGTTCAGCTTAAAGAGGGAGTCCACCTAAAAAAAAATGTATTAAAAGCCAGCAGCTACAAATACTGCAGCTGCTGACTTTTAATAAATGGACACTTACCTGTCCTAGGGTCCAGCGATGTCAGCAGCTGAAGCCGAGCACTCGCTTGGTTCTCGGCTGCCGCCGCCGCCATTCTCATTGAGGGAATCAGGAAGTTAAGCATTGCGGCTTCACTTTCCAGTTCCATAGTGCGCATGTGCGAGTCACTCTACGCGTCGTAAGTGGTCCCCACTATCTCCTGGGACCTGTGTGTTTCCCAGGAGACAGCGGGGGTGATGCGAAGGGGCGTGACTCCCACGGGAGTCTATTCTAGGAAGTTGGTGCAGATACCTGTATTATACAGGTATCTGCACCCCCCTTCCCCCTGAAAGGTGCCAACTGTGGCACCGGAGGGGGGGAGGGTTCCGATGAGCGGAAGTTCCACTTTAGGGTGGAGCTCCGCTTTAACATCCATCTGCAAACAATTTTGATATCTGATCCTCATTTCCTACAAATACATCTGTTTATTGATGATCAGCAAATAGCTTACTTAGATACAAAACAGCTGCAAAAGACAAAAATGGAAGATACGCACACCTAGTGCATTACCAATGACATTTATATTTGAATATATGAATTATAAAATTATAAAAGGTGGGTACTCACAAACAGTAACTCTTATAAGCCATACAATCACACAGTGTAGAATCATGTGCTACCATCACGGGGTATAAGCTGATGAGTTTCCGGGGGCGCACCCCCTTCCTCAGAGCTAGGCTATAATACAACTGCACTAGAAGATGGGACTTCAAGGTGAGGATCTTTCCTTTGAGAAACCTATGTTTTTTACAAGCCTGCATGCAACTGAACCTGCCATTATCTGTGCAAAGTACAAGGCCTATTCACACCAGTGCATATGTTCAAATGTCCACATTATTGCACATGCAAAAGGGAAATAAATAAAGCATCTGCACTATATTTTTACACCAATATAGCAACACATATAGAGCATTTTAATAGGTGCGTTGTGGTAAACAATAGCACAGGTGCAATTGTTTTCACTGTATGTGTGCATTGTATAGCCATTTAGAATGGACCTGTAGGTTTTATTGCATGTGTGAATTCAGCTAGAGAAATCAGTTTTGGTGGAATTACCCTTAAAAAAGCATTTTTTAAGGGTAATACAAAGTCTCGTAAAAAAAATAGCTACCTACACCATACTACCTAAGAACAAAAGGATGTATCAGCTCACCAGTGCATATGGAGAGAGGTATCCAACGAGCCCAGAAATGCCTTACCCGGCAGATATGGGGGCATGACTACATGGACTAGACAATGACAATCACCGACATCATCACCACCCGTGAAGGTTTTAGGATGATTGGTGCGTAAAAGAAATCCCCAGAAAATCCAGTATAGGGGGGGGGGGGGGGGGGGGGGAAAGGGGGGGGGGGGGGGGGGGGGGGGGGGGCGGCGGGGGGGGGGGAGACAGGGGGTTGGGGACACCAAGTAGGAGAGGTGGGAGGGAGGGAAGGGGGGATTTGGTGTGGTAAGGAGGGGAGGGGAGGGTTGGAAGGAAGATGAGCGAGAAAGAGAGGGAGGGGGGGGGGAAAGGGCAAATTGAACAAAAATAGGGAGAGGAGAACAGAAAGGGGGAGAGGGGGAAGGAGGGGAAGGGGGGAAAAAAAGGGGGGGAAAGGAGGAGGGGGGGGAAAAGGAGGAAGGGGGGAGGGGAAAAGGGGGAAGGAGGGGAAGGGAAAAAAAGGGGGGAGGGAGTGCAATTGGGGGGGGGGGGGGGATGAGGGATAGGGGGGGGGGGGATTGTTAGTATGGGGGAGGGGGGGGGAAGGGGAAGATAAGGTTGACAAGGGGGGGGGGGGGGGGGAGAGGGTAGGAAGGGGAAAGAGGGGAAAGGGGGGTGGAGGGGGATGGGCACTATGGAAAGGTTGGGAAGGAGAAGGGGGGGGAGGGGAAGGGGGAAGGGGGGAAGGGGGAAAAGGGAAGAAAGAAGAAATAGCAGGGAACGGTAAGTGAGGGGTGTGCGGGACAGAGGGCTGTGCAAACCATGCTGGAGAATAGTAGTGATATTGGTAAAGCACTTACATTCAACATGTCAATGTCAAACAAAGGATCGCGGAACTTGGGGAATATCAGCAGTAGTGATAGTACATACGGTTGGCGTTTATAGTATAAACAGGAGAGCGTTCAGGGGTTATACTGTCCAGCATTTAAGATCGAGACAAAGAAAATATTATAATCCCAATCAATAAAGATAAAAGGTTGAATGATCAATGAGGTTAACTAGAGGGGTACATACCCATAGGCTGGATTCCCATGCATAGTTCCGCGTCCTAAGTGGTTCCATGTGCCTATTGACGGTGAACAAGCACCGTCATATAGGCGCCCCAATCAGTGACGTCACGCGCCCGCCACAGGTGCGGCGCGCGCTAGTGTCACTAATCAGCCCATCTACAGATCCGTCCGGATCCGACGGGTCCCCCGACAGACCGTGTAGTGTGGAGCGCAACACCGCCATGTTGGTTGGCGGCGGTGTGGCTCGAACTGATGACGCGGTGTGTGAGGCGCCGGCCTCGCGCATGCGCAGATGGATTAACCGGTGCGCATGCGTGCAGCGGTCCGAGATGTTGTAACCATGGCATCCGGACGTAACTGGAGCCGTGGGACAGACACTAGCAGGTTACAGGGCATCACAAAGATGATGCCCATTGGCAGGGCAGCAACACACACGTCGGCCGACATAAGTACGCGTCGGTGGGGTGCCAGTGTGGACGGACTTGCTCCAAAACGGCCCAACCAAAAGGGGGCCATAGGTAAGAGGGTATAAATTCCCTCCAAGATGGGCACATATCTGCCGGGAAGGCCCTATTAAAAGGGAAACCGGACTCTGGTGGCTGATCTCCACAGCACTGTATATGTGGGGTGGCACAACCTGTACAGCAAACGAGTAATAAAGAAATAACATAAATTTTCAAACATGCACATACAGGCAATATAAAGCATAATCATGTTATAAATATTTGTGGACTTTTACTAATAAAAATCCATGAAGATCCTTTTTGTAACATAAATGACAGACAAAGAATCACTGTATCAAAGGGCACTGGGAGTAACCAGAGTACTAGACGGCATAACAGGTACCATATTGGCCAAAGCTGTAGGGCTCGGCTGGGTGTGGCCTGATCTCACAAAAAAGGCTTATACGATATCGTCTCGTTCAAGCCAGGGGGTTGGGTAGCGTTGAGTTTTTCTATCCATAGGGTTTCCCTTTGTAAGATAAGACGATCCCAGTCGCCCCCCCTGGGATCTTGGGGTATCACCTCCAATACCCGGAAGTCTACCACTGACGTGTCATAGCGGTGGTAAAGGCCGATATGCCGTCCAATCGTGGTCAATTTGCCACTTCCAGAGTAGTAGAGGTGATCCCCAATCCTCTGCCTAAATTCTCTGATGGTTTTCCCCACATAAAACGATCTGCACTTACACTGCATGAGGTAAATCACTCCCCTGGTGCCGCAATCCGCATGGCAACGAGGGATGAAAATTTCCCCATTGGGCAGCGCAAAACGTTTAACTTCACTGACCCATGGACAACGAGGGCATTGGCCACATTTAAAGGTCCCATAAGGTTTGGTCTTAGGAGATTTGGCAGATACGTAATGGCTACTGGTTAAACAGTCGCGGAGGGAGCGGGCTCTTCGGAAAACCAGATCGGGTTTGGAACGTACATGTTTATTGAGGGTCTGATGGTCTGTCAGTAGATGCCAGTTTTTGGTGAGTATATCTCTCAATATGTGATGATGAGCCGAGTAGCGAGTGATAAATCTAACTGGTTCCATAGTTGGCATGGGTTTGGGTCGTTTAATCAGGAGAGAGCTTCTAGGTCTCAGATAGGCCTTATTAAAGGCCTTTCTGAGATTCGAAGAGGAGTAGCCTCTAGCTAGTAAACGTACGCGTAGGGCATCTGCCTGTGTCTGAAAATCTTCCTCCCTAGCACAGTTCCTGCGGAGACGCAAATATTGTGCAAATGGTATACTTCGCACCAAAGATTTGGGATGGGCACTGGTGGCAAATAATAGGGTGTTACCCGCAGTGGGTTTCCGATAGAGGTTGGTCCCCAGATATCCATCAGGTTGTTTGATGATGGACAGATCCAAAAACGGGATCTGACCATCATCAACAGTGTAGGTAAAAGATAGATTAAAGGTATTGTGGCCAAGCAGATCAATGAATTCTATAAGTTTATCTTTGGTGCCCGTCCAAACAAGGAACAGGTCATCAATGTATCGATACCATAGCAACACTTCTAGTAAATATTCCGCATAAGCCTCGTCAGATTGTACCAATCGTTCCCAACCCCCTAAATAGAGGTTTGCATAGGCAGGGGCACAGGAAGTCCCCATGGCAACTCCTTGAGTCTGCAAAAATAATTGTTCATCAAAAGTAAAATAATTTTTAGTTAAAATAAATTTCAGAAGGGTCAATATGAATTCATTGAGAGGCCAGGTTTTGGTGTCCTGTTCAAAAAGAAAGGATCCAGCCATCAGGACCCCCTGCTCGTGGGGAATGCTCGAGTATAAGGCTTCGACGTCAATCGCCACGAGCAGGGAGTCCGGAGGGATCTGGATCCCCTCAATCTGTTGCAATAAATCCGTAGTGTCTTGGATATAAGAAGGGAGGCTACGGACGTGGGGCATTAGAAATGCATCCACGAATTTACTAGCGTTGTCTGTGAGGGAGCCAATCCCTGATACGATCGGTCTCCCCGGCGGTATACGGACATTTTTGTGGGTTTTGGGGAGTGAATAGAAGTTCTATTCACTCCCCAAAACCCACAAAAATGTCCGTATACCGCCGGGGAGACCGATCGTATCAGGGATTGGCTCCCTCACAGACAACGCTAGTAAATTCGTGGATGCATTTCTAATGCCCCACGTCCGTAGCCTCCCTTCTTATATCCAAGACACTACGGATTTATTGCAACAGATTGAGGGGATCCAGATCCCTCCGGACTCCCTGCTCGTGGCGATTGACGTCGAAGCCTTATACTCGAGCATTCCCCACGAGCAGGGGGTCCTGATGGCTGGATCCTTTCTTTTTGAACAGGACACCAAAACCTGGCCTCTCAATGAATTCATATTGACCCTTCTGAAATTTATTTTAACTAAAAATTATTTTACTTTTGATGAACAATTATTTTTGCAGACTCAAGGAGTTGCCATGGGGACTTCCTGTGCCCCTGCCTATGCAAACCTCTATTTAGGGGGTTGGGAACGATCGGTACAATCTGACGAGGCTTATGCGGAATATTTACTAGAAGTGTTGCTATGGTATCGATACATTGATGACCTGTTCCTTGTTTGGACGGGCACCAAAGATAAACTTATAGAATTCATTGATCTGCTTGGCCACAATACCTTTAATCTATCTTTTACCTACACTGTTGATGATGGTCAGATCCCGTTTTTGGATCTGTCCATCATCAAACAACCTGATGGATATCTGGGGACCAACCTCTATCGGAAACCCACTGCGGGTAACACCCTATTATTTGCCACCAGTGCCCATCCCAAATCTTTGGTGCGAAGTATACCATTTGCACAATATTTGCGTCTCCGCAGGAACTGTGCTAGGGAGGAAGATTTTCAGACACAGGCAGATGCCCTACGCGTACGTTTACTAGCTAGAGGCTACTCCTCTTCGAATCTTAGAAAGGCCTTTAATAAGGCCTATCTGAGACCTAGAAGCTCTCTCCTGATTAAACGACCCAAACCCATGCCAACTATGGAACCAGTTAGATTTATCACTCGCTACTCGGCTCATCATCACATATTGAGAGATATACTCACCAAAAACTGGCATCTACTGACAGACCATCAGACCCTCAATAAACATGTACGTTCCAAACCCGATCTGGTTTTCCGAAGAGCCCGCTCCCTCCGCGACTGTTTAACCAGTAGCCATTACGTATCTGCCAAATCTCCTAAGACCAAACCTTATGGGACCTTTAAATGTGGCCAATGCCCTCGTTGTCCATGGGTCAGTGAAGTTAAACGTTTTGCGCTGCCCAATGGGGAAATTTTCATCCCTCGTTGCCATGCGGATTGCGGCACCAGGGGAGTGATTTACCTCATGCAGTGTAAGTGCAGATCGTTTTATGTGGGGAAAACCATCAGAGAATTTAGGCAGAGGATTGGGGATCACCTCTACTACTCTGGAAGTGGCAAATTGACCACGATTGGACGGCATATCGGCCTTTACCACCGCTATGACACGTCAGTGGTAGACTTCCGGGTATTGGAGGTGATACCCCAAGATCCCAGGGGGGGCGACTGGGATCGTCTTATCTTACAAAGGGAAACCCTATGGATAGAAAAACTCAACGCTACCCAACCCCCTGGCTTGAACGAGACGATATCGTATAAGCCTTTTTTGTGAGATCAGGCCACACCCAGCCGAGCCCTACAGCTTTGGCCAATATGGTACCTGTTATGCCGTCTAGTACTCTGGTTACTCCCAGTGCCCTTTGATACAGTGATTCTTTGTCTGTCATTTATGTTACAAAAAGGATCTTCATGGATTTTTATTAGTAAAAGTCCACAAATATTTATAACATGATTATGCTTTATATTGCCTGTATGTGCATGTTTGAAAATTTATGTTATTTCTTTATTACTCGTTTGCTGTACAGGTTGTGCCACCCCACATATACAGTGCTGTGGAGATCAGCCACCAGAGTCCGGTTTCCCTTTTAATAGGGCCTTCCCGGCAGATATGTGCCCATCTTGGAGGGAATTTATACCCTCTTACCTATGGCCCCCTTTTGGTTGGGCCGTTTTGGAGCAAGTCCGTCCACACTGGCACCCCACCGACGCGTACTTATGTCGGCCGACGTGTGTGTTGCTGCCCTGCCAATGGGCATCATCTTTGTGATGCCCTGTAACCTGCTAGTGTCTGTCCCACGGCTCCAGTTACGTCCGGATGCCATGGTTACAACATCTCGGACCGCTGCACGCATGCGCACCGGTTAATCCATCTGCGCATGCGCGAGGCCGGCGCCTCACACACCGCGTCATCAGTTCGAGCCACACCGCCGCCAACCAACATGGCGGTGTTGCGCTCCACACTACACGGTCTGTCGGGGGACCCGTCGGATCCGGACGGATCTGTAGATGGGCTGATTAGTGACACTAGCGCGCGCCGCACCTGTGGCGGGGCGCGCGCGTGACGTCACTGATTGGGGCGCCTATATGACGGTGCTTGTTCACCGTCAATAGGCACATGGAACCACTTAGGACGCGGAACTATGCATGGGAATCCAGCCTATGGGTATGTACCCCTCTAGTTAACCTCATTGATCATTCAACCTTTTATCTTTATTGATTGGGATTATAATATTTTCTTTGTCTAGATCTTAAATGCTGGACAGTATAACCCCTGAACGCTCTCCTGTTTATACTATAAACGCCAACCGTATGTACTATCACTACTGCTGATATTCCCCAAGTTCCGCGATCCTTTGTTTGACATTGACATGTTGAATGTAAGTGCTTTACCAATATCACTACTATTCTCCAGCATGGTTTGCACAGCCCTCTGTCCCGCACACCCCTCACTTACCGTTCCCCGCTATTTCTTCTTTCTTCCCTTTTCCCCCCTTCCCCCCTTCCCCCTTCCCCTCCCCCCCTTCTCCTTCCCAACCTTTCCATAGTGCCCATCCCCCTCCACCCCCCTTTCCCCTCTTTCCCCTTCCTACCCTCTCCCCCCCCCCCCCCTTGTCAACCTTATCTTCCCCCCCCCCCCCTCCCCCATACTAACAATCCCCCATCCCCCCCCCCAATTGCACTCCCTCCCCCCTTTTTTTCCCTTCCCCCCTCCTCACCCCCCCCCCTTTCCCTCCCCCCCCCTTCCCCCCCTCCCCCCCCTCCTTTCCCCCCTTTTTTTCCCCCCTTCCCCTCCTTCCCCCTCTCCCCCTTTTCTGTTCTCCTCTCCCTATTTTTGTTCAATTTGCCCTTTCCCCCCCCCCCCCCTCCCTCTCTTTCTCGCTCATCTTCCTTCCAACCCTCCCCTCCCCTCCTTACCACACCAAATCCCCCCTTCCCTCCCCTTGCCTTCTTCAAGCCTGATGGATGATGGTACTTATTTAAACTAATTATATTTATATAAAATTAGACTATACTCACACCACTGACACCATACTACCTAAGTAATTGGAGTACTTCCAATATGTAACTGAGTAAACCCACTGATCACTTACTTTGTGTATCCACATTCCTTGTGGTGCTCAGATCATCAGGAAAATTCACAATCCAGTGGAAGGAATTCATATGGGTTGACTCTGATGAAGAAGGGGTTTCCTTCTAAATGCATTGGCCATTAAGGATCCTGGTGAGTTCCCCCTGCACTCTAGAATGTGCCAAGTCTAGGACCACTGTGCTATAGTTGAGTAGGTTGATGAGTGATTTTATTTCACATGCTTGTGAGTATTATTCTTGTTGATCTTAAAAAAATGCTGTGGGATAATGTACTAGACGGGTGCGCCCACTTTTGTTTATTTTGTTTGGTTTTTGTAGTGGCTTCAAGACATCGCCAGTCCTAGAAGGCAGCAAGGCTTGAAGCATTCCCCAGCGATGTGGTGTCATCTTTTACACCTGTACCAGGCTATCACACTTATGCACAGCAGACATTCGGTCATTAAAATAAAGTTTTGGTTGGAGTTATACTTTAAACTCAAGATGTTGTGTGTGACAACATAATTCCAATTACTTAGAAGCTAGGGCTAGTCCATTAAAAATGAACTGAAAAGTTTAAGTGTTTTTTTCATCTTTAGGGTTGGATGAATTTGTCCCTTTAATATAAAACAACTATGGTATTTTCTTACAGCATACTGTGTGATATCTGTTTTCAGATTTGTTGGGCAGCTCAAAGTAAATTATATCAAGATCTTTATTCATTATTAAACTAGGGGTAACCATAAATATCTTGGGTTAGTCTGAGATGCAGTCATGCATCTCTCATCAGATTAAGTCCATGACCAGCTCTTCTGTTTGCAAGTTATAAGTAGTTTAAATTTATTTATGTGTTTATATTTGAGCTACAACCTTTTTTAAATGATACCTTTAACAAGGCTTAACCTTTTTATGGTACGGTAATATGCCCAGTTTACACCACAACAACTTAAAAGTTATCTCTGTAAATCCTACTCCATCTGTAACTATAGTTGACACATCATGCTGAAATGTGACTATTTAAGAAATGACAATATTAAGATATATTGACTAAACCGTGGCAAGTCCTCTGAGCTATACCTACTGAGCTATAACCATCATGAAATATGTATGAAATATGTTAGTTGATATGCACCTTCTGAAGCATGGCATCTGAAACACAATATATATTCAAATGGCTCCCGTGTTAAGCTGACTAGGTATGAGTTAACAAAGAACAGATATTTTGCTGTTCCAGGAACTGCATATTTTATTCTTCCTGTGAAGTCACTCAGTTGTTGAATTTCTGTAGGGTGCACTCCAGCCACTAATGTACATTTTTCTTCTTACCGCCCAAACAGAAAATGGTTTATGTACATATATGTGTCCTGCTTTTTCTCCCAAAAGAGTCTATATACTTTTTAGTCAGTTTTGTAGTTCACACACCCTTCCCACAGAATATAGAATCAAGGAGTACAACATGCTCAAAGATAAAATTTTTAAGACTGTATCCCTGCAATTTCATAAAAACCAATATAACAAATTACAAATGGGCGAGGTTCACCATTCCCCATACTGCTTTTTAATTGTGATCACTTTTTATATTTTTGTTATGTTGGTTTTTATCAATAAAACCCACTCAATTTGACCTGCACCATCGGAGGCCATCTTTTCTTTTCTTCCATGATCTGTGGTTTGAAAAATATTTTTTGGGAGTGCCATCTCTGAGTCTGTGCCATACCTGCCGAGGTGACATCTCATTGGTTCCAGCCATTTCCATTGGATCCTTCGTGGACTTCGTGGCTCTGCGCCCCCCACCCCAAAGCACCTTGCCCCTATGTTGATGAGGACAAGGGGCCTCTTCCTGACAACCCTAGCCGGTGGTTGTCAGGGTCTGCAGGTGGGGGGCTTATCGGAATCTGGAAGCCCCCTTTTAAGAAGGGGGCCCCTAGATCCCGGCCCCCCATGTGAATGGGAATCGGGTACATCGTATCCCTACCCATTCACCAAAAACGAAGTGAAATGTAATAAAAACACAAGAGACGGTTTTTGACAATTCCTTTTTTTATAGCCCTGTCTTCTCTAGCCGTCTTTTCCCGCCGTCTCCTCCTTGAGCTGTCTCTTCCTGCTGTCCTCTCCTTCCCGCCATCTCTTCCCGCTGTCTTCACCTCGAGCCTCCTCTCCCAACTGCTGCCGTCTCTTCCCACCGCTGTCTTCTTCCTCGGCGATAGTTACCTGCTAAAAAAATTAAAAAAGACGCTCTTGTTCTGTGGATGTCTTCATCTATTTTGTTGTCGCCCGCTCTCTGCTAACTCTTATATAGCCATGAGGTGTGGCCATCCAGTGACATCACCCGGAGAGCCTGCCAATAAGGCCCTCGTCCGCAGACCCTGACAACCACCAGCTAGGGTTGTCGGGAAGAGGCCATGGTCCTCATCAACATGGGGGCAAGGTGCTATGGGGCACAGAGCCCCTGCTGCCCCAAAGCACCCACCCCCCCCATGTTGAGGGCATGCGGCCTAGTATGGTTCAGGAGGGGGTGGCAGTCGCTCGTCCCTTTCCTGACCTGCCGGGCAGAATGCTCGGATAAGGGTGTGATATGGATTTTGGTGTGGGGGGTCCCCTCTGAATCCATACCAGACCTGAAGGGCCTTGTATGGACCTGGGGGGGAACCCCAGGCCGTTTTCTTGGCAAATTTTTTGGCCAGCAATTTTTTTTTTAACATTCAGCTTTCAGCGGAAAAGCCTGCTGACAGCTGATGACTCATCGGTTGTTAAGGATGTGGCGGCTTCCCGGCCCCCTGCTTAGCAACCAGCTATATACAGTGGTAAAATAAGAAGCGCAAAATACATCAAAAATCGCATCAAAAATGCACCATTTGCGTTTCTGGTGCAGCTTCATTTGAATTCTCTTACATAAAAAACGAAAACTGCAGTGGGGAAATAAGTCCCAGACCCTTTCCAAAACGCTGCAAAACGCACAGATGTGAACTAGTACCATAGGAAACCATGTAAATGGACTGTAGTGCATTTCTGAAAAAAAAAAAAACACATAGGTGTGAACGTAGGGTTAACAATCACCTTGTAAACAACCCACTCAGTTTGAAATAGAAATGAAAGGCAAACATTTGTGTATGAATTAAAAAAAAAATTATAAATACCTTTTTTCCCTTTTTAAAAAGTAATTACCTTACCTCTGTTCCCTCTGTTCTCAGCTACATAAGGGCAGGGGGAGGAGAAGCAGCAGGACACTGAGCTTCCCAGTGAAAGGCTGTGCAGGGAGGAGGCATGTCAGGACAAGTCTATGCAATAATGCCCCCATTTTTAATCTGTGACCACAGTTTTTACTCTTAAATATGTATGCTGGTTTTTAGAAATAAAAAAACCTATACCATATGGAGACATTTTTCTTTGCATATACTTTTGGACGAGAGTTCCTGTGTGGTCCAGTTCTACCTCCTGTACCAAAGTTCCAGTCCTGTTGTTTTTAACATCTGAAGTCCGGTATGATGGCTGTTTAAAACATTCCTTGGAGTTGTATTTGAAGGTCCCCGGTCCCCTGGAGTCTCGTTTACTTGCCGATGTTCGGCATCCCTGCCTTTATGACTCGTTGTCGAACGCTGACACTCAAGTCCACCTCTTCTGGTAAGAGAAGATTTACTTTTCCTGTTTCCTGATTGAAGATGTACCACCTTTGATGCCCTTATTGTAGGAGTGTTCCAGTGTATTACATCTTTTACTAGCCACTATTTGGTGGTGGACTTTGTACTGGTCCTTTAAAGGACCGTTACAGGCACTGAACTTTTCCATATTTTTATCGTCATTGTATTATTACACAATTTTGGATTTATCACAAACATATGCATATGTTTATTTTCTAGCGCTACATTTTATATTCAAGCACATGGTACAGCAGACACATATCAGGAATATGAAATGTTGGGGTTACAAACTCTTTAGGTGACGGTAACCAGAGATGCCTGCATGTAACATCAGAAGTGTAAAAGAGCGCTGCAGAAACACTAAAAAAAAACTATGGTGTTCTAATCACAAGCCAGTAAGAAGGTTCAGGATGGGCAGGCTCTCAACATTGTTACTATGTTTTAGAATTTACATGTTAGACAACAATTGAGACACCCCCCCCCCCCTATCAGGTGCAAAATCTGAAACTTCCTAGCAAAGTTTAGAGCTGGTGCAATTCCCCCAAATTCTCCCAACGGAATAAAACAAATTGTATAAATGACACTGTATAACAAAATATCCACTTTCAAAAATAATCCAAATAAACAAAAAAACAAGTTCTTAATGTCCACCATCAAGTGCAACCTGTGTCAAAAAAATATAAATAATAAAAAAAATCCTCTTTTCTCAAAAATGTGATATCAAAGCACCCAGTGTTATTCCCCTCTTCGGGTAAATGACTCACCTCTTTACAACTTAAAATCCCAAATAAATATTTGGTACTTTAAGAGGTGTCATACACTATACAATCCACTTCAAATCCTGTTGGAGCACTATTCAATCACTGACTGTAAGCAGCAAGGTACCGTGGAATATGTAGTCTTTGGAAATTGAACGTTAGGGCTAATTCACACTATTTGTGGTGATAGACATTTTACTGCAGTGTAAAACATCTGTCACTGCAGGGACACACAGGAAACAATTGTTTCCTATGTGTCCCATTCACACTGCAACACAGGCTAGTGCTGTGGTAAAATGCAAATGTGCTGCTATTTATTGCAGCGCACTGTGGCTAATCACACTGTAGTGTAAAGCAGCGCAGCACATTGCACTGCCCTACATTGCAGTGAATGAATTGTGCGTTTGTACACTTCAAATAAAGTTTATTCAAAGCTAAAAAAGGGAGCTATGTGATGCACTGAATCGTTCACGGCACTGCCCCCTACTGCAGCCGAGAACACAGAGCGTTGAATAGGCGGTTCTGTAGTATAGTATGAATTCACCCTAAACCAAAGGAGTTAGCAGAGGAGAACCTGCAAGGCATACAGGGAATCCAGGAAATTGTGGAAAGAGATGACCAGCAAATAGGTAGCACTTACAACATTAATGGAGATTTTTCAAGTAAGCTTATATTAGATTGTCAAAAATAACTATTGTTTGTGTTGCTATTGCATTGCTGATGTCAAAAAATGAAAATATATGCTGTTACTATAGATCTCGTTTAAAATTATCTGTGGACTTGGTAACAACAGCAAAGAGCTCTTTCTTTTCTTTTCTCGTTTCCACTGCCAAACAACAGTGTTTCAGCTTTCCCTTAGACAGTAAACACATAATAATGGATGATGATATTTTGCCAGTCACCCAGAATTCAGACAAACCTGCTGCAGTATGTTATATGATCCTTGGCAATGGTGTCTGCAGGGGGGACCTGTGCACAATAACAATTCTGGCTCTCCTTCAAAGCTCATGCCTGTTCTCCCAAACCTACACAATGCTGCCAGGATGCCACCTTTTGGCAGAACACTGCCCACTTGGGCCTTCCCCTTCAAAGTCAATTGTCAGTAGAATGTATTTGTATATTGAGCACAACCTTTAGTCAGCCTCACTTCTTACTTACCTATTATATTCCAGCAGTGCAAAATAAAATAAAATACTGTATTTATCGGTGTATAACACGCGCCAGCGTATAACACGCACCCCAATTTAAGAGGGAAGTTTCTGGAAATTATTTTTTTTTTTAAATAAACCACTTTGAAGCAAAATAATGGTCAGTGAGCATAAATGCAGCCTGATTAGTGCCCATCTGCAGCCTCAGTGTAGCCTGATCTGTGCCCAATCTGCAGCCTGATCTATGCCCATCTGAAGCCTAATCTGTGCCCATCTGAAGCTTCAGTGCAGCCTGATCTGTGCCCAATCTGCAGCCTGATCTATGCCCATCTGAAGCCTAATCTGTGCCCATCTGAAGCTTCAGTGCAGCCTGATCTGTGCCCATCTCCCCCATCAATGCAGCTCACCATTTCTCCTCGCAGGAAATCACTGAGCCGTCATCTGTTTACTCGGCTCTCAGTCGGCAGTCATATACAAAGTCCCGCCTCTGACATCGGCATTGGACCAGCTTCTGTGATAGACAGAACACTGGTCCAATGCCGGTGGAGGAGGCGGGACTGTGTGTGTGACGAGACGAGTGATAGCCGAGCGGAGAGCCGAGTGAAGAGGAGATGACGGCTCAGTGATTTCCAGCTGCACTCATCCCCCTCCTTCCCTTCCAAGGTACGCTGTCGGCGTATAACATGCACCCGTGATTTTCCCCCTATTTTCAGGGGAAAAAAAGTGTGTGTTATACGCCGATAAATACAGTAAGTAAAATAAGTGGATACTGACTAGATACACATCTGACTTCTGAAAGTACAGACGTATAGGGGAAAAACTCTATCTCTCTAGATATATTTTTACGTCAATTTGTAAGTAGAGCTAGTTAGCCCTATATCTATCATCCTTGGATGGATATACCTTTATTAACTTTTATGGGGGATTTCACATACTTATCTTATTATATACTGCTGCTACCTTGAAGAGAAGGAAAATTGGGTGAATCTTCTTGTCACTTTTGTCCTGTTAATATACTATTGACCAGGGCCGATCCTAGGGTCACAGACGCCTGGGTGCAGAAATATTTCTGGCGCCCCCACGTGGGCGTGGTCATCTTACCAACTTCTCCCCTTTACAAATGTTTCTATGACAACGACTTCAACACAGAGATATTCCCGTAAGAAGTCTTCGTTACCCTGGGATCCTCCCATGATCTTTTACCAATAAATAAAATACAGGAAGAGCGTACACTAATGAGACCTGGAGGGGAGTCTCTCTGATGCACACAGAGGGGGCTTCTGTTAGAGAGTCTATTAGAAAGAGCCCCCAGACATAGTACAGGAGATGGTCAGAGACTGTAGACATGATACTAGAGACGGTCAGAGACTGCAATCATAGTACAGGAGACGGTCAGGCTGCACACAATACAGGAGATGGTCAGAGACTGCAGACATGTTACAAGAGATGGTCAGAGACTGCAGACATGTTACAAGAGATGGTAGTAAATAATGGCCGATCGGCCCTCTCACCTGACCCAGCGATACAGCAACAACGGTTTCTCTGATCAGGAGTCAGCTCACTCTGAATTGCCCGTGGCGACTCCGCTGGGTAGAGCCCAGATCTGTATTCCTGCAATGACTCCATTCCTTCCTCCACCAGGGATGGTGCCAGGCTGTGTGGCTTTCTCTCTCTGATGGTGTTCTCTCAGCACTGCCCTCTCCCTCTGGAGTCCTGGGTGCCCTTCCCTGAAAGCTTCCCCGGGCTCCTGGCTTTCTCTCTCCCATTCAGCTGAGCATGCTGTGTGGGCTGCAGTTTCCCTGTTACAGTGGGGCTGCCAGTCCTTGGGACCACATGTCCCACAATCCCTTTCTTTGCTCCTTTGTTTTTTTCTTCCCTGGCCGTTATGAAGGCGGGGGAAGAAACATAGTGCCCCGTTTATTAGTACAGCAGCGCACGAGGAGGAGAGGGAGAGGGGAAATAAGAGCCCGCAGCTGCAGTGGCATCACTAGGGTTAGTGTCACCTGGTGCAGTAAAACATGGTATCACCCCCTCCACCAACTATAGTCGTCCCTCAGTACAGACCCCACTCCATTAAGCATAGACCCCCCCCTCCGTCAGTGCAGACCCTTCACTAAGTATAAATACCTCCCTCAGTACAGACCCCCCCCACTCAGTATAGACCCCCAGGACAAAACACCCCCCTTTATCAGTATAGACCCCCCCTCAGGACAAACCTTTCCCCCCCTCCATTAGTACAAACCCCCAGAACAAACCACCCCCCCTCCATTAGTACAGACCCCCCCCCCAGAACAAACCACCCCCTCCATTAGTACAGATCCCCAGGACAAACCACCCCCTCCATTAGTATAGACCCCCCCCAGGACAACCCCCCCACATTAGTACAGACCCCCCCCCACATTAGTATAGCCCCCCCAGGACAAACCCCCCCATTAGTATAGACCCCCAGGACAAACCCCCCCTACATTAGTATAAACCCCCCAGGACAAACCAGCCCGCCACCCACATTAGTATAGACCCCCAGGACAAACCCCCCCCACATTAGTATAGACCCCCTCAGGACAAACCACCCCCCCACATTAGTATAGACCCCCCAGGACGAACCCCCCACATTAGTATAGACCCCCCCAGGACAAACCACCCCCCCCACATTAGTATAGACCCCCCAGGCCGAACCACCCCCGACATTAGTA
This sequence comes from Lithobates sylvaticus, assembly GCA_028564925.1. NCBI lineage: Eukaryota > Metazoa > Chordata > Amphibia > Anura > Ranidae > Lithobates > Lithobates sylvaticus. Next base: position 248,575,810 of record CM053026.1, read on the forward strand.
TAGACCCCCCAGGACAAACCACCCCCCCCCCCACATTAGTATAGACCCCCAGGACAAACCACTCTCCACATTAGTATAGACCCCCCCAGGACAAACCAGCCCCCAGGACAACCCCCCCTACATTAATATAGACCCCCAGGACAAACCACCCCTACATTAATATAGACCCCCCAGGACAAACCACCCCCCACATTGGAATAGACCCCCCCAGGACAAACCACCCCCCCACATTAGTATAGACCCCCCCAGGACAAACCCCCCCCCACATTAGTATAGACCCCCCAGGACAAACCCCCCACATTAGTAGACCCCCTAGGACGAACCCCCCCCCACATTAGTATAGACCCCCCCAGGACAAACCACCCCCCCCCCCCCACATTAGTATAGACCCCCCCAGGACAAACCACCCCCCCCACATTAGTATAGACCCCCCAGGACAACCCCCCCACATTAGTATAGACCCCCCAGGACAACCCCCCCCACATTAGTATAGACCCCCCCCAGGACAAACCCCCCCACATTGGTATAGACCCCCTAGGACAAACCACCCCCCCCCCCCCCCCACATTAGTATAGACCCCCCCAGGACAAACCCCCCCACCCCACATTGGTAAAGACCCCCCCAGGACAAACCACCCCCCACATTAGTATAGACCCCCCAGGACAAACCCCCCCCACATTAGTATACACCCCCCAGGACAAACCCCCCCTACATTAATAGACTCCCTAGGACAAACCCCCCCCCCACATTAGTATAGACCCCCAGGACAAACCACCCCCCCACATTAGTATAGACCCCCCAGGACAACCCCCCCACATTAGTATAGACCCCCCAGGACAACCCCCCCCCCACATTAGTATAGACCCCCCCAGAACAAACCCCCCCCCCACATTAGTATAGACCCCCCCTAGACAACCCCCCCACATTAGTATAGACACCCCCAGGACAAACCACCCCCCCCACATTGGTATAGACCCCCCTAGACAAAACCCCCCCCCACATTAGTATAGACCCCCCCAGGACAAACCACCCCCCCCCCACATTGGTATAGACCCCCCCTAGACAAACCACCCCCCACCACTAGGCTAATTAAAACCACCCCGGCGGCAGCTGGAGAGGACAGTGTGCAGCCGCGCCGCCCGGGTGGAGAACAGAGCGTGTGTGATGTTTGTGCTGGTGGGCAGAAGGCAGAAGTTAAACACAGGACTCCTCCTGTGTTTAACTTCCGCCTCCTGCCCACCAGCACCAGCCTCACACACGCTCTGTTCTAAACAAGTCGGGCTCGGCCACGGAGCGCCCCACCCCTCCCCGTGGCGTCACTGCGCGGCCGCGGCTGTGACAGGCGGAGAGAGCCGCGCCGCCTACGGACAAGGAGAGGAGGAGGGAGCGGAGCACTCTGGCGCTCCAGCGCCCCCACCTCTGTGGCGCCTGGGTGCACTGCACCCCGTGCACCCCGGGACGGATCGTCCCTGCTATTGACCCTGGCAAATTAAGATAATAACTGTCCTACCTCACATACATGTGCACACATAATAAAAGCCATCTGAATTCACCTATTGATTCACCAGTTGGGAACTCAATGTTAACATCCTTGTCTCTGAAAGAAAAATAAATGGTTTGCCCCATCAGAGTATTGAATCTATTTCTAACCCCTACTGAAAAGCTAACAATTGAAACCAGACTGCTAAACTAACATAGAAAAAATATTGTTCTTTTGCCCTGTAAATATTTGTGGTGCATTGTTGCATAGGAGATTGGTATTGTGAATGTATTGTTTTCTAGGAAAAAACATTTGCTCAAAAAAACTTTTTGAACGTAAAGTGGAATTTTTTTTATTCCAAACTCTATGGGGCAGGGTTTGATTTCATAACAGAATATTACAATTTTCTGACATATCATTGAGATATTATGCCACCTTTTATACAGCTCTGATTGGCATATAGCTCCACTTTAAGCCAAGAGTCAGATGTTACCTGCTGCTATTTCTTCTTGTGTAGTATTTACACAAGATACAGAAATACTGTGTTACCTATTCTAAATGACATACTGTACCTACTCGTCTGAATTCATGCTGTTATCACATAAATTAAAAAATATATACAAAGCCAAAACATATTTTTCATTTTTTTTCTTAGTGGAGAGTGTAGAGATTGGGGAGACTAGCTAGAACCTTGAGCAAGTTTTTTATGCCATCTGTGTCTTATTGGAGAGAGTTCCCTTAGCTTATTGTCCCATAAATACAATTGGAAGGAAAAGGAAAAACCTCTTCAAATTGAGAGGAAATCCCTTTTAGCCCGGCCATGCCCTGTTCAAACCTGTTAATGGACAGGCTGAATGTACCAAGTTGATCGATAGATCAATTTGGGTACAACCAGCCTGCCGAATTCTCTTGTGATTATTGCTAGTGGCTGCTAAAGCCACTAGCAGTAATCTATATATAATTTACAGTATCTCACAAAAGTGAGTACACCCCTCACATTTTTGTAAATATTTTATTATATATTTTCATGTGACAACACTGAAGAAATTACACTTTGCTACAATGCAAAGTAGTGAGTGTACAGCTTGTGTAAAAGTGTAAATTTGCATTGTCACATGAAAAGATATAATACAATATTTACAAAAATGTGAGGAGTGTACTCACTTTTGTGAGCTACTGTATATATAATCTATATAGCCGCTAGCAATAATCACTATCTTCTCGCATCTACCCCCCCCCCCCCCCCCCGCCGTGAGGAGACAATTGCTGATTCCCCTGTCAGCACTGTCTATGTTGATGGGGGAATCGTGTGAAAAGAAATCTGCACCGTGTATGGTCAGCCTTAGACAGTTTTAGCTGGAAGCGTTGTGCCCATTGGAAGTATTTCTGTTCTGGTGTTAATTCTGAATTTTCACTTTCAGTCTGTGCAACAATGCCACCCCCCACACACACTAAGTTTGTGGTTTTGGTTTTAGATACACGGTAGGCCTTGTACAAGCCAAAAACAGACCATTTTTATTAAATTGACTCTGTTGCTTTTTCTAAAAGGTGAAAATTGTCAATCTTAGCATAGCAAGTTATTATTCACCTATCCTGTTGCCTGTGCTGCCAACTCTGTTACATTGATGAGACACTGAGCATCTGGCACACTACCTTGTGTGTAAGATGTCCAATCCCTTGGTGTGCTTAAAGGTTCCATCCGCTGGTCCCTGCACCATAACTGTGTTCTGTAGTGTTAAATTAGCAGATGGAACCACAGAATGCAGGAAATGAGGCTGACATCGGACACTCCTGGAAGATCTTTCAACAAAATTATAAAAGCAGTGGAGCATGGGCAGCGGGGCAATTGAGTATTAATTGCTTGCTTTGAAAGGACTATCATTTTTGAATTTTTAAATATAGCAACAGAGTTGGTTTAATATTCATCTTTAAAAATTGGGCAGTCTTGCCAAAATAAAGGACAATTTGACATATATAGAAATAAATATTTTCATCGGTCTTTAGCTCCAAAGTTTACCAAAATGCATTCCAATCTGTGAACGGTGCCGGTATGAGACTAGGTATAAAATATAGTATACACTATTACCTCCAATAAAGAGCTAAGGGCCTGAATAAAAATGATAAAAGCTTACAATTGCTCTCTGGTGCATTAGACGTGTCACTTCTAATTCCCTCAGCATTTTGAGGAAGTAAAGGCTTGCTAGGAAGGAGATTCATGAAGCTCTGTGGCAATATAATTCATGCCCCCTCTTCTCATTATTGCCATCTCATTCACAAATCTATGAACATAATTAACGTCTACATATGAACCTTTGTTACAGTGTGGATTTCACATGCTTTGTTATTTTGTATGGCTGAAAGCTGCATGAGCCATACATAATAATGTGCTCAGGTTTATTAAATTAACTTTGCAGTATGTTGCTTTTTATGGTGTTCCATCAAAAGTAACACCAACCGTGCAATTGTATTAATCAATGGTGTTGTTCCAAGTTCTTAAAATTCATAGAACTATTTTATATATAAAAAAAAAATAATTAAATGTAGCATCTGAATGGGAAGGAGCACAATAGTGCATAGCACAAAGTTCAGACTAACCAAGAATTTCAAATAAAAGATTGCAGTGTGTTATCATTAACCACTTGCCGACCGGCGCACGACGATATACGTCGGCAGAATGGCACGTACAGGCAGGAGGGCGTATATATAAGTCCCTCCTTAATGCCTGTCTGTGCCATCGGGAGTGCGCCGGGAGTGGCGCGCTCCCGCGCCGGTCGGGACCCCCGTGAGTCCGGTCGCGGTCCCCGCGGACTCGATCGCCGCGGGGACACCCACGATCGTCTCACGGGAAGGCTGAACGGGGAGATGCCGAGATAAACAGCATCTCCCCGTTCTGCCTAGCAACTAGTGACGCCGATCTCTGCTCCCTGTGATTGGAGCAGAGATCAGCATTCACTAGCTGACAGCCACGCCCCCCCCCACAGTAATAAACACACCCCTAGGCATACTTAACCCTTACACTGCCCCCTTGTGGTTAACCCCATTCACTGCCAGTGTCATTTATACAGGAATCAATGCATTTAAATAGCATTGATTGCTGTATAAATGACAATGGTCCCAAAAAATGTGTCAAAAATGTCCGATGTGTCCGCCATAATGTCGCAGTCACAAAAAAAAATCGCAGATCGCCGCCATTACTAATAAAAAAAAATTATTAATAAAAATGCTATAAAACTATCCCCTATCTTGTAAACGCTATAACTTCTGCGCAAACCGATCAATAATCGCTTATTGCAATTTTTTTTACCAAAAATATGTAGAAGAATACGTATCGACCTAAACTGAGGAAAAAAAATGTTTTTTTTATATATTTTTGGGGGATATTTATTATAGCAAAAAGTAAAAAATAATGCATTTTTTTCAAAATTGTCGCTCTATTTTTGTTTATAGCGCAAAAAAAAAAGAACGCAGGGGCGATCAAATACCATCAAAAGAAAGCTCTATTTGTTGGAAAAAAAGGACGTCAATTTTGTTTGGGAGCCACATCGCACGACCGCGCAATTGTCAGTTAAAGCGACGCAGTGCCGAATCGCAAAAAGGGGCCTGGTCCTTTGGCTGCAAATTGGTCCGGTCTGAAAGTGGTTAAACTGACTGCCCTCAAATACTTTATGAATAATGTTCACTCATTGCAGGATATTATATTATTGGCACCTATTGTGATTAATGATTATCTACCAAATCCAGCAGAAGTCTGCTGGTCATGGTTGGGGGTGGTTGCACATTAATTAATTTGTGGAGATGGCATTTGTGGAGAGTTAATTTGTGGTATATGAGATAGGAGTGCTGAACCTTATGGTGATTTGTTTGTAACTTAATACATAGTATGCAGTCCTGGAGGCTATTCACCAACAACCATGATGTTTTGCTGGACCATCAGAGGAGTTAGCTAAAGAATTGAAAAGATGGGCACACCACACTATTTTAGACCGTCCATAAAAGGTTTTTATTTTTGGAGAATACAATTGTTAATGGACTGTCTGAACTAGTGTAGTGCTTCCATTTGTTCAATCCTTTATCATACAGTTAAAGTGGTAGTAAACACTTTTTTCAACATTGTACAGTAAATATCTACTAAACTTGTGGTGTTTAGGAGATATTTACACTGGGTACAGCCTGTGACGTCACCAGTGCATGCGCTCTGAAGGTCCATGATACTGCGCTGGATCTTCAGAGCTCCGTGCCGGAGCCAGGGGCTCCCTCATATATGCGTGAGAGTGATGTCGCCACGGTCCTGGCCACTCACTTAGCCAGGGCTCGCAAATCCAGAAAGACGACCGGGGGAAGTTGTTAGCCTTGTCAGAGGTGACAGAGCGCCGCTGAAGTAAGTATTTCATAATGAGCTGGTATGTGATGCATACTAGACCATTATGCCTATACATTTCATTTTTTTTTTATTGCATGCTGCAGTTTACTACCATTTTAAGGGATAGAAACAACTAAATTATAATTAGTAACTGAGAGCAACATCTAATGGATAGCCAAGAATGGACATCCAGAGTGGAAATATAGACAAGATCAAGGTAGAAAACAGGATAGCAAGCCCAGACAAAGCTAAATAGGAAACTTTGACGAGAGTCCATATATTGCTTTTTGCTACTCTGAAAGATAAACTCAGAATATACACATTAAATGTAATCTAGCCCTCATGCAATTAACTGCCTACCTTCTTTGTGACTTTCCTCTGCAAGCTGTTATGACTGCAAATACCATATTCTTTTCCTGTGGTTGTATTTCAATTTATTATTGCTGTTACAAAACAGGCATCACTTTTTTTTTATTAGATAGATTAGTGAAGGGTTAAAACTCCTGTCTGCATATTGTTGGGGAGATTTCCTCACACTTCCTGTCCCAGCTGTTCCATCTTTATTGGAAGATTTGACAACTGTAACATTTTAGATTTGCCATCGCTTTTCGTCCCGGTGGCAAAGGATAAATAGATAAATAGAGGGAATGATTCTACCTACTGGTGACAAAGACAGTAATAAAAATTGATAGGTTTTAATAACAAAATGTATTGGCTGTAAATGCATTTTGAAATCCTGATGCTTTAAAGGAAACCTGTTATAACAAAAACCTGGAGATTGCCATGACCGACCAAGCCTTCTAAAATGCTATTTGCATGGCTGTCAAGCTGAACCCTTTACAATAGGTGGATTTGAAACAATTATGCACATACAAACCTCTGTCACTTCCCTGATCTCCATAGTTGTTCTGGGTCAAAGACTCAAAACATTCTAATGCTAGTAGGTTAGCCGAATAACAGGACAATAAACATTTTTAGAAGGAAATTAGCAATGTCAGACCCTCTCTCCTATCAGGTTAACTTTAATATGAATATATCCACAGTGTCTGTTTTTACATAAATAACTTGTGTAGGTCCACTGCTATCCTTAAATATCATTTACACATCTGATGGAATATCAATATTCATAAAGACTGAGCCTTTACTTTTGATACATATTACATCAAGGTGAATGATGTGCCATTTGGTTATAATGGCTCTTCATTCAGTGTCAGTGACCAAGGGAAGTCTTGCTTATATCATTGCTGTAGATGAAAAGGAACAGGACTTGTCCTGGAGATGACCCATATGCTTCTGTTTCAATGCTTGTACAATCACAGGCTCCTAAAGAAACATTCCGTTTTTATATCTTACACAAGGCTGACCCACATGCTGCCATTGCTACTGATGCAGGTATCCAGGGTCATCTACAATCCCAGTTATCTCCTCTTGTACATAAAGAAAGCACTGATTACAGTCAAGTTACAACTACATTGCTGTCACTACACATCAGCCACCTACAAGGTGATCAGTTATGTTTACATGGCTTACATATCTGGTCTTACACCAGGATGGAAGAAGCTTGTGAGACTGGAATTACCAACATGTTTCATATACACATACAGTTCTGGACATAGCCCCTTGAGTGAAATGAATGTATGTACTGTGTGTGTGAATACAATTACAGAAAATTAGAGATATACTGTAGTTGGTGAAATTGTATTAACTCCATTTTTTCTACAGATTTATGACAATTAGTGTTGTCTGGACTGGAATTATTATTACATTAATAGTATCAGTCTTATCTTAGCTGAAGATATTAGTTAGTGCCATTCTTTCTAAATTTGTATTGGATTGTGTATATTTCCTTCTATTATATATTCAGGCATTGCTTTGATTCTAGTTATATTCAGGTAACCCATTGTTTTGCTTTCAGAGAATATATTTCAGTGTCAGGTACATTGTATTCCGATTCACAGACGTCTACATCTTGAAATAATATGTGAAAATAATCCCCTATTTAGGAAAATTACTTTTGATTCTTTCAAACTATATATTAAATGGTTTGATTTGGTAAAGATTGATAAACAAAATCAGTTGTTTCTCAGTGTAGATCCCTCATTGCATTGCAAACTTTTTTTGACACATGAAAATAGGCAATACTCCATGTAAACATATATTTTGTTTATAAGGGCCTCTTCCCGACAACCCTGGCTGTTGGTTGTCGGGGTCTGCGGGCGGGGGGCTTATCGGAATTGGGCTTATCGGAATCGGGGAGCCCCCTTTAATAAGGGGGCCCCCAGATCCCGGCCCCCCACCCTATGTGAATGAGTATGGGGTACATAGTACCCCTACCCATTCACCTGGGGGAAAGAAAGTCAATAAAAAAACACTATACAGGTTTTTACCCCATACTCATTCACATAGGGTGGGGGCCGGGATCTGGGGGCCCCCTTATTAAGGGGGGCTCCCAGATTCCGATAAGCCCCCCACCGGCAGACCCCGACAACCAACGGCCAGGGTTGTCGGGAAGAGGCCCTTGTCCTCATCAACATGGGGACAAAGCACCAACCCCCCCATGTTGAGGGCACGTGGCCTGGTATGGTTCAGGAGGGGGGCCATGTTCGGCCCCTTTCCTTACCTACCGGGCTGCGTGCTCGGATAGGGGTCTGGTATGGATCTTTAGGGGGACCCCACGCCATTTTTTTCGGTGTGGGGTTTCCCTTAAGATCCATATTAGACCACAAGGGGCACCGCAAGTCGGATCATCTTGATCCGACTTCTGGTGTGACCTCTATTCAAATCAATGGGCTCCCATAGGGAACCATTGATTTTGAATAGAGACAGAGAAATGCGTCTGAAAGCTAGCACGGCTTAACGTGCATTGAATTCAATGCAAAATGCGGAAAAAAAACGTGTTTTTAACGCTGCTTTTTCCTGGCGTCTGTACTAGCTTTACAGACCATTTTTTAAAATGTCCGTGTGCATGAGGCCTAAGGCACCTGCTTGCACCATTTTAGATCCTCTCATAAGCCCCAGGAGTTCCAAAACTGGTATGGTATATATTATGTAAGTCCAAACTCGGACAGAAGTCAAATGCTGCCACAACCCCATCTGCACCTTATTATTAGTTACTAAGAACTCCTATAACGTTGGAGGAACAAAAAAAAAAATAGGGAAAAGGAGAGCTCACCCTGAAGATGAGATTTGAAGATTTGATTTGATGATAGTGTCCATAGTGCTGCTCATGCTTTTTTTCTATTTTTGACAATAAAAACTGTACGTTTTAATGTTGCCTATTGCCAGAAGTTTAAGACCTAGGAATCTTTACATGTAATCTAATATCCACCTACAGGTTTCATGCTGATACAGACAGAACACTGCTAGGCTGAAACCATTTTAGCTTCAAATAAAACTCTGAAAGTAGCGATACACAGAAAATAATTTCATAGTCTGTGGAGATACAGTCATATATTGATCTGTATGTTATACATATGTAGATTGCAAACACAAAACTTCCAAGTAACAGGTAATGAGGAGGGTCATGAACAGGCCCGGACTGGGACAAGAAATAGGCCTTTTAAACTGGGCCGCCCAGTCCCTGGGGGGAGTAGGTCAGAGATGAGGGGAGGGCGTTCACGGGGGTGGTTGGTGACCAGATATTCATCCCGAGAACCGTCCACAATTCTACAAAGAGACATCCCCAGAGCAGCAAAGAGACATCCCCAGACCAGCAAAGAGACGGCCCCAGACCAGCAAAGAGACGGCCCCAGACCAGCAAAGAGACAGCCCCAGACCAGCAAAGAGACATCAACAGACCAGCAAAGAGACGGCCCCAGACCAGCAAAGAGATGGCCCCAGACCAGCAAAGAGAAGGCCCCAGACCAGTAAAGAGACATCACCAGACCAGCAAAGAGACATCTCCAGACCAGCAAAGAGACGGCCCCAGACCAGCAAAGAGACATCCCCAGACCAGCAAAGAAACATCCCCAGACCAGCCAAGAGACATCCCTAGACCAGCAAAGAGATGACCCCAGACCGGCAAAGAGACAGCCTCAAACCAGCAAAGAGACGGCCCCAGACAAGCAAAGAGACATCCCCAAACCAGCAAGGAGATGGCCCCAGACCAGCAAAGAGACGGCCCCAGCCAGCAAAGAGACGGCCTCCAACCAGCAAAGACACAGCCCCAGACAAGCAAATAGACATCCCAAAACCAGCAAAGAGACAGCCTCGGACCAGTAAATAGACAGCCCCAGACCACTAAATAGACAGCCCAATACCAGTAAATAGCCAGCCCCATACCTGTAAAGAGACAGCCCCATACCAGTAAAGAGACAGCACCATACAGACAGCCCCATACCTGTAAAGAGACAGCCCCAGACCAGTGAAGAGACAGCCCCATACAGACAGCCCCATACCAGTGAAGAGACAGCCCCATACCAGTGAAGAGACAGCCCCATACAGACAGCCTCATACCAGTGAAGAGCCAGCCCCATACAGACAGCTCCATACCAGTGAAGAGACAGCCCCATACCAGTGAAGAGACAGCCCCATACCAGTGAAGAGAGATCACCATACAGACAGCCCCATACCAGTGAAAAGACAGCCCCGTACCAGTGAAGAGACAGCCCCATACAGACAGCCCCGTACCAGTGAAGAGACAGCCCAATACAGACAGCCCCATACCAGTGAAGAGACAACCCCATACAGACAGCTCCATACTAGTGAAGAGACAGCCCCATACCAGTGAAGAGAGAGCCCTATACAGACAGCCCCATACCAATGAAGAGACAGCCCCGTACCAGTGAAAAGACAGCCCCATACAGACATCCCCATACCAGTGAAGAGACAGCCCCATACAGATAGTGCAATACCAGTGAACAGACAGCCCCAATCCACTCTGTTTCCCTGCCACTACAGAGTGGGACTTTGGATCATGTAACGCACTGAAACACATTATTATTTTTTTTCCACTGCACTCACCCTTCTCCTCCTCCCTGTGCAGCCATCATAGTGTCCCAGACGGTGTTAGGAGAGAGGCTGCCGCCTGTCTCCTTCAGTGTAGCTATACCTCCAGCATGGCCGGCCCCGCTGTGTTTGTCCCCTGCATGTGCTTCCTGCATGTCACAGGACAGGAGCCTTCTCTTCCGCCTTTAGGAATGCCCGTATAGCGGGAGGTGAGCGGTGGACGCGGTCTGTGTTAACCCTGTCCCGACCGCGATCGTTGCTTACCTCCTGCTGTGCAGCCCAGCCATCAAGAGGCCTCTCTTCCTTCAACATGCAGCCCAGGGACCGCGGCCCACCGGGCAAACGCCCGGTATGCCCTATGGTCAGTCCGGGCCTGGTCATGAACCATACCTGGTAAACAAAATTTGAGAGATAATGGCAGCATGCATAGCAAAATAAAGGGTGTATTAATGGTGCACATGTGTGTCACAGGAATTATTTGGTATAATAGAGGAATGCCTTGATAGTAACAGGCGTGCAGTGGGTTAAAATATAGGGCTAATAACATAGGCTGGATTTGATAATAAGTAGGCAAAAATATCAATCCTGTGACCACATGGGCAACAAACAGGTATTTGTGACAATAGTAATGAAACAAACAGCCAGTTGTAGCCGTATGTTGAAATCAATTTGGCAATCATTACAATGTACAAAAAATGGGCAATTGTTACAAAACATAATTGGTTGATACTGCACAGGAAACAAAAACAATCGTTATGAAACAAACAATACGTGGGCAACAAATGTGCAATTGAGATAATACATGGGCAGGAAATGGGCAATCATAGCAAAGTGTGGCCAACAAACATGTAATCATAAAAATATGACAACAAAGAGAAAATTGTTATAGTATGTGGGCATCACATGGGCAATGGTTGCAACATGTGGAAAACCAAAAAGCAATCATAACAATATATGACCAAGAATACAGAGGCAGGAAATAAGCAACTGCAACAATGAATGGGCGACAAAAAGGCAATCATTTCACAATTCGATCAGCAAATGGGAAGTCATGGCAATACTCGGGCAAGAAACATGCAATGATAACAATATGCAGCCAACAGCCAATACAAAACACAGGGAACAAACAGCCAATTGGAAAAATATTAGGAGGACAAATGGGCATTAATGACAATACATGGACAACAAACATGCAATTATCACAATACATGGAAATAAAACAGATAGTCATTGCAATATCCAAACACCAAACAGGAAATCATGATAATACATGAACAATAAATGAGCAATTGTAACAATATGCACCAAATAGTGAATCCTTGCAATACGTGCTCAACAAATGGGCAATAGTTACAGTTGGCCATGTTCCCTGCAACATATATTGTCATGTTCCCATGTTCTGTGCAGTGAAAACTCTGTTTCGCTCATCCTACTACTGAGGCAAACATTAGAAAATAACTGCACGGATATGCAGATTCATGAGCTATCATCAGGGCTGCTGATAAGGGAGTACAAGGTCCTCCTGTATGGGATCTGGCCCAACAGGGGGGCCCAGGTGACAAGGGCAATCAGATTTGGGCAGGGAGGGGGATCAGTGCTAACACAATGAGTGATTGGTACTGATCACTCAAAGTGTTATTCATAACTGAAGCATAGAAAACAATGGTTACAGAGTGCTTTCTGTTCAATCCACTGTCCAGTGCAGCAGAGGCTGCAGAAAAAGGGATGGAGGAATCTATGTCCTCAGTTCTTTTCTCTGTCTCAAAAGTGAAATATCAAGGGTCTGACTCATTGTTCTGAGAAAGGGGGGAAATCCCCTGAAACACTTAAGCTGTTCTGTCATCCACACATCCCCATGAGGTTGAAAGGCAGACTTCTGGACTATTTTTTATCTTATATACTACTAATCCATGTTGATTTGTGAATATAATTTGTAATTTCTTAATTCCTCAATAAAGTGCTGGAGATAATGTACTAGGAGTTTGCACACTTTTTTGTTGTTTGTGCATGTATCTTTACCTGGGCAACTATTTTTGTGGCCTGAAAGACCATGTCACCAGACCTTTTGTTATTTACCTGTAAAAACTTCCTTTTTGTAGATATCCAAAAACGCTGAGACTGCTGCTGTAGACACCATCTTGGATGAGGTCAGTAACCCCAGCAGACTCAGAGCTTTCACTTAAGTAACACTCTGCAGTATTTCTCTCGCTCCTCCCCTGGCAGCATACATGAGGGAAAGGGCAAAGCAGTTAAGCCATCACAGAGAGCAATTAAACACTATCATATGAGGAGAGGGTTATGATGTGCAGGAGGGAGAGGGCTATGCTAGGAAATTGATTAGTCATTTTTTTTTATTAAAGTTCAAAGGCACATTGAAAGTGAATAAAAAATAATTTTCAGGAAAAAAGTAAGCAATTCAAATACTTGATTTCTCTGTGCAATGTTTAAGTTGGTAACAGGGTTTCCTTAAGAATGACCATCAGTTAGAAAAATTCTACTTAGTGACAAATTTCCTTTAACTTAGGTTATAACATATTTTAGATACCACCGCTTCACCTACAGTTTTATTGCTGATAATGATTAAGAACTTGTGTATCCATGATATTTATAGCAGTTCCACAAATGATTTTCTGGAGGCATGTCCTTTTAGACCTTGCTTTATGTATCAGGACACAAGCACAAAATTAAATCACCACAAGAGTGAATTTCAGCATGCTTAATGGTAGCTGCATAAACGTTATCAGCCTCTTATTAAAAAGACTGTCTACTACAATAATTTTAGTTCCAGATTGCTGCTATAGTTTGAGTAATAAATAATAGATTTATCCATTCCAAAGCAAGATTACTTTAGCTGCTATAACAAAGGTTTTAACATAAAAGTTAAATATAGACTTAGCTAATATGCAGTCATAATTCGGGAGCCAAAATCCCCAAAACCAGATAAAACACCTTACAGATTCTTAGTGCTTAGTGCCTATGCCACAAATTGTTTGACATATTAGCTATATGTTAACTGACAGATTAAAAACTGTTATTCATTTTTACATTGACATTAATTTCAACAATCTGCAGGGAAAGAAAACTTTTTAAATGCCACCTACTCTTCTTTCCCCTAAAACAAGGGTTACAATGCAATGCGATGAGCAACCAGCTCATCCAGTCAATGACTCTGGTCAGCCCTCTCCCCCTCCCATGCCTCACTGTTAGTTACCTATAATAACCGTGGGTCAATAGTGAGGTGTATGATGCAGAAGGGGGTGAAATATTTTCAGAGCCTGTGACCATGGAAACTGGTGGTTATTTCTATTACAGAACACCCCAGATTTTGGATTGACCAAGGCTTTGTAGAGGATATTAGAGGCATCCGAGATACCTACTCTGCAGATACACCTTAAAACCCAATTCCAGACAAAACTTTTTTAAATCTGAGTCAACTTTTGCTTCTTATCTGTGTTCCAGGTTGGGAGAGTTCTCCTCATTTCACATTCATTTGATGTTAGACAGAACAGAAAGTCAGGGGAAAATGCTCTAATGGGGAACAAAATAAACAAATTTTCTAGTGAGGAAGATTTAGAAACTGTCAGGATGTAATTGCTTTTAGTGATCCCAATAAGGAAATGTCCCTTCACTTCTTGTTCAGGGTGTCAGACAGAATAGGAAGTGGAGTGGAATCGCTCCAAAAAGCCCCAGAGAAAAAGTTACTCGGTTCGGACTGAGACAGCATTGAAAGCCTTTTAGAGGTGCTATACGTTTCCCACTTTATACAAAAAAAATAAGTCTTTGCTTTAGGTTTAGTTGGTCTATTTTCCTCTCCTACTACCTAGTATGTACCCACACAGGCCTCATATGCAACAAAGACCCATTTATCACTTCCTGTACTGTAACAAAGCCACAAAAGTAAACAATTGAATTTGTGGAGAATTGGGCAGTGGTGAATAGGTCTGTGCTGCATATGAGATATACTGTATGTATAGCATGCCATGTAGGAGTGGCTGGGGAAACCCATACACGTTTTAGAGAAATGTGAACTTGTGCTTAAGTCTACTTAACCACTGTGCTCATCCAATAAAATAATAAAAAAATATTTTACAGAAAAAATGCATTAAATATACTGACCTTTACCCAACATTCTGTCTGCCGTTTAATGTGTGGGTAAGGTTATACTTCTGAAAAATTCTGAGTTGCCCAAATCTTATAAGAATATGCTCCTGCACTATGTTTGAGCATGAACTCATGAGATTTGAGTTACTCTGCATTCCCCAGGATCCCCAGAAGAAACCAGACATTGTTTCTTCTGAGGTACAGAAGTCAGGGGAAAGGTAGGTATGTTTATTACATTTTTTTATTTCTCTGTATTGCAAGGTCCACTTTAACAAATAATTTATTGTGACTCCAGCCCTATACTGTGCAATAGACGTCCTAACACAGGTTTCATCTGATGACAAGCCAAGACACTAGAGTGGGGGTTGTTGAATGTAAAGGTGGCCATTCATAAAGAAAAAGGTATAATTAAAATTTGGCAAGCATAAAATATCAAATGTATTTGATTTTTTTGACAATTATTTACATTTTATTTATCACTTCATTTAAAGTATTCAAAATGGGAACCCATTATCCAAAAAAAAAAACAGTTTTAATATAGCTGGAACATAATGCAATACAGCAATATACATAGCTGGCTATGAAGCCACAAGGAAACACAGCCAGCTGCACACAGTAAACATGGTGATGGTGGGGACCTCAAGACCGGCAAAGAACCGGTTTCGGTGTGGATGGCATTGGACCTTTGGACAGTTGAGTATCCTTATATTAAAAGTCAGCAGCTATGTATTTGTTTCTGCTGATTTTTTTTTTTCAAACAGGGCAAAGAAAACGTAGAACCAAAGTTCATTTGGCTGTACTTCTCCTATGGATCACAGGAGTGCAGTCTGTTCTGCACTCCTGTGAAACATTTTCAGCTGACAATGGGCTACAGCTTGTTGTTGGCTGACGTCATTCAGTCGGTCCAGGCTTCAGAAAAATCCTGACCATGTGTTCCGGACCAACCAAGATGCCTGGACCAGCACCTGGCTAAGCCTCAAAGCGATTTACTGAGCCAGCTTTTCCTACCCCCTCCACAGTCCAACGCTCCAGTGAGTAATGAAGGGGAGAACAGAGAGCCCCCGACTGACAGTCATGGCTCTCTGCTCAGAGTGGAGGGGAACTGAGTGATCAGCGGTGTTTGATCGCTCAGTTCTCTGGGTAGAGCCTGTGGGGGATAGCTGCAGCCCAGAACCATGCTGCAGCCTTTTAGGTGAGTTGATTCTCATACTTATCTTTTAAGGAAAGGGTCCTCAGTGGCTGTGAAACATCAGTGCTTCTTCTAATTCTTTGGTGGAGCAAAAATGTCTTGTCCTTAACTTTTATTTATGAGGTGCTGGTGAATATCTGTTGTTTGGACTATGTGCATGATGGCACCACTCATCATTTCATCACTGATGTTTTGGTACATTGTTATAGAGAGTGTACTGGATTGTGGGAATGTATATATTGAAAAATAGGTGCGTGTTTCTTTCTGTGTTCTGGTACATTAGAAGTCTGTTCGTTTGAATGGGCTGCCTTAACACTGTATGATAGGGTGCGTATGTTAACACAAAGCCCTTAGACTGGGCCCTTTGTCATAATAAGCTATTACAGTGTGAATTCAGTTTTGAAACCTATCTTTAGATTGGCTGTTATTTAATTCAGTTGTCCTTCAGTGTATAATTCTTGTTTTCCCAGTTATTCTTTATCTGTTTATTGCAAAAAGCTTGAGAGGAAGGATTGAAAATGTAACAAAGATGGAAAGAAAAGGAACTTATAATTTTGCATGTACTTTTCATCACCTTCGGTGTAAACGTTGACAATATAGCTGCCGGTGTGAATACTAAAAGATATATTTTAACACAGGAATGAAATAGCAAAAGAAATACAAACATAATGATGTTGTTCATGTGGACAAACAAGCAAATTAAAGAAGATTTGCTTGGATACCTGCAGGGTGCTCTTCTCTCCTTCCTACTTGCAGTAGGAAAGACATAATAAAAACAGATCTCAGACTGGTAAACTGAATTTAGTCTTTTTATTTGTGTGATACTTTGTTTGCATGCATTTTATCTCTTCCTAGGTACATGGCCCCTCTTATGTTTATCAACATGGTAATAGGCAATAGAAAAAAAAATAAAAGCTAAAGTATAGTTTCTCACCAGAACGTGTGCTTCTTGCTATCCTTTTTAAATATGGATACTAGGGCCTATTTATAAATATTTTCACACAAGATTAATGCAACATTCACCCAGGATTCACACATTTTCCCAATAAAAATCCAAATTTAAAAATGTGTTAATATTGTGTGAAACTTGTATGATTAATGCTGTGATAAATAGACTCTTTAGTAACTGACTGTATACAGTATGAATTGTGCAGAAAACAGTAACACAGTATATGAGTTGACTATATTAATATATTATAATTTTTTGGGGGTCTGAAATATGGCTCAATTTGTCTTTAACTGTAGTGTGCTCTAAGAAACATATAGTATTAGAAACGTACAGGGTGTTGTCAGTGGTGGAACCACTCAATAGAGGGATTTCACATTATTTCAGGAAAATAATACATTCCTTATTGCTTTATCTTCCCATGTACTAGATGCCAAAATATCCATAAATGCTGATGAAGAAGGTAAAACAGGAAAAGAGTGATGAGATTCTCCAGTATAGGCTTATTATGAAAAAGCTAGAAAATGACGACTAATGTGAGGCAGAAAAAAAAGGCCTTAAAGTGTTTGTTAATCCAAAAAAAAAAAATACAGAGCCTGGTCCCTTAAAGTAGATTAAACAGCACAATGCTTGTGGTGTGTAATCTGCCCCTCTCTAAACTGTAAAAAACCTCCCTGAACCTGACACTTCTTGTATCCCCCTCTCTGCACTGACCATGAAAATCAATACTGCTGAGCCCTGACCACCATGGTCAAAGTACGCCCCTTCGTCATCCGTAGCCCTGATCTCAGCTATCCTCTCTCCCCCTCACCTCCTCCTCTCTTCATGTCAGCTATGTGTCTGTGTCTCTGTCTCAGCCCCCCATCCCCACCGCTATTAGTACAAATAAAAAAATTAGAAAATGTCACTGCCTGCCCCTCTATTATAGGCAGGCATAGCACACTGTATTAGTCTTTTATAAAAACAAGGGTTGTAAATACAGATTTAGCGTGATCTTCAGGCTGGTCACGTGACTCTTGGCCGGTCTCTAGGGCTACTGCAGAAGGGGCTGACATCAGAGGGAGATCTCAGCCCCTCCAGCAGAAGTCATGTATTGGAGCTGTAAAGCAGCCACAAGTCACGTGACCGGCCTGAAGATCGCTCTAAAACGGTATTTACAAGCCTCGTTTTTATAAAAGACAGGTACAGTGTGCTGTGCCTGCCTACAATAGAGGGGCTGCCGGTGATTTATATATATGGGTTAACAAACACTCTAAGGTAACGCAGATATAAATTTATGCATATTCTATCTTATTAATAAGTCCTTGTTGTAAACGTTTTGGGTAGTTCAAGTTAGCTAATAAAAATCTTGAAATAATAAAAGGGAATTTATTCAGAATTATTTACAATTTATATTGTAATATATACCTACAATGATCTCCTGGCATGACTGACAGTATAATGGTCAACAATATCAAAACTTGGATATAGAAACATATATGCAAACCTAAATAGCGAAAAAGACAACTTTGACATTTGCTAAAAAGACTAACACACTTGATAGTATTTATATAGTAATATTGGGTACATGATTAGCAATTATGTAAAGAAATGACAGTGCAACCAGAAGAATAAAGACATTGCTCTTAAGTCCAAGCAAAGTACTATATAGCTCTTCTAGGCTTAGACTGCTTTTAATTCCTACATAGCTACTAGCTGTAGCTAGCTGTACTAGTTGTATTTTATTTTTTTATTTTTTTTTGTGGCATATTAGATAAGACTTAAAAATAGGTGGAGACATTTCAGTTCTTACCTGTAGTTCCACTCCATAGCCCATGTAGACTGTGATATTGTAAGCACATTCCAGGTAGTTTTGAAAAGGAAGTGGAGGGTAGTCTGTTGAGTCAATGTATCCTTCTGGTTCGAAGAAGTTCACACTGCATTGAACTACATACAAATCCTTATTAGCAACATTTAGTATAATGTCATATATAAAGATAGCATTTTAAAAGAAGGTCTTAACATTCTTATCAAATGGAAATATTGAGGCTCTAGAGGTCCACCTTTTCAATGAAGCCCTGCATTCTTTTTTTTTTCTAGTTGGGGAACATGCAAATGGATGTACTGCTCTTATGTATGTCATGAACTA
This sequence comes from Lithobates sylvaticus, assembly GCA_028564925.1. Classification (NCBI taxonomy): domain Eukaryota; kingdom Metazoa; phylum Chordata; class Amphibia; order Anura; family Ranidae; genus Lithobates; species Lithobates sylvaticus. Next base: position 248,594,961 of record CM053026.1, read on the forward strand.
AAGTGCCTACCTCTTGTGGTAATAAGGCCTACAGATCTTACACATTAAAAAACAGCAGATTCATTCTTGACTACATGTATTTTTGCATATTACAATAGCTTTTATTGTATCCATGCAATACCCAATTGCGCATCACATCTGACTTTAACAGATTTGGTCATTATTAAATATAATAATTATATTTTTTGAGAAGAAACTGTAGGGATATAATTATTTGCTGTAATGATGAAATAATAAATAATACAAAAAAATGTCACTTCTGCGCAGTGGCGCTGGATTGGTTCACCGGCCATATGGTCTGGTATTCCAAGGGCTGTGTTCACTCATTTAATAAAAGACAAAGGAGACATGGATGCCATGGATAAAATAGGAAACATTTAAATTCCCTCCCTCATGAAAAAAACTTCTGAGTTTCATACAAAAGTCACTAGATAAAATGATTTATGGGGCATATTTTTAAATGAGTGAATCAGACATTAAAGTGTTACTAAACCCAGAACCTGCATTCACTATATCTGGTCTCCCACAGTATGTAGAACATGGAAATGCAATAGTTTTAGTAACTATAAACTGATAAATACCTTTTCTCATCAGCAATATATAGCAGCCCTGTGACTTCTATCAGTTCCTAGTAAAGCTTTTAGAAGGAGTTTTCATTCTCCCCTGATCCTCTGCCTGGACATGTCTGGACAGTGCTGATTGGCCCTGTGTTGATCACATGCACCCTCTCCCAAGAAAAAAACTCTCTAACAATACACACCAAACTGAGCATGTCCCTGGATCTGTAAACATCAGGTTTGTTTTTTTGTAGACAGTGGAAGAAGAGGAGGATCAGAGAGACAAATAGCCTTTATACACAATGCACAGGATTAACCCCTTAGGTTCCACAGTGAGTATAACAAGCATGCTTTACTGCACCTATAGACTGATTTTACTGTTGTGGGTTTAGTAACACTTTAAGCAAACATTCTCTGCAGGTGAATCTTCCAGGTCCATGTGTTTTATATGATAGATTGATTCTCTAGAGAATGTTTGGTGAAAGTCACTTTAACTGCTTTAAAAAAATGGACACCCTTTTTATAGTGCAAAATGTAATCTTGTTAATCAATGAAATGATTTAGCAAGCTAGCTAGAAAGGTACTAATTTAATAAATGTATTCAGTAGACAAAGGTGGGCAATAATCTGTTTTAACCAAGCAGATTTCAGCTGCAATCTGTCTACATTCCACTGCAGATTAAAATCAGATTTATAGTTAATGCGAAAAATGGCAGTGCATTGCTGTGGTGCATAATGTTATTATAGACAACAAAGTTATTAAATATTATGAAATTTGGCAAAAGCCATTTACATCTTTTAGTCCCACTTCATGAAACGTATAGTAGGCATTTGAAAACTAAGGAAAGACAGAAACATATGCACAGTAACAGGGTATACTGTAGATATACAGTATATGGTAATGTACTTGAGCAGTTTAGCCTCCACTTTTAGTGGTCTGAATGACCAAATCTACCTACCCAGCAGCGGCTAGCATATACTCACAAATAAAGGTAATAGGAGCTGAAATGGCTTTTAGGAAAAAGCTAAGTGGATAATGAAAGTTGCTATTAATGTAAGCAGCACAGAAAGCACATTAAACAGAGATAAAAATATAGCAATAAACAGAGGCGATTGCCACTGTATAAGTGTTTAATACCTGGGCTCTGCTCTGTTGTGATGACAGTTGTTGTTATTATAGTAGATGTGGTGGTATCTTGGTTTTCCTCTCCTGTATTCAAATCACGGTCTGCATAATGTGTCCTAAAAGGCTCATCTGCCTGCAAAGAAGTGTTGATATCTCCAGGTAATTTTATGGAATCCTGATTATGGGGCATTGAAGGTTGTGATGTATATGGTGCCAGCTGGAAAGGGTGGCGAGGAATGGAACCACTATGTCTTCTTCTGTTTATCCATAATGGAAACTCTGGGATATGTTCCTTTACCTCTCGAGTTTCAGAAGATAAATCCTTCAGTACAGGGGACACATCTGATGATATGGATGACAAAGATGCTGATGATAATATGCTGGCACTTGATTCTACCAGTCTTTCGGAGACAGTTGGGATTACTTGTGGCCTCAAACGTTTCCTTGCTATGTTTAATTGTTTTAAAGATGGAGGTTTTTTCCTAGTTGGCATTGTTTGATTATCTGCAAAATCTGGAGTGGAGCTTGGTGTTTGCTGCTTACGGAGTAACACTTCACTTTGTGCTTCTGAGTCTAAGAGCTCTTCTCCTGAATGAGGAGAACTTTGGGATCCCATATCCTTCAGTCTGGAGTTTTCCTTTCCAATTGTGCTGCTGAAAAGTTCCACGGGGACCATTTCCAATGCACTTGTTGGGATAGGGTTCTTTAGGATTTTTCCATCTACTGAAATACAGAGATTAAACATTGGTTCAATACTTGTTTAATGTGATTTTCTCTCATAAACACAACTACAGTTCAATGCATAAATGTCAAACCTTTTACCTTGAAAATACTATTCAAATAATGAATGCATCCACTGGTCATTTGACTTGAGTGTACCTTTTGACCAATGTATCTGGAGTGTCCAAACTGTACTTGATGCATGTAGGTATTGTAGATATGTGGGGGCACATGAAATATCTCAGGAATCTACTTTTCAGAAAGAGAATGGGATTTTAGATGGACATGGTTTAGCACATGAAACACTGCCTGACAGAGACATGGATATGTGTTGTGCAACGCTTTATCCATGTCAGTGTACTGATAGAGACTCTGTTTACTGAAAGTTGGGACTACAGTACAACTTAATTTATTTGTCCTTTGGAATATTGTGATTCTACATTGCTTCAAAAGACAACTGTAGAGATATCAATATACTTTTCCACCATGGTAGAGATCAGTGCATACTAGAGCATTATGACATTAACCTGCAGGGGGGTATTTTTTTTAATCAACACCAGAGTTTACCACTACTTTAAAAGCATGTAAAGGCTTAAATTAACAAGTTATTCGCTACAGATAACACATTTACTGTACTCTAGATAAGAGCAGTATAATTCCTTGCCTAAAATAAACTGTTAACTAGTTTTTTTACTTTCTGGAAAGAAGTAGAAACCCAATAACTAAGGGAGTGGTACCAGTAGTAGGAGTTTGTACTTCTCACTTCCTTCTTTTTCAGGTTTTTTGAAAACCAACAGGGTTCTAAAGCTGCTAAGAGCTTATAAAAAATAACAGAATCATACAGCAGTTAAAATTGGGTGCTATAAATGGCCTGGTAACTTTTTTTTATAAAAGAATGTTGGGGGCAGAGGGATGATATTGTATCAGGCCATCCTTGCTGCTGATGTCCTATAGTGGCACATTGGCTTCTGTGGCCATAATGCCAATACTGCCTTTAAAGTGCATCTAAACCCGAGAACAAAAATGTAATATTTTACAGCCAGTCCTTGTGACTGCATTATTTTTGTTTTCTTTTTGCCTTTTTCCATTATTTTCACTTGGCGATCCTGCCAGTAACACACTTTCTGTCTTAGGATGACAATGCTCACTCATTGCACTATATCTATAGAGGTGCAGTGTTGCCACCCTTGGACAACAACTACATAGCACCTCTTGCATTCCACTTCTCCATAACTGGAGGAGGGGCTCTGTAGTTAAGGTAGATGGCCTAGGCTGATAACACTGCAAAGTTCTTAAGTTCATTGTTAGGGTTTACATACCCCTTAAGCTAATACAAGTTCAAACTAAATGAGGTAACATGAAGCTATGTACCAACAATAAAAAAAAAAATCTTTACCATTTATTAAATTGAAGTATGGGTTTGTGTCATCTGTGGAATATATCTGGTACATTATTTTGACAAAAACTATTATGCTTCATGTTATTATGCTGGATCTACCATACATTTTGAATAATATCCTACATGATAAAAGAACAATTCTTTATCTCCATATGTAGCCTCCGATTTGTTGGGCTTACAATGCTAACCTGTTAATCAATGTGGTTTTGCTCTCACAGCATGTCCTACACTAATACATTGCCATCAACAAGACATAGTCAGCAGGGGTACTGTTGATTGCTTGTACCTCTGGAGCTTCTTATTACCTTAAAGCATAAAATCTCAAATACAAGCTGACATATGAAAAGGTTATTCCAACTTTCAGAAATATATATATATATATATAAACGTTTTTATTCGTGATACTGAATAAAATAAATTGTTACGTATCTGCATTGTGTACCACCATAATTTAACCATCACACTTTTATTTTCTGTATGTTCAACCTTCAGGGGCACCAAAATAGTGCACTTATTTTTACCTATAGACAAGCGTAACCCAGCCACCATTTACAATATATTTTTACCTAGAGACAAGCGTAACCCAGCCACCATCTACAATATATTTTTACCTAGAGACAAGCGTAACCTAACCACCATTTTTTTTTTATTATTATAATTTGACATATTCATTAAAACAAACTTCATAACATATTCATTTTTATCATAAAAAATAAATGCATCAACCCACTATCCCCCCCCCCCCCAAAAAAAAGAAAAACAATATATCTCGCCTCCCCTCCCCCCTCTTCCTTCTTCCAACTACATTATATTAAATGTGCTCCCAAAAAATCTACTCCTTCTAACCTCCTCCTCTGTGTCCACCTTCCCTTACCCCTCCCTCCTATGTGCTCTATCCCCTCTTTCTTCTCCCCACCCCTTATCCCCTCCTGTTATTAAATCCCCCCTTCCACCAAATCAAATGCTTTACTCCTTCCCACTACCTATATTCCCTAGAAGAACAGAAGAAAAAGTAGGAAGATAATAATAAAAAAAAATAAAAATAAAAATAAAACATCCTCCCCCCAGGAGCAACCGCATCCAAACCCAGAGACCACACGGCTCTATATATTAATACTCTACACAATCTCTATAGAGCAATGTTCCCAGCCTGCCCATATTACCCTACATTTTCCTTTCTGTCTTTAATTGCAAACAACCATCTTTCAGTCACCATTATTAAATTAACCTCTCTCTTCCAGTTCAACAAAGTTGGACATCTAGTCTGCTTCCATAGCCTAGGTATTAACAATTTGGCTGCATTCAAAAGATGTGGAATAATACTCTTCTTATATGATCTAATAGAGATTGATGTCCCATGAAATAGAAAATCTAAAGGTGTTAATTCCATGGGTCCAGAAGCTAATCTCTCCACCCATGGAGTGATCTCTTCCCAAAATACTTTAATCCTTGGGCAGGACCTCCATAGGTGGAGATAAGTACCCTTTTGCCCGCACCCCCTCCAGCATCTGGCGTCGGCGGTCGTGTACATCTGTTCCAACCTGACTGGGGTCTGGTACCACCTGGCTAGAAATTTTTATGACATCTCCTGGACCCGTGCACTTATAGATGTAGAGTGTGTTAAGTCAATAATCTTTTTAATTTGTGCCCCAGAGAACCCCTGCTTTAACTCTCCTTCCCATTCTCTAATAAAAAAGGGGAACTGTTTTGTTTTGTGTCCCAAGGACCAGTCTATACATTTGCAACAAAAAATGTCTAGCACTTGATATATGTACGAACTTAGATTCAAATACAGTGAGAGAGTTTAGCGGCCTCATTAATGGTTTCAGCTTACTGAAAAAAACACGCCAATTGATGATATCTCCACTCCAATATAGGTACCCTTCCCAGCCTCAATGCCAGATCCTAACCACCATTTACAATATATTTTTACCTAGAGCCAATCGTAACCCAGCCACCATTTACAATATAATCAGTAACCTAAAGGGTAGACATTTGTGTGTTATTTTCAGGTCAGGGACTTGGAAGATAATCTTCTGCTCCAACAAACTTCAGTCAGATATATGACCTTTATAAGTGTTCAGTTGTGGGCTTGCCACTGGGACCACAAAATAGGAACCTTCCTGTTTACAGTGGAAAATCTGTAAGGTCAGTGCTACTCAATGTTTAGGTGGAGATGTGCCACCCTCTAACCCTCTTGTTTTGAATTATACTGTTGGTGTAGTGTCTCCCTGTATTTTAAAGTGCTGCACAAACTGTTGGCGCTATATACAGTTGTGCTCATAAGTTTACATATCCTGGCAGAATTTATGATTTCTTGGCCATTTTTCAGAGAAAATGAATGATAACACAAAAACTTTTCTTTCACTCATGGTTAGTGTTTGGCAGAAGCCATTTATTATCAATCAACTGTGTTTACTCTTTTTAAATCATAATGACAACATAAACTACCCAAATGACCCTGATCAAAAGTTTACATACCCCAGTTCTTAATACCGTGTATTGCCCCCTTTAACATCAATGACACTTTGAAGTCTTTTGTAGTATTTGTGGATAGGCTCTTTACCTTCTCAGATGGTAAAGCTGCCCATTCCTCTTGACAAAAAGCCTCCAGTTCCTGTAAATTCTTGGGCTGTCTTGCATGAACTGCACATTTGAGATCAGAGGACTGAGATGGCCACTCCAGAACCTTCACTTTATTCTGCTGTAGCCAATGACAGGTCGACTTGGCCTTGTGTTTTGGATCATTGTCATGTTGGAGTGTCCAAGTACGTCCCATGCGCAGCTTCCTGGCTGATGAATGCAATTGTTCCTCCAGTATTTTTTGATAACATACTGCATTCATCTTGCCATCAATTTTGACCAAATTTCCTGTGCCTTTATAGCTCACACATCCCCAAAACATCAGTGATCCACCTCCGTGTTTCACAGTAGGAATGGTATACCTTTTATCATAGGCCTTTTTGACTCGTCTCCAAATGGTAGGGTTTAAGGTTGTGGCCAAAAAGCTCAATTTTGATCTCATCACTCCAAATGACTTTGTGCCATAAGGTTTGAGGCTTGTCCCTGTTCTGTTTGGCGTATTGTAAGTGGGATACTTTGTGGCATTTGCGTAGTAATGGCTTTCTTCTGGCGACTCGATCATGCAGCCCATCTTTCCTCAAGTGCCTCCTTATTGTGCATCTTGAAACAGCCACACCACATGTTTTCAGAGAGTCCTGCATTTCACCTGAAGTTATTTTTGGGTTTTTCTTTGCATCCCAAACAATTTTCCTGGCAGTTGTGGCTGAAATTGTAGTTGGTCTACCTGACCGTGGTTTGGTTTCAGCAGAACCCCTCATTTTCTGATGATTGGCATTCTTAATTCCTTGGATATCTTTTTATATCTCTTTCCTGTTTTATACAGTTCAACTACCTTTTCCTGCAGATACTTTTATATATTTTTTGCCTTCCCCATGACTCAGAATCCACAAACGTCAGTGCAGCACTGGATGAAAGATGCAAGGGTCTGTCAGGAGTCCAGAAACTCATTGACCTTTTATACACACACACTAATTACAAGCAAACAGATCACAGATGAAGATGGTTACCTTTAATAGTCATTCAAACCCCTTTGTGTCAACTTGTGTGCATGTTATCAGGCCAAAATCACCAGGGTATGTAAACTTTTGATCAGGAATGGTAGAAAAAAAAGTGGGAACATGTATGGTATGCCACTTAGTTTAACAAATATATATTCCAATAAAAGTGTCAAAATTCCAAGAATGAAATGTCCAAGAGTCAAAGGTAATTCCAATGAAAATGTCCAAGAGTCCAAGGTGATTTATTGATAAAATTGGTTCATAGCAGAATAAAGCCAACATATTTGTGGGGACAAACACACTCTCCCTTCATCAGTGCATAAGAATTTTGACTGTATTCAAATGGATTCAGGTGAGCAGATACCAAATAAATCTGCACTGTGGTTTACTGCTTGCAACAGTTTCAGGTGGGCAGGTTACACTAGTGTTTGCGCATGCATCAAAGGAAAGCTCCACTGAGTGTGGGCACAATGCTTTGCAGGCTCCTGTGAAAAAATGTAATAAATGCACATTTTTTACTGCAAAAACATGAGCATTTATTATTTTTAGGAGAACGTAGCCTTTGACAAACAGACTCTCATTATCATCATCTCATCATCTCATACATACTGAGAACTTATGATCAGTAACCGGACTGCATCTTAATACAGATTAATGACCTCAACTCCAAACAAGGACCTGATTTTTTTCAGTTCCACAGTAAAAATGTAAGCTATATTTTCCTTAGGCACGTGTCACTTATATTGCGTTTTTCATCTTTGTATTTTCTCTGCATCAGCCAAGCAGTGTCAAATTTTGATACAAACCATTATTAATTCATGTATGTATGATTACAGACACTGTTAGCCTGATAAAAGATTTGCATTAGTATTATGACAAATCTCTATCCTACTGCTTAAGTGGTATTTATATTTATGAAGTATTATTATTAATAGGATCTCAATTATCAATAACTTGTATTGACATATATTTCTGTTATTTATATTTGTCAATTCTCTTTGTAAATAGGCTGCATGTATGTTATTAATAACTTGTACTGACATATATCTATCTTTTATTAAGGATAAATGAACTGGACAAAGTTCAGTTTGCAGGAGGTTCAATGAACCCAGTAGAAAGTCTGTGAACCCCAAACATAGGGTCAAACCCTGAAGTTTATAGGAGTAGAATCTTTTTCTGGCCTTTTTTTAATGCTAATTTGCAAGCTATTTCTAAAAAAGGGACATGGGTAGCAGAGCACTGACATGGGAGGCATGTACCAAGGCTACGAAAATTATGTTAACCAATATAGTTCAGCAGAGAGATGATCTATTCATGCAGATTTAAATAATATGCTTGGGAGAATCCTTAAAATTGCATGTGAAATTACAGAAGAGTACAAGGTAGTCCTTTATAACTGACATTTAAAAAAAGAGAAAAAGTGGTGTGGTGTTTCTTTTACAATTCAAACCAGCTCTGTATCCAGGCATGCAGTTTGGGTGGCCAGAAAAGGAAGGACAGGGAGCGTGTGGCCCCCTCCCTGACCCATGGCAGCCCACATGCCTTTAGAAATTGTGAGGGTATCTTGTAAGGGGGGTGACAGACTGCCTGACACATATTTGTGATGGCAAAAGGATGGGCTTTAATCACTCCACACTGCAGATATGCATCACTGGGCAGCCATTGTTTATGTGCTGAGAGCGCACTCATAGCATAAAGACTGAGCTGTGGCAGACAGTTCTTGCTCCAGGCTATGGATTTGTAGCCGGTGGGACCTGCTTCCAAATATGTTACCACTGTGACAGTGATCACATTATCGCCGATCCCTCCTGTCCCCTAGGTGCTCTGAACTATTTACAGTAAATGGACACCAAGGCAGGGGTTAACTACTCACTTGTCTTGCAATACATTAGAGGTGATGTCCCATATATAGTATGCATTTCACCAGTTCAGTTTCACCAGCTATACATTCCATTCACCCGGGGCAATGACTTACTTTGGTGTCGCCCCCCCGTTCCTGAACAGGACGGTGTTAGAAGGGCAGAGTCAGTTTTAAAAAAGCTTATTATTTATTTTTAATTATCTTTTTACAATTTTATTACTTTTTTATAATGTTTTAGAAGCCCTGTTGGAGGCTTTGGTGCAATATCAGGGGTCTAAAAAGAGCTCTGTCTCCTCACTTTTGAGACCAGAAAGGGATTGAGGACAGATTCCCCAGTTCCTTTCTGGTGCAGTGCCGACATCCAGGACAGGTAAGTTTCCTATTATTAAAAGCCATCAGCTATGGTATGTGTAGCTGCTGGCTTAAATTAAATTAAAGGAACACTGCTTTAAATGATATCTAAAGGTTTGTTTAAAAAAAAAACTGTTGGTTTTGCACAGATCTACCCCGATCATCCTCTTCTGGGGTCCCTCAGCGGCGCGCCTGACCTCTTTTCGAGTGCCCCTTTGGGGAGCCGCTCTCCCTTTGGGCACTCATGCAGGTGTGCTCCTGTCCGCGCTGCTGTGTCTATTGACACAGACAGCAGGACTCGGCCCCGCCTGACTCCCTCGTCATTGGATTTGATTGACAGCAGCAGGAGCCAATTGCTGCGCTGCTATCAATCTATCCAATCAGGACCTGAGACACTGGCTGGAGCTGGTGTGCTCATCCCCGTTGCTGGAAAGACTGGGTTCAGGTAAGTAAAAGGGGGTTCTGGGGGGCAGATGCATCACAGGAGGTTTTTCACCTTAAAGCGGGAGACCTGCAAACATTTTTTTCCGAAATAATGAAATTTTTAATTTGCATTAGGGTGAAAAACCCTGAGGGTTTACAACCCCTTTAATGTTGACAAGAGAACAAAAGCTTTTCATTGCTATTTTAAAATCAGACATGTAGATGTCTGTGACCAGGCTATAGTCTTCTGCACTGTGTGCTCCAGACAGCGGCCACTTTGGCTCTTCCTTCCATGCCCGAGCCTCTCTCTCTCTGGCAGGAAAAGATGTCCCACCTCTCCCCCCAGCAGTAAGCATGGAGGTGAAGAGGGAGGAAGGGGAAAGGAGCTGTTGGCTTTAACAGCTGCTACATTTCACCAAGGGAGACACACTCTTCCCGGGGATGGAGGCCGACCTGAAAAATCCAGGGACAAACAGCAAACAAGCGGGACTGCATAGAGCTATGCACAGCCATACTTCCTCCCAGGGCTGAGCTGACAGATGCTGCTGTCACTACCTCTGGCAGTGAGTGGCAGTGAGTGGCACCCCTCTCAGTGCGGGGCCCAGGGAAGGTTGCCCCCCCTTGCCCCCCCTAAGTTTTTCGGCCCTGCATGTCACATTCTCATGTACATGTTGGATATTCCTTGGGAAATTAGCTTGAGGTCCTTACCACTGGTCTTGTCAAAGAAGAGGGAGTATGTTTAGGGGTGAGTAATGTGGTGAGTAATGTACCCGTTTTCTAAATAGGGTCATCTTCACATTTTGAAATGGTATGGCTGGCTAAGAGAAATACTGTTTACAACATTAAAGGTTACAGTAATAATAACTGTCACATATGAATAAATAGTAATGCATGTGAAATACATGTGACGCAAGTGCAAAATGTAGAAAAAAAAGCCCACAAAAAACAAAATGGTGGCTATAATGACTTCACCAAAGCATCTTCAAGGTTGGCTATTAACCTGTTGACACAGATGTCACACCAATCTGCGGTGGCCCTTCTTCTGAGGCACTGCATATATATGCTCTTGTGTTTGTGCTGCAAGTGCACTTCTAGCATAGAGACTGATCTGTCACCAACAGCTCCAGGCCTCCTACTAACAATTGCGATCCAGGAGGACCTTCTCCCAAATTAAATGATCGATGTGATAGCCAGTGATTGAGTGATCACTGGCTATCACAGTGATCACTCTGTAAAACACACCCAAGTAAAATATATATTTTTCTCCCAGGCAGGGAATGTAATGAGAGAATGTAAAACACACCCAAGTAAAATATATATTTTTCTCCCAGGCAGGGAATGTAATGAGAGAATGTAAAACACACCCAAGTAAAATATATATTTTTCTCCCAGGCAGGGAATGTATTGAGAGAATGCAAAATAGGTAAATAAATAAAGATAAAATAGAAAGATTATGTGATAGACCAACACAACGTGGCACATAATTGTGAAAATGATAAATGATTTTCACAATATTTTACAAATAAATATCTGAAAAGTGTGGTGTGCATTTGTATTCAGCCCCTTTACTCTGATAACCCTAACTAAAATCTAGTGGAACTAAAGTTGGTATAGGGATCCTCAATCCTTACATAATATATTTCCGGCGGTTCCCCCTACCTGTTGAAGGTGTGGATCAGCTGATGGGACTTATCTTCATGTATAGTGGGTACTGCACTGGAATTCAGCCTCTTTGGTCACAAGTTTTTTTCTATATACAGCAGCCTATGATCGACCTCTGACACCTACACCGGGGATGGCACTATTATCCATGCTACTGGGCTCCATAGTCTCCCAGAAACACAGTTTACTGCGCTTTTTTCGGTCCGCCGCCAGGCAACTTATCCCCCTTTTTTGGAAAACAATGACTACCCCTCCGTTATCCTTGTGGGTTTCAACTGTCAATGACATCGTGCGAATGCAAGAGATGCTGGCCTAGGCAAGGATACCTATGAAAAATGTAAGGTCTTATGGCTTATCTAGCTGGATTTCTCCAACTCAGATTCCCTGAAAACTATGTTATCACCCGCTGATTAATGTGAAAATGCTCCCTGACCGAATTTCACAGGCTAGTCTTCCAGATTTGTCTTCCAAGGTTCGCTCAAACCCTTCCCTAATTTTCTCCCCCTTGATTCCACTTTATTTTTCAGCTCTTTCCTCCCTTCTCTTTCCCTCTTTCTTCCTTGTTTCCCCTTTTCCATATCCAGATATACCGACTTCAGGATTTAACACACGTCACCCCTAGAGATGGATTCCTGTTTTTCAATCAGGTGAGGTATTTACTTATAATAATACATCACCTTGGTTTATGTTACAACCTACTTTTTGACCCACGGTTTGTATTGTACAATTTATTGTGATGAATATATTGACCTCCTTCTATGTTCTTTTATTCTGATATATAACAAAAACATATTTGACTCTAAAATCTACTGGAACCAATTGCCTTCAGACGTCACCTAATTAGTAAATAGAGTCCACCTGTGTGTAATTTAATCTCAGTATAAATACAGCTTTTCTGTGAAGCCCTCAGAGGTTTGTTAGAGAACCTTAGTGAACAAACAGCATCATGAAGGCCAAGGAGCACACCAGACAGGTCAGGGATAAGGTTGTGGAGAAGTTTAAAGCAGGGTTAGGTTATAAAAAAATATCCCAAGCTTTGAACATCTCACAGAGCACTGTTTAATCCATCATCGGAAAATGGAAAGAGAATGGCACAACTGCAAACCTACCAAGACATGGCCGTCCACCTAAACTGACATGCCCAACAAGGAGAGCATTAATCAGAGAAGCAGCCAAGATTCCCATGGTCACTCTGGAGGAGCAGCAGATTTCAACAACTCAGGTGGGAGAATCTATCCACAGAACACTAGTAGTCGTGTAATCCCCAAATCTGGCCTTGGAAGAGTGGCAAGAAGAAAGACAATGTTGAGAGAAAGCCATAAGAAGTTCTGTTTGCAGTTTGTGAGAAGCCATGTGAGGTACACAGAAAACATGTGGAAGAAGGTGCTCTGGTCAGATTAAACCAAAATTGAACTTTTTGACTTGCTGGTCAGAGTTGATGGGAAGATGGATGGAGCCAAATACAGGGCAATCTTAGAAGAAAACCTGTTGTCTGCAAAATACTTAAGACTGGGGCAGAGGTTTACCTTACAGCAAGACAACTCCCCAAAACATACAGCTAGAGCAACAATGGAATGGTTTAGATCAAAGCATATTCATGTGTTAGAATTGCCCAGTCAAATTCCAGACCTAAATCCAACTGAGAATCTGTGGCAAGACTTGAAAATTGCTGTTCTCAGATGCTCTCCATCCAATCTGACAGAGCTTGAGCTATTTTGCAAAGAAAAATTGGATAAAAATGTCACTCTCTAGATGTGCAAAGCTGGTAGAGACCTACCCAAAAATGCTTGCAGCTGTAATTGCAGTAAAATGTGGTTCTACAAAGTATTGATTCAGGGAGACTGAATACAAATTCACGCCACACTTTTCAGATATTTATTTGTGAAAAAATTTGAAAACCATGTATCAGTTTCCTTCCACTTCACAATTATGCGCCACTTTGTGTTGGTCTATCAAATAAAATCCTAATTAAAATACATTTAAGTTTTTGGTTGTAACATGACAAAATGTGGAAAATGTCAAGGGGTATGAATACTTTTCCAAAGCACTGTAGAGACATCATTGGTCTACAAACATTTGCTGACAAAATGCGAACTGAGACTGAATGGGCATGGTTGTCATGGATCCTCTATTAAACAGAGCAAACAAAGCCCATGTGAAAGGACCCTTAAGGTTCGTTTTACCTTCCTTTATTGATTGGTTCAAACACATCTTTAAAAAAATTAAAATCAGCCATTTAATGTAAATCTGTAAAACACCCAAGCAAATATGCATTCAATCTACATAGCATGGTATCCACTGTATACTATGCTAGTTAACCATGCCACAACAAGGAGTGAGAAGGAGGATTTTAGGGTCATGAGAGACTAATGGAGGTTACCATTACTGAACTTTGCCTTGAGAATGCTAGTTCCTGGGTTCTGATGCCTTGGCTTCAATGCTGTCAGAGTCACTGACTGGGAACAAGTATAGAGCAGTAGCGACCCATCCATCAGGGGCTCACATACTTCTTGCATGACAGTCACTTTAAGGGCTGTTCACACTTCCCAGTCATGTTCTATGCTAGCCCTCCCATCCAATTACAGCTGTAGAGCTCAATTAGCACTTGTTTATTGGGTGTTGTGTTTTTTGATTGTAGTACAGTTCATTTTTGCATGTCACTAGCTGTTTACTATCTCACGTTTCACTCTTTTACTCGCAATAATATTTTGTGCACTTTTTGGAAATGAACAGTTCTACTTATTTCTTTGTCTACATTTCCTAGCATAGTTGGCATTCTGGTCACTCGCTGTCGCTGGTGACTTAAAATGTCTAAATTAGAATTCCTGTCAGCATATCACCAATGAGGTTTGCAGAGTGGACATCAAAAATCTGGCACTGCTTTTATTACTAATGTTAGCTGAGCAGAAACTGGCAGTGCTAAGGTACGTTTATTTGCTGAAAGTTGTGATCGTTTGTACTCTGGAGGAACATAAGGCACGGCTCGGCCATCAATAACAAGCAAGAGAGACCCAAGGCATCAGTGAAGTCAACACTGCACCAAGGGCGCTTTCGTGTAGAAATTAAAGAAGAACTCAACATTCAACAGGGGTTTGCAGGGTTTTATCCTTTTTTTTTAGCCTTTTTTTTTTTTTTTAGATGCTAGTAGTGACATGGACTAAAGGGAAGATGACAAAGTCACATAGAATGGATGTTTGAAATATTACAAATATCAGGGAATAAAAGAGCAATGTGGATCACAAAGAAACAAAAAACACTAAACATCACACAGATGTTATAGGGATAGCTTCTCAAAGTATAAAGCTATAAAGCACTTCCTGACGATGCTGACAAGCAAAATGCATTGAGGCTGCATGTCCACCATACGTGACGTCATTTCTGGGTTTTGTTCTGGTTTGAACCTTCAGCCATTTGGAATGCACGCCGGTTCGGACCGAGCGGTGTGCAGGACAATCAAACAGGCTGGTGGTTTTTGGTGTTTTCACTGGTTTCTATGCATGTGGCAAATGTAAGGTGTGCCCTCACGCTAAGTACAATGGAATGTGGATGCGGGCTGCAGTATATAGGTTGTACATCTAGAAACTTACAAATTAGAGTAGGAGAGCATATTACTAATATTAAAATAGGGGTAATCACGCATAGTGTGTCTAAACACTTTAAATTGGTGCACGTAAAGATCTGAGTTATCTTAAATTCTGGGGGATTAAGAAAGTGAAACAACATTGGTGGTGGGGGGAACTATATCAGGCAACTCAGTAAGAGAGAATCTTATTGGATATTTGAGGCCAAGGTTCTTTCACGGAGGGGCCTGGATGTAGTTTTTGACCTTAATTGTTTTATCAGTGATTTATAGGTGTTTTTTATGATGATACTTTTTATTAATTTTTATATTATTCTCATGATTATTACTATTAATTGGTTAGGATGCAGGAATATGGTTTTATTCATTTTATTTTATTCTTAGGTTCTTTATGAATTAATTGCAAGTTATAAATATATTATGTATTTATTATCTATGTGCAATTTAGTAAAGTGGGAATATGTATTGAAGGTGGCCGCACAATGATATTAGCATTTAGATGTATAAATATTGGGATTGCTCAATATGACTATGTTGTTAGGCATCTTTATGGTGAGGTATCCCCATTTATTTTGAGCGGTGACTACTGCATCCCTTCTGGAGATATATTGATTAGTTAAACGGCTGTAGTGTCCGCCAGCTGATTGGGATGAGAGAGGGTTGGAGGCGCTTCTCAGTAATTGACAAGGGAGCCTATATTAGAAGCTGTGAAACATCCCGGCCCCACCCATACTGAAGAAGTCATGCCCATTGCTCTATGGCGAATAGGGGGAGGAGCCTTTGATGACATCATCCCATGGCCATTTTGTTTGCACTAGATCTCTTATTTTGTTATTTTGTTATAGGGACCTGCTTATTGTGACCCACTGGTGTCACATGGACTTATGATTATGGACTTATTATCACTGTAGAATTATTTATTAATTTGTTTATTTATTGATGTATGATATTTAATTTGATTATTCACTGGTAGCACAGCACTGTGTTTGATTTATGTTCACATGAAGTGTAGTGAGCACACTTTTTTTCAGTAACAGCAGCAACTGGACTTTTCACTTACTGTATATACAGATATATCTTTTTCTTTGAACACTTATTTAATCAGTTTGGTAGAATTGCGCTGATAAATCATTCTGTTATAATAGCATGGTGTGGGCAGATTTCTGCCAGTCACAGGCTGTGTGTTAGAACTTAGAAATTGCATTTAGCTGGTTATTGGGTATGGAGGAAGAGGGAGGGATTGGGGTGTCATTTACCACTGTGTATACGCCCACATGTGTGACTCTATAGCCACATGGGCTGCTCAGATGTGATAGGGAGGAAATTGTGTGGATAGAAAACACTGAAAACTGAGCATGTGCACTAGCTGCCAACACTGCTCTGTAAAATCCCAAACTGCAGTGGGGACATGAACAGAAGGGAGACAGAGAACAGCAGGATAAACCAGGTTTTTTGCAGAATACAGAAAACGAATCTCATAGTGACTGAGTGGGTATGAACAGCATGTAATACAACATTTATTGATAATTTTTAATGATGTTGGTTTAATGACACTTAAAACTCAGGTACCTACACTGCTTGTAATACAAAAAAATACATTAAAAGATGTATTAATGAATACGGAGATGCTCTAATTTGTGTCTTTAAAATCTGCCTGGAGTTTGGTTAAATCAGCCACTGTCATCCCACGTATGTCTGTGGTTTGGATAAATCAGTGAGATTAAATGCATCAGTAGCGTGGGTGATAACTGTCCAATAGGTGATTTCCCCTCATTGTGGAGAGATTTTCTCTTCCTGTTGTGGCTTCTGAACTGGTAAAACTTAAAGTAAATTTCCTCATTGTGTTATGGACAGCAGAAAAAAAAATGACAGAGGTTTTAGCTCTACTCTATGCAAACCCCAAAGCCAGGTTGAACCTTCTTAACTATTACTGTAATGCAATATAGCCAAATATACGGTAGCGAATATACTTCTTTACTTTATCAAAAACCCTGAGCTGGCAGCACAAGGTAAGTGGTCTGCTGTTCTCACACACAAGCTCTGCTTCTCTCTGACATGTTATAAAGAGCAACAAGAAGGCACTTCTAAGTGCAGTATTTCCAAAGGTTTAATACATATATGGTTAAAAACACTTACAGGATCCAGTATAATAACAGGCACATCATTATAGTGTTCCCAGATCCTAGCTCCTATTGCTACCTCCACAAGGTTAAGCCAACCAGCAGCTGCAGGGAGGGAGGGGAGAGCGTGGGGCAAAATGTCCGCCCGGCTTCTGTAACCACAGTGGAATGCACGTGTGCCGTATGGAACACACGTACCGGAAATTATGTCAGGCTGGGGGCGGTAACGCGTTTCGGTGCATGCGCAATAGCTCCTTCATTAGCTGATGAACTCTCCGAAGTGCTGGTTCACGGCTATCCCAGCTCTCATATACCATCCCCATGATGAACCTTTGATACAACTCAATGGAAGAACTTTTGGCAGAAGCGCCCCATTCTCCTATTTTGACATGTTCCCTGCCTGAGCACTGCTCTAACCAATAGCTTCACTCAGGGTGGCAGAGAGATGTTGATTAAAGTAGTATTCAGTGGGGACTGTCAGAATGCAGAAGAGCTTGTGTGTGAGAGCTTGAGGCAGCCTGGCAGAACATGTTTTAAACTTTGCTGCATCACTTAGATAGTGGAAAACAGAGGTACACATAACTGTGTATACAGCCTGATTGCATTATATTATACATTTTAAAGTTTCAATTAAGGCTTTGAAAGAAAAAATCCTGGCTTTAGATTTTTCCTCATGGATAAACGCGGGTAACTGCAATGACGCAAAGAAAACAATAGTTTTCTATAAGTCATGTTTACACCAGAATGCCATGTTTCTCTGTATTACAAGAGCTATGCGATATTATGCAACATGTTTGCATAATATCACACCTCTCTTCTGTGCCCTGCATAGCGAATGAAGTGTCACTTTGTGCAGTTCACATAAAGATCAGACATAAAAAAAGGGAGCCTTGTGATGCAATAAACTAGAAACAAACCAAATAGGGGACACAATGGATGCCCATAAACCCTACGGGTATAACAGTGCCACGTCCCAATATCAACTATTTTTAGATTACGAAAGAGTTTGAACCGCAGTTCGAGGACTTTGTGACAAAAACTCAAACAAGTAAAGTAAAATAAAAATGTTATTGGTTAACTAAATAAATTCCACATTAAAACACATTTCATTTTGAAAACCAAGTAGCATCCAGCTCAATTTAAAGATAGGGGTGGTGGCCCACAATTGGTTGAAGTATATAGTAATATAGCATCAATTTAGAAGTACAAAACTCAAACAGTAGAGGATTCCACCATCCCTTCCCATAAGGCTCAACATGTTTCATGTATGCTGCTTCCTCAGGAGAAAGGGATGCTAGCATAGAATTGCTACCTACAATAGAGATGAACAAATATTAATACATCATTCACATAATAATACTTATATAGTATAAATGTAACCATTCATTACATTTACACTAGTAAAGTTCGGTCTGGGACAGTATCCAAATGTGTCAACCAAGCCAGCCTGTTTTGTTGCATGCGTGTGACAACGTTGTCCACTTTGTTTTTAAACTATTTTATACTGTTGGTGGTTGGAGGTGTTAGCTACTTCGGCCTGTAATTTTTGATAATTGAACTTTTCAATAAAGTATATTTTTCTAGATAATCAAGGCCGTGGTTGGTTCTCCCTGTGCAACTCTTTTTCTGGGATAACCTATTTGGTTCCCCCTAGTGTTTGTTTTGTGGACTGTTTATAAGTTGCGGAGGTACCCCGTCCAAATGGACAAATCGTTCTTTAAACAATAAAGTAGATTCCCAGTACCTGGGTTAAGGCCCCAATTTTAGTTTTTATGTTGGTTTAAAGCCAGATATCAGACCAATCTTTAGTGTAAAGGCGTATACACACTATAAGAAAATGTGTACCATTTTCTTACATTTTTTGTACAAGGAAAATCAGAAAAGAAAGACTGCGCATGGTCAGAAACAATAAACAACAAAAAAAAAGCCTTTGTCGTAAGAGAATTTTCTTATGAATTCCTCGGTTGCTGTGAAACATCGAGAAAAATCAGACGAACGCTCGCCTGATTTTCTTATAGTGTGTACCCAACTTAAGAGTTCGGCTTGAAGAAAAAGTGGCAACCCTACCCAAGACAGCAGGAAGAGGGCAGAACATGTGAAAGGGTCCCACTTTGGGACCATAATAAAGAGCCCTGCGATAGAAGTGAAGGGCCCTGGGCTTGGAGGGGGGTGGGGCAAGGGGGGCCCTGCAGGTTCTAATAAATATTTGCTTTTGGGTTTAATACTGTTTTAAACTAAACAAATAAAGCTGCCCTGGATTATTTTCTTCTTTTCAATGTCTGTTGTATGTGCAGGTATGTTTATTTATATTTGTTCTGATATTCCATTAGCAATAATACCAATTTTCAAAGCTCGTTAGACTAGAATGTTTTCCGAATAATACTCATATATATTGTACCATCATCCCAAGTTTATATAATACCACCTAACAGGAATTTGTAATTGTCAGCAAATTATCAAGAAGCACTTAGAACAATTTACATGTATGTCTAAAAGTAAACGTAATGCTCCTGTTCTCGTCATGCAATAATTACAGAGCTGCCATTAGTTATAGAATGTACCTAAACAGCTAATGCAATGGGACCTACTTCAACGTAGTTCCATCAAAACATTATTTTTATGAAGTTTCAGAACAAGCAAAATACACAAAGAAAACAGCAGTACAAGTGCTGATAAAATAAAAAGAACATATAATTCTGGTATAATATGCACTACATACGCTTGAATAGCTGCTTATGAGCAATACAGGCTATCACACTCCAGTGAATACACCTCATACCGGGCCGTAATTCCTTTTTTATTGTGCTGATTTTTTTTCAAGTTCATAATAATAAGAAATGCATTTGCCTCATTCTGTGAAATACATTTGCCACATACTGAAATAAAAGTCAATCTATTTCCTTCTCATCAGACTGAGAACATATGCATATATTTACCTTTTATTTAACCTGATTTCTGGAAAGTGGCCACATGTTTTATTGAGAACTTTGGGGCTTGTTTATAAAGGTGGGAAATAAGAATGTTTTATTTTATTTTACTGTATTTACAGAAAAACACAGTTATATATAATTTTCCTTAGTATTTATCTTCTTTTCATTTCCATGTTATTATAACTGCAAAGCATATTTTCCTAATCTATTTCTCACTCAAAATGTTTTATTCATGTTTCAAAATAAAAAAATAAATATGTGCATGATAGAATATTTGTAAAAAAGGGGCATAGCTTAACAACACAAATTTAAAAATGCACTAAAACCTTCATAATTGAAAAGACACACTCCATTACCATAATAATTTACAGACTATTAAGCCAGACTTTATATTACTATGCAATAGAAAGAACTGCTATACCATGCATTAACATGTGTTTAATTAAAGCCCAACTCCAGGAAACTGCACCTACACTGCAGGGGTTAACTGCTTGTTTTGTCTAGGGGAGAGGAGAAGCACTTTAACTTACCTGATTCTCCACCCCCATGGCAGAAGATGCTCCTCTAGGACTGTCCTGTGGCATTTTCACATTTAATGTGGGCAATGGACCCTGCATTTGACTTGAAGACATCAGGACCTTAGACTACTGCAGTGCAGGCACAACCCCACTGTAAGTGACAATTTTTACGTTTCCAGGAGCTGGGCTTTAGGGTAGCACATTCATATAAGTGAAAGACAATCAGTTCAGTCACTATTAATACAAAATACCATAAACTATCTGTGACATGTAGCAATATGGACTACAATTGCAACAAACAGTTACCGGTATTCCCCTATCTGTACATTATTTTATCCCTCTAGTGCCTGGTATTACTAAATTGACATCATATTTGTGAGCCTAACCAAAGGGATTGTGGGATTTCATAGTCCGACCAGGTGGCTATTCCCCTGCATGGCTATATACCCGTACCACATATCCCAGGGATCTTTGCTACTATCAGGGAGACTGCTGGGAAGGGCTATAAAAGAAACCATTAGTCTGCCCCAGGGTCTCTTGCTTCCCAGGCCTCGTGTGTGGGGGATCTCCCCATGTGTGGGGGATCTCCCCATGCAGGGAGAGCGAGAGCAAGGCCTACTATGCGGAGTACAACATCCCTGCCCGACCGAGAAGGGATCCAGTGCTGCCTGCTGTTCATCGGACAGCTGACCAGCACCAACTTGACCATACAGCAACCCACGCTTCATGTTCTGCATTTGGGTGATCATCACAGGTGGGTCTGCATCCATTTGGGAGTTGCTATCTTGAAGGCACTTGATTGGCCTGGTCGTTGGTGAGAGGGCAATTGCCTACCTTTGCAAGTCTTTCCTTGGTTGTTTACTGGGACACTGTGCACAGACAGCTGTACTTCTGGAACACTTCACTGCACTTCTATTCAAACACTTATATAAGCATTCTTAGCAGCATTAAGCATAAGCGATATTGCCACTCTGTTACTACACCTTATTGGATACAGTTAATGAGCTCCGACTGCCGGTGAAGACCATCAGATCTGCAACGGGGACATTCTGTCATTGCTGCTTAAAGGGCCCTTATACCATCCTTGTTTAGCTTCATCTCTCATTAGGATAAAAAGGTTAAACAGGCTGGCCTGGGTTTCTCTGTTTAGAAGTATTGTCAGAATCTATGCTTAACCACTTGCTTACTGGGCACTTAACCCTTCCTGCCCAGACCATTTTTTAGCTTTCGGTGCTCTCACAATTTGAATGACAATTACTCAGTCATGCAATACTGTACCCAAATGAATTTTTTGTCCTTTTTTCCCCACAAATAGAGCTTTCATTTGATGGTATTTGATCACCTCTGGGTTTTTAATTTTTTTCGCTATAAATGAAAAAAGACCAAAAATTTGGAAAAAAAAACACATTTTTCTTTGTTTCTGTGATAAAATTTAGCAAATTATTAATTATTCTTCATAAATTTTGGCCACAATTTATACTGCTACATATCTTTGGTAAAAATAACCCAAATTAGTGGATATTATTTGGTCTTTGTGAAAGTTAGAGAGTCTACAAAATTGATCACACCTGATGTACTGGTGGCCTATCTCATTTCTTGTGACCCGAACAAGCCAGGAAAGTACAAATACCCCCAAATGACCCCTTTTTTGACAGTAGACATTCCAAGGTAATTAGTAAGAGGCATGGTGAGGTTTTTTATGTTGTCATTTTTTCCCACAATTCTTTGCAAAATGAATTATTTTTATTTATTTTTATTTTTTTTTTCAAAAAAATGGTCATTGTAATAGGTTATTTCTCTCACATTGCATGTGTATACCACAAATGACACCCCAAAATAAATTCTGCTACTCCTCTTGAGTATTACGATACCACATGTGTGGGACTTTTACACAGCCTGGCCACTTAGAGAGGCCCAAAATGCAGGGAGCACCATCACGTGTTCTAGGAGCATAAATTATACATCTAACTTGTTGACTACCTATTACACTTTTGAAGGCCCTGGAGCACCAAGACAATGACACGTGACACTGACGTGGCACTGATGACACGTGACACTGATGTGGCACTGATGACAGATGGCACTAATACTGGGCACTGGTGACACTGATGACAGATGGCACTGATGACATGTGACACTGATGACAGGTGGCATTAATATGTGGCACTGATGACACTGACGTGTCACTGATGATACATGACACTGATGTGGCACTGATGACAGATGGCACTAATACGGGGCACTGATGACACGTGACACTGATGACAGATGGCACTAACACGGGGCACTGATGACATGTGACACTGATGACAGGTGGCATTAATATGTGGCACTGATGACAGATGGCACCTATACGTGGCACTGATATCATGTGGCACTAATACGTGACACTGATGACAGATGGCACTAATACGGGGCACTGATGACACGTGACACTGATGACAGATGGCACTAATACGTGGCACTGATGACAGATGGCACTTATACGTTGCACTGATATCATGTGGCACTAATACGTGGCACTGATGAGAGATGGCACTAATACGTGGCACTGATGACAGATGGCACCGATACGTGGCACTGAGGACACGTGACACTGATGACAGATGGCACTGATACGTGGCATTGATGACACGTGACACTGATAACAGAAGGCACGTGACACTGACAGGTGGCACTGATGACAGATGGCACTGATACGTGGCACTGATGACAGATGGCACTAATATGTGGCACTGATGACACGTGACACTGATATGGCACTGATGACAGATGGCACTATGTGGCACTGATGACATGTGGCACTGACGTGGCACTGATGACAGATGGCACTTATACATGGCACTGGGGACAAGTGGCACTGGGGACAAGTGACACTGGGGACAAGTGGCACTGGGGACAAATGGCACTGGGGACAGGTGGCACTGGCAGATGGCACTGGGGACAGGTGGCACTGGGGATAGGTGGTAGTGGGGACAGGTGGCAGTGGGGACAGATGGCAGTGGGGACAGATGACAGTGGGGACAGATGGCAGTGGGGACAGATGGCAGCGGAGATAGATCACACTTTATTTTTCGTTTTTTTTTTTTTACTCACGGCGCCGCTGCAGCCGTTCATCTCTCCCTCCTCACATGCTGTCTCTGTGTGAGGAGGGAGAGCGGCGCTGAGAGATGATCTCATATGTTTACATATGAGATCATCTCTCATTGGACACGCCGATCGCGCTGTAAATGGCCGCTGTGATTGGCTGTTTACAGCGATCTGTGACTGGCTGTGTCCGAAGGACATGGCCAGCACAGAACTTCCCCAAAGCGCGCTCTCAGGAGCGCGCATTAGGGAAGTATACAGGAGGACGTCCAGGGACGCCCTTCCGGCAGGGAGCGTCCGCGCTGTAGCCGTCTTTCAGCTATAGCGCGGGCGCAAACTGGTTAACTTTGCTTATCCTTTTAGGCTATGTTCAAGTGGTACTCCATTGTACATATGTATATTTAGTATCCTGTTGTTGCCAACTGTATTAACTGTTTTGCTGGGAGAATTATTCTACTGAGCTTGTGCTGTTAACCAAAGCTCAGTTGAACCATTACCCTTATTGTACAATTATATCATATCTGAAGCATTCCAGTAAACGATAACAAAATATAAACATATTGAGTGTTGTCTTATTACTCAAAGGTGTTACAAGGATGTCTGAACCCAGAGTGTCAGATGGGTTGGAATGTTCACAGGGTCATGGCGATACAGATGAGCAGGTAAATCCAAGCAGTCCTCAAGGGGGCCATGCTACAGACATATAAACCTAATGTACATAAATCACAAGCAAATCAAAGTGCTCACAAATTTGTGAATTCTTAGTTGCTGCCCAGCATCATTAGGCGTATTCACTCCACCCCTCTAAGATATGATACAAATAATGATGCAGTGAAACTAAAACAATGTCTCTTAAGTAAATGAGTCCCAAATCATGAATCAAAAAAAGTCCTTAAATATGTATGTGTGGCCAACCACCCATTAATTCCAGCCTTCTCTTCAACTAATCACCCACGTGTCACTTGTATAACACCCAGTGAACCAAATGCGCTCACCTCGTGGGCTGGACCTTAATTAATAGTCAAGGTCAAACACACTTTTGCCCCTCTAAGGATATACTCCAGCTGGCTCCTGGCTCCCAGTAACAATAACAGGCATCGACCCATGGACTGAAGCTTCTGTTCAACCTCCTCCTCTCTGTGTGACATGTGCTCATGCAAAAGGAATAAAACCAATAGTGCTCTCCATACATTTTAAAACAAACTAATAAAATCTAAAATAGGACACTCACAAACAAATTCACTCTTAGTGCCATGTTCTGTGCATAGTATAAAATTAACTGCCTTCTCACTGCCGGGTCTCCACACCACCCAGAGGTGGCATCAAATGTGCTGACTCGATTCCGTTCCTATAAGCGGTACACCTCAAATAGCTACTGAGTCAAGCCTGAGTCAAGTCCGCACATTTGATGCCCCCACTGGGCAATGTGGAGACCCTGCGGTGAAAAGGCTAAGAGTGCATTTGTTTGAACAGAAGCTCCAGTCCATGGGACAGTGCCTGTGATTGTTACTGGGAGCCAGTTGGAGTATAGCCCTAGAGGGGCAAAAGTACGTTTGACTTTGACTAGTGATTAAGGTGCAGCCCAGGAGGTGAGTGCATTTGGTTCACTGGGTGTTATGCATGTGACATGTGGGTGAACCATTGAAGAAAAGGCTGGTATATCTGGAATTCACTAGTGGTTGGCCACACATACATATTTAAGGACTTTTTTTTGTTTCATCATTTGGGACTTATTTAAGAGACACTGGGGGGTTATTTACGAAAAGGCAAATCCACTTTATTTATGAAAAGGCAAATCCACTTTGCACTGGAAGTGCACTTGGAAGTGCAGTCACTCTAAATCTAAGGGGTAGATCTGAAATGAGTGGCAGCTTTGCTGATTTTATCATCCAATCATGTGCAAGCTAAAATGCTGTTTTTTATTTTCCTTGCATGTCCCCCTCGGATCTACAGTGACTTTACTTTCAAGTGCACTTTCAGTGCAAAGTGGATTTTCCTTTAGTAAATAACCCCCACTGTTTTCGCACTGCATCATTATTTGTATTATTCAGATAGGAGTGCTACCTAATGCACAAAAATAACTACAAAAGATGAATGCAAACTTTTTGGCAGCATGCCGCAACACTCCTTAGTGGATTACAGGATGTTATTGCAACATACGATGTGGAATAACTGATCCTTAAAATTTACAGCAAGAAGTCATTTCAGTTTCGTTTTTAACATTACAGTTCATTCTGCTCCTTCTCGGCAGCCTGCCAGCCTTCTAATCTCAGCGGATAACTTTCTGTGCTCCTGCCCTTGTCTACGTGACAGGCTCTCTTTAGCTTTTTTTCAATTAAAGTCAAAATTACATATGTGAAATTGTGTTTACTTCTTTACAATGTGATCAATTCCACCTTTAAAACTGACACAGACTAAAACTATTTTACAGGTATAGCCTTGCATTGCACAGAACTGTAGCAGTGCAGTGCAAGTCAGACTTTGGATCAGCTATATATAAGAGCATAAAATGCACAAGCAGCAGAACCTGGGATGAGTTTTATAGCCATATCTGGGTAATACAAAACAAGATGATCTCAGCACTCCGCCCGTCGTCTCTGTAGCTCTCTGTCTGTGTCAAAAGCAGTCTAATAAAATATGTATCTGGGTCATTGGCCCCTAATAATGCTCAGCCATTGGTTAAGAAGAATGCAGACCTTTTCCAAATGACTTGGGCTTTAATGGATGAGCACTGGAGGACCATTCACACTGCTAACATTAAACAGGGATAAATATACCTCTCCTTGAAGCCTTACAGCCCCCATAATATTAAGCTGCAAAAGAAGCTATCTCTGAATGCTTCACGTCAAGATATATCTAGAACCAGTGTCTGTTCATGAACATTTTATCTGCTCTCTAACTAATAATGCTGCCTTCTCAGACTTAGGCCAGGCAATTACAATCTCAGTCTCATAGATGCTTAGTTAAATGGAGTAATAGTGTGCAGTAGCAGACTAGTAATGGCATTTACCATAAGCCTAGGTATCAATAGTAATTTAGATCTGGTAGGACTTCCTGATGCTAATATGCTAGTACTGGTCCACACTGGGCAGGTTTCTGATGCAAATTGAGTCGCACAGAATTGTATGACAAGGGAAAACATATTTTATTCAATAGTGCCCACTCTCATCAATACAAATCAGCATGCTACAACTTTGGAAAAGATATCTGTGTTACTTTGGTGTGATTTAGAGTGTGATTGAGCCCTATACAATATACATATCAAAGTCAAACTAGATAATCATTCACAGTGTGCTAGTGCAAAGAGCAGTGATGACTTCATCATGTCAGCTCCACTATATACAGTGGTGTGAAAAAGTGTTTGCCCCCTTCCTCATTTCCTGTTCCTTTGCATGTTTGTGACACTTAAGTGTTTCGGAACATCAAACCAATTTAAACAATAGTCAAGGACAACACAAGTAAACACAAAATGCAATTTGTAAATGAAGGTGTTTATTATTAAAGGTGAAAAAAAATCCAAACCATCATGGCCCTGTGTGAAAAAGTGATTGCCCCCCTTGTTAAAACATACTATAACTGTGGTTGTCCACACCTGAGTTCAATTTCTCTAGCCACACCCAGGCCTGATTATTGCCACACCTGTTCACAATCAAGGCATCACTTAAATAGGAGCTGCTTGACACAGTAAGGTCCACCAGAAGATCCTTAAAAGCTACACATCATGCCGAGACCCAAAGAAATTCAGGAACAATTGAGAAAGAAAGTAATTGAGATCTATCAGTCTGGAAAGGGTTATAAAGCCATTTCCAAAGCTTTGGGAATCCAGCGAACCACAGTGAGAGCCATTATCCACAAATGGCGAAGACATGGAACAGTGGTGAACCTTCCCAGGAGTGGCCAGCCGCCCAAAATTACCCCAAGAGCGCAGCGACGACTCATCCAAGAGGTCACAAAAGACCCCACAACAACGTCCAAGGAACTGCAGGCCTCACTTGCCTCAGTTAAGGTCAGCGTTCATGCCTCCACCATCAGGAAAAGACTGGGCAAAAATGGCCTGCATGGCAGAGTTCCAAGGAGAAAACCACTGCTGAGCAAAAAGAACATCAAAGCTCGTCTCAATTTCTCCACAACACATCTTGATGATCCCCAAGACTTTTGGGACAACATTCTGTGGACCGATGAGACAAAAGTGGAACTCTTTGGAAGGTGTGTGTCCAAGTATATCTGGCGTAGAAGGAACACTGCATTTCAGAAAAAGAACATTATACCAACAGTAAAATATGGTGGTGGTAGTGTGATGGTCTGGGGCTGTTTTGCTGCTTCAGGACCTGGAAGACTTGCCGTGATAAAAGGAACTATGAATTCTGCTGTCTACCAAGAGATCCTGAAGGAGAATGTCCGACCATCTGTTCGTGTACTCAAGCTGAAACGAACTTGGGTTCTGCAGCAGGACAATGATCCTAAACACACCTAAAAACAAAATGAAGACTTTGGAGTGGCCTAGCCAAAGTCCTGACCTGAATCCTATTGAGATGTTGTGGTATGACCTTAAAAAAGGCCGTTCATGCTCGAAAACCCTCTAATGTAACTGAATTAGGACAATTCTGCAAAGATGAGTGGGCCAAAATTCCTCCAGGACGCTGTAAAAGCCTCATTGCACGTTATCGCAAACGCTTGGTTGCAGTTGTTGCTGCTAAGGGTGGCCCAACCAGTTATTGGGTTTAGGGGGCAATCACTTTTTCACACAGGGCCATGATGGTTTGGATTTTTTTTCACCTTTAATAATAAACACCTTCATTTACAAATTGCATTTTGTGTTTACTTGTGTTGTCCTTGACTATTGTTTAAATTGGTTTGATGTTCCGAAACACTTAAGTGTGACAAACATGCAAAGGAACAGGAAATGAGGAAGGGGGCAAACACTTTTTCACACCACTGTATGCCTAGCCTAGGAAAGAGGTGAAGAGGAAGAGGAACCTGCAGCGTTAGGTGACTAACCTAAAGACTTTGGAAAAGGTAAGCATAAAGCGTTACTAAACCCACAACAGTAAAATCAGTCTGTATATGCAGTAAAGCATGCTTGTTATATTCAATGTGGAACCTAAGGAGTTAATCCTGTGCATTGTGTAAAAAGGCTTTGATCTTGTCTTCTCTGATCCCCCTTTATTTCACAGTTCCCAATCCATATTCTGATAGTACAGAGCATTGGAGGCATGCTCAGTTTGGTGAGTGTTGCTAGAGAGTTTTTTTGTTTTGTTTGTTTTTTGGAAGGGTGCATGTGATCAGCACAAGGCCAATAAGCACTGTTCAGACAGAGGATCAGGGGTCATGCAGCCTCATAGGCCAGTCAGAGGAGAATTAAAACTCCTCCTACAAGCTTTAACCAGTGCTCAGCCAGACACTGATAGAAGTCAGAAGACTGCTATATACTGCTGATAAGAAAAGGTATTTTGCAGTTTATATTTACTAAAATAATTTCATTTCCATGTTCTGTGTACTGTGGGAGACCAGAAACAGTGAATGCAGGGTCCTGGGTTTAGTAACACTTAAAAATAAATAAATAATAATAATAAAATACACCCACTGGCCAATGTATGCCAGTAAAGAAGGCTCAAGTAAAATCCTGATTTTCAGAGAGGTTCTTGGCTAGTTACTTAATGCGTAACTCCAGGCAAATAGCTAAATAAACAAATAAGAGCTGTTTTACCTCCCAAAGGGATTTGTCTTTCTATCATTTAGTTTTGAGATCTTTATAGCTCTGCACAGAGAATAGCATTGTTTAGCAGGGAAGGGGACCGGAACTTTCTCTATTGCAGTTTCACTTTTACTTTTTCTGCCCCACACTCAACCTGTGCTGTGCAGTGTAGGAGAAGCAGCATAGAACTCTATTTACACTGCATCAGAACCAATTGGTTTAATTGGTTTAATTTGCAGCTTCTCCCTCCCCTAGTCGGAGCCCTGCAGTACAGGGACTGCAGGAGGGAAATACCAAGTAGGATTTAGGTATTTACACTGCTTGCATTTTAAAAAAAATGCAATGATGCACCAATGAATACAGGGCTGCATTAATTTGTGTATTTTCTACTTTCCTGTAGTTCAGCTTTGAGGGTCAGCATGACAGCCAGATAAAAATCACAAGTGAAAATTGACTGGTTGAGTTCCTGCAGTTTGCTCTTTACACCGTTATTGAATAAGTCTAATGATCTCACACATTGATAAGTGTTATAGTAATACTAAATAAGCACCTGGGCTCTCTACAGTCTTGTTCAATTTATTCCAGCAACTTTTCCTTTAGTGCTGACTAATTCACCATGCACCTATCACAGTTACATCGCTGATTGCTACTTGTAGCAGTTGTTGCAAATACATTAGATATGACAGAGCAATTGTAAATGGAGGCATGCAGAAAATGAAAGGCTCCTGTCAATTTGGCCTGCCAGTCAGATTCCTTCTTTTCAGCCTCCAGAATGATATTTTCCATGTATATTTGCAGCATTGTGTTGTGTACAACACACACGTCTTTCAACTCTAAACAAAAGCAATTAAAGTTTGCTTGCATCAGAGAGCACATAATGTTCCAA
Source organism: Lithobates sylvaticus (assembly GCA_028564925.1). NCBI lineage: Eukaryota > Metazoa > Chordata > Amphibia > Anura > Ranidae > Lithobates > Lithobates sylvaticus. The sequence continues at coordinate 248,625,456 of CM053026.1, forward strand.
AAGTTGAACGTGAGAACAGATGATGAAGGAAGAACTCAGTTCTTTGCTTCTGTAGAGTGAACAGTTATTTTTATCACAGGTTGCAGTATTTGGTTATTTCATTGAATCCAAAAGTGCAATGGAGTTCAAATAAGTGAATAGATATTTAAAGATACATTCCAGGTATGGATATTTTATATATAATTACATTGGTCCAGCTTGGTGCAATGTAATTATTTATATACCATACCTGACCGGTGCACCTCTACTTTAGTCATCTGCACTAGCTTCCAGCTGGCCAGCTGCATTGTGACCACAGGAGATCGGCCACACAGCATTGAGAGAATGCTTTGCACTTTTTGAATGAATGCAAAGCATTCTATGATTGGATGAGGTGGAGAACGGTTTTCACCATTCCACCTCTCCACCTTGTCCAATCAGAGAATGCTTTGTATTATTTCAGAAAATCCAAAGCATTCTCTTAATGGCACCCATGCAGAGTGGCTGGGCCAGTGTAACTGTGTATAAAATATTAATGCCTGGAATTCTACTTTAAATATGTGAATGTTTTGGCACCCTTAGCTAAAATGTTATTGAAACAGAGAATCAAACCTATCCAAGTGAGGAAACTATGATACATCCATACTACACACTGCTAAATTGGGCACTTATGGTTGCATTTTGGTCTGTGATGATGTAGCCTTTAAAGTTGCCACCTTTTCTGGGAATAATATCAGCCTTATCATCAATTTCCTTTTATAACGAAAAAAACGAAAGGAAAAACCTTTTCTCATTTTGGAAAGAGTAAGGAAGGATTATAACCCCTGTCAGTTTTCCTGCGTTTTTTTCTTTCATCACATAGCTAAAACGGAAATTAATAAGAAATTCCGACCGTGTGGAGGCTCCATTGGACATTTTCCATCGGAATTTCCATCACACAAAATTTGAGATCTGGATCGCAAATTTTTCGACAACAAAATTCCTTCACGTAAATTCCGATCGTGTGTACACAATTCCGACGCACACAGTGCCATGCATGCTCAGAATAAATTATGAGACGGAAGCGCTCGGTCTGGTAAAACTACCGTTCGTAATGGAAATAGGACATTCGTCACGCTGCAATTTTTTAAATAGCTTAATTCAGCGCATTCTTTTCTTCTTTATAATGCTAGAATAATGAAGTTGTTTTGCTGCTGATATTCACACAGAGTTCTGACAAACTGATTTCTTTATTATTTCTCGTGATCTCATGAATAATATTAATTTTGTTTTTCGTCAGATCTCCATAATAATGTTTCTAATTTTTGTTTCGTTTTTTTTATTATATTTTTTTAATCAAGATCTAAATTTTTTTTTTCTAGTGCTCTCCATAATATTATTTGTCGTGTGTCAAGTTATCACAACACCATTATTATCTTGTGTTTTTTAACCTCAAGGAGGTTGGTTTGTGTTGGTGTCCCTTGTTAATTTGACATTGTATTTAGGAAATGTACCTGCCTACTCACAAGGCAGAGAGACAACAGGTGCATGTAGAGGAGAGCAGCAATGACAAAAGGCCAGACCCATGAACGTCGTGGTCCCGGAGGAGATTTTAGGCCTCAGATAGGTCCTTTATAGAGATGGTGGACATCTTGATGAGGGCCGACTATGACGGGAAGCATGGACCTTACCCAAACCCAAATCTGAGAAAGGCCAAGATCATGACTAAAGTTGTGAAGAGTCTGCACAGGAATTTTTGGGTACGGCCATCCAAGGAGCAATTGAGCAAACAATGGTCAGACGTCAAACTGAGGGAGCACGATCAGTACAGAAAGATCAGTAAACTGCTTCTAAAAAGTAAGTACTTGACGTGTGTTCCTTTTATTATTATTACTTGCATGCTGCTCCATGTGCTTTTCTTTACTGTTGTACAGTTTAAAATGGCAACTTTCATGTTCATGGGCACAGTAATTGGTCGTAGGAAACCTCGTTTGTTCGCCCACTTATAAGATGTTTTTGGCAGATACAGGCTAACTACATTTGTTCAGGCCTATTTGTATTAAAATAAGTTTGTTGTCTAGATGGGTTTGTAACTAGAATGAAATGCAAACTTGATTCAGTGTAAGGAGAGGACACTCAGCAGCTGTTTACACATCTGGACGCAGGAGTACTAGTGTGGGACACCAGAACAAACTTTTTAGGGTGTCCCACACAGGTGCTCCAGTGGATACTAGGGGTCTCTACATGTGTGATACTTTAACAAAAAAGGGAAGTATTCCAGCTTTAGAAAGGAAATAAAATGTTCTTCAGCTTGGAACTCCCAAGCAATGTTTCATATTCCTATTTCTGCCCTCAAATATCTGTGTGCTAAGTATACTGATTTTTTATTCTAATAGGAGAAAAAATATTCGGGACATCTGAGGACACCAGGGACTCCCCATTTCCTAAAGAAGGGAAAATCCCAAAACCACAAGCAGAGGATGTGGAGGGAGATGTTTATGAAATGGGAGAAATTGTCACCACAACAGGTGAGTGTCTGAGACCACAGCTTCAGGTAATAGATGGATGCCTGCATATTTATAATACATGGTGTGTTTTTTTGGATGTTGTGGAAGAAGAATCTCATTTCACAAGTGATAGTACCCAGATCCTCATCGGGGAGAGAATGGGGTGCAATCGTGATTTAGAAAATATAAAGGAAAACAATGATGTTCAACAAAATTGAATGTTTTAGGCAGAATATAAAACACACAAAAATTGTACCGTTTTCTCATGTATTTTTGCTTTTGATTTTTGATCTACATTTTTTTAAAAGCCAAATTTTCGCTGATGTGCACAGTATGTCAACATGTGCTATCTGCCATCACGGGATATCAATGCACGTGTTTTGTGGGTGCAACCCCTTCCTTGCAACTCAATTAGGTGAGAGGAAGGGGTTGCACCCCCAAAACACATCCATTGATTCCCCCATGATGGGAGATAGCACATGTTGACATTAGGCATGGGATCAGGAGGAAAATCCCCAGTTCTAATCCCAATTTGTGTGCATCTTAAAAATTTTGCTTTTACAGGGGTGACATCGCCCCATCTGATGAAGGCACTATAAACACAGTTTGGACATACTAATGTCTAATATTGCCTCGGAAATTCCGATCGTCTGTACCAATTCCGACGTGCAAAATTCCTACGCATGCTCAGAAACAATTAGACGCATGCTGGGAAGCATTGAACTTCATTTTCTCGGCTCGTCGTAATGTTGTACGTCACCGCGTTCTTGACGGTCGAAAGTTCAGCGAACTTTTGTGTGACCGTGTGTATGCAAGCCAAGCTTGACCGAAATTCCGTCGGAAAAAACATCCAAGATTTGGGGTCTGTTTATCAATGTTTAACTCAAGATTCACACAGTTTTCACATTTCAAAATTGCATTTGAAAAATGTCTGTCTTAGGTAAATGGTGTGTGAATCTTGGAACCTTGAGTGAAAATATTGATATAAAGCCCCCTAAATTAAGAAACACTGCCATTTTTTAGGTTAGCATATCAGAATAAGCACAATACTAACCCATTCAGTTCAGTCCACTCTTCTTCTGTTGTGAAGGAAAGAGGGTTGCTATTGGATAGTTTATACTGCCTGTGATCTCACAATCCTGTGGAAATGGGCTTACCGGACTTAAGTAACCCAGAATGGATATCTTTACAGTATATGTTATTTCTGCTCATGCATATAAATAACAGTGTTTAAATAAAATCTCAAACACTTTTTAGGGGTTAAATACTTTTTATGTATTTTCCTGTTGGGATTTTATGGACATTTGAGGATTTACTATTGCCAGAGTGGATAGTTATAGGATACTGGGAAGGATAAAACTCTGACATAAGGGATGTGAGGTAGTGCTGCTTTATTTTTACAGCATTGTGCTGTTCTTGACATGTGCATGGCTGGCATATGGCTGTTTGTCAAATTTTCGCACTGTATTTAATAAGCTCACAAGAGAATACACCTTTAAGGCGCCCAATTATTTTGCTCTTCCTTCATTTATGAAGTTATCTGTAATGATTCTGACAATCATCAACATGTGTGATTCTGGAGAATCCTTAAAGGCCATTGTATAGATAGATACCTGTCACCTTAGTTAAAGCTATAAAAATGATTCTATGCAACCCAGGAGAATCTTCTGCTAAAATCAATGTAATAAATTTTGTTCTCAATGATTTTTAACAAAAAGTCAAAGATTTAGGACAAATGTGCAGAGATTTGAGCTTAGTTGATACAAAAGGTCTCAAATGAGGACATTGACATCATCAAGGAGCCATAAGTATAGTCAGTGAACATAATGCTACAAAAGCTGTTACAGACTGCACACATGCAGCAGGAGATAGTCATAGACTATGGGCTTGTTACAAGAGATTGTCAGAGGCTGTGGGCATGCTACATGAGCTAGTCAGAGACTCTAAACAAGCTATAGGAGTTGCACAGGTCCCTGGTACCCTGTGCTGCTCTCCTGTAGAGGGCAGAGTCTTTTTGGCATCTATCAGTTTCTTACTCACTCCTGCAGTGAGTACTGTTGGCAGTTCTCTGCCCGTGAGCTGGGCAGTCATTTCACTGGATCCAAAGGATTTCACTGTTCCTAACCTGCTTCTAGCATAATATTCTTTTTTTTTTTGTGTAATTTATAACTTTTTCATTAAATAAATTATCTTTAGCCTACTTACAGCTGGGGATAAAAACATTTTTTTGGGGGACGCAAGCAAACCCCTCAAGGTCCTTACCTGTAAATGGAGCCTCCAGCCTGGGCTGTCACAGCTCCCCTGATAAAGATGCAAATTAAGGACTCTGGACGGCCGCACTCCAAGAAAAATTCAAAAGCCTTTATTGGTAAAATATGGAATCACACAAAAATAGGTCACAGCAAAGCAAGAAAATAGCTAATGCATTTCACACTACCAAGAGTGCTTACTCATAGCTCCCCTGATACCCGGCGGCTTCCATGTTACAAATCTTCATCCTTCTGATTGGCCGGGAACCGGAAACCAGAAGTGAAATTCGATGGTGAATTTTGATTCGCTAAAATCAAAAGTGGGAAGCTTCGAGGCACTGTGCCCCAATGACAACTTAAAACAAGCTAATTAGAGCCTCATGCCCCAATTGACGGACCTAATAGACGCTTATTAGTCCAGTTCCCGCACAGTGCACTGCATACACATAGAACGATTTATTTTTAAATTATAATATGACTAACATTTTTTAACTTTAAGATGTTAACAAATGTTAGTCATATTATCATTTGTTTAAAAATAAACCATTCTATGAACTTTGAGGGGGGGGGGGGCTCCCCTGCGCCCCTTATGGACCGGCAGCAACTGCTTACTTATGGAGTTATTTTGTGCTACCTTTCTTTGTTCTGTTCACTACACTTCCAGTGCCTGTGCTGTAAAAAGTAGTTCCTCCAAAATGCTTATATATACAGATATAAATGGAGGCTTGTTTTAAAGTGCTTTTATTGTTTATTTAAAAAATGTAAAAACTCAAACATGCATGATTTGGACACAGCTTCACTTTAAGGCTGAATTCACACCTATGCAGTTTTAGTGCTTTTTGCATTTTGCATATTTGCTCTGCAGTTCAGTTAACATGGTTTCCTATGGAACACGTTCTGTAGAGAAAATCTGCAAAATGCAAAAAGCAACAAATAATGCATAGGTGTGAATCCAGCCTAACGTTTGTTGCAGGGCCTAGTGTACATGCTAACTTTTTTGTAGTCACATAACCACTGGTTAGTAGGAGTAAGGCTGCATACCTTCATTTATTTCTCAACAATTTTTCATCCATATTTGCATACGCATGTTGGGCTTGTACAGTCCTCTGTCTTTATTGGGAAGGGACATCAAAAAGAATTATAATAAGAACACTTGGTTTGTGTACTTCAATAATGAGCTAAAATTGGCTGGTTTACTTTCTAGTTTACCCATATCACATTTTTCTTTCTTTTTACATGACAGGTGACTAAATATCAAAGCTTAATATATACAAGCTGCTGCAAACTGTTGAAAATCCTGTGAGGACTGGACAGATAACCTGTCCTGCCTATTCCTGTCTGACCCTGTACAGATTGGGAACAGGTGATGTTGTATTGTCTATCAAACACGCAGGGCCTTTGGGATAGTATTCTTAGTCATGACATGAAAACTAGATTGGATAAAGCTAACTCCTGTTCTCCACACTGAAACTGTCAGAATGCATTTCTTAGCATAAAACATTTGTACAGTGACTGTAAAACAATACTGTTATCTAAAACTTAAGATGTCCTTCGGAAAACTGTTTCTTATTCTCAAGTCTATCTTTCAAGTATCCTGTTTTTTATATTTGTCTCATGGGGAAGAGCTGTGATAAATACCAATTATCCACTGCCTATGTGTCAAATCAAGGGTCATGGGAAAATAAAGCTAACAAATAAAACAATAAATGTAGGTGAGATACTTTACAGTTACTGTACATACTGCAGGTAGAGATGAGTGAGCAATAGAAAATCTGCTCTGTTCTCAGAGTGGAGACCATTATTCATTCTGAATCTTAGATTCATCAAGGGTAGGACCATTTACTAGTTCTCTACTTTGCTTGGTGGTAGCATAGTAGTTCCTGTGCACAGTGAAGTCACACACACGGGATAACCTGCAATCTCTGAGGTTATGATCTGATGTTGCCACCTGTACAAGCCCTAGCCTCACCATCAGTTGATCTAAACCAAAAAAGGGATAAGGTGCTAATACAACCAAAATATGAAAAATAATTATAATAAATCAAATAATAAGTCCATAAACACGCACAATGTTTCCCACACCATGTGGTGTAATCTTCTTAGAAGATTACACCACATGGTGTGGGAAGCATTGCACATGTTTATAGACTTATTATTTGATTTATTATAATTATTTTTCATATTTTTGGTTGTATTAGCGCCTTTTTTGGTGTATTTTCTTAGCGGATGTTTTTGCACTTTAGGAGGGCAGCTTTATTGTTTACAACAATTTGTGAGCAAGTGTCTTTATTTACAATCACTTCATCAGTGGATCTAGTGAACACCAGATCCCTTTACAGGTTTTTGGTAAGTCTGAGTCCCAGTTCACACTTGTGCGCCGTGCGAGATTGCATGTGATTCACACCGCACTGCAGTCCGCACCAGAATCGGTTTACATGGGTGTTCACACCCATGCGATCCGATTCATGTCTGAACTGTCATTTCGCAGTGTGATATGTGAGCTGAAATGGTGGTGTCATTAACATTGTATTGACACTCCCAGCAGTTTGCATATGGCAGTGAGAACTGCTGTGCGAGTCAGGTGCGATGCAGGAACCCACAGTGGATTTGCAGGGTTACTGCATCACACGTGTGAAACGAGCCTAAATGCCCCTGAAGCTGCTGTGATTGGATTGATCCTGCCCAGACCAATTTTCAGCTTTCAGCGCTCTCGCATTTTGAATGCCAATTACTCAGTCATGTAACACTATCCCTAAACAAAATTGTTATCAGTTTTGTTACACAAATAGAGGTTTCTTTTGGTGGTATTTAATCACCACTGGGTTTTTTGTGACATAAGGGAAAAAAGATCAAAAATTTTGAGTTTCTATTATAAACTATTGCAAATAAGTAATTTTTTTTCATAAATTTGGGCCAAAATATATACTGATACATATCTTTGGTAAAAATAACCCAAATTAGTGGATATTATTTAGTCTGTGTGAAAGTTATAGAGTCTACAAGCTATGGTGCAAATCATTGAAAATTCTCTATCTCAATTTATGAGGCCCTGAAATATCAGGACAGTACAAATACCCCTCAAATAACCCCTTTTTGGAAAGTAAAAAAATTTAAAAATTATTTTTTTTATTATTTTTTTTTTTTCTACACAAAATTGTCATAATAACAAGTTATTTCTCACACACAGCATATGCATACTTCCAATTTAACCCCAAAATACATTCTGCTACTCCTCCCGAGTATGGAAATACCACATGTGTAAGACTATTTCACAGCCTGGCCACATACAGAGGCCCAACATGCAGGGAGCATCATCAGGCGTTCTAGGAGCATAAATTACACATATAATTTCCTAACGACCAATCACATTTTTGAAGGCCCTGGAGCACCAGGACAGTAGAATTACCCACAAAATGACCCCATTTTGGAAAGCAAACACTGCAATGTATATTCTATGAGGCATAATGAGTCTTTTAAACATGTCATTTTTTTCCACAAGTTTTTGGAAAATGTGGAAAGAAAATGAAAACATTTTTTTTACACAAATACACAAAGTTGTCAATTCATAAGATAGTTCGAACACACAGCATGTACATAGCAAAAATTACACCCTAAAATACATTCTGCTACTCCTCTCGAGTATGGCGATTCCACATTTGTGAGACTTTTTACACAGCCTGGCCACATACAGAGGCCCAAAATAAATTACACATCTAATTTAATTCCTACCTATCACACTTTTGAAGGTCCTGGAGCACCAGGATGGTGGAATTACCCACAAAATGACCCAACTTTTTAAAGCAAACCCCCTAACGTATATATTTTATGAGGCATAGGCTGCATATAGGTATTCGATACTCTGATGGGCTGCAGATAGGTACTCAGGTATTCTGATGGTCTGGAGACAGGTACGCGGGTACTCTGGTGGGCTGAAGATAGGTACTCTGGGCAGGAGACAGGTACTCTTATGGTCTGCAGATGGGTACTCAAGTACCCTGGGCTGGGGACAGGTACTTGGGGTATTCTGATGGGTTGCAGACAAGTACTCTGGTACTCTGATGGGCTGGTGACTGGTACTCGGCTACTCTGAGGGGTTGTAACAGGTAATCAGGTACTCAGATGGTCTCGTGACAGGTACTCAGATGGGCTTGTGACAGTTACTCTGGTACTCGGATGGGCTGGTGACTGGTACTCTGGTACTCTGATGGGCTGGTGACAGGTACTCGGGTACGCTGGCTGATGGCATTTACTCTGGTACTCTGATGGTCTGCAGATAGGTACTCTGGACTGGAGACAGGTACTCGGGTACTCTGAGGGGTTGTGACAGGTACTCTGATGGGCTGGTGACAGTCACTCGGATACTCTGAGGGGTTGTGACAGGTACTCGGATACTCAGATGGGCTGGTGACAGGTACTCAGATGGGCTGGTGACAGGTACTCTTTATTACTGGGGGCAATCAGTGTGATTTGGTGTACATTGTGGGCGCTAACTAGCTAATTAGCAATCTCCTCCTCACACACAATTGGTGTATGAGGAGGAGAACCTGGTAACAGCTAGTTAACGCAGTTTGTTTAGATTATGTGACCGGTTGTGATTGGACACAGCCGGTCACGTGGTAAAGAGCCAATTTCATTGTAAAGGGTATTCATTGTAAAGGGTATTTCATTGTAAAATTTAATTTGCTCTTTACCCTGATCAGGGATGGGCTGTGTCAGAGTGACACACCTCATCCCCGATCGCCGCTCTGCGTGCCCTTTGGGGGCGCGCACTAGCGGCGTGCATGAGGACATTTCTTGTGACCAGCTGTGATAAAACACAGCTGGTCACGTGGTAAAGAGACATTTTTATTACCTAAGAGACAGGCCTTATCCCCAATTGCCGCACTGCATGCCCTCGGGTGTGCATGTGAGTGGTGAGAAGGGGCGGATGTCATATGACGTCCACTCGGAGGTAGGAGATGTTCCTGCCGGCATCATTTTACTATGGCCCGGTATGGAAGCGGTTAAGGAGGAAGGAGGATTGGGCTACCTCCAGGCCCACCTGCCCCATATATATCCATTAGAATGTATGTGCTTCCACTGTGGAGACTCATAAATTTACAGGAGTTAGAACTGCAGGTAATACAGGGTGCCGTGAAGAGGCCTTGCAGGTTACGCATGTGTTTGCAAATGTGTGCTAACTAAACCTCTGTTATTAAGGCATACTGTTAGACGGGTTAATTCAGTTGGTAAGCAGACTGGTTGGTATGTTGAGCTGGGAATTTCTCTGGTTTTGCCTTACATGCGTTGCCCTTCCATGTGCTCCTTGCTGTGAAGGCCAGTTATAGGCGGGGGCAGGGGCAATTTTGTTTGGATTAATCCAGGTTGAATCTTGAACTTGGTAATCTATCTGTCCATCAAGAGGGACTGAGAGCATGTGAGAAGGGATCATTTCCAGTTTGATTACCATAAGCATTAATTTTAGAATGGACAACTTTCATGACAATTTACCAAAATCCATAACTTTTGATCAAAGATTGAGGGGCAATGCTGTTTAAAGCATCACAGCCCCCTTTGATGTTCATCACCATTAGACAGTGTTAAAAAATAATTGATAATGAATCAGGGTGATTTGGTAGAGGGGGAGTTTAGTAAATATTTTGCAGTCTGCTATTATGACTTGCTTATCTGTGAACTGGCAAAAAAGCCATTGGGGAGCTTTACTCGCTCAATAAAATTGCAACCATTCCATCCTAAAATGTAAAATTTCTGTCTCTCATCAAATTAATTATGTATTTTTGTAGACAATGTGACAGGTGACCTTATGGGAACATCCTAATAAATACAGGACAATCAGTTAAATGTGCTTCTCTCTACTTTGCCTACAGTACGTGTCATAATCCTATAGATCCTTCTTGCCAAAGTTGGCCCTCACTAGTAGGAACTCATACAGCATCTAGATTACAGTATGTTGTATCAGCAACAGCTGTTCATATACCTTTGTAACTGGAAAAACCTTGCTATCATTGTAATGTTTTCCATACTGATATCACAAACACCAGTGGGGCCACCTTCTTCATTTTACATGCTCCATTAAACATAAATTGCATTCCATAGCCTTCATACAGAAACAGTGAACCTCCGAAGTCTAAGCTAGCAATAATACTAAACAGCAGACACCTTTTAATGCCTGTAAGTACTTTGAAATATTCTTCAGATTAATTTCTACATACCTTAGGATTCAAGGATCCCTAGCACAAATTGTACACTGTACAACTTCTGCTCAAACATTGATTTGAAGACTAACATACATACATGCAGCCACAGAAAGGTACTAGTAGATAAATTTTTTTTTTGTTACAGTATACATATTTTAGGACAATCCCTTTTGGAGTTGTGTCACTCCAAAGGGGAGCCTAGAGGATGAGTAGAAAAGTGGGCTCTAAACTCCTGGTCCCCCAAAATGGCCATTTTTACTGGACATATGTAACAATTGCATGTGCTACACAGACAGTACACCTGCCACTTTAAGTAAAAAATTAATAAAAAAATAGCAATCAAGTATTTTCCCCCCAGAACAAACTTTATATTGGCAAAATTCGACTGTTTTCAACCAAAGCTGTACATAAATTCATAACAAGCATAATTTATTTGAAATTTTCTTTTTAGGATTTTATTTCTCAACCTAGGGCAGCACTTAAAGTTAAATGGACTTCTCGGTGCATTTCTCTTTTCTGTATGTGTCACTTTGTTCTGTTAAGTACTAATTTTTTACCTAAAAGGTTGGGATTTTACATGCAATATTCTTCTATTTGTTATCAGAGGTGACAGAAAATGTATTTGCACTAACATACAATTTTTCAGGACAAGCATTTGGGGTATGTCCCCTTCTTCAGGGTCCAAGCAGTACTGATTCACAAAAGTTTTAGTAGAATGTTAAAATGTAAAAAAAACAAAAAAAAAAACACAATCTCTGAGGAAAGGAAAGAAAAAAAAAAAAAAAACAAACACATACAAATCAATGTATATGGCAATGGTAATAAAGCTAGCAGGAGAGTTAGTGAGATAAGACAGAGGGAGAACTATAGACTGGGGGGAATGACAGTCACAGAGGGGGTCATAAAACTGCAGTATAATGGGTAAGGAAACCAATAGTATCATTCTTAGTTCAAGCGAAGATGAATTTGCACAGACATACCATCAAGGAACATAAAGAAGACAGTTTCTGCACACCTGTGGGACATAATTTCTCACGATCGGACCACACTATAGAAGATCTCAATGTTTTTGTTCTTTAAGGGAATTTTAGAACTATCCAGGAAAGGAAAACATTTGAACTAAGAATGATACTTCTTTTTGACACAAAAAATAACGGCCTAAATTTAGATATTGGTTTCCTTACCCATTATACTACAGTTTTACGACCCCCTCTGTGACTGTCTTCCTCTCTTATCTCTTATCTCTTATCTCACTAACTCTGCTGCTAGCTTTTTTACCATTACCATGTGTTTGGTTTTCTCTTTTTTTTTTCTCTCCCTCAAAGATTGTGTTTTGTTTTTTGTTATAACATTTTTTTTCTTTTTCTTTTCCCCAAGGGCTTTTTTGCCAGTTCAGAGATAAGCAAGTTATCTAATAGCAGATTGTTTTTTGTTTTAATTTTTTTTTCTTTTTTTTAGGGGGAAGGGAAAGGGAAGGGGGAAAGGGAAGGGGAATCAAAGGGAAGGGGAATAAAATGGAAGGGGAAGGGAAAGGGGAAGGGACCCTCCTCCTTTCTCAGCATGGACTTGGGACCGGCCACAGTGGAGTTTTGTTTTAACATTTGACATTCTGCTAAAACTTTTGTGAATCAGTACTGCTTGGACATACCCCGATAGCTTGTCCTGAAAAATAGTATGTTAGTGCAAATCAGTGGCCGGTGGTTATTTTCTTTTGGGGGGGGGGGGGCAACCAGTAACATCCCCCCTGTTGGTCGGCCGGTGGGTCTGGTGCACTGAGTCACCCCATGTAATCAGTGCTTTGGGCTCTTTTTCAGTGGCAGCAGAGGCTCTCCCTCAGTTTCTTCCCTCCTGCCTCTGGCTTCCGTTTCCTCCCTCCTTCCGCCTCTCTCCACGGGCGGCCAATCGTGAATCTTCTCTTTTCGACCAATCAGAAAACTGGTCTTAGACCTGCTTCTGATTGGCCGGATTGAGGATCAGTGTTACAACAGTGAATATTCATTCTCTGTTGTAACACCTGGGTGGGCTCGTAGCACAATGCTCTATGCCATGAGTCCTCCTTTTTTGAAGCCCATTAGAGTCTATGGCTCTAATCAGGGGGTTCAAAAATACACCCCCGCCACTGTAATTCACTGCAATTCCCAAAGAATCATGGAAAGTGTAGTCTCATTATAGTGTAGAGTGAGGGGAGAGGCTATGATGCAATTCCTGCTGTAACAGCTCCTCCTTGACAGAATACATGTTGCATTTTTTAAAATTACAGAGGTGACTTCCTGAAAATTCATTTAGACTTTTCTCTTCAATGGTAAGGAATTTCTCAAATGTATTAACTGTTTAGTGTTTTGTGTAGGGGGTGTACTAAAGGGGGATTTTTTTTGCTGATTCCTGGGGGTTCTGCTTTAAGCTATTACAGCAATTTATAGGGCGAGTCCATGAAAACTATTATATCAGTTCATGGTTAACTGTGGAGATTTATTCATCTACAATAGTAGTTTCTTATATAGTTTGTAGTGTCCAGTGGTCAGATCTCTGTGTCAAGTTTCCAGATCTGCTCATCTGTGTGCTATGAGGTGATTTCACACAACTAGTTTAACTCTTAATTACCTTTTTATTATGTGAAGTGCAACAGGATGCGTGGAATCACCAATAGTGCAGTAAGAAGAGTGGGATTCCAAGAAAGATTAGAACAGAAACGGGAACTATCATTGGTATGAGATTTTGCATATGAAGTCCTCAAGAAGATGTGTCTGAAATACTTTTGAACAAACTTACTTTTAAACAGACTCCCTATCTTAAAAAAATCAGCAAATTCACTTTTCTAGAAGCATAACGTTTTTCATGGACTTACGTCTACATGATTTACACAGATGTAAATCACAAGCAAATGTTCTTTGTAAGGTTTATCCCCCCCCCCCCCAGAGTCTGTACAGTGTTGGTCTTTGTTTCCACTTCCGCTTCTTCATATGGCTCTGTGGCTCAAGCAGAGGCAGCCAATCAGAGCCTCTGACTAGCTGCGGTCAGCCAATCAATGCCTTTTCCCAACTCAGAATGGTGGATCTAGAAGATGGATAAGTGGTCTACCTGCTACATTTTAAATCACAACAGCATGGGGGACCTGCTTTGCTGTACTGTATAGATCTATGAATGACTGCTTCTCCAGTTCTTCAACATCAGACACTCATAAAAAAACCTATGCAGGAGAAAGGGCCACCCCACCACTGCAACAGTGAAGACACAGGGATTTAAGATATGTATCCTTCAAAATGTATTGAGGGGGAATTTAGGTGTGGGTTGGAGCGGACTGGGCTTAACATATTATTATGGAAACTGCTCTTAGTTTCATAGCAATAATACAATAGTAAACATCTAAGGCTGGGTTCACATTTATGCAAATTGAATGCGGTTTTCCCCGCATCAAATTCGCATGACAGTAGAGTGTGACTGGCTCGCAATGGAGCCAGTTCACACACTTCCCTGGGGCATCGGCGGAGCGCACAGCAGAATGGTCCTGTGTGTCTTTGGCTCTGTTTCAGGTCCGAATTCAGGCAAAAAAAATCAGACCTGATTTGCCCCTAAAATGTAGAACAGGGACACACCGAACACCCTGCTGCAAGCCTCTCTGCACATAGTGTGAACCTAGCCTAAAGGTTTGTTAAGAAGTGGAGACCTTTTTAAAACATTTTGGAACTGTATGATTGTTGCTGCAATTTTTCCTGTGAATAACACTTTTTAGATACCCTTTTTCTGCTGTTTCTATTCCTTTCTTGTATACGATATACATATATATTTTTTTCTAATTGTGCTTTGCAATACCAAATGTTGACCTTTAGTTACTTGGCTTCCCAGACTATTCCACTAATGCAATGCTTTTCCATTTTACAGTACACGTTACTGTTAAATCCATTTTATGGTTCTAGAATTTGGACTAATACCTAATTTGGCTGCCGTGCGGGAAGCATTAAAACAGTCTACTCTTTAACAAAGCATGAAATGAAGCATACATTATACTAATTCCACAATGTGAGTCAAGAGATATACTTTCTGTCCTTAACACAACTACCACCCACAGAATTTTTATAATGTCCATTTGTTGACGGAATAGCTAAATAAGTGTGTTTATGATCCTTGAAGCATACATAGGGTTACGTTTTATCATCACATACTTTCTGTTTTGAGGTAAAACATATTGAATTGTTTTCTAGTTAGCCTGGTTTAGATTATTGCTCATTTTAAAGACTTTGTTGATCAGTTATAAAGTATAGGTATATGAAGGTAAATCTGGCCGACAATCAATATCACATCTGCCTTTTTGCTTGTACTTGCAGAGATGCTGAGCTAGGCCTTGCCATTACTTGTTGACAGCAAGCCCAAAATCCAAGCAGATCAGTTCCAATGTAACGTGAAAAGATATGTGAGGTTGGCAGCGCCACTTTTCACACGAAAGCTGATTTAGTACTAGGAATGAGCCGAACACATCCCGGTTTGGTTCGCACCAGAACTTAAGAACAGACAAAAAATTTGTGCGAACATGCAGACATCGTTGAAGTCTATAGGACCCAAAAGTGAAAAAACAAAAGTGCTAATTTTAAAGGCTTATATGCAAGTTATTGCCATAAAAAGTGTTTGGGGACCTGGGCTCTGCCCCAGGAGACATGTATCAATGCAAAAAAAGTTTGCAGTTGGTTGCTGGAACCTATCAGACCTTGGCGCTGAGGACTGAAAAAGCGTTTAAAGGCACCGGTCAGCCGGCCACCTTCTCCACCGCTCTTTGACCGAGCAAAGCCTCAAAAACATTTCCAGCACCAGGAAATGGTAACCTCCCAGGGTCTGGAAATGCATTACACAAACTTTTCTTCAAGGCCTCCTGAAGATGTTTCATCCTCTTCTCCTTCTGCGAAAGCAGAATGAGTTCTGTACTAATAAAATATATATATATTCCTGCGCTATTATGTGAATATAGGTAAGATTAACTGCTGCGAACACCGAATAAGAGTCAAGCCATACACAGAAATATTAAAAAAGGATAGCTGGTGCTGTGCTGTTAAACAAAAAATCCAAGTGATCAGAATTTCAAACTGTATCAAGAAGCAATGTGCTGCTAAAGGTAGTAGTACACATGCGAAATAATAAAATAAAAATCACTTATATAAATGACAGCACAATAATAGTGTAAAAATCTCCAAAGTGTACTGATATAATGAATAATTCCAAAGTGCAAAGCGATAGTGCAAAATAATGCAGTATTAGAAAAGTGCTATACAATGTAAATTTTCTTAAATAAATGGAATCATGTGCAAAGTGCAAATAAAACTGTGGAAATGAGCAATAGAGTCTGATGAGTTCTGCAACCGTACCATTGTAACGGGGTTCAAGAAGGGTTGATAGCCAGTAATGATCCCTCTCCTTAATACCATGAATCCTAAGGTCCTTTTGCAGGCTTTGCAGAATTAGGGAGGCCATGCAGCGTAAGTTTGCAGAGGCTTTCAATTCTGAGTCCTCTGGGTCACTAAGGATCACATTATCTGTAACTACCTCCTCCCAGCCACGTACAACTCCTTGGGTTTCTGGGGACTGAAAACCATTGATTGAAGACTGCTGCGTGTTATCCTTGACATCCATGCTGACACAATCCTCCTCCATAAGGATTACAAATAGTCAATGCACTAGTCAACAGCCTCTCACCTCATGACTCACTACAAAGTAAAAATATTGCAGTCTGGTCAATAGGAGCGAGGAAATGCTTCCCCTTACCTTCAGCAGATTATTGGCATCATATCAAAAAACAACAAAAAAGCACTGAACTGGGGCTCCAGGGCTGTTTTTTAATGAGCGTGTTGCCCTATAATGTGACATGTCAGGAATGTATTCATACTGACCTAAAGGAATTCTATAGTCACCGCATAAACTTTAACTTTATAACATCAGCATTGTAATAGCAAACAATAATTATTTTTGAAAATCCAATATAAGCTTATTTGAATAATCTCCTTTCATGTTGTGAGTTCTGCCTGTCTGAGGGTCATCTTTTTTCACAACTTACCGGATTTCCTGAATGCTTTGAAGCTTATCCTCTGCTATTTACATTCAATTTCCAAGGACTACATGTCCAATGGTACCTTGCTGCCAGCAAGCTATGATTTCTGTACTGACTCCGCCTCCTGAAATCCTGATGTGTGACACAGCAGTGCCTACTCACAGGGCATAGTGAATACTTGCCACAGAATTCAAGAAAGACTATGGGGTTGATTTCCTAAAATCTGGAGAGCGCAAAATCTGGTGCAGCTTTGCATGGTAGCCAATCAGCTTCTAACTTCAGCTCGTTCAATTACGCTATGACAAAAAAAATGGAAGCTTATTGGTTTCTATGCAGAGCTGCACCAGATTTTGCACTCTCCAGTTTCAGTAAATCAAACAAGTGTACAAACGTCAAGATTTTTCTGATTAATTGGAGTAATTGGAGTAAGCTAGAAATAAATGAAATATAATGTGGAGATGGATATATAATTTTACATTTTGACCAGAGATGCGCTTTAACCCTTTCTCTGCCAGGTCCGTACGTCGTATGGACCTGACCGCGGGGGGGTTTCACCCAAAATCCGGTGGCCACACCAGGATTGTGTGTAAAACAGACAGGCAGACTCCTGCCTGTCCATTAGATGCATTCGGCGGTACTAGCACTGCCCCACCATGTGCACGCCATGTATTCTGGGCTCCACTTGCCCATCTGTGGGCCTGGGACCGGCATGGCAGGTGCCGGAGGGTGGAGGGGAGGGAGAAGAATGGATACACATCTGCTTTCCTCCCCTTCTTGCTGTGACTCAGAAAGTGACGTCTATGACTTCACATTTGGGTCAGCCTCTCTGGATAGCATAGCTGGTAGGGGATGTATTGCAAGGCGATCTGCAATACATTCAGTTTAGCACAGAGGAGACATTAAAGAGAACCTCTCACCTGAAAATCATCACATAGGGGACTTTTTGTTCCCTATGCGATTAAAAGAAAAAAGGTTAATTAAAAAAGGATTTTTTAATTTTTTTTGTAAAATAATTAAGTTATACCCAAGCACATAAACCCCCCCCCCCCAAAATGTTGATGCCCTCCCCACCTCCACGTATAGGCAAGAAAGAGTGCAAACGCATGCATTGGGATCACCTACGCATGAAAACGTTGATTGTGATACACGTGTTACATATTGCTGCACATGCCGGAGCAAAAATTCTAGCACAAGACCTCCTTCATTACATTAAACCGATGACCTATAGGGGCTTTTGAACATTGCCTATAGAAAATATAGGGTAATGAAGTTAGTCGGGTATCTATTTACTCGGTACAACCTCATCTTTTATATTTTACCAAAAATTTGGGTAGTGTATTGTGTTTGCTTGCCCTAAAATTCACTTTTGTGTGTTTTTTACTGAAATTTTGCTTTTTCTAGACCTTTGCGGTAATATCAAGTAACATAAAAAAATGGAATTGCCCCTAGTTCTCTAGGGTGTCTGCTTTCAGAAAATCTAGAATGTTTGGGGGATTTATGTAATCTTCAGGCTTTAAATTATTTTTTAAACATGTGGCTTAAAATTATTTTTTAAACGTGTGTCGAAATAATGCAAAACTTACTCTGGCAGCGAAGTCCATCGAAATAAACTCAAACACAATAAATAAGCGCATAGAAAACATTAATAAAAAAAACAAAAACACATTTCACACAAATTATTGACAGGAAACTAGCAAGTGATGGAAAGCCCAGGTGGTCCATAGAGTCAATAATCACTGGCAGTTGACAAAAATATACCCTGCTGTGAAGATAAAGAACTTTTCACCATCCTATGCTGTTTGGTAGTCATAGAAGAATTACAGACAAGGATTTCACAAATATTGACCTGTACAAAATACAATTAAAGAGAAAAAGATGAGGTTAGGTCGTCTCTATGGATCTCCTCTAGTAGATTTAGCCACCAAGTACAGACTACATTTAATACAGTGATATTGACTACTGCCCATCTGTAATACATTTCTGACAAGCCTGCTCTTTGTATGCATCTCTTTGTTGCCGCTAACATGGACTGACATCTACTAGAGATAGCTCAGCTTGCAGAGAACATTCATCAGCTGCCAGAAAAGCTGAAAAGCAGAACTGCTGTCATTATTTCTAGTGACATTAAGTAGACTGATGAGGACTCTGTAAGTATGTTATGATATTATCATATAATGGTGAGGATCATGAAGAGCATTATGATAAAGCCATTCACGGCTAATATGGCTATTCAACAGCATGCTATTACACTAATATGATTTTCCCTGAAACAAACCCCTATGATAACGTCATTAAGATCTGATCTCATTAGAGTGGTTTTGTTTGAATTCGGCATTCATTTTGTCTGACTCATAGAATATGACAGGCTGATGGAAGCCCAGTTTTGTCCATGGGCTAAGTGTTATACAACCCATTTCAGATTTATGGTGCTGTTGTGTTTCTATTGTTTGTGTTTCCACTAAATTACTTTTTCTAAATTCCGTGGAAACATTGCATCTTAAAGGGTTACTAAACCCTAGTTTTTAAAAAAAAAAAACAAACAAACATGTCATACATACCTCCTCTGTGCAGTTGGTTTTGCACAGAGTGGCCCCGATCCTCCTCTTCTGGGGTCCCTCAGCGATGCTTGTGGCTCCTCCTCTTCTCAAGTGCCCCATCTGAGGAGCTCTCTCCTTCGGGACACCCGTGCGGGCATGCTCCCGTGTCCTGCTGCTGCATCTATTGGCACAGGCAGCAGGACTGGGCCCTGGCGCCCACATCATTGGATTTGATTGACAGCAGCAGGAGCCAATGGCTGCACTGCTATTAATCTATCCAATCAGGACATGAGACTAGAGCTGGTGTGCTTGTTTTCGGGGCGTGAAAGAACGGGCTTAGGTAAGTAAAACGGGGGGTCTAGGGGGCTGCTGCATGACAGAAGGTTTTTCACCTTAAAGGGGTTGTAAACCCTAATTTTTTTTTTAATACAAGCATATCAGACTTACCTGCACTGTGCAGTTTGTTTTGCACAGTGTGGCCCGAACCTCGTCTTCTGGGGTCCCCCGGCGGCGCTTGCGGGTCCTCCTCGCACAAACATAGGATGCATTAAGGTGAAAAAACCCAAGGATTTACAACCCCCTATATCCCAGTTAAAACCAATAAGCAAAATAAACATAAATGCAACATCAGCAAGAATACTTTAATGCATTTCCCTTGCACGTTTCATCAACAGATGTTTGATTAGAAGCTGTCAGCTGGAAGCCAGAGTGGAGAAGGTGGGGTGCTGACAACTGAAGAAGGTCAATGAGGAGACAGAAGCCAGAGTTAAAAATATAACTATAGCAGGGACCTATAGTATAACTACACAGCGAGCAGACAATGTAAATTCCCTGGGGCTTACTGAGTCTTGGTGCTAAGAATACATGCTCTGTATTTACATAGAACAGTATGATGGTATCCTCATTATTGGTTCAGTTGATGTTGAACACAGCCAGCTCACACAGGGGATACAACAATTAAATACAAACATACATGTTCAGTTCTAATTTCATACAATTTCTCACTAATCTCTCATCCAACACCCCAAAAAACACCCCAAAAAACATGAGTAACAATGCACTAATATTTGTAATGTGTAAGTGTAAGTACAGAACTTATAGTACTGAAGCTCATGCCCAGCTGCAAGCAAAGTGATATCTCTGGGTGTTCCAAAATCCAAAACCATCTAAGTGAATTGACAAAGGCCTGGGAGGGATATACATATTTTACCAGAACTCATACCAGAATACGTCTAAGTGGAACACATCTTTATACATCTATATATCTAAATCCTCATGCTGCTAGCATTAGTAAATAGTAAGGAAAGTATATCATATTTACTTGTTTGAAAACATTTTTTTTTTGCATTTCTTCAGTTAGGCCCCTTTCACAATGGGGCAGGGAGCCGCGGTGACGGTAAAGCAGCGCAATATTTAGCGCTGCTTTACCGTCGTTTTAACCGCGGTATTCGGCCGCTCGCGGTGTGGTTTTACCCCCCGCGAGTGGCTGAAAAAGGGTTAAAGACCCCCGCAGAGCGCCGCCGTAGCGGCGCTTTGCGGCGGTATTGCCCGTCGGCTTTCACACTGGAGTGAATGGGGCCGGATTTTTTCAGGCGGTATACAGGCGCTATTTTTAGCGCTGTACCGCCTGAAAAACGCCAGTGTGAAAGGGGCCTTACTTCCTGGCTTCCAGGCTTAGGCAAAGGACATCATACATCTCAAGTGCCTTTAGGAGTGAAAGAGGGGTTTCTCAGCTAAGCACTCCCTCCTGCCTGTATTCCTGAACCAAGGGCAGACGGATTCCAGGAAGTAAATGCTACATGAATCATTTGCCCTTACTCAAGATGGCCACAGCCAGAAATGCTATAGGATGTTTTTCAAAGTGATTTCTCAGCAAAATAAAGCATGGAGACATAGCTGGATGGCAGATTTTGCTTTAAATATTAAAAATACATTTTTGGTTTGTGTTGCTCAGATACAGTGTAGTTCCACTTTAAGGAGCCATAGAAGTAGAAATTGAACAATCAGACATCAACATTCAAATGCTACAGACATAGACTGTGAAGGCACCTGTTGTTCTGCATTTATCAATGGTAGTGTAATCAGCTGAAAAAAATCCAACTTGCACAATCAATTATTTCCCTAAAAATGACAGCCTGGGATATTTGCTGGAACCCATAAAAATGATGATCGATGATGACATTGCTTTGTTGTGCATGCTCTATCACTTATAATTGCTAATATTACACTCTTATGGACCTAAACATGGAAATCCAAAAGGAACTAATGTTTTGAATGTGAATGTGAAAAGTGAACTAATATATAACAGTCAAATAGATTTTCTAATGACTAAATCCAGAATGGCAAATGCACATTCTAATTGGTTAATATGGGGCACTGCACTTTGCATGTTGTTCTTTGCCATATTAAATAAATCTATTTATTATACGTCCTACGGTTGATATTAGGTCATTATAACATTATTACACTTAATTACATTTGTCACAAAGAAACTCTATCCTAATCTTCTCTTTGTTGGGACATTAGGAAGAACCTATATTACCTATATAACTATATATAAAATGCTCCTCTTCCTTTCACTACTTCAGATACTGCACCTGTAATATCCCTTAACAGACCGCAACCATTTTTTCATTTCAGCTACAGCGGGACATCATTTATGGTGAAATGTTCCTTCCAATTCTGGAGTATGGCCCCAATAGTGCTCACTGGAACATTCAGAAGTTTAAAAATCCTTCTGTAATCAATTCCATCAGTATGTTTTTCAACAATAAGGTCTTGATAGAGCTCTTAATTGCACTGACAATGTGCAGGATTGCTTTCTAATTACTGATAGATTTCAGCTGGTGTCTTGGCTTTCCATGTCTTTTTGCACCTCCCTTTCTTCGTGTGTTCAATACATTTGCCCTGTGTCATTCCATTTTATTACACATATCTAACTCCTGAACTTATTTGTTTTGGTTTCTTTGTATATATGCATTGCATGGGTTGTTACCGACGTGTGGTGAAAATGTCATTAGCACCTTTTTTTACCCGCTGTATAAGCCTATTGAGGCAATAATTTACACTTATGACATCAAAGTATTACATACAGTATACAGTATTATATTAATTTAAACATGCTTATTTTTTAACCACTTACAGACCGGAAGATTTGGCTGCTTAATGACCATTTTTTGAGATACGGCACTGCGTCGATTTAACTGACAATTGCATGGACTTGCAATGCTGTTCCCCAACTAAATTTATGTCCTTTTTTTCCCACAAGTAGATTAATCACCTCTGCGGTTTTTATTTTTTTGCGCTATAAACGAAAAAAGAGTGCCAATTTTGAATTTTTTTTATTTTTAACTTTTTGCTATAATAAATATCCCCAAAATGTTTTTTTTAATAAAATTTCTTCCTGCACTGATAAAAATGGCTCACAGAACGCACAAAAGGTAAAAAACCTTGAGCCTTTAGAACCACTTTAATAATCTTTGAATTGACAAAAGATTAGCAGAGAGGAGGCCCTTTATTTGATTGCTGATTGATGGCCATTGAGTGCTGTGAAGAATTTGTGGCACTGATCCCCTAGAAAGGCTAGAAGGGCCCATCTATATGCTGCAGCTCCTTAGGGGGTTATGTAAAGGCTGATTTGGCCAGGAGCCAATAAACCTGCCAGCATGTCTTTGAAATGTGGGAGGAAATAGGAGTACACCCATGTAAGCATAGGGAAAACAAGCAACTTCCAAGCAGATTTTTCCTGAATAGGATTCATAGCAGGAACCCCAGTGCTGCAAGGCAGACATATTAACTACTAAGTCAGTGTACTGTCCTATATTTACCTTAATAAACTGAATAAACTAAACTCTTAGCAGCAGAAAAAAAACACATTCATCAAATAGTTCTATATTGCTTTATTCAAGGTACAAGACAGTAACTGAATCCATCTTGTTACAATGATGTTTGCGCTTAATGCATTTTTCCCCCCTGTATATTACACTGTAGATAAATCATCCATTTTTATCACCTGCAGTAAATTTCAATCTCATCCAGAATGTTTAAAATATCCTTGCTGAGATATTATGACATTGATAACTTGCTTATCTTATGACCATGATACGATATTTGTATTTGTATGTCACTATGTAACATCAATTATTTGATTTGTATTTGATTTGCCTCATCAGTCCATATGGCTGAAAATAGAATCTTGCAATAACTATTACTGCCCACATATTATATTATTACCAGTGTTACCACTTTCCAAATAGCACAACATGTTCTAGTTATAGAAGGATAGATTCTATGTGGGTCATCTCGTGTTGTCTCAAGATTGGCTGCTATTTAAATTTGCTCAGTCTGTGTTCTAAGCCATTAATTTAGTCATTTGTCCTCCCAGGCTTCTCTTTAAACAGTTCTAATAGGAACATTTAGTGCTTCCCATTTCATTGTTCTCTTAAAGAAAAAAAAAAACACAGAATGCTTGTCATTCTTCTATACATAGGAGGCTACTAACAATTTAAAAAAATAAATTAAATAAATGAATTGACTAGTCTTGCCAAAATCAAACAGTATATGTATATCAGTCAGCTGTGTCTAGACTTGGACATCATTCCCTAACAAAAACTGCTTTATGTGCGGCTATATGGGAACAGCGGCGGCTGCTGTCAGCCCGCCATTAATTTAAATGGGCTGATCTCATAACCCGATCATTCCAGCAGCAAGAATCTGCTGATTCTTGCCACAGGAATCCAGGGGCTACAACTACCTAGCCATGTGAAAGAGGCCTAACATTTCCATGTGCCTGATTTACAATTGTTATGCGGTTCTTTTCTGGAAATGATATCTTCAGTGTGACGCAAACATGTCTACTGTGACCAAGCAACTGTATCTTTGAGTGATCAATCTTCGGCTCCTGCTCTAGAAGGCTTGGTATTTTTCTGTATGTTCGATTGCAAACTGTAGCCCTAATCAAATAAATTTTTTTTAGACATCAGATGGGGAAATTTACTAAAACTGCACAGAACCTGTTACACTTAAGCATGGTAACTAATCATCTTCTAGCTTCAGCTTGTTCCATTAAGTTTTGACAATAAAACCTAGAAGCCGATTGGTTACTCTACACAGCTGCACCAGATTCTGTGTGCACCAGTTGTAGTAAATCTCCCCTAAAGACTTTTTCTTAAAGTGGAACTACACTGCACCTAAGCACCACAAACCAAAAACACAATTTAATAAATTTTTAATATTCAAAGCAAACTCACCCATCCATCTATGTCTCTTTAATTTGCTGATAAATCACTTTAAACCCCCCCCCCCCCCCCAGCATTTATGCCTGTGGTGATCTCATCTTAAATACAGGCAGATGATTCATGTAGTATTTACTTCTTGGAATCCACCTGCCCTTAACTCTGGCATGCAGGCAGGAGGGTGTGCTTAGCTGAGAAAACCTGTCCCCCCATCCTGAGACTCTTGAGATGTATGTCATCATTTGCCAAGACAAAAAAACAGGACGTAACAGTAGAAATAAAAAATAAGCTCAAAACAAGTAAATGTTATATACCTTCTCATCTATTTACTAATGCTAATAGCATAAGGATTAAAAATAGTCAATTTTGATTGAGAGAATGAAGTTCCACTTTAACATCTTTCATGCAGATTGAACTCTGGCTCACAGTCTGTGCTCTAAGTTATCCTAAAGTTGTTCTATTGGGTTGAGGTCAGTCATGTTGGAACAGGAAGAGGCCATCGCTAAACTGTTCCCACAAAGTTGGTAGCATAAAATTGTCCAAAATGTCTTGATATGCCGACGCCTTAAGAGTTCCCTTCACTGGAACTAAAGGGCAAAGCCCAACCCCTGATAAACATCCCTGCACCATAATCCCCTCTCCACCAAATGATTTGGACCAGTGCACAAAGCAAGGTCCATAAAGACATGGAAGAGCGAGTTTGGGGTGGAGGAACTTGACTGCCCTGCAAAGAATCCTGAACCTCAACCTGATAGAACTACTTTGGGACGAATTAGAGCGCAGACTGCCAGCCAGGCCTTTTTGTTCAACATCAGTGCCTGACCTCACAAATGCACTTCTGGAAGAATGGTCAAACGTTCCCATAGACACACTCCTAAACCTTGTGAACAGCATTCCCAGAAGAGTTGAAGCTGTTATAGCTGCAAAGGGTGGTCCAACTCCATATTGAACCCTACGGACTAAGACTGGGATGCCATTAAAGTTCATGTGTGTGTAAAGGCAGGTGTCCTAATACTTTTGGCAATATAGTGTGTGTGTGTGTGTATATATATATATATATATATATATATATATATATATATATATATATGTATATGCTTTTTTTAATATAACTGATTACAAAATCTCTGTTCTCAGCTGCATAAGGGGCTTAGAGACCTAGGGGTGGAGAAGCAGCGGTGTGCAGGTGGAATGCTATCAGAAGTCTGATCATTGGAGGACAAGCAGGCTGTGCTCCCAGCACAGTCAGAAAACAGACCATGCTAAGATGGATGTGCTTCTAATCCTAGTGTGGTCAGTTTGAAATAGGAGACTAGAGCGACTGGCAGGAACAATAGGTATTTCACACAAAGGAAGCAATACAATGAGAACAGAATATTTTTTAACACAAGTATATGGTACAACAAACACATACCAAGAATATGACATGTTAGAGTAACATATGTTGTTAATTGAATCACTGCCATGTAAATTGTATATGTCATTTGTTTAAGTAAATTACTTGAATCAATATAGAATGTTATTACATCCCCTCTCCGCACTGTGGAAACTTCATATATTTATATGAACCAAAATTTAAGTGTTTTACTACTGCTACTTAAATCCCAAAATATGTTTTTGTGCAACCAGACAACTCAGTGTTCAATTAACAGTAGCGCTGAGTGAAATATCTAATGTTGGTCTGATCAAATATGTTACAAAAGTCATCAATTTCATAGGGTGTACTTACTTTTGCACATGACTATATATACACCATTAAGGTGCATCAAATAATTGATCTCAGCACAGCATTGACACTATACTTTCAAATCCACACTGGGTTTTAGTAGGTTAATTTAAGGTTAGCAATTAGGTTAGATCAAGGTTAGGGCTAGGATTAACCACTTGACATCCGGCCATAGCCGAATGACGGCTTCGGCGCGGATGTAAATTCCCGGGAGGACGTCATATGACGTCCTCCCCTTTCCTCGCTCCCTGTGCGTGCTCACGAGCGTGCAGCAGGGAAATTCTGTGTTGGCCGTGTCCCTCGGACACAGCCAATCACAGATCGCTGTAAACGGCCAATCACAGCGGCCGTTTACAGCGCGATCGGTGTGTCCAATGGAAGATGATCTCATATGTAAACATATGAGATCATCTCTCAGCGCGGCTCTCCCTCCTCACACAGAGACAGCGTGTGAGGAGGGAAAGATGAAAGGCTGCAGCGGCCGTAAGTGCAAAAAAAAAACTAAATGAATGTGCCATCTGTCCCCACTGCCACCACTGCCATCTGTCACCACTGCCACCTGTCCCCACTGCCACCACTGGCATCTGTCCCCAGTGCCATCTGTCAGTGCCATCTGTCAGTGCCATCTGTCCCCAGTGCCATCTGCCAGTGCCATCTGCCAGTGCCATCTGTCCCCAGTGCCATCTGTCCCCAGTGCCATCTGCCAGTGCCATCTGTCCCCAGTGCCACCTGTCCCCAGTGCCGTTTGTCCCCAGTGCCACCTGTCCCCAGTGCCATGTATAAGTGCCATCTGTCATTAGTGCCACATCAGTGCCACGTGTCATCAGTGCCACATAGTGCCATCTGTCATCAGTGCCATATCAGTGTCACGTATCATCAGTGCCACATATTAGTGCCATCTGTCATCAGTGTCACGTATTAGTGCCATATGTCATCAGTGCCACCTGTCAGTGTCACATGCCATCTGTTAACAGTGTCACCTGTCATCAATGCCACGTATCATTGCCATCTGTCATCAGTGTCACGTGTCATCAGTGCCACGTATTAGTGCCGTCTGTTATCAGTGCCACGTATTAGTGCTATCTCTCATCAGTGCCACATATTAGTGCCACGTTATATCAGTGCCACGTATTAGTGCCATCTGTCATCAGTGCCACATATAAGTGCCATCTTTCATCAGTGTCACGTGTCATCAGTGCCCCGTATTAGTGCCATCTGTCATCAGTGCCACATCAGTGTCACGTGTCATCAGTGCCACGTATCAGTGCCATCTGTCATCAGTGCCACGTCAGTGTCACGTGTCATTGTCCTGGTGCTCCAGGGCCTTCAAAAGTGTAATAGGTAGTCAACAATTTAGATGTGTAATTTATGCTCCTAGAACACGTGATGGCGCTCCCTGCATGTTGGGTCTCTCTAAGTGGTGAAAAAGTCCCACATATGTGGTATTGTAATACTCAGGAGGAGTAGCAGAATTTATTTTGGGGTGTCATTTGTGGTATACACATGCCATGTGAGAGAAATAACCTATTACAATGACAATTTTGTGGAAAAAAATAAAAACTAAAAAAAAAATTCATTTTGCAAAGAATTGTGGGAAAAAATGACAACATCAAAAACCTCACCATGCCTCTTACTAAATACCTTGGAATGTCTACTTTCTAAAAAGGGGTAATTTGGGGGGTATTTGTACTTTCCTGGCTTGTTTGGGTCACAAGAAATGAGATAGGCCACCAGTACATCAGGTGTGACCAATTTTGTATAATTTGCACCACAGTTTGTAGACTGTCTAACTTTCACAAAGACCAAATAATATCCACTAATTTGGGTTATTTTTACCAAAGATATGTGGCAGTATAAATTGTGGCCAAAATTTATGAAGAAAAATTTATAATTTCCTAAATTTTATCACAGAAACAAAGAAAAATGCGTTTTTTTTTTTTTTCAAAATTTTCGGTCTTTTTTCATTTATAGCGCAAAAAAAAAAAAAACCCAGAGGTGATAAAATACCGCCAAAAGAAAGCTCTATTTGTGGGAAAAAAAGGACAAAAAAATCATTTGGGTACAGTGTTGCATGACTGAGTAATTGTCATTCAAATTGTGAGAGCACCAAAAGCTGAAAATTGGTCTGGATAGGAGGGGGGTTTAAGTGCCTGGTATGCAAGTGGTTAAAGGTTAGTGCCTAAAGTTAATTATTTAGGGGCGTTAAGTTCAGGGTTAAAGGTAACTTAAGTGTTAGGTTAAGGGTAGGGTGAGGTTAAGAGATAAGTGTTAGGACAATTTAACATGTTAAGAGTTAATCTTAGGGGTTAGGTTAGGCTTTCAGTGTCTAAAATAAACACACCGAGTCACCTAATCTGATAATGGCAATTACTAATTTTGTTCATTCTATTACTGCTATATACAGTCCAACTCTACAGCCCAACTCTGTTTACTCATTGGACCCAATTTACTTAAATCTATGAGCAAACAATGAGACACTGATCTTAAGCAAACAGGTAAATCCCATACTTATGGAGCTTACTGTTCATCTGCAATGTGTACAGATGCGTGTACTCAGACTTTAGCGCATATAAGTGGAATTTACTGGAAAATGTGACTAGCTATGGAATGTGTATGCCAGTGTCCCAAATATATAACAGCTGGGGCAGACCTAAAATATAAATGTGATTGTGTCTCAATTTTGTGTACTTGAGGAGTAGGAGTAAAACACAATCATTAAATGAGACTGTAAAAATGTCATTTGTAAAAATCCTTAATGAATAATATGTGCAAAGGTATTGTTTTTAACGCATGTGCATATCATTATGATCTGAATGTTCAACATACACACCTAAACAATGTATTCTTGTCCTGCTTAATTTGCTTTAATAAATCAGACCCATTGCCACAATGTATTTTAGCCAGGTTAGGATTAGTAAAATAAGAACATATATCATATGTAAAAGAGATGAGCTTAGCAAACAGGTATTGTTTTATGCCTACAAGCTTCACTGATGGGAATCAGGACAGCTATTAGTACAACATACCTTTTTATTATTTCCATCTTTACCTGTTCTACATATATCTTTCACTACAATTACTCTTATAATTCTGAACTTGAATAATGCTGGTAAATATACCATTATCCACTTTCAGTATTTTTCTGCACTGTGTGTATAACGACTCTATATAATTCCTCACAAATCTTTTGTTCTTGCTTGGCTGCTCATTTACTCACATCATGGTTAGGTGAGGCAAGCCCAGCAACGTATTCAGAATATCTTATGAGTAGAATAGTAATCACATTTCCTATGAAGCAGGAACTTATAGCTGAAAAAAGTTTATTGTTCTGCATGCACCAAAGCAAACCAATATTATATTCAGCATTAAGGTAATGGAAAAACTAACAATATTTCTGCCTGTGATGTATAACCCCTGTCACTGCTCAGTATGAAACATATTGAAAAATTTTGAAATGTCCTAACAGCAGCTCTTTCTGTAAATCTACAGACACATGAATTAACAAGTACAATATTGGGGTGCCACGAGTGTGCAGGTTCGGACAGTACAGGGTTGCTTTACTAAAGCTAAATAGACTATACACTTTGCAAAGTGCAGTTGCTACAGAGGTTAGTAAATGAGCAGAAGCTCTGCTCCCTTCTATTATCCAATCCCGTACAAGCAAAAATGCTTTTTTTTTTTTCCTGGCAAGTAATTGGGTATGCTTTGCAAAGGGGAGCTTAACTTCAACTTTAACTAAGCTCTGGGGCAACTGCACATGCAGAGTGCAAAGTGCACAGTCTATTTGGCTTTAATAAACCAACCCCTATGTGTGTTCCCATAGTGGTGTTGCAAAACATTAGCATTTCTGTTGTTTTTAAACCCAAAAGCAGTGCCTAGAATGGCCAGGAGCACCATCAGGAGCTAAGCTTTATTACCTGAAGTACCAGTAGGTCTGTTGACCTCCTATGGCTTAGAGGTCCTACACTAATGGTGAACTGAATGTGACACTGGTTGGTGAAGCACAGCACTGTTTCTGAAGACATTCATTAACAATTTTGGCCCACTGTGTATGGTGTTGTGGATTGTTCACAGAAGAGTTGTGTATCCTTCACAGGATGTTGATATTGATTTGATATGTTGGATCACGCTCTGCACAAAGATATGGGGAGATGATATGAACAAATGAAAGTTTTTAATATTTGATCACTATTTGTTTATTATAGTACTCTTTAAACTGTGGTATACAGTATGGATGTTATACATTGAATATTGATTGCAAGCGGAAGTTTTCTTTAGCATCAAAGGACTAATGAGTTAGGTTTGATTTTAAAGGGAAAGTTCTGCACTTGTTGATATTTATTGTTTTAATGTCAATGGGTCTTTTATGGTAGAGAAGGGTGCAATACAGTACAATACTAATAAACTTAATTGCAAAGGAAAAGTAACCTTGACAGGTTTACAGGGATGAAAAGAAGGGGAGGAAGGGGAAAAGGAAGAAGAGAAGAAGGCGGAGAAGTAGAGCTAGTACAACCTTGCAGTAAAATAAGCTATATTTTAAAGAAAGGTATAGGGTTACAATATCAGATATTTATTGTTTTACATGTGTATGGGGTGAATCACAGTTGTGCTAGTAGCTAGTAGGCTTATTGAGGGGGTAAATAAGGTGCCCAGATACATTTTCTGTCCAAGTCCTCATAAAAAGGTCCTATTAAAACTTGGATTTTTGGCTCATGTATGGGTATGTGTTTCCTGACAGTTTTGATGTTTTAGAGCATTTAGACATTTCATTTAACAAGGATTCCTCTAGAATATCGTCTTCAGGGGCTTCCAACTTTGTTGTAGTTACTTTTTTCTGCAGTCAGAGTATAATTTAGCCAACATCCCTGTTCTTTGTTTTGTTTTGTTTTTGTGTGCGTATGCTCCAGATATCCTAGGAGCCCCAAATTGCCTGGCCGAGTGATATTTAGTAAAGGCTCTATTATATGTGGCAAAAAAGTGCTTCTGATAGATCATGGATCCTTGAGGACAAAGTATTCCAGGGAAGGAGTCCCAGTTGCTAGCCCATGTCCCTTTTAGGTGGAGGCATTTAGGAATCAAGAATCAAGACGGCAAAGAGGAGCTCCTTTTACCCTACATCTGCATTATCTTCTTATCGTTTACATTTTCCTTGAATCTCATGCCCCTTCCCACAGATATATTTTACTTTTACTTTTGATTTCTGTCTTAGACTTGCATGTGGGCATATACCTGGCCCTCCTCTCTTTATCTTTTTCCTGGATGCATCTAGGTGAGAATAGCAGGGGATACTGTTATGTTATGTGATGTTAAGCACATGTGGTCTCTGCCTCAGAAAGCTTGGCAGGTGATTGTTGATTGCTAATCTGCTGCCTGTCCCAACTCTGAGAAATGCCAGCGCTAAGGGCCAGAAGTGAATTTTAGTAGTCTTGGACATGACTACTATTTCATATTCTTACTTCAGTATGCTGGAAAAAAAAACAGTAGAATAGCTTGGCAGGAGATTACTGATTGCTGATCTATTACCTGTCCCAGCTCTGAGAAATGCTAGTTCCAAGGGCAAAAAAAATTGTAGCAGTCTACTGCATGGCTACTATGCCATATTTCTACTTCAGTATACTGAAAAAACAGACACTAGAAAAGGAGCAGTAGGAGCTATAATCAGATGCTGTGATCATTCGACATCACAAACTATACATTTATTTTGGCTTTCTAGGGAATTGCTGGAATGGCATTCTATCCAGTTCCGCCTCCAATTAAAGTAAAACTGTAGAAGACAACAATTTAATAAAAAAAGGTCCCCGATGGATTCCTAGTAGGAACACCCCTTCTTCATCCCACAAGGCCGAGATTGTTGCAGATCTTTGATGATTTTGAAGTATGCAGCAGGCTTTAAATTCCCACAGGTACACCTCTAAACTATCCTGTACCTGTGCCAATAATGCCCCTTATTATCTTTATTTTTTTTGTATAAAATAAATAATGTAAAGCATCAGTACACAACAAATTATGAAATACACAAAAACAAATGGAAAATCACAAATACAAAGAATACCAAGTAAAATTTACTTAAATAACTCCCCTACTCCAAAAATAATCTGTAAAAAAATAAAAGGAGTATATTTTTTAATAACCACATTTCTCTTAAGCAGCTCAGTAAGTTACATTTACAGTTACTACTACACCCTATTCATCATCCTCTGTGGTATGATGCCTTCTTTATCAGACAAAACAAAAGCATGAAGGTCTCTTCTTCCTAGTAGAGGGTATAATGTCTTGCCTGGTAGAGGGTATAAAGGTGAGTCTTAAAGGGTAAAACCAATACACATCACATACA
Source organism: Lithobates sylvaticus (assembly GCA_028564925.1). Lineage (NCBI taxonomy): Eukaryota > Metazoa > Chordata > Amphibia > Anura > Ranidae > Lithobates > Lithobates sylvaticus. Next base: position 248,658,229 of record CM053026.1, read on the forward strand.
TAATCTCAATATATTTTAAAGCTAGAGGGTGAGATAAAGCATGGGCCATTATAGATGAAAAACCTACAGGAAATGAACAGGCTTATTTAGAAACAATCTAAAAGAGTTAAAGTAAGCCTATCACAAAGCTGGAAAATTCATACTGCAGGAGAACCTGTCACATGCCAATGTAAAGATTATCGTCAGCAATCCAAAATTATCAGCAGCTATAGGTTAAAGCTATATCCAAATATCAAAGATTTCTAGAGAATTTATTGTTTTTTTAGCAAGAAAATTCTAAGTTGTTTTGAATACTGGTGACTTTCAACTCCAAAATCTTAAGTCAAGCTGTTGAATAAAGAAGAAATCCCTCTAAAACAATTCAAATAATGTTGTCCTGCAAAATATAGTATATCCAATTCAGTATCTGCATGTACATAACAAGAACTGGTTAAGTTCATTGTGAAAAATTAATGTTTGCGTGCTCCTCTATGATCCTTACCATAAATAAATGTATATAATTAAATCAGCAGTATCCCAACCCGTTCTCTAATCTCTTATAAAAGATATCACCATGCAGAGAATATTTCTATGGATGCATGATAACAAATTATTAATGCACGCTGTAAAAAATGTGGGACTTCATTTATAGAAAGCAATTGCACCCACACAAAACACAGCAGTCTCGGCTTGTCTTTTTAATGCTCATTACAGTTTTTAAAGTCCCATAAATTTTAGTTGTGTGGAATTTAAATTTCAACTGTTTTGATGTTATAGCCTTATCCCTTTGATAATTATATTAGTACATCATATATTGAAAGTACAATACGTTTGTCATAAATACAGCAGGGCTGATTTCTAGCATTAGGCATCCAGTGCCAGGTTAGGCATTTTCTGGTAATTAGAGGTCTGGTTGCATGTCAGATTAAGATCTATTAGAGACTAAAACGCAGAGTAGAGTTCCAGTGCCACGCCACAGTTTCTACTGGTAATAAGCTACATTCCAGGCTGGTTGGAAAATGGAAGGCTGGATGGCTGGAAGGTCTCCCTATCACTGCAGTCCTTGTCTTCAGGTCTCTAACACTAAGATGAATGCCTCATTGCGATCCTCAGGGGCCCCTGCAACTGGACTTTGCTGCAACACTCATCTGAAAGTGTCTCTATGAACAGCTATATATACCCGGGTATATGTGCACAATTCCACCAGGACTCCTATTGGGCCCTTTGCTGATAATACCTGTTTGTACATTTGATGGATGTACTAATATTAATGTTTTAATAAATAATGCCCGTATTATTTCCGTACTGGTGTGCATCTCTATATTTACGATTAAGAATATATGCTGGTTACAGTGGTCCATCTGCTCCCAATTACTTTGATTAGATTACTGCTAATATCCCAGGAAGGGAAACCCCTCTGTTCACAGAGGTCCTGTCTTGGCTGGAGGCTCTGTCAACTTTATTATCAAACCCACTCTTCCACTTAGTGAAGGCTCTGGTTGTCTTATTTACCCATAGGTTTAGCACAATATTACACATAGTATCATCATTGGAGTTAGGAAACTATTATTTTCATAAGAGATTAAAGTATGAATAAAGGTAAAACTTTTATAATTTTGGATAAAGAGGAAGGGATTAGAGCACCTGTCAAGTTTTTATTGCTGTCTGTCTGTGTCCCTGTTAGAGAGTTTCACCCTCCCTATTTGTCATCTTTACTATTATCATCAAAAGTGAAAGTAATAGAAAAGCCCAAATTTTGGGTTGTCACCAGTACTGGAATAGAAGAAAAGATTTCCATTTGGACTACATGTTCTAGTAACCCCAGTGACCACCAGGAATTCCCTCACTTTAGAGGGATTTCCCCTCACTTCCTGTTTCGGCTATGGGACAGGAAATGAAGGGAAATTTCCCCAATGGGACTCACTAAGAAAATAAAACCGTCAGGGATTGTAACCCTCCCTTACTCTAGCTGAAATGGAAGATAAAAGTTTGTATTTAGTACTTTAACCATATTTCTTTCAGTACAGCTTTCCTTTAAGGCAAGAGTGTGCAAACTCTGCTTTCCTGCTGTTGCGGGACTACAAGTCCCATGAGACATTTCAAGACTCTGACAGCCACAGGCATAACTCCCAGAAGCAGAGGCATGATGGGACTTGTAATTTCATCACATATGGAATGCTGAGGTTGCCTACCTCTGCTATAAGTTTAAATTTTGTTGATTTGCTTCATTTCTTTCCTGCCACAGACATCTAAACAATTTTGTGATCGGTGGAAATTCTTTAATTTTTTTTTTTTAAGAAAAACTGATGAAAATATGTTTAATAAAGGCACTAAGGTTTAGTGTAGAAGGACTTTAATCTCAGATACATGGTAGACAGATATACCTAATTACCACTGCTCATAGTTGCGTTACACTGCCTTCAATAGGCCCCCAAGGAGAAGGCACAAACAAAATAGATCTGTTATCGCTGAGGATCTTGTAAAGTTTAGGAATGTCACCCTTGGCTTGTAGGGCATATAAGGCATAGATCCAATTAATTTCCATGTGCATTAGGCATATTCGCTGTCCTCTGTGCAATGTTAGAACAAGAACGAGATAAAGATGACAATTTTAATTATTGCTCTGCCCTTTTCTGCATGCTGTGGTTGTATTGAAAGAACAATCACACAGAAAAAGATCATAAAACATCAGATTGAGAATAACACGGCGAAATGCATGTTCATTTCAGCTCCCAATAATGTTAACTCTCTAATCATATTGGATACCTTAAACATATGCATATGCACATGTACATAACTGCATTCACAGGGATGACTCATAGTTTTAATGGTTCAAGGAAAAACTGAAAAAATATTCTTAAAGCTCTTTAAAGTAGAGCTCTAAGCAGTATATAACATCATTTAATTATGTTTTGCATGTATTAAAAAAGTAATTAAATGTATTTAAAATTTTAGTGGTGTAGTCATCTGAAATCTATATTTGTATTATGTCTATACATCATCAGGGAAAGGAAGGAGCACCACTCACTGACCCAGTGCATGAATATGTGAATGAGTGGGGCATCAGTCAATCCTGCTCCAACCACGCCCCCTGACATGCTTCCCCAGCTCCCAGGGCTTGGTCACAGATTCGCCCCCGCTTCTACACCCCTGAATGGTGCATAGGCGCCTGCTCCCTTCACTGTAACAAGCAGGGAAATCTTTATCTTAGCTTAGAGGATTTATGTGACCAAGCCCCAGTGTGCGGAACAAAACATATCAAGGGGCGTGGCTGGAGCAGCACTGGCTGAGGCCATACTCATTTAAATATTCATGCACTGGGTTGGTGAGTGGTTCTCCTTCCTTTCTCTGATGAGAAGCAGATCTTTATCTCAGCTTAGAGCAACACTGAAAGTTAGACCTGGATCATTGTATTATGCCGAGAATGTGGGTTATGCACTGTAGGATAGATTGACGTCCGCTGAATTGCAAAGTGCTGTCAATCTAGCATGTTTTCAGGCACTGGGTGTTGGAGAAATGTAATAAGGCAGCATATAATAGAAGATGATCATAAGAAGAATTTCAGTAGCATGCCCTTTCTTAGTCCAGTTACAGGCAGGGTATAGAAGAAACTTGAATCCTATCCTATACATATTGTAAAAGAAGAATACAGGAAGTAGAGTATATAGTACAAGGGCCTGCCTGATTTGAAACAAACTTAAATGATTGTTCAAGTTTGTTCTCATATTACATAACTTTGGTAAAGCTATAGGAGATTGTACATAGTCTAGACAATCAGATTGTATAGTATGGGGTCAGCTTTAGTTCTGGCTTGATATAGAGATTGCATGTTAAAAAATATAGAATATAAATACAATAGTATAGAATAAAATAATTATACAGAAGGTTCAATTGTTTAGGAAGTCGATGTAAGAAATAGGGGTCTTGTATTTCAAATAAAATGCTTACCATGAAAGTAAAATAAATAAATAATACAATTTGGATGTTGGACTTGAAAAAGCCTGCTGTATTAGTAATGAAGGTGGTGGGCATCTCTGTGTTTGTCTTTCCTTGAAGTGTGCTCCTCTTCTCCCTTCCTCCAGAAACACACACAACATGCACATTGCCCCCCAGAGGCTGGAGGACTGACTGGCCTTTTGAGCTGAACTAGAGAGTAGTCACCAGAGGCAAGAGAAAGTGGGCAGAGAGTTCAGATACTTCAGGCTCAGTCTCTTCTCTTTACATGTCCTTGCAAAGGTGACAAGATGGATAACAGAATTCCAGCATTTAATCACCACAAGTTGCCAATCATTCAACACCTAAACATAAATTGTTTGGGATTGACTCCATTTGAGATATAAATTATTTGTGATTTAAAGTATAACTAAACCTTTGTGTTTTTTTTTTTTAAATAACAAACGTGTCATACTTACCTCCTCTGTGCAGTTGGTTTTGCACAGAGTGGCCCGATCCTCCTCTTCTCGGGTCCCTTAGGGGAGTTCCTGGCTTCTCCTCTTCTCGAGTGCCCTGTCGGAGAAGCGATCTCCCTTGGGGCACCTGTGTGGGTGTGCTCCCGCGGCCTGCTGCTGCATCTATTGACACAAACAGCAGGACTTGGCTCGGCCCCCGGCTCCCAGGTCATTGAATTTGGATTTTACTTTTTGCTATAATAAATATCCCCCCAAAAAATATAAAAAAAAAACATTTTTTTTTCTCAGTTTGGGCCGATACGTATTCTTCTACATATTTTTGGTAAAAAAAAATCGCAATACGGATTATTGATTGGTTTGCTCAGAAGTTATAGTGTTTAGAAAATAGAGAATAGTTTTATTGCACTTTTATTAATAATTTTTTTTTTTTACTAGTAATGGCGGCGATCAGCAATTTTTATTGTGACTGCGACATTATGACGGACACATCGGACGGGACTCACGGGGGTCCCGTCCGGCGCGCGCTCAGTGGCAAGGCAGCATCTTAAAGGCGACGTACCTGTATGCTCTTATGCCTGTCCGTGCCATTCTGTCGACGTACATCGTCGTGCGCCGGTCGGGAAGCGGTTAAGCACTAACTGTGCAAATTTTGACTTTTATTCAAGGAGCCTGCTGTAAAATTGTTGGCTAAACAGTGGCTGCATCGTATCCATGTATAGCATGGATGGAGGAAGCTGTTTTTTTTTTTTTTTCATTCAGTCTAAAGTTGGCCATACACTATCAGGTACAATAAGTTGTGTGAGTTTGTGAAATATTGTATATACAGCATGGCTCAACAAGGCCTAAATAAAGGGTTAGACATAAATACAGTTTTATAATGACAGGTGAGGGGCTGGTTGACAGTCTTTTATTAATGTTTTTCCTATAAATTTTATCCTTTCCATTTTTACCTGCAGTCTTATGATAGTTTTCTTTCTTTATGTAACAAGCCTGAATGCTTCATTGAGCATTAGGAGCTTTAGTTTTTATGTATAATACTATTGGGATTACCGTCTATCATTTGGTAATTTTTACAAATGTCTAAGGGCTCTTTCACACTAGTTGGTTTCTGAAGCGCGATCCATGTTTGAAATGATCTTCATGGAGCATTTCACAGGTGGTGAGGAGGTGTTGTAGCACCATCTCACTGTTTGCTTTAATCCCTTAAACCCCACACTAGCCTGCACACAGTTGCAGGGAGCTTAAAGAGCAGCCTTATTCACTTGAACGGGTCGCATTCAGCAGGCACCCGCTGAAAGCAACATTGGGTATAATTCATGCCATGTGTACATCCCCAGCCATTGCCCCTCACCAGCTAAAAGGGGTAGAATTTGGGGGGTGGTAAAGGTATGGAGAGTTTGAACCCCACAGAGTTTTAACCCCCCCCCAACCACTAGTGTGAATGAGCCCTATACTACCTGTTTTGCTCAAGAATATCTGGTTATAACTATTCTGTACTGCCTGAGATGTATTAATCTGCACTTATTGAGGGAAATTGTATTTGGGCCAGTTGGAATACCTTGTCTGATTGCAATTGTTAAGACAATGTGCCTCCCCGCCCCACTCCATAAGCCTAAACATGGGCAGATACCCAACAAACAGATACCAATGCCAAGCCAACTTCATTTAAATAGTAATCAGCAAAGCAGAAAAATGCTTTTGGATACAATATAAACATCCTTACATCTATTGTCTGGAGATCATGGGGCAACCATTGAGAAATTATTTTTTCTGCTACATATGTGACACTTGGTCTATGAGAATATGCCTAGTTTATGATCAGCATTTAATGAAATTGAAATTTCTTTAGAAATGTTGAGAATCTGTTTTCATCTTTTATAAATCTTCTGCTTTTCTGCTGGAGTGCAGTCTAAAACCCCAAACTGCATTATAACAGACAAATAGCTTGACTGCAGTCTCTGAATTACCAATTACAGCTGGAAAAATGAATGAGTCTACAGAGCAACTTTCATTCACTGTAATGGACGATCTCACATTATTTCTGTATAGGGAATGTTTAAACACAAAAATATGCTGATTGTGTGTTGCGACACAGCTTAAACACAGCATGGTTGAACAATGCATCAAATTGCTGCACTTTATTTCAATTAATTCACACTTTTCATAGCAGTACATTTCCATACTAAGTTCTGTTCATAAACCCATAAAGGAAACATATTTATTAAGCTCAACCATGGATAATCACTACTAAAAAAGTAATTATGATGATTTTGGTGGGGCAGCACAAACAGCAATAACTATGTCTACGTAGTGTCATGTGTGAAACTTATGCCTATAACTAGTGTGGCCAGGTCAGGTAAAAATGTGCATTATCTATCTTATGTCCAGACATGTCAGGGTACTTGTAGTCCTCTGTAGATCGTAGGGTCTTTATTGAAAAAGGCTGAATGGAATAAGCTGAGACAGTTGGGCTCTTTACATTTGTAGCATGCCTTCTCAATGCACACAATTCACTACATACCTCCAGAAAGCATGCTAGAAATGTGAAATGACTGCTGTCCAAGATCTTTGTTTTGTTCTTTCTTCTTGCAGGTATGATGTGGACTGGTTGCACACATGTTGCCATTCAGTCCTGTTAAATGTGGTGGAAGGTGTGTCTCCATTTCCATCCACTTCATACATGTGCCCACACTAATTTGGATGCAAAATACGTTCTTGTTACTTGCACAAATAATAACTTTTTAATTATTTTTTAAAAGCTTCTGATCGTTTCTCCTACAAAAAAAAAAAACATAACAGAGGTTCTAAAAGTGCAAGTTTTTTTTTAACCTTAATGCGCCCCCCCCCCCCTTATACTTACCTGAGCCCTATCTTAAACCAGTAATGTGCATGAGAGCAGCAGTCTTTCTCTCCTCATTGGTTCACACAGAAGAGGGGGCCATTTGCTCCTGCTGCTGCCAATCACAGCCAGTGAGCCAATGATGAGAGATGGGGGGTGGAGCCAAGCCATGCTCCATGTGTGAATGGACAATGTCCATTCACAGGAGCATGGCTCCAAAGCGAGCCTGCTTGAGTGCCCCCATAGCAAGAGGCTTGCTATGGGGGCACTCGGCAGGGGGGAGGAGCCAGGACTGGCAGCAAAGGGCCAAAAGAAGAAGAGGATCGGGGCTGCTCTGTGCAAAACCATTGCACAGAGCAGTTAAGTAAGGCATGTTTGTTACTTTTAAAAAAAATCCTGCCTTTAGAAACACTTTAATGTGTTGTGAAACACAACTGGTGTTTTATATTTAAAGCAGACCTATGCTTTGCCAATTCAGGGTGCACCTTTCCTTTTGTGTCATTGTTGCTCAATTCAGCTGCCTGGAGCAAAGGAAGGAAACCCTATATAAGCTTTAAGACAATCCACAAATCCACAGCACCAGTGATTTCACATGGGAGGAAAGAGAGTGAGCCACATGCTCCTGCATACCTGGAAGTAGGAGGTAGGTTCCTCACTCGTGGCAGCTTGATGGACTAAAGAGGGAGTAACGTCAAAGGAATCTATTGTTTGAAAAGGTGATATTGAGGGATCATTGTAAAGGGGGTAGTGTCACCATTGTAGAGAGTGTTGTGACCATTGTAAGGATTCAGAAATATCCAAACTGTCATTGATGTCACCGGAGCATAAAGTTTGAAAGTTTGGAAACCACTGTTCAGGAGACAAACTATAAAGTTGTAATTTCTCCTCTCTTTGGGGAGATTTCCGCTCACCTCCTGTCATGTTGGAATTGAATAGGAAGTGAAAAGAAATCTCCCAGTGTCAGAGAGGCTACCTGACCGGTCGCGGTGCTGGCCGCGCTGGTGTGCGCCGGTGCGCACTGGTGCGCGCGCTCCTGTTGGCGATGGTCTGTGCGCTTCTGTTGGTGCGCGCCGATGTGCGACGGTGCGCGCTAATGGTGTCCGGGCGCGCGCGCGTGCGCGTGTGGGTGCGCGCGCTAATGTGTGCGCCGGTGCGCGCTAGTGCACGCATGTGTGCACGCCAATCGGCCTATTTAGGTCTGCTGCCTACTCTGCTTCTTGCTGTCTGATCATCAGCTCCCCGTGCCCTTGTTCCTGTTGCCTGTAAACTGTGTTCCTGTGTACCTGATCTCCTGACGACCCGGCTTGCCTATTGGATACCCCTGACTTCTGCCTGCACCTGACCTCTGCTCGTTTGACCTCGCTCCTGCCTGCTCCTGCTGTACCGTTGTTGCCTGCCTGTTGCCGAACTCTGCCTGTACTTGACCTGCCTGCTCCGCTCCTGCTCCGCACCTGACTGCCTGTGTTCCAGCCTACCCACCAGCTGTTTGAGGATCATCCTGCTTCTAGCTCCTGGATCATCCACACCAGGTCTCGTACCACTCCGCACTCCCGTGCCTCCTGTCTATCCTATCAGGGGCCACGAGTCGGACCGTAAGGGAGACCACCCTCTGCCCCAAGCAGACTCACCGGTCTGGTAAGTGGAAGCCTGACACCCAGCATGGAAAGACATGTATACGAACCAGACAGAAGTTCTAACTATTCTGAACTTTATCCAAAAATAAAAATTATTTTGGCTGAAGTTCAACTTTAAAAACTCCATCTTTATTTCTCCCCAAACCACCTTCACATGGCAAGGGTCCTAGATGAAGACCAAGACCTTCTAATATACTATACTACATATACATGTATACTAGAATCTCAGGGGTTGATTTACTAAAATATGGTGCAGCTCTGCATAGAAACGAATCAGCTTTTTTTGTTAAAGTTTAATTGAACAAGCTGAAGTTAGAAGCTGATTGGCTACCACGCACAACAGCACCAGATTTTGCACTCTCTCTAGTTATAGTAGATCAAACCCTCTGCTATGCAGAGCACTGTACTCTACACAATTTAGGCCTGACTTAATAAAGTATAAAGTTATGTTAGCTGTGTGCATATCCATGAAATTAGCTTCTCCTTTGCATGATTGGTTCCATAGTTACTAAAGGCAAATACTGTATAGTGTTCATTTTGCAAAGGAAGTTGCACTTTGCAAGGGATTTTCCCCACAGAGCTGAGTGAATGAGGTGAAGCTCTGCTGACTTCCATCATCCAATCGTGGGCAAGCAAAATAACAGTTTATTTTATTTTCATATGATTGGGTATTCGTTTCAAAGTGAATTTTCATCACATTCAATAAGCCGTGGGGATAATTCCCTTGCAAAGTGCAACTTACCTTTGCAAAGTGAACAGCCTGTTTGGCTTTACTAAATCAACCCCCATGAAGGGAACAGAGCTGCACTTCACTTTGTACCTAGCTTCACACTAATAAGTCAGCTCCTTTGTATACAGAGAAGTATGATTTGACTTGTATACAAATTGTAGGATCAAAATAGAAAAAGGCAAGGTTAAAGATTTGATTAATTTAAAAGGGGGAGTCCTTTTCTGGCTTTCTTCTTTAGTCATTTTGCAAACACAAAAGCATTATGTTTAGATTTTTAAAAAGAAAAGATGAATTGCAATTTAGAATCAGTGAATTCTGGATATTTATACTGTACATATATACCTGTACAAGAATAAAAGATATTGGAAGTCCATGTTTTTCAAGTAGATATCAAATTAAACGAAACAGGCAGGAAAATATTATTATGCAGCCTTTGCTACTCCTTAAGTTGTCATGCTTTGTGTCTTGTCCACCTCATGACAATGGTAATCTGTGGAATCTTCTTCTGCAGGAAAACACTGAAAATCCTATGGATTTGACCACAGACGATATACTGGCAATATATTAACTTGTGGTAACCATGGAAACCTCACTGTTGTAATTTCAGCAACAGAATAAAAATAGCGCAGTTTAAAAATAACATGTCTTTTTGGCTCCACTCTATATTTTATGAGCTCTATGTTCCTATGCTGTAGGATTTCTGGCTAATCATTTACAGTTTTATTTAAAAAGAAATATATTTATGGAATAAAAATAAAGTGAAACAGATACAATTATTAACCAATTAAAAGTACATTTAATATTAATGTGACAAATGCCAGTTTCATTTGCTGTAAAGTGGGTCCAAAGCCTAAACATTTTTTACCATAACCAGCTGCCCACAGTTGTACTTCGGCAATGTGGCTGGTTCCTGCAAATCACCGTCATTGTACGTTGGCTTGTACACAGCGATTTGTGGGCGTGCGCATGCACCCACTGGCCAGTGGGGGGGGGGGCAATCAGCAAGTTGGGTGGACTCAATGTCCGCCGGCTACCTGCGATCTTCCCCCGCAGTGACAGGGGATCTGCCTGTGTAAACATGGCGAATCTCCGCTCTGACAGGGGAGATCACACATATCCTGTCTTTCTGCTAGGCAGGAAGACAGATCTGTGTGTTTCTCCAGTAACACACTCCCCCATACAGTTACTAAACACACCCAGGCAATACATTTAACCCCTTGATCGCCCCTAGTGTTAACCTCTTTGTCATTAGTACAATAACACGGGGGGGGGGGTATTACTAAAGGAAAATCCACTTTGCACTTCAAGTGCACTTGAAAGTGCACTGAAAGTGCGCTTGGAAGTTAAGTCGCTGTAGATCCGAGGGGGACATGCAAGGAAAATAAAAAACAGCATTTTAGCTTGCACATGATTGGATATTAAAATCAGCAGAGCTTCCACTTATTTCAGATCTACCCCTTAGATTTAGAGCGACTGCACTTCCAAGTGCACTTGCAGTGCAAAGTGGATTTTCCTTTCGTAAATAACCCCCAGTGTATATTTTTAGCACTGATTACTGTAATAATGTCACTGGTTCACAAAAAAAAGTGTCAAAAATGTCCGTTAGGTGTCCGATCTGTCCACCACAATGTCGCAGTCCAGCTAAGGATCACTGATCGCACCATTACTAGTAAAAAATAATAATAATAATAATGCCATAAATCTATCCTCTCTTTTGTAGACGCTATAACTTTTGTGCAAACCAATCAATATACCAATCAATATACAATATAGAAAAGTGATTATAAAATACAGTCCATTCACTGGATTAAATGTTTTTATGCCACACACAAGAGTATAGTTCTCCTTAAGATCTTGAGTACACAAGCATTAGTGGCTTGCATCTAACATACATTTGTGATGTATTTTTGATAGATGAGGAATACAGGTTTTGAATTTAGACCTAAATCTTATGGAACAGTATACAGTTAAACTGACCACAACAGGATCTTAGACTGACTTCAAATCTCAAATGCCTGTGTGTACTAACCCCATATTTGGTCATGTTTCATGGGATTAGAGGACAAATGCCAACATAGTAATTTAATGATGATATAAGTAAAAAACAATTAAGACTTAAGTTGTGGTTGAATGGCCGCGGCCCTTTATTAAAGTTAATGACGATATAACCAAATAAACACATACTTGACGATATTACCTACATAATCTTGTTTTTACAAAGATTATGAGACCACTGGTCCAGCTATAAAAGCTCGAACCAACTATAACCATAAACAAAAAACACTATCCCCCAATATAATTGGGGATAATTACCAAAGGAAAGGAGGGGAAAAAGGACCGCGACAAATTGTGGGGGGGGAGGGAGGGTGCCTTTTCTTTTGCTGCAACCGTCGTTCTGAGAAAAACCGTTGGATAGATTGTATTTATAACCTCTGTTTAAATTTTATAGGTTCCTTGGATCACCTGACTAGCTGAAGGTAAGTAACCAATCAAATAGTAATAATATTTTTTCACAAATACTGGTCACTTTGTTTATTGTCCCTAATCCCATAGGTAGGAGGCGCTATTTGCTCCCCCTACCCTCATGGGATTAGAGGACAAATGCCAACATAGTAATTTAATGATGATATAAGTAAAAAACAATTAAGACTTAAGTTGTGGTTGAATGGCCGCGGCCCTTTATTAAAGTTAATGACGATATAACCAAATAAACACATACTTGACGATATTACCTACATAATCTTGTTTTTACAAAGATTATGAGACCACTGGTCCAGCTATAAAAGCTCGAACCAACTATAACCATAAACAAAAAACACTATCCCACACGCCAGGCTCTTTCAATTAAAACGAGCCTGGCACCCCACCCGGGCCACGGCCAGATCCACACAAGAACTAAAATCCATATTAAGTATATCATTACCGATATCTGATAGATGTACCTGGTCAGAACGATACAAGCCAGGCAAACCACCTTCCAGTTCAAAGTGACGGAAGGATAGTCCATCAATCAAAGGCATAAATTTAGCCATAAACCTATTAACCCTCTTACGTACTTTCTCGAGAAAGGAATGCGTTGGATCATCCAACCATTTTAACCTGGGCACTATTTCAGAGAAAATTAAAACAACAGAAGGATAAACAGTATGTAAATGAGTGAGATCAGATTTCATTTGGGCAACCAAATCCAAAGTCTTATAATTGCCCAAATCATTTCCTGCTAAATGAAAAATAATAACAGATGGTAGAGGCCTAGAAACAAGCAGACCATTCAACGATGAATGAAGGTCAAACCAGGACATGCCTCTTCTGCCGAACCAGTATACCACGTAAGATGATGCTTCAAGGCCCAGGTTGAGGCCATAACAACGTATTGAAGCTCTTTGTTCAGCCCAGAAAACGAACGAATGCCCTAATATCCATACACAATAGGGCGGCCCTGCAAAGCAGAAAAACACAAATTAGGCCTAACATATGACTTGAAACAGTTAGATTGCCAACCACCCAAACTTTTTATTGCAGTAGAAGACAAACCCAAACTAGCAGCAGCAGTGGCTGCACCTATGCGAAAAGAATGGGAAGTAATATGCAAATGGGACAAACCTAGATGGTGTAGGCATTTCTGTAAAACCATTTTAAATTGATATTGCGTAAGAGGGAGACCAGAAAAATGAATCAAAAATTGACCATTGCATGTAGGGCGCGACACGAAAAAATTTTTCAGCAAAGAAAAAACACATAGTGGAGAATTGGGTATTTCATGAATGACAACCCAGCGCCCTTTACCCAACTGGTCGGTTTTACTGAATCTCAACAAAATCCGCACGTGGTCCAAATGCATGAAAACATCGGAAACTAAAAGACCACCAGAGGCTGAGGAAGATTTTGGCAACAATTCAGAAATGCGAAAAGCGCCGAAAAAACAAAGACAAAAGGACACTTGCAAAAGCAAAGATTCATAATCAGAATAGCAAACGGCAGGTGTAACAGCCAGAATCCGATGCAAGATATCAGGAGTAATAGGAGCTCTATTGTCAATACGAAAATGCACCTTGCGATAACCTTTAAGAGCCTGGGTAACTGAAAAGAAATGAGAACAAGGAGGTCGACCTTTCAGTTTACTAAAAAAGGAAATGCCAGCCAACACCTTCACAATATGTGAATATGAATAACAATTTCCCATCATAGCCTCCACAAATGCCAAAACCAAAGGTTCCGAAAATTGTTCTAAAGGAAGACGTGCAGACTGTAAAAAGGAGCACCACATTGACCACGCGGCGTTGTATTGCGCCCACGTGGAAGGAGCCAAAGAGTTGGTGATAGATGAAATCACGGAGGGCAAACCACCGACCACAATGCTGCTGGGCAAGGACAACCCACGAGATCCGCTTCTGGCACCAATTCCCGGAACCGATCGAGCTGAAAACGTGACAAAGAATCAGCGATATTGTTAACCTTGCCCGGAATAAACTTAACTTTGATCCATAAATTTAATTTTAAACAAATGAAAACTAATCTCCGCAACACAGCTAAAACAGGCAACGACCTAGAAGTCAAACAATTCACCGCAAAAACCACACCTTTATTATCCGAATGAAAAAGAATACGAGAATCCTTGAAATGGTCACCCCAAAGCTCCAGAGCCACTAAAATAGGGAAAATCTCCAACAACACCACATTCTTGGTAAGGCCTTGGACAACCCAAGATGCAGGCCAGAAATCCATAGACCAACGTCCGTTCCAAAAAGCACCATAACCAACAGAGCCCGAAGCGTCGGTAAATAAAGAGAAAGACGACGAGTCACGAAACGGAGCTTGCCACAAGGTACGACCGTTATAAGATGCTAAAAATTCATCCCACACTATGAGATCCGAAACCAGGTCGGCCGAAACACGAACATAATGGAAAGGTGATTGAAAACCAGCTAAAGCCTTGTACAGCCTTTTGGAAAAAACTCGACCCATAGGTATAATACGAGTGGCGAAAGCCAGCATACCCAACAAGGACTGTAAGGTTCGTACCGTAACCTTCCTTTTAGCAATAACCAAAGCAACTAATGCACGTAAACGTTCAACTTTAGCAGAAGGAAGACGACATTCCATTAAAGCAGTGTCTATAGTGATACCTAAAAATTCCAGGCAGGTGGTAGGCCAAACCGTTTTCTCAACAGCTAGTGGGATGCCAAAACGCTCACACATAACATGAAACTCACCAAATAAAAGAAAACAAAGAAAAGAATCCGCCGGACCGACAAACAAAAAATCGTCCAAATAATGTATCACATTAGTGGAATTTGTGCGCCAGGAGACTGCCCATTCGAGGAAGGTCGCAAAAGCCTCAAAATATTTACAAGATAATGAACAGCCCATTGGAAGGCACTTATCAAAATAAAAGGCACCAGCAAAGGAAAAACCTAAAGAACTAAACGCGGAATGATGTATAGGAAGTAGACGAAAGGCAGATTTTATATCCACTTTAGCCAATAAAGCCGATTTACCGAGGAGACGGATTTTTGAGATCGCATCATCAATAGAAGAATAAGAAACCGAACATTCGTCAGGATCAATACTGTCATTTAGAGAAGCACCCAAAGGATAAGACAAATGATGAATCAAACGAAAACTATTTTTATCTTTTTTATGGATCAAACCAAGCGGTGAAACTCTAAAATCCTTAAAAGGAGGAGTAAGAAAAGGCCCAGCAACTCTGCCTTCTTGAACCTCCTTAGCGATTTTTTCAGCGACAATCGCACTAAAGCGATTAACGGAAGGAAGATTATCGTGACATAAACAACCTTTGCCAGAAAAAATTGGCAAGCGAAAGCCTGCAGAAAAACCATCAATTATTAGAGCCGCCGTCCGACGATCTGGCCAAATTTGAAGGAACGGCAGCATTTCGTCCAACTTCACCGGAGTTACTTTGAGGACGAAAATTATCCCTGGAATGAGACACAGTTGCAGAAGATAACTTCTTAAAACAGCGAAAAGCCGGGTGATTGCCTGCACATGCTGCGCATTCGTGTTTGTAGCGACATGAATTAGGCCACTTACACTGACTTTCATTAAATCCGAAACACAAGCCTTTTTTGAATGGAGCAGGCTGTGAAGACTGGGAAGGAAGCGACTGTTTTTTGGGAATCAGCAGATTCAGCCACAGTCCCACGTCTTTAGTACCCCATTTTAGATTTTTATGAATCGCCAATTTCTGGCGAAAGGACTCGTCATAGAAAAACCATGCGAGCCCAGAAAAATTTTTGAATGCTTCAAGAATGATCTCGACATGTTGGAACATACCACAACACAATTCCGGGTGTTTTTCACCCATAACACTTGCATAGATACAGAAGGCCTGAAGCCAATTGTTAAAAGAACGAGGCGCAGATTTTCCTTTGTTATCCTCAAATTTATCAAAATCGCGTTTATCCGACCTGTTCTCTTTAAACGAAGGAAGGAGAGAAAGAATATCTATGAAGTCACCTCTCCAAATTTTTTCTTTGATAGAAGTCGGCAAATGAAAACCGAGTGGTGAAACTTCGCAAACTAAAGCTTCTTTAAAACAATATTCTGGGACCGAAGGATTTGCCACATGATCCGAAACTTGCACCTCCAGTACCGAAGGCACCATATTAGGAGACACAAAAGGCGGATCGGGCCTAGCGACATCCTTCCAAGCTTGTAAAAGGGGATTTTCAGGTGTAACAGGCAAATTGTCGACACAACGTTTAAATTGTTCAGCAAAAGAAGCAAACGAAGATAACAAGGAATGCAGTTGAATGGACTCACCGCTCCCGTTGTTTAATATAGGAGCCTGAGAAGAAACATCCTGTGCAATGGAAACCTGTGAGGACACCGTAGCAGGAGAAGACGTGGCATTTGCACCTGCAGAACGAACAAATGGAAAAGAGACGGCAGGCAAAACATTTGAAACAGAACCAGTCGCGGACTGACAATCAGCATTTAAATTAATCAAATTATTTGCATCAGCAACATTTAATGCATTAGTATTAAAAGCAATGGATTTAGGATGTACAGCAACATCATGCATAGCCAATGAATTTGTATGTGACCTATGCAATGATCTTGCATTCTTGGAAATATCAGGGATATTTACAGTATTATTACCAGTATATTTTGTCTTTTTAGACACTGGCTGGCTCCTGGATTCGATCCAGCGAACAGGCTTCTTCTTTTTCCTTTGAGGACGTGCGGATGGCACTGCGCATGCTCCTGCAATGCCTTCGTCGACCTGTGTATCGAAAGACGTCTGAGGAGGGGGGGAAAGAAAAGACACAGGCGGAACTGAAGCACAGGCAGCCGAAGTCTGGGAGGAGGACATATGCGGCTGCACAATAGGAGGAGCCGGAACGGAGAGGAAATCAGCAGGGGGGATAGAAGAAAGGGCCGGGATGGAAAGAGAAGGAGCCGATGAGAATACTGAGGGAAAAGAGGGAAATGCTGAAGCCCCAGCCGTCAACAGAGAAGGCACCAGAGGCGCTGACACCGCGGATGGATCGTAGGACAAGCAAGACCTCATCCAGGCATCGCCATCCGGAGCAGAGGCCCTCTCTAACAGCTGACGCAGCAGGGAATCCATAGCAGGTAAGAGAACGACACAGAGGCTGCCTTTTCTTTTGCTGCAACCGTCGTTCTGAGAAAAACCGTTGGATAGATTGTATTTATAACCTCTGTTTAAATTTTATAGGTTCCTTGGATCACCTGACTAGCTGAAGGTAAGTAACCAATCAAATAGTAATAATATTTTTTCACAAATACTGGTCACTTTGTTTATTGTCCCTAATCCCATAGGTAGGAGGCGCTATTTGCTCCCCCTACCCTCATTTTTAGCAAGTTCATGCGTAAGATTAACATGGCCCATAAAGCTGCAATATGTTCCTTTCTCAGTAATGGTTGACCAGATCTGCAAAGTAATTGGTTATTTGTGGTGATGGCGACATATGAGTCCTGGCAGTTAGATACATGCAGAATAAAAAAAATTAATTTAGTTTAGTTTTGATTCGTTATTTTGTTTATTCAGATTTGAATCGATTCGTTATTCATATACATTTTTTATTTAAATTTGTTTAATTTATTTAATCTATTTTCGGAATTCGTTTTGTTTTTTCAAATTCAATTTGACTGAATTCAGAAATTTTGAATCAGTTCAATTACCATTTAAATTCCATTCGAAATCCATTAGAAATCTGATTTATTCTATTTGAAATTCGAATTTTGGAAGATTTCTTATAGTCTTTCTATTCTTTTCTATTCTATTCTTTTTTTTCTAGTCTGTTCTTTTATTTTCTATTCTATTCAAATTCTAATTAATTATATTCAAAATCAAAATTTTGGAAGATGGTTATATTGTTATATTCTTTCTATTCTACGTTATTTTTTTATATTCTATTCTTTTCTATTATTTTATTTTCAATTCTATTCTTTTCTATTCGATTCACATTCAGATTTATTCTATTCAAAATTTGAATTCTGGAAGATTGTTATATTGTTATATTCTTTCTATTCTACGTTATTTTTTTCTATTCTATTCTTTTCTATTATTTTATTTTCAATTCTATTCTTTTCTATTCGATTCACATTCAGATTTATTCTATTCAAAATTTGAATTCTGGAAGATTGTTATATTCTTTCTATTTTATTTTTTTCTCTTCTATTGTTTTTTCTATTCTATTCTTTTCTATTATTTCATTTTCTATTCTATTCTTTTCTATTCTATTCCAATTTGAATGTATTCTATACAAAATGTTAATTCTGGAAGATGGCTTTATTCTTTCTATTTTATTTTATTATATTCTATTGTTTTTTTCTATTTTGTTCTATTCTATTCTTTTAATTTCTAATTTCTATTAATCTATTCTCTTCTATTCTATTCAAATTCAGATTTATTCTATTCGAAATTCAAATTCTGGAAGATGGTTCTATTCTATTGTTTTATTCTATTCTATTCTGTTCTATTCCTTTATTTATTATTCTATTCTATTCTAATTAATACTTTTCTATACAAATTTGAATTTATTCTATTCAAAATTTTAATTTCAGAAGAAGGTTATATTCTTTTATTGTTTTATTCAGTTCTATTCTATTGCATTTTCTATTCTTTTCTATTATTACATTTTTATTTGAATTCAAATGTATTCTATTTGAAATTTGAATTTGAATTTCAGAAGACAGTTATATTCTTTCTATTTTATTCTATTCTATTCTTTTTTTATTATTCTATTCTGTTTCTTTATTTTCTGTTTTATTGTGTTCTTTTATTTTCTATTCTATTTTCTTCTGTTTTACTCTATTCTATTATTTTATTTTCTATTATATTCCTTTATTTTCTATTCAATTTTTTCCATTCTTTTATTTTCTATTCTGTTCTGTTTTACCCTATCATATTATATTCTTTTGTTTTCTATTCTATTATGTTATTTTCTATTCTATTATGTTCTTTTCTATTCTATTACTTTATTTTCTATTCCATTTTATTCTCTTCTGAAATTCAAATTCCAATTCAATTCAAAAATCATTCAAATTCGATTTGAAAACTATCCAAATTCAATTTGAAAACTATACAAATTTCATCCGAAATTTTAGTTTCATTATTTTGGATTCATTTAAATTAGTTACTATTGCAATTCAGAAATTAAGATATATCTGAATTCCCAAATAACGGAAAAATCATCCGAATTTCGATTCAGAACGAAATGAAAAGTACATGTCTACTGCCAGGTGCCAACTGTTTGTATTGTGAAAAGGACATCAGAAACTGTCTTGTTGTTGAGACCTTGCACCATAAAAGTCTCACTTTGTGTGTGCAAAGTGCGTTTAATACAGGGTTATAACCTCTGTCAGTTTTTTTGTCACCTGTGTGCCACTGGGGAGAGTAATTTCCTGTCCTATAGCCTGAATAGGAAGTGTTGAATATTCATACCTTACATTTCACCCCAACTATGTTCTGATGAAAGTCAGGAAAGTCAAAAGTAACTCATACAATCTGTAATTATAAGCTGTTTATTGGCATCCTAAATGTATTCAAACATCCTTGGGACTGCCCCCAATTTTAATGAGCTGTCTTTGTGAACAAAATTCACCATACCAGCTAGTCCCTTGTTTTTGTCTATGTGTGTAGTCAGTTGCAGTCTGCATGAATAGGTTGAAATATCATGGCATAAACAAGATACTTTGAAATCATAGTGGATATAAAAGTATGAACTTTAACTTATATATTTCAATATAACCAAGGCTGCTTTAGAAACCATGGTGGTATGGATAAAGGAAATGCATAAAGGATTGTGTCTCACATTGGCACAATCAAGCAATTTTGTTTTGCAATGTGTCTTTCCCCTGGTTTCTGTAAATAGTAGTTACATGATCATAAATAATAAAGGATGAGACATTGTCCTCCATCCTTCACGGAAAAATTTCTCATGAACAGTTTAGTCATAAATACAAGAACATCAGTTAATATTCTATCCAGACCCTAAAATCAGCAGTGAAACAGACTCCTTCCTTTGAGACTTTCCTCAGTAAGGGATTCACTGGATGATGTCTGTCTGTAGAGGACGATGCTAAATTTCTAAGCTAAATGTAGATTTTCGGATTTGATGTAACAATTCATGAATGTAATGCACATATTCGTAGGTTTTGACTTTCTTATCAAAAGTAATTGAAAAGGCAGCTTCTTACCAGCTGCAAGCCAGCCTCTCCAATAATTGCATATCTCATAGCTTCCAGTCAGGATACATTACTGGCACAGCGCTTATTTATGCAGTTAAAGCCCTACTGGTAGCAAGAGAGGATACAATAATTGTAGTCTCGAGGGCAGAGTTCTCAGTTGGCTCCTTTCCTTCTTGTTTGTCAAAGAGTATGTCTGAAGTATAACTACTGTAACTGCAGGAACCCACTGCTCTGGCCCAGTATCACATTTGTATGGTGCCCCACAAGGCTCAGTACAGTCTTCAACACAGCTTGCTGCTTTTATGACATCACTTGGTAGAACAGTGCAGGACAATGGGTTCAAGTCAAAAAGGCATGCACTGTAATATTTAACCTTTAAGCAACATCTATGTGATCTATTTTCATCATCATCACAAATTCCTGTCTGAAGGAACTTCGAGACTCCATGCATTCCAACTGGTTCAAACTGAACTTTGACAAAGCTAAGATATTGGTGGTGGTTGGTTTGTATCTAACCAAAATAGAACACTAATGAGGACTACTTTTGCCTAATGCTCAACCTTGATATAATGTTTAGTATAATAGCTGAACATCAAGGGTCAACTCTTGTTAAATTCTTATTCTTTTACCCAGGGCTTTTTTTCAGCGAGAATGTGAGGAACACAATTCCGGCACCTCACCCACTGAATGTATGTAATGTCAAGCAGTGTTAGGGTGGGATGCAGAGTCTGTTGATGCTAGCTGCTGGGGGATATATTGTCGCTGGAGGTGATCTATTTTTTTTCAGGTGTGTATATTGTTACTGTGAAGGTCTATTGTTGCTGGTGGGGAAACTATTGTTGCTTGGGGTGGGTCTTATGTTGCTGGTGGTTCATTATTGCTGGGGGTAATCTATTGTTGTTGGGGGGTCTATTGTTGCTGGCTGCAGGGGAACTATTTTACTGCTTTTCTTGTTATCGTTAACAAATTCCATACAAGTTACATAGCACCACAAATGATGCTCAGCTCTGTATTCTCTAAAATGGGTATTACTGGGAGGTGGGTAGGTGGTGCTCGAAGGTGGGTAGGGAGTGAGTATAAAGCACCTTATTTCGCTTGCCAAAACAAAGTAGTAATTTTTTTTGCTTCAACAAGATTATTACCATGCTGCATGCCAGCCATCATTACAGTCAATGCTGTAGCTTGACTGCTAACATACACATGCTGCTAACTTACTGCAATTTTCTGCAACCTCCACTGGCAGAAAATAAAATGAAGAATCACACTTAGGTTTGGTCTGAAAAATTTTAAAGCACTGAATAGCCTTGTCCCTCAATATTTTCGAACTCTTCTTATCCTTTCTGTGCAAACAAACTCAGCTATATATATTATAAGTCATATATTAACCACTTGCCCCCCGCCATATAGCAGAATGACATCGGCAAAGTGGTTTCAAAATCCTGAATACCTCAGGATATTAAGCCGCATGAGCACTTCCGAGGGCGCACATCACGGCGATCGTTGTTGCGGTGTGTCAGTCTGACAGACCGAAACTCAGATCTTGGTAAAAAGTCTCTGACGGAGAATCTTTACCACGTGATCAGCCGTGTCCAATCACAGTTGATCACCATGTAAACAGGAAGAGCCGGTGATCGGCTTTTCCTCACTCGCGTCTGACAGATGCGAGTAGAGTAGAGCCGATCGGCTGCTCTCCTGATCATCAGCGCAGCCCCCCCTCGGATCCCGCCCAGGACCACCATCATGCCGCCCAGGACCACCAGGATGGCCATCCACACTGGACCACCAAGTATGCCCCCCTATACCTGCAGGAAAATGTAAATCTGTGCCCAGGAAGCTGCCAATCAATGCCCAGGCAGCTGCCAATCAGAGCCCACTCACAATGCCTACCACTGCCAGTACCACCAGGGATGCATATCAGTGCCTCATATCAGTGCCGCGTATCAGTGCTGCGTTACAGTGCCCATCAGTGCCACGTATCAATGCCCATCAGTGCCCTGCAGTGCTGCCTATAAGTGCCTAGCAGTGCCGCATATCAGTGCCACCCATAAGTACCCATCGTTGCAGCCTTTCAGTTCCCATCAGTGGCACCTATCAGTGCCCATCAGTGCCCAACAGTGCCACCCATGAGTGCCCATCATTGCAGCCGATCAATGCCCATCAGTGCTGCATATCAGTGCCACCCATCAGAGCCCATCAGTGCCGAATATCAGTGCCCGCTCATTGTTGCCACCTCATCGGTGCCGCCTTATCTGTGCCCGTCAGTGCCGCCTTATCAGTGCCCATCAGTGAAAGAGAAAACTTACTTATTTACAAAATTTTACAACAGAAACAAAAGCAAAACTTTAATTTTTTTCAAATTTTTCTGTCTTTTTTTATTTGTTTAGCAAAAAATAAAAACCGCAGAGGTGACATCTGTCTATGAGGCGCCATCCATATTTTTTATTTTTATTTATTTAGCCTTGGGATTCATTACTCATTACCTTTACAATATTGATTTTATTTTTATACTTTGTGGTACTTTGTGCTCTAAAACTGTGTTATTATTATTATTACTATAATTTTTATTATAATTTACATTTCCCTACATAATAGAGCCAAATTCCAATTTTACTTTCACATGTAGGATTCTGCTACCCCATTCACTGAAATTTCCCCACAAGCACATCCATTGGTCTTTTCTCTAGACTGCCCCTTATACACACCTAACTTGGCAGTAAAGAGATGGCACCTGCAGTACATACTATCCTTGCAATATTCTGTATAAAAATAAACGAGCAGTGGAGGCCTCTTGTGCTTATTCAGCTTTAAAGATTTAATGAGTATACTCCCATACTCTTCCTATTTTCCCCTCAGCATTCTCTTCCCTCACAGCTATATATTGTAGAAATATTCTTTGAGGTGCATTTGTAAAAAAAAAAAAAAAAAGGAGAGCTATTCATCCCGTGAAACTACACATACAGTACAAGTTTTCTGTGCAAACTGGGCAAAAACTAATATTATAAAGGTATTCTCTCTCCAGGGTGAATGGTATTCTTCATACAAAATAAAGTGATTTAAGTAAATACCACTAGATGGAGCTGATGATCATAGGAAATATTTAGTATTATCTTCTATTTCATCTAGTGGGCACAATGCAATATTTTCCAGATTCATTGTATTCTATATGAAGAATAACAAACTACCTGGAGAGAAAAAAGCCTAGTAACATAGGTTTTTACCCCCCGTTCACACATTACAAATGTATATTCACAGGCAAATAGCGCATACAATACATAAAAAAATAATGCATCACTGTTTGCTGTCAGTAGTACCGAAAGCATCCTAAACAGAGATAACTTACACTCTCTTGGCTCATGCAACATCTTACTCCATCAGTTTGCCTCCCCAGTGTTGTACACCCCCCACACACTTCTTATGAATGTTACATTCTCCTTCTGTTTGTCTGCTTCTCTCCCTATGTATTGTCATCCTGTGCTCTCTCTCAAACATACACTCACACACTCAGTCACAGGACACACGCGGAGCATATTTAGTAATATTCGATTTGAGAATGCTCTAAATCAACTTAAATGCAGATCAGGGACTTTCTGTGCCCAATATGTATCTGATGGATTTGGAGGAGTAATCAGGGGTCTACTAGAACTCTGATGTCTCTATATATAGAACCTGTTACCACAATAAAAAAAGAATACTACAAGTAAAAAAGTAGCAATAGTGTGTCCTCCTCCTGCATTACTTCTTCACATTGCCATTAGGCTAAACTGTTCATTTTAGCATATGGGTAGCCCTGCAGTGAGCAGCTCTCTGAGGGGGTGGTGCAATGTGCATTTATTTGAAGTTGTTATATTCTTAATATCTAAATTTTTATTTGGTCCTATAAGTATATAACTGAGGTTATGAAACCCCCTGTAATGTTGTGTATATGAAAGATCTTTTGAACTAATGACTTACAGATGTTGACATTTGAACTGAGTTCTCAATTTCAGGAAGCTATCAAGACATTTTAATTGATATTTCTGGTTATATTTTCTTAAAAGGAATTCATATGTTACTAAAATTCTGTTTGAGAAACTATGTGTATATTCATTCTGTGGCAGGCAGATTATCATCCCCCACATCCTGTGTCTGGTGTTAATTAGACATGCTGGTCGAATGGAATTCTCAATCCTAGCCCCCAACTTTGTGGGGAGTGGATGGGAGGTGATAATGGGCGTAATATGGGAGTCATTAGTTTGGTGCAAAATTTTACGGGAATTTTAAGGGATCAGGTATATTTAAATCAAGAGCTGCTTACAGGAAGTCTCTTCTTCTACATTTTCTCTTCACTTTTAAGATAACTACAGAATCCCAGCATACAGACATTATTACAGATGCTCTCAGGACAAAGGACATTGTAGCCATTTTTAAGCACATGTCTTGAACTTATTTTTGAAACAAAAAACTTTATCTCATATCTTTGATCTTATTTGAAGCTAAATTTATTTTGTATTTGAATGTACAACTTTTGTAAGTATTTTTGTAAATTTGTGTGGAAATAAATCACACGGTTTGATTCAAGCTGAATCGGTTATACAACTAATGCCCTGTATACACGGTCGGATATTCCAATGAAAAAAGTCAGATCGGATTATGTTGTCGGAAAATCTGATCGTGCGTGGGCTCTAGCAGGATCTAGCAGGCTGAGAGCAGGATCTAAAATTTTACGACAACAAAATCCGATCAGACTTTTTCTGATCGTGTGTAGAGAATTCCGACGCACAAAGTGCCACGCATGCTCAGAAGAAATTTGGAGACGAAAGCTATTGGCTACTGGCCTCTACGTAGTCCCATTGTACGTTGTATACCTCACCTCGTTCGGAACGATCAGATTTTCCAACAACTTTTTCCGACCGTGTGTGCAACACAAGTTTCGGACAAAATCCGATGGATTTTGTGGTCAGAATGTCCGACCGTGTGTACGGTGCATAAGAAATTTGTCTCACAATAATCTAGAAAAGGCAGAAGAGTCTTTTTCACAGCTAAAGCTACTTTTTACATTGGCATATACCTGCCAGTATCAATTTGGTGGAATTTATTTTTACCACTTCCTTCTCCAAAGTGGAGAAGTGATGTACTGAAGTTAAACTTTGGAACTATTGAATGAACCTAGAAATAAAATCGATCCATTGATGATTGTGAAGACCTGAGAACTATAGACACCCCCCAGGCACGATATTTAAAGGAATATTTCATTTTTATTGTTTCACTTTCAGCATTAAAAAAATCACTGCTCCCAAAAAATTTTTTTTTTAAATTTGCATTGATACATGTCCCCTGGGGCAGGACCCGGGTGCCCAAACACTTTTTATGACAATAACCTGCATATAAGACTTTAAAATTAGCACTTTTGATTTCTCATGTTAGTGTCCCATAGACTTTAACGGTGTTCATGTTTTCTTTTTCTTTTTTTTTTTGTTTATATTGCAAAAAATAAAAACCACAGAGGTGATCAAATACCACCAAAAGAAAGCTCCATTTGTGGGAAAAAAGGACATCAATTTTGTTTGGGTGCAACGTTGCACGACCACAAAATTGTCAGTTAAAGTGACGCAGTGCCGAATCGCAAAAAGTGCTCTGGTCAGGAAGGGGGTAAAATCTTCTGGGGCTAAAGTCGTTAATCATGTTTTTCCAGTTTGGGGTATACTAACAAACCTCGGTAGTGACAGAGGATTTCATTTTACAGGTAAAATCATGCAGGCAATGTGTAAAATCTTAGGAATAGAACAGAGATTTCATGTACCATATCATCCACAGTCTGCTGGTATTGTGGAAAGAATTAATAGGACTATGAAATCTAGAATTGCATAAATACTTGGTTTGATGCTGTACCATTTGTTCTGTCAGAAGCACAGCACCTTAAGTAACACAGTATTCTCCTTTTGAATTAATGACAGGAAGGAAAATGCCACTTGTGTTTCCCAATGAACACAAAACAAAATGGTTACAGATGTTACAGGACAATTTGAACAATATTTTGCCACATGCAGCTACTTGTATGCAAAAAATGGTTCCTCCACATATTTCTAAGTTTGAGAAAGGAGGACAACTTATGATAAAAAATGTAAGGAAATATGGACTGTGGTAAAGTAATTGGGAAGGTCCATTTGACATCTTGGATGTTCAAGGTGTAATGGTGCAGGTCCAAAGGCCTCTCAATTCAGTGAAAAATGCACGTACGACAACAAAAAATGTGGGTACACACTGATCAATGCAAATTGTATATGCCGAGATAATGATGCTGTATTTCTTTTTTCAGGAATGATTTCTAAAAATCAGACCTGGAGGAATCATGGATTCCAAAAAGAAGGAAAGATGACAACAAAAGAAAAAAAAAGTTTTAAAGAGAGAAGACTAATCATCACCACAGGATTTATCTTTTCTCTAGTGACAATTGTATCTGTGGTAAAATATATCACAGACTGTTCCAGCTATACAGAGGTTAACAGGATTGAAGATTTACACAACAAAGACATTACATTATTCAGAAACAAAAGAGATGTAGACATTGATATCAATATAGATGTCAAAAGTGATAAAGACAATGATATCAATATAGATGACAAAAGAGATACATTTAGATAAACTAATATCAATACAGCTGAAGATTTGTTTGGATATGTATGCATAGGACAGGGATATAATTGGTGTATGGAATTGTATTTCATTCATAGTAATGATGTTGAAGTTAAAGTTAAAGTAGAATCTAAAACAAAATTTGTTAAAATGCAAGGATCTTATAAACTAAATAACAGAACCGGAACCTTTGAATGTATTATAGTGGATAGAGGTTTCTGGTCAGTATTTGTAAAAGGTAATGATTCAACAATTTGGTCTGGAGATGTTAATATTAATATGATAAGGTCTGGAAAATTACTTTACCCAGAAGAGCAATTTTATTACTTATTACAAAATTTTGTAAAAATATTAGATCCAGAACATTTAAATATAATAGGAGATGAAAAAGGGGACATTGTAAGAATATGGGATTTTAAAGTAACAAGAAAATTAGCTAAAATAAGTCTTAACATTTGTATTATTGTAATAGAAATGATTGTTCCAGAAATGAAAGTGTCTCCACAGTCCTTAAAAATCATTGAAGACGAAGATAGTTTTCATTTGGTATGTAGTACACACATTTATTTACCTCAAAGTTCATTGTTAACTTGGAAAAGGAATGGTGAAGTTTTGGGTAGCTTTCTTCACAGTACTACTAATATAATTCATAAAGGAATTTTGGTAGTGTGAATTGGATTAATGATAAATGTGTTTATCATCAAATAGGTGTATCTTTAAATGATACCGGTATATATGAGTGCTCCATATCAATAGAAAATTATCCATTGAAATGTGCTAATGCAAGTATTGTTGTAATGTCTCCAAGGAAATCTCCATGTATTGATAAGAAAAGTGTTCCTGCTAATCCCTTCCAGATTAACCATTTCCAATCCAGAGTTCTCTTGAGAGAATGAAAGTTTGTCATTATATTGTGGAACTTTAATATTTCAGAATGGAAAATTTCTACAAGGTTTCCACAATGTCAAGGACATTTGGTTAATATGGAATTGGGTATTGAAATATGGTTTGGAATTAATAGTAGGAATCATAACAGAAATAAACATGGTATCGTTGAAGGCATTTTAGGAGGAGTCAGTACTATTGGAAGTATAACAAATAGTATGGATATTAATACTTTATAGTCTGATCTTGAAACAGCTGGTTTAGTGGGAAGTAAAGGTATTAAGGTACAAAGAAATTTAAATCTGATATTAGAAGATATGGTTATTAAAACAGCTAATGTAATGGGTCCATCTATATTACATCTTCAAAATATTACTCTTAATTCAATGACAAGTGAACAACATTCTCATATAGCCAGAGCATGCTTAGAGATCCAGACTGAATATTCCACTCATTTTAAAATAATTGCACAAGCATTTCAGAGTGGAATATCTCCTCTTGGCATTTTACTGAATTTACCCAGAGAATATGTATATGCAATTAATCATACAGATTTATGGGTAAATAAATGGATAGGATGCAATCAGGATATATGTTATAGTTCTATGATTCCAATAGCAGGGAAAGAACAAATATTGGTTCCAATTACTGTATTGGGATTACCAGTCAGCAATACACAATTATTATTTTATAAATTACAGTATACAGATTTTGCTTTTAACAATGACAATTTTGAATTAGAACAATTCGATCTGTCATCTTGTTTACAATTCCAGTCTAAATTTATTTGTTTACCTAATCAAGACAAAATTATATTTCATTCTTGTTATCATAATCATACATTATGTTCAGCAAGAGAAGAAAAAGTTGAAACTACTTCTGAATTAATTATTCTGGAAGAAAAAAAGGTTTATTTCCAAATCATGACAGACACAGAAAGGGTTAAAACCATTTTTCTCCTCTTGTACAAATACAGAAAACCTAAATCAAGGCTTGTATTGTATAGAAGGAGACATTGTAGCAATAAGTGTTATTGGGTTGAGAACAAATTTAACAAATATGTTAATGAAAAATATAAGTGTTCTTCCCTCACAATACAATATATCTCTGATAGATGAATTTCCTTGGGAAGAATGGGCAAATGTAATTTAAAAGGATAAAGGTTTATTAATAGCTTTAGCTAAGGAATTTACAAATGCAGAAATATTGTTTAAACGTGAACAAGGAAATTTGCAAGAAATAGCTCATCAATGGTTAGAGTTCTCAGGTAATAATTGGTGGAAAAAATTCAGTAATAGTATATCAATTTGGGGGAAAACTTCAATTACTTCAGCAGCAGGAAATATTTTATCGCATCCTATAGTTATTATTTTCATTATTATTATGTTATGCATTATATTTCAGTTATGTTTAATGTTTAGAATGAAAAAATTATATTATTGAATTAGAAATGAAATCAGGAGAGGTTAAAATTTGTTGCAAAATATGCTTAAAAGAAGAATGGGTTCTGGAGTTGCAAACTCAGTTACAAATGACAAAACATTTGGAATTTTTTAAACTCAAAGCCAGAGTAATTGTGATATGAATGGAAGTGTGAATGATATAAAATAAGAAATATGATTATTATTCAGAATGTTATATTCTTAATATCTAAATTGAATTCAGTCCTATAAGTATTTAACTGAGGTTAGGAAATCCCCTGTAATTTTGTGTATATGAAAGGCCTTTTGAACTAATGACTTACAGATGTTGACATTTGAACTGAGTTCTCAATTTCAAGAAGCTGTCAAGACATTTTGATTGATATTTCTGGTTATATTTTCTTAAAAGGAATTCATATGTTACTGATATTCTGTTTGAGAAACTATGTGTATATTCAGTCTGTGGCAGGCAGATTATCATCCCCCACTTCCTGTGTCTGAATGGAATTCTTAACCCTACCCCCACCATTGTGGGGAGTAGATGGGAGGTGATAATGGGCGTAATATGGGAGTCATTCGTTTGGCGCAAAATTTAACAGGAATTTTAAGGGATCAGGTATATTTAAGTCAAGAGCTGCTTGCAGGAAGTCTCTTCTACATTTTCTCTTCACTTCTAAGATAACTACAGAAACCCAGCATACAGACATTATTACAGCTGCTCTCAGGAAAATAAATTGCAGCCATTTTTAAGCACATGTCTTGAACTTATTTTTTGAAACAAACAACTTTATCTCATAACTTTGATCTTTTTTGAAGCTACGTTTATTTTGTTTGAATGTACAACTTTTGTAAGTATTTTTGTAACTTTTGTGTGTAAATAAATCACATGGTTTGATTCAAGCTGACTCAGTTATACAACTAAGAAATTTGTCTCACGATCATCTAGAAAAGGCAGAAAAGTCTTTTCACAGCTAAAGCTACTTTTTACAGAAGTGCACAAAGTGATGTGTAATTTATGCGTCCACACAGCAGTGTGGTGCATTGCATTGCAGTGCAGAAATATCAAATATTATCGCAGCACATACAGTCTATTCCACATCACACAGTAAACCAAAAGAAATATATAAAAATAAATAAAATGTTGAATAAGTGTATACAGCAAACTACAAATTGGTCCAAAAAAGTATTCAAAATTAGAAAACGATTCCAAAAGTGATTCATTCCATAAATCTTCCAATAAAAGTGCTCTGTGTTCAATAGTTCATAAACAAAGTGCTGAAGTGCTCAAACGAAACATGCCTTTTGGCACACACCCATCTTGTGCCCTTACTCACTAGAGAAAATGGACACTGAGCTTTTCAGCCTGAGGGTCAAGCTTGCTTGTATTGGGTGTTGGGGGAACCACAAATCTTCTCTCCTTCTACTGTATGCCTCCCACATGCTGGTCCTATCAGCAGCTATCACTGTATTTGTTGCTCATTTTCCACCAGGCTCAATAGAGGGAGAGAACTCTCATAGTGTAGTATTTTCAATTTATTCATTAATAAAGTTAAAATTACACTTACAGAATGTAAGATGGAGTATTGTTTTACAGAGTATAGGGCTCATCCGGGTTTGCCACCGTTCGGCGTGCATTTCACAGGTGGCAGAAGTGATGTAATTAGTTAGGGAACTGGAAATTTCTTTGACGTGTTTCTCCCCTCACATGACGTCATCAAAAACACTCAGTGACATGCAGCACCATCTGGTGTGCTAAAGAAAAATACAGCATGTCTGCATTTTTCTGCACAGCACCACAATGTACATCAACATGAGCATTGTGGTGTGAATGAGGTCCATAGATAACTGTTTTCTTGCAAAGCCCTTACACATCCTGTGTGTACAATGTTTACACTGTGACATTGTTTCAAAGAGAAACTGTCATTTTACCCATTCAGTCCTCCTCCTTGCCCACTTATGGCCCCGTTGTTGGTGCACTTCTTGGTTGCTCTGTCACACAGCTACTGCAGTATAGGGAAGCATATGTACCCCCTTCCTTGGATGCAGATATTTGACTTGAGCAACTAATTAAATAGTGGCACTTAATATGGAGGATTTTGCCATCAAAATATTATACTCACAGATAAGATTTCTTTGTACTATTCATGTCTTATTACAGTAATATCTTGGAGCACCACTAAAGACTAGGAATGAGAGGAAATAAAATGATGGGATGATTTGTTTAATATAGTCCTTTTAAGACAAGAACCCTGACATCCTAAGCTATCCAGGTAATTGATACTGCAACTAAATAAGACTGTCTATATACAACAAATTTCTCACCAAAAACAGGTGGTGAGAGACCCACAGGGACTTTTCTGCCTGACTTGTCTGATATACTGTTACAGTATGCATATAGTAATGGGAAGCTGCTGAATGCCATAACAGGCACTTACAAAATATATATGTTATCGTTATTGCTTGAAAATTCATCCCTGCATGGCATAATGGTTAAACTACAGATTATTAAATATCAGCATGAACTATTTTTATACAAAGCCAGTCAAGTGGAACTCCAGCCAAACAACTTAAAACAGCTGACATAGAGTACATGTATGTGAACTCTTTTCAGATATTTATATTGTAACTGTGTTTAGCCACTGTTGTGAGTCATAAAACCCTGTCATGCTGTATAGCCAGGAAAAAACACTACTGTTCTATATTTACAGCTTCGTAGATTCCTGTGTCATGTTCCCACCTCCAACCTGCTTCATCCCTAGCCTGTTGAATGGAATTACTCCATTGGAATCTTACCAGAGGGCTCTTACTTCTGTAAGTCCACCTCAATATCTCCCTGTCCAGACTGCATTACCTAAATCAGCCTTTTTTTAACTAGGGTGCCCAGGTACCCTTGGGTGTCTGGAGGTTTCTTTAGGGGTGCTTTGGCAAAATGCCTAAAAATTGCCCCAAAATTGTATCGAAGCCGGTGGGTGTATGAAACCTGCCTTTTAGTTATACAAAGCCACAGGTTTTCATTGTACACCATTACAACCTTCTAGCTGCCAACCTCCCAACGACCAATGACAGCATCAGTTAATAAATAGGATGCCTGTTGCCTGCATATCATCCTTGTTTGACCTTCCCTTGCCTCTCTCCATCAGCTTTGGGGTCTGATTAGCTAAGTAAAGGTGAAAAACGAAGGGAGATGAGAAACATTGGAATATTAGTCAGTAACAGTTTGCAAAAGCGCATTTGCTTTGGAAGAATAAATCATATCTAATGTTGTGTGACATATGTGTATTGGTGATGCTGCATCATGTAAAACTATTAGAATAGATTATAAATTTTAGAATGGGGAACCTCAAAACTGTCCAGAATTTTGGAGGATGCCTCAAGACTGTCCAGAATTTCGGAGGGTGCCTCAATATTGTCCATAATTTTAAAGGGTGCCTTGACTGAAAAAAAGGTTGAGAAACACTGACCTAAAACATGTTAGCATAATTATTATGTATAATCCAATAAAACCTAATTGCCTCACAGTTTGGGTGAAATCTTAGGATTACTGGAAGTTAATATAAATATGGAATCCAAGTGTTTTAAATACATTTAGTGGTTTCTAAATAGATCTGGACAAAAGAGTGGGTTCTTTTATTTGGATTTTCAATTTAACACACATTATACTAAAATAAATACAGACTGCAGTGATCACACCAATTGTTATGGCTTTCAGCAATTAATCACAGTGCATCCTCTGCTAGTCTGTCTACAACAGAGAGAGTTGTGAATGCTTGCTATGGTTTACTGCATGGTGATTATTAGGACAACACTATTCCTCCCACTGATACAAGGAACTATTCTTCCCATTGACACCAACAGTGAGGCATAATTCCCCCCAATAACATCAATGGTGTGCTATTCCTCCCACTGACACCAGTGATGGGGCATTATTCCTCCCACTGACACCAACAATGGGGCTCTATTACTCCCCCTGAAACCAATGATGCAAAACTATTCCTCCCAATGATACTGATGATGGGGAAATATTCCTCCCACTGACACCAATGATCGGGCACTGTCCCTCCTACTGACACCAATGATGCAGTGCTATTCCTCCCACTGACACGAATGATAAGGTAATATCCTTCCTACTGACACCAACGATGGAGCATTATTCCTCCCACTGACACCAATAATAGGACACTATTCCTCCTCCTACTGACCACAGGTGCTATGTACATTTTTTTTACTTCCATTGACCACCAAGCTTTAGGCATCATTTACTCCTACTGACAATGGAGCAATTTCTACTCCTACTGACCATAGTCTGCCCCCCTGGTCTGAATGTCAGTAAACTGACCCTTTTTTTAGAAAGTCTGGAGACCCCTGATTTAATCTGAGAGGTTTCAGCTGATCTGTGGTGGTTTGTGTATTTTCGATACCTATAATTGTGAGAAATCTTTACTGGACTTTTTTGAGGAATAACTAATTGGCGCAAGAACTTAGGACAGCTTAGCTTATTTTCCCATTTAATGGGAACCGCTAGAAACCCCTGTATGTATGTATATTTCTGTTCAATCATAGCCGACTCTTTGTAATTCTATGGAACAGCTTTCTGGGCTTCATGTCTGATACGCTTGAGAGCCTTTTCCATAGAATTTTCTTAGCAATTATTTTTTATCAGGTAGGCCACCAGGTCTTTTGCTCAAGACTCCCTAATAGCTTTCTGTTCAGTCATACTTTCTGCAATTCTATGGACCAGCTTTCTGGGCTCTGTCTCTAAAATGCTTGAGAACCTTCTTCATAGAGTTTTTCTTGGCAATTATTCTTTATCAAGTAGGCCCCCAGGACTTTCCTCAACCTTCCCCAATTGCTCGTCTTGGGACTGGCATTTAGAATGTGATATGTGATAACACATGTGCATAGCCAGTTTGTACACAAACAAATGGGCTAATTTAGACAGTAAACCGGAGTACACGGAGGAGACCCACGCGAACACAGGAAGAACATGTAAGCTCCATGGAGTAGAAGCATTTGGAAGGTTTTACATTATTGCTAGGTATAAGAAAGCTGTGCTTGTCTGCTATTCTTGTTGCCCAAATGATACACGCTAAAATGAACATTTTCTAAATAACGATGATGCTACATGACCTCTTAACTAGATGTAATCAACATGTAAATTAGTGTACTTTAGCTAACATTTACTTTGCTGATCAAGCATTGCAGCTTTGCCATCTTTTTTTTTCTGTTAAATCCCTCTTGTTTTCCCTAAATTATATAAAAAAAAAAAATATATAACAGTGCTTTAGATTCAGTAAAACAAGAAAAGCAAACTGAAGCAGTATCTTTTCCCAACATTACAAGATATCCAAAGAAATGTTACCATGGAAACACTTCATTACTTTGAGATCTTTTCAGATTCATTTTTCTAATGTCTGTTTATGCAGAGACATTCTGACTAAAGTGGAGTATCTGTTACAGTAAAGGCCACATCTCTTAATATGTAACCTATCATTGGCTTTATAACATTATGTAGCATCAGCTGTATTTGCATTTAGTCTCTCTTAACTGAGTAGTTACTTTAACATACAAGATAGGACTTAATGGCTTAATTTATTCACCTATATTTTGACTCTATAAAAGCTAATTGCTTTTTAGTTACAGTTATGTAAATAGTAATTCTAAGGCAATGTGAGAATGTACACATTATATATACAATAGCTCACAAAAGTGAGTACACTCCTCACATTTTTGAAAATATTTTATTATATCTTTTCATGTGACAACACTGGAGAAATTACACTTTGCTACAAAGTAAAGAAGTGAGTGTACAGCTTGTATAACAGTGTAAATTTGCTGTCCCCTCAAAATAACGCACAGCCATTAATGTCTAAACCACTGGCAACAAAAGTGAGTACACCCCTAAGTGAAAATTTCCAAATCGGGCCCAATTAGCCATTTTTCCTCCCTGGTGTCATGTGACTCATTAGTGTTACAAGGTCTCAGGTGTGAATGGGGAGCAGGTGTGTTGAATTTGGTGTTATCGCTCTCACTCTCTCATACTGATCACTGGAAGTTCAACATGGCACCTCATGGCAAATAACTCTCTAAGGATTTGAAAAAAAAGAATTGTTACTCTACATGAAGATTGCATAGGCTATAAGAAGATTGCCAAGACCCTGAAACTGAGCTGCAGCATGGTGGCCAAGACCATAAAGCAGTTTAACAGGACAGGTTCCACTCAGAACAAGCCTTGCCATGGTCGACCAAACAAGTTGAGTGCACATGCTCAGCATCATATACAGAGGCTGTCTTTGGGAAATAGACGCATGAGTGCTTCCAGCATTGCTGCAGAGGTTGAGGGGGTGGGGGGTTTGCCTGTCAGTGCTCAGACCATGCGACGCACACTGCATCAAATTGGTCTGCATGGCTGTTGTCCCCGAAGAAAGCCACTTCTAAAGACGATGCACAAGAAAGCCTGCAAACAGTTTGCTGAAGACAAGCAGACTAAGGACATGGATTACTGGAACCATGTCCTGTGGTCTGATGAGACCAAGATAAACTTATTTGGTTCAGATGGTGTCAAGCGTGTGTGGTGGCAGCCAGGTGAGGAGTACAAAGACAAGTGAGTCTTGCCTACAGTCAAGCATGGTGGTTGGGGTGTCATGGTCTGGGGCTGCATGAGTGCTGCCGGTACTGGGGAGCTACAGTTCATTGAGGAAACCATGAATGCCTACATGTACTGTGACCTACTGAAGCAGAGCAGGGCAGTATTCCAGCATATAAAAGGACCCCAAACACAACTCCAAGACAAGCACTGCCTTGCCAAAGAAGGTAAGGGTAAAGGTGATGGACTGGCCAAGCATGTCTCCAGACCTAAACTCTATTGAGCATCTGTGGGGCATCTTCAAATGGAAGGTGCAGAAGCGCAAGGTCTCTAGCATCCACCAGCTCCATGATGTCTTCATGGTGGAGTGGAAGAGGACTCCAGTGGCAATCTGTGAAGCTCTGGGGAACTCCATGCCCAAGAGGGTTAAGGCAGTGCTGGAAAATAATGGTGGCCACACAAAATATTGACACTTTGGGCCCAATTTGGACATATTCACTTAGGGGTGTACTCACTTTTGTTGCCAGTGGTTTAGACTTTAATGGCTGTGTGTTGAGTTATTTTGAGGGGACAGCAAATTTACACTGTTATACAAGCTGTACACTCATTACTTCACATTGTAGCAAAGTGTCATTTCTTCAGTGTTGTCACATGAAAGGATATAATAAAATATTTACAATGTCAATTGTAAAATCCAGTCCATCCCTGATCTAAGTAAACACACTAAGTTATAAACTCTAATATTTGGGAGGCTGCCCTGCCCCCTCACTGTTTGGGAGATAAAGTTTGGTCAAGGCTATTCTCGGTTTACCATTTTGCCATAGAAAAGATGTAATCGCCTTATTTATAATCTGTATATCTTTGTGTTTCATTAATAATGGTAGAGTTTGTAAGGGGTATAAGAGTCCAGCAAAGCTAACCATTTTAAAGAGCGCGCATTTACCAAAGAGTAATAGTGGAATGTTAGTCCAGGCCTCCAGTTCACCCACCATTTTTTAAATCAAGGGAGGATAGTTGAGAGAATAACAGAGGATGGTTCCTTGCCGATTTTAATGCCTGAATAGTTGATGTGTTTTTCATTTATAGGGAAGGGGAGAAGGGCATCCAAGAAAGTGTTGAACCTGTACTTAGATTTTGCTCTAAGTTTATTTAGGCCGGAACATTTGCAAAAGGAGTTAAATATTGATTGTATGACAGGTATCTCTGTTAGGGGGGAGGACGTAAAGATTAATATGTAATCTGCAAAGAGTGTGACTCGCATTTCATCTCGCCCGAATGAGATTCAATGGATAGAGGCTGTGATGTGGAGGTATCGTGAGAGGGGTTTAATGGCTAGATTAAATAGCAGAGGAGAGAGGGGACATCCCTGTCTTGTTCCTTTATGTAACCGTATGGGGTTGGATTGTAGCCCTGCAGCTATTACTGTAGCTGAAGGTGGAGTCTATTGATTCATGGGCATAGAGATTGATGTAGAAGGTTTCTAATGTTTTATAATTTCCTTGGGTGACGTGGAAAGAGTGCCATCTTCGTTGAGTCGCGATTGAGCAGTTTGCACTCAGTCGCTGGCTTCTAGGTACTGTTTTTGGGTGTTTTTCCTATAGGCTGATATGAAGGAAATGATCCTCCCACGCATGAAAGATTTGCCTGCCTCCCAGAATAGATTAGGATTATCCTCATGTGGGCTATTGTTTTGGGCATACTCTGACCAGGCGTCATGTAGCATTCTTTTGAAGCTGTCATTTTGGATTAGGTGTGCTGGGAAGCGCCATTGTCTAAAATCTGGGCGAGTGTGAAGGTTGCCAAGTGAGACAAGGGATAGGGGCGTGGTCTGATACTACCATGTCATGAATGATTGCTTCTCTAATATTTGGGAGGAGGGAGGGGGTACATAAAAGGTAATCAAGTCTAGCAAAGGAGTTATGGGCTGGAGAGAAGAAGGTGAACTCTTTATCCAGGGGATGGTGTAACCTCCATATATCTAACAATTGAAGGGCAGTCACCATGTGGTAAATGCAGGTGAAGTAGTCTTGCCCTGGTCTACAGTGGGGGTTAGAGCTGTCCTCGCTATTGTTAATAACTGTATTGAAGTCACCACCTATGAGGTGGGGGATATGGGACTTGTACGCTAGTTTTGATGTTAGATCGTTAAAGTAGGATTTGTCCGGGGAGTTAGGGGCATAAATACTGGTAATCATTACTTCTCTTGTTGGAAATAACATTCCAGGATGTTATGTTCAGATAATTCATGGATCAAGTGACAGGGTTGTATATGGATGTTACCTGTGTTAGATGACCGAAGGTCGATTTCGAGCAGTCTGGTTCGAGTTTCTGGGTTTGTGGTTGGAGGAACAATCCCTTCTTAAGAAAGGTAGAAACGTAGAGAAGGGAGAAAGAGTATAGAAAAAAGAGAGTAACATTAAGATCCAAAAAACTTTGTGACTTAACTTGTGGACTTTTCCACAATGCAGATTTACCACCAGTTGAACAGCTAGCCTGCAGGCCAGAAGAGAGAAGAGTGAGCTTGGGCGCTGCTCCTCCTATGGAGTGTTAGCTTAGCGAGTGGCTGCCTACATTTCCTTAGCCTATGGTTTCCCTCAAGGGGCATAACTAGTGGTGGAGGTGCATATAAACTATCCAGTGAAAAGAACATAGGGAGGTTAGGGAACGAATATCGTAAATGAGAACAAATCACACACATTAATGGAACAACTCATGTATCAATGAAAACGCTTAACATAACCCAATTGTCAATGAAAGTCGGGTAGATCTAGGATCAGACATTTTGTCTGATCTAAGGGCTCCTGTTATCCAAAAGCTCAAGGGGGATATTTACCTGGACTGTAGTAAATGGGAGGCACCCACAAGGAGGCGAGTTCAGTAGATGTCAGACGAATCACTTGGAGAAGTACCCTTTCAACATTTTGGGAGATCCTTCCTGGGGCTCCTTTGCTCCCTAGGCCCACTTTGTCTGCGTAAGTTTCGGATGGAGTTTGTCTGAGTAGAAGGGAGCAAAGATAGTAGTTCTCCTTTTCTGGTGTTTGAAAGGTTAGCTGCTCCCTATTGGGGGCTTGTAGACGAAGAATTGCAGGGTAAGTTAAAGTGAATCGGATGCTCTTTTTGTAGAGCTCTGCGCACACGGACTGGAATTCCTTATGTTTGCGGGACACCTCCTCCGAGTAGCTTGCGAAAATGAGTAGCTTGTGACCACCTACCACCACGGAGCGGGCTTTCCGAAAGCTTTGTAAGATGTCCCTGTGGTCGGCAAAGTTTAGACATTTGGCTATGATTGATCTTGGGTGCTTGCGATCATTTTCTGGAGCCCTGACTCGGTGAGCCCTTTCCATGGTACAGTGAAGGTTTAGACCAAGAGCTTCTGGAAGGGTGGAGGTGCAGATGTCTAGGAGTGAGCCATGCTTGTGGCTTTCAGTGAGGCCAATTATCTTCAGATTGTTCCTCCTGGAACGATTTTCTAAGTCCTCCATTCAAACATGTCGATGTTGCTGGGCTTGGGTGTACTTTTCCATGGCTGTGCTCATGTTATATTGGTCATCTTCTAGGGAGGAGATATGCTGTTCAGCCTCTGTTAATTCGTGTGATTGTTCTCCCAGCTCTTTTTACAGTTGCGTTATGCCTGCTGACACTGCTCTATCAACTGTGGCTGTAATGGTGGGGGGATAGCAGAGCCACCACTGCTTGAGCTATTCTTTCATAGAAGCCTTGTGACTCCTGGTTCCCCAATCCCCTGGCTACCATGGCTTCGTTTGATGCATCTCCGCCTCTGAGGTCACCTGGGTTGTGGGGCAGGTGATCGCTCTGTGAAGGAGACAGAGGACGTGCTGCGGCGGCCATCTTAGGTTTCAGTGGAGCTCTGGAGGGAGAAGTGTCTCTCGATCTGGAGCGGGATCATGGCTGAGTGAGATACCGCTCAATCCAGGGCACTGCATGGAGGATGGGTGAATGAATACCGGCGGGTTAGGTGCTGCCCCTGGAGTAAGCATGCTGTTTTTTTGCCTGCAGGCTGAGCGGAGCCAACGGTCTCCCTGTCCCTCACATATGGCTCTGGAATCGGAAGTCTTCATTGCTTTTAAAGAACCAGAGCCTTCACAAGTGTGAAAATGATTTATGGAAACCCAAGGATCCCCTATAACATAGAAATATGGGTGGCTTTTAGCTTCTAATTGACTTTTCTAGCACAAAAACAGCCACTGTATCTGATGTGTTAAACAACGATACTTTATGATGTACTATGCCTAGCTTGCTGGATTAGACACACAAAGATATAAATAGATTAGATTGGATAGATAGATAGATAGATAGATAGATAGATAGATAGATAGATAGATAGATAGATAGATAGATAGATAGATAGATAGATAAAGTAAAGTAAAAGTAAAATATGCTATACAAAATCAATTTCTATTTTTAGGAAGACCTACAAGAATAATACCATAAGTCTTTTTTTTTTTTTTTTTTTTTTTTTTTTTTTTACAATTTAAAAACTAAGAAGATATTGCTAGAGAAGGTTCCAGTTATGTAGTCTTTAAGAGCAGCAAGCGTCATCATTTAACAACTTTTCATTTTTAATGTTAGGAGGATGAAGTATGTCAGGTGATTTAAGGGACTGGCAGAATATTAACCAACCTTTCAGAATTTTGGCTGTGCTTGAGAGAGATTCACAGACACTGGGCAGAAATCCACTGTCAGCACAGAGCCACTCTTCTACACAAGGCCCTGAGGGCACATTTCTAACATGATGGAGTTGTAGAGTGTAATGTTTCTGACAGACTGTGAACAAGCACATTGTTAGAAGTCAGTAATGGACAGTAAACATAGGTGAAGGGTTGTTAATGATTATTACTGCTATCTTAGACAGCTGATTATTCTGAAAAAAAATACAGATCACAATCTGTGATGTTCATATAAATGTTGAATTTATAACACGACATGCCAAAATATTTAGCGATTGCAAAAGGCTTGTTCAGTAGGGCAGTGCTAATGTCGAAAATGCAGGAACCCATAGCAACCAATTACATTTCACTTTACTAAAATCAGGCCAGTGCAAGATGAATTATGATTAGTTTACATGGTTGATTACACTTGGCACTCTGCACCTTGGCAAACTGGCAAATATGAGGACACTGTAATTATTTTAAGCAACCTCTCGGAAGGAGGATGGTGCAAAACATCTTCGCATTGAAAGAAATTTCTTAATTTTGCCTTCCCTCCACTTGTATTGAATACCTTTCACAGCCAAGAATTTCTCCTGGTTGTTTAGATATCCTCTGTAAAGCCGACGAGGAAGTCTATCTTAAACACTAGGTTTTTAATAGGATGCAATAAATGAAACAAGGTGTTTAATCTGCCTTCTAGGTCTGCAGTTATGTTGCACTAGAGCTTAATAAATATAATTTACACCCCATGAGTAAAAAATGTATATAGTTTTGTACATACATTCAGCTAAAGATATAAATTAAAATGAATAAAAAAGGAAAATTACATATTGTGTATTAACATTATCCACTCATATTCAGCCAACATTTGACATACTAGGCTCATTTTCATGTTTTTGTGTATCTCTTTTGCAGTAAAAAGCCTGTTATCTACAAAGCTCAATAGTTCAAGATAATATTTACACATCCATGTGAAGGAGGCAGAGGAACACTGCATCCCAATGACTCATTCCAAGGTTTCTATCCAACAAATTGGTCAGCTTCTCTTAAGACCAGATAGCGCTCACCAGATATAACATAGTTCCCCAGGTATTGTTTGTAGGGATGAGCGAACGGTTCGTCCTGAGCATAAGTTCGGGCCGAACTTTCGTTGTTCAGACATTTAACGAACGGCCGGATGAGTGGGTCTTTTGACCGTTTGTTCGACCGCCCGAACCGACCACAATGCATTGTGCCGCTGAAGGGCGCATTGCAAGCCCTGATTGGCTGAAGCAGTGAAAGCTTCAGCCAATTAGGTCACAGAGCACTGTCAGAGTCATGATTGTACACTGTCATCATGACTTTATCCAATCATGGCTCATTCCCGCCCCACAGTATAAAAGTATTCTTTCAATGGTAGCCATTTTGATTTTGTGATTTTGGCGTGGAGATAGATAGAACAGGGCTCTGTTCAGTGCTATTAGTTAGTGTGCTATACTGTGCTATTTTGCTTTAAGTGTCAGTAGAGAATATTAGTTTAGTGTCAGTCTAGGGATAGTGTGAGTGTAGTGAGGAGGACCATCATTCATCTTTCCATAGTGTGCAGCTGGAGTAGGGACAGCTCAGATAGTTTCAGTGTAGTGTAGTGAGACCGTGTCAGTAATCTTGACATTAGTATATAGCTAGAGTAGGGACAGTTCAGATAGCTTCAGTGTAGTGATGGTTGAACACCTCTATTTGATTGCGTTACTGCCAGTTTAACGCCATATCGTATTGTGTGCATTACTGACAGTTTAACGCCATATAGTTTTGTGTG
This sequence comes from Lithobates sylvaticus, assembly GCA_028564925.1. Taxonomy (NCBI): domain Eukaryota; kingdom Metazoa; phylum Chordata; class Amphibia; order Anura; family Ranidae; genus Lithobates; species Lithobates sylvaticus. Next base: position 248,700,466 of record CM053026.1, read on the forward strand.
CGTTACTGCCAGTTTAACGCCATATCGTTTTACGTGCGTTACTGCCAGTTTAACACCATATCGTTTTGCGTGCATTACTGCCAGTTTAATGCCATATAGATTTGCGTGCGTTACTACCAGTTTAACGCCATATTGTTTTGCATGCATTACTGCCAGTTTAATGCCATATCATTTTGCGTGCGTTACTGCCAGTTTAACGCCATATAGTTTTGCATGCGTTACTGCCAGTTTAATGCCATACCATTTTGCGTGTATTACTGCCAGTTTAACGCCATATCGTATTGCATGTGTTACTGCCAGTTTAATGCCATACCATTTTGCGTGTATTACTGCCAGTTTAACGCCATATCGTATTGCATGTGTTACTGACAGTTTAACGCCATATAGTTCTGTGTGCGTTACTACAAGTTTAACGCCATATAGTTTTGCGTGCGTTACTGCCAGTTTAATGCCATATAGTTTTGCGTGTGTTACTGCCAGTTTAACGCCATATAGTTCTGTGTGCATTACTACAAGTTTAACGCCATATAGTTTTGTGCGTTGCTGGCAGTTTAACGCCATTTAATTCTGTGTGTGTTACTGCCAGTTTAACGCTATATAGTTCTGTGTGTCACTGTACATTCGGCGCATTATATTGCAGTATAATATATTGTATCCGTGGAGTGTGTCTGTGTAGTGTGAGTACTCAAATTAAAGAGCACCAAACACCTCTTTACATTGATTAAAGTGCACCTACGTACAGATTTCAACTTCTCCTTTACATTTGCTTATAAGCACCGCCCCTCCCTCCCAATAATGTCTGGGAGAACAACAAGGAGAGGCAAACATTCCCTTGGCACTGTAAGGGGGTCAGCAACAAATGTGTCCACAGGCAAAGGTGGACGTGGATGGTCAGTCCTCAGGCAGGGCATCATTTCCTCTGTTTAGTGAGTTTGCCCCTTTAAATCCAGCCACAGCATGCAGAGGAGGTGGTGGACTGGCTTACTAAACCTTCCTCATCCTCCTCATCCTCTGTCACACAAGCAGAAAGTGTGCAGTCCCCTGCAGTTGCCAGAGTGGATAAACCTGCCTCCTTGTCCACATCTATTCCTGCCATAGCCCTAACATCAGCGATTGAGGAGTCAGCTGAGTTATTTGACCACAGCATCAGTCACTTGCTCCTTGATGATGCCCAGCCATTACTGGATTCAGATTCTGGTTCTGAGGTTGAGGATGACAGGGACATGAGCCTAGAGAGAGGGAGGAACACTGGTAGACAAATTGGCATTCATGTTCCCCAAGCCGCAGCGTATTGCCAAGTTGTCTCCAGTGGTAATGATGAAGATGGAGGAGATGGAGATGATGATTATGACGATGAGGTCACTGATGTGAGTTGGGTGCCAGATAGAGCAGAGGAGGAAACTGAAGGTGAGAGGCGGCACAACCCCAAGGAGGTCGGCATCAAGAAAGAGTAGAGAGCAGCCACCCTATTCCATCACATTCTGCAGCTGTTATCTCCCGGCCCACTCCCCATTGCTCAGCTGTCTGGGCCTTTTCAGCACATCTGCAGCAGATCGCACTGTTGCTATCTGCAAACTGTGTCACAGGCACATCAAACATGGCAAAAACACCAACCATTTGGGTACCACATGCCTAACAAGCTTGTTAAAGCTGTTGGCTCTTCAACTTCTGCCTTTCAGCATGGTGGATTCTGCCCCCTTCCGTGAATTCGCACAATGTGCTGTACCACAATGGCAGGTTCCCAGTCGATACGTGAATGTTCTGGCATCGTTGGGCAAGGCAGTCAGTCATAAAATACACCTTACTGCTGACACGTGGTCCAGCAAGCATGGGCAGGGATGATATATTTCATTCACAGCACACTGGGTAATGCTGCTTTCAACTCGAAAGGATGCAGGACAGGGCTCAGTGCTCCAGCTTGTTGTGCCCCCACGTCTTACTACAGCTGGTGGTGATGATGCCAGATCTGTGAGCTCTACCCCTCCTCCTCCTCCTCTGCCCCCTCCATGCCCTCCTCTGCAGAATTGTCCTATGAACATCAGGTACCCCCTAAGCTTTCAAAGGGCTTTTCTCAGAGTCAGGCTAAAAGGTGCCATGCGGTGCTTCAGCTGGTGTGTTTAGGGGACAGGAACCACACCGGAGCAGAGATTCTTGCAGCTCTGCAAGGACACCACGCCAGCTGGAGCCAGGAATGGTGGTGTCCGATAATGGCTCAAACCCCCTGTCCGCCCTAAGACAAGGAAAGTTGACACATGTGCCATACCTGGCACATGTCCTCAATTTGGTGGTGCAGCGTTTCCTAAGTACGTATCCAGGGTTGTAAGATGTACTAAAGCAGGCCAGAAGAGTCTGTAGCCATTTCAGGCGGTCATACACAGCCAGTGCTTGGTTGGCTGAAATTCAGCGGGAATTCCACCTGCCCATAAACCTCCTGATTTGTAACATGCCCACCAGGTGGAACTCAACTTTTGGAATGCTGCAGCGGCTATACATGCATCAGAGGGACGTCAACAATTACTTGTGTCAGTACGGCATGACGACAGGCTCAGGCCGCCTCAGGCTTTTTTTCCCCATGCCAATGGCTGATTATTAAGGATGAATGCATTGTATTGTCACCATTTGAGGAGGCCACAAGGATGGTGAGCAGTGACAGTGCATGCATCAGTGACACAATCCCTGTTGTGTTCCTGCTGGAGCAGACTCTGCGTGGCATTATGGACAGAGCACTGGAGGCAGAGCAGCAGGAGGAAGAGGAGGACTTCCTTTCCTCTCAAGGCCCACTTTATGCAGACACCATCATTCCTATGTTACAGAACACACAGGAGGAGAGAGGGGAGGAGGATGAGGAGGAGGATTCTGGCACTTTCATAGGCTTTGAAGAAGAGGAAGACATGCGATGGCTTTCCAACCCCAGGACCCTTGGGAGTAGGGATGGGCCCGCTGTTCGATTCAAACCCATGTTCGAATCGAACATCGGGCGTTCGCCCGCTCAGCGAGCCCCGAACTATTTGGGCCGCTCACATCAAATTCGAGGGGACGTCATGGGGAATTCCCTATGGCTTTCCCATGACGTCAGAGGGGGGCAGTGTCACCAGGGGCCCTCCGTTATAAAAGACCTGTCAGACGGAGCGAAGCCTCACACAGTGGGAGCCTCCCATTGCGAGGAGCGGCCCGACAGAAGAACAGACGCCGACGCCATGGAAGAAGATGCCGGACGAGAAGGACGAGAAGACCAGAGCAAGAAGAAGTGGATCGGAGGAAGAAGAAGATGGAAGAAGAAGATGGAAGAAGATGCCGGAAGGAGAAGATGAAGAAACCGAAGGATGAAGAAAGGAAGACCAGAAGAAAGAAGAAAGAAGATTTTAATAAAGGAATTGTCAAAGACCGTCTCCTGTCATTTTGGTGAAATGGTAGGGGTACTTTTGTACCCCCTTACCATTTCACAGATGGGGGCGGGATCTGGGGGTCCCCTTGTTAAAGGGGGCTTCCAGATTCCGATAAGCCCCCCGCCCGCAGACCCCCACAACCAATGGCCAGGGTTGTGGGGAAGAGGCCCTTGTCCTCATCAACATGGGGACAAGGTGCTTTGGGGGTCTTAGACCCCCAAAGCATCCTCCCAATGGTGAGGGCATGTGGCCTGGTATGGTTCAGGAGGGGGGGGCACTCTCGTCCCCCCTCTTTTCCTGCGGCCTGACAGGTTGCGTGCTCGGATAAGGGTCTGGTATGGATTTTGAGGGGGACCCCACGCCATTTTTTTTGGCTAGGGTTCCCCTTAAAATCCATCCCAGACCTCAAGGATCTGGTATGGATTTTGAGGGGGACCCCACGCCATTTTTTTTTTTGGCTGGGGTCCCCCTTAATATCCATAGCAGACCTGAAGGGCCTGGTTATTGAATTTGGGGGGACCCCCACGCTTTTTTTTTTAATTTTTTTTTTTTTTTATCAATGACTTTTTTTTTATCAATGACTTTTTTTTTTATCAATGACTTTCAATGAATGACTGTTCTCTGTGTTACGGGAGCCGTCAATACATTAGCCACGAGTGATTTTAAATAGCTTTTTTTCCTGCAAAAATTACACTTTTTGCAGGGACAGTTCTAAGCACAGGAAACATGTGCCCCTTCACAGGCATACTATAGACACCCCCCAGGCACGAAATTTTAAGGAATATTACACTTTTATTGTTTCAAATTAAGCATTATTAAAATCACTGCTCCTGAAAAAAACGGCCGTTTTTAAAAAAAAAAAATTTGGATTGATACATGTCCCCTGGGGCAGGACCCAGGTCCCCAAACACTTTTTATGACAATAACATGCATATTAGCCTTTAAAATTAGCACTTTTGATTTCGAACGTTCGCATCCATTGTAACTAATAGGGTTCTAATGCTCGCACGGACTTTAGGTCCGTTCGCGGGTTCTGGTGCGAGCCGAACGGGGGGGTGTTCGGCTCATCCCTACTTGGGAGTAGTACTTGGCTGGGAGGAGGAAGTTACAGATACTGTCATCCTGAGTGACCCCGAGGAGTCTGCCTCTCAAGCCTCTGCAAATTTTGCAAATTACTGGTTGGCAACCCTCCTTGATCACTGTTATAAGGGGAATGTCTCCGAGCCCATCCCGTCCCCACAGAGATTGCAGAGGATAAAATATCTTGAGGACACATTAAAGAGGATTTTATTGAACGTTTTTCCTGACTCCAGTGTGGTGGAAAAAGTGGTTTTGAGTCTACCGTTGGTCAAGAAAGGAGCATTGGAGAAGGCATCCGCCTAAGTGAGGCATTTCAGAATTTTTTTAGTCCTTGCTGGCCAGGGCTGTCAGCTTCCACATCCCATCCGCAGCATCTGCATCTCATGGTGGACGATTACCTTGTGGTCAAAACAGAGACAGAGAGCTTTCCAGCTGACGATCCATTGGCTTACTGGGTCATGAGAATAGACCACTGGCTAGAACTTGCCCAGTATGCTATTGAGTTGTTGGGCTGCCCTGCATCCAGTGTGCTTTTAGAACGGGCATTCAGTGCGGCAAGAGGTTTCGTTACTGATCATAGAACTCGTCTGTCCACAGACTCTGTGGACCGTTTGACTTTTATAAAAATGAATCAGTCCTGGATTACCAGCTATGACGCCCCTGATGCCGATGTCACTGATTAAGTCTTTTTGGGATGTGGAATCTCTGCAGGACTTTGAGGCTGCCTAGCTTTGAGGGTGTTCAATCATTTCATCTGGAAGAATGTTTTTGGTATAGGTTTCATGGGCACAATTAACACCCAAAGAACAATTTTTCTGCACCTGTCTGACAGGTGCATATCATTGCAATTTTTTACAGCAAGGTAAATTCTTGCTAACATCAACAGTACCTCTATAGGGTTACGGTAGGAAGGCACCACTGACACCCAAAGACCAATTTTTCTGCACCTGTTTGACAGGTGCATATCATTGCAATTTTTAACAAAGCAAATTCTTGCTTTCATCAAGATTATCTCTATAGGGTTACAGTGGGAAGGCGCCACCGACACCCAAAGACCAATTTTTCTGCACCGGTTTACCAGGTGCATATCATTGCATTTTTTTACAGCAAGGCAAATCCTTGCTTCCATCAAGAGTACCTCTGTAGGGTTACGGTAATAAGGCGCCATCAACACCCAAAGACCAATTTTAACGCACCCGTTACTTCTATCCAAAGTCAAAGTGACACCAGAATGTATCCAAAAAATCTCTAATCTTGTTCCCAGTGCACTACATTGTAGCCTCATCATACACACTGGCTCCCCAGCTTATAAATTAAATTTTTGCTGCAGCAGATTCCAGACATGGTACAGATCAGCCATTTTACAGTTAGACTAAGGGGGCCCCCCTGGCACTATATTGGAAGGAATTTTTCATTTTTAGGCTTTCATTTTAAAAATCAAAAAAAACAATGATCATTTAACCACTTGACCACTGGGCACTTAAACCCCTTCCTAACCAGACCAATTTTCAGCTTTCGTGATCTCAGATTTTGAATGACAGTCTCAGTAATGCAACACTGTACCTATATGACATTTTTGTCCTTTTTTTCACACAAATAGAGCTTTCTTTTGGTGGTATTTAATCACCGCTGGGTTTTTTATTTTTTATATATAAGGAAAAAAGACTGAAAATTCTGTAAAAAAATGAATCTTTCTTCGTTTCTGTTATAAAATTTAGCAAATTAGTAATTTTTCTTCATAAGTTATGGCCAAAATTTATATTGCCACATATCTTTCGTAAAAATAAGTACAAATTTGTGTATATTATTTGGTCTTTGTGAAAGTTATAGAGTCCACAAGCTATGGTGCCAATATCTGAATATTGATCACACCTGAAGTACTGACGTCCTATCTCATTTCTTGAGACCCTAACATGCAAGAAAAGTACAAATACCCCCCAAATGACCCCTTTTTGGAAAGAAGACATTCCAAGTTATTTAGAAAGATGCATGGTGAGGTTTTTGAAGTTGTAATTTTTTCCCACAATTCTTTGCAAAATCAAGATTTTTTTTCTTTTTTTTTTCACATAAATTTCATATTACCAGGTTATTTCTCACACACAGCATATGCATACCACAAATTACACCCAAAAATACATTCTGCTATTACTCCCGAGTATGGCGATACCACATGTGTGAGACTTTTACACAGCGTGGCCACATACAGAGGCCCAACATGCAGGGAGCACCTGCAGGCGTTCTGGAGCACCCAGGCCATTTCTGACATTTCTCTTGTGTAAAAATCACAATTTATTTGCTAGAAAATTACATAGATCCCCAAAACATACCCATAGGTGATACTTTAAATTTTTTTACTGGTTACAAGTTTTGAGTTAGAGAGAAGGTCTAGGGCCAAAATTATTGCTCTCGCTCGAACGTTAGCAGCGATACCTCACATGTGTGGTTTGAACATCGTTTTCATATGTGGGCGGGACTTGCGTATGCGTTCGCTTCTGTATGCGAGCACACAGGGACAGGGGAGATTTAAAATAAAATTAGTTTTTATTGTTCATTTTACTTTATTTATTTTAGTTTGACCCTTTTCCCCCAAAAATTTATTTTTTGATCACTTTTATTCCTATTACAAGGAATGTAAACATGGCATGACATGTCCTTTTTACAGTGAGATGTGGGGTCGATAAGACCCCACATCTCACCTCTAGGCTGGGAAGCCTGAAATATAAAAAAATAAAAAAAACGATCCTGCTTCGGTCGTATCGGCGAGTCGGTAGAAGCACCGGAGAGCGTGGGAGGGGGGGACGTGCCCTCTTGCCTCCCGAAAGAATGATCAAGCAGTGGAACAGCTGCTATGATCATTATTATGGTGTAGGGAATACCCGGCTGAAAAAGCTGATAGCTGAATGATGCCTGTAGCTGCTACCATCATTCAAAAAAACCCCGCACAAAGTCAAGGATGTCATGTAACGGCTGGCAGGTGGGAAGTGGTTAAAATGCACTTGGAGCACAGCAGTCACACGTGTTGCGAAGCATTTTTTAAAAAAATTGTAAGTACACACCCTGTTAAACAGGGGCTGAAAAATTGTGCCTTAGGCACTGGTTTGTCACTCAGCATCAGCATAGGCAGTCTTGAAGGGATGTGACATTAAAAATTATTCGGTTATATCCGCCTCAGGTGCCTGGTAGCTGGTGGTGATCCAAGACTGATTCATTTTGATGAATGTCAGTCGATCAACCGAGGCGGTGGACAGGCGCACCCTATGATCAGTCACAAATCCTCCAGCAGCACTGAATGTGCGTTCGGAAAGAACGCTGGAGGCAGGACAGGCCAGTAGCTCAATTGCATACTGTGCAAGCTCTGGCAGTGATCCATCCTCAGGACCCAGTAAGCCAGAGGATTTTCGGTGGGAAGGTGTCCAAGTCTGACCTTGCCCCAAGGTATTCCTGCACCATGTATATCAGACGCTGGCGATGGTTGCTTTTTTTAACATGCTCCACTGACGTGGGGAAAAAAAAAACCAAGATCCCTCCCTGACCCTGTCCTGGTGCCGTAGTCGCAAAGGTACTCATTGATGGCCCTCTGCTGCGTGTGCAGTCGCTGCAGCATGGCCAACGTTGAGTTCCACCTGGTGGGCATGTCAGATATTAGGCGGTTCTTGGGCAGGTTCAGCTCCTTTTGCAGCTCAGTCAGCCGAGCACTGGCATTATAAGATCGGCGGAAATGCACACAGACTTTCCTGGCCTGCCTCAGGACATCTGTAAGCCTGGGAACCTGCCCAAGAACCGCTGCACCACCAGGTTGAGGACGTGAGCCATGCAGGGCACATGGGTGAGCTGCCCCTGTCGCAGGGCGGAGAGGAGGTTGGTGCCATTGTCAGAAAACGACCATTCCTGGCTTAAGCTGACGTGGCGTCAACCACCTCTCGGCCTGCACCCCTGCAGAGCTGCCAGAACCTCTGGCCCAGTGTGGCTCCTGTCCCCAAACACACCAGCGCAAGCACGGCATGGCATCTTTTTGCCTGCGTGCTTGCGTAGCCCCTTGTACGCCTACGGAGCACCGCTGGTTCCAAGGACAGAGCACTGGAGGAAGAAGAAGAGGAGGGGGGTGGAGGAGAGAGGTGTGTCACAACCAGTAGCAGTAGTCGCGTTTTGGAGGCGTGGTGGCGGAACAACCTCCAACACTACTGCACCTTGTCCTGCATCCCTCCCAGCTGCCAATAGAGTGACCCAAAAAAGTTGTCCATTTATACAATATTTACGGTCCAGCAGCTGGGGCAGGGAAATTTGCCTGCTGCATTCGGACGTCGGTGTACTGCAAGTACTTGGATGTGACACACCGAATTCTACACCTTCAGTCCTCTCAGAGCAGCTTTCAGAGAGGCCTGAAGGTGTAGTGGGGATGGAGATCCAGCTGAGGAGGAGCAAGGAGAGGTCCGCTTAGTTCTTTGGTGTGGGTCTTTTATGTGTGCCTGCCAACGAGCTGCATGGCAGGTCGCCATATGTATGGTCATGCTTGTCGTGCCCAACACATAGCATGTACATACCAAAAAAGACACCCCAAAATAGATTCTCCTACTCCTCCTCATCCTCTCTCCCTTCAGGCACCCACGTGGAGTCAGTGACCTCATCATCCCCTCCTCTTCACCACTAGAGCAAACCTGGCAGTAAGCTGCAGCTGGTGGAACTGTACTGCCAGATTCCTCAAGCTGGGTATCGTCATCCGAGCCTTCGAATCGTTGGGCATCCTCCTGGAGCATGTACCCAACACTGTGCTCAAAGAGTTCGGGGGGACTCCTCAGGAGGACATGGTGGGTCTAGGGAAGGGGTGGCTGATGATGCTCTGTCAGTACCCTGAGCCTGGGTGAGAGAGGATGAGGAGGATGAGGAGGGCTTGGTCATCCATTTTACCAAGCCTTCAGCATGATGCGGCTCCACATGTCCAGCTGCCGAAAACAAAGACGCGCGTGTCCCATGGCCACGTGTGATGACGATGCACGACCACGTCCACGTCCACGGCCACGTCCACTAGAAACAGAGCCTGCCTGCCCTGTGTTCTTGGCTCTGCACGCTCTGCCTCCCCTTGGCGGTCTTCCAGCCATTGTAGTCGGTAGTCCTGTGGGTGCTGCTGAGAAGAAAATATAGGAGCTCTGTGTGATGCCACTAACACACTAGAAGTCCTATGGGTGCTTCTGCAAAGAAAATAGAGGAGCTCTGTGTGATGCCACTAACACACTAGAAGTCCTGTGGGTGCTGCTGAGAAGAATATATAGGAGCTCTGTGTGATGCCACTAACACATAGAAGTCCTGTGGGTGCTTCTGCAAAGAAAATAGAGGAGCTCTGTGTGATGCCACTAACACACTAGAAGTCCTGTGGGTGCTTATGCAAAGAAAATAGAGGAGCTCTGTGTGATGCCACTAGAAGTCCTGTGGGTGCTTCTGCAAAGAAAATAGAGGAGCTCTGTGTGATGCACTAACACACTAGAAGTCCTGTGGGTGCTTCTGAGAAGAATATAGAGGAGCTCTGTGTGATACCACTAACACACTAGAAGTCCTGTGGGTGCTGCTGAGAAGAATATATAGGAGCTCTGTGTGATGCCACTAACACACTAGAAGTCCTATGGGTGCTTCTGCAAAGAAAATAGAGGAGCTCTGTGTGATGCCACTAACTCACACTAGAAGTCCTGTGGGTGCTTCTGAGAAGAATATAGAGGAGCTCTGTGTGATGCCACTAACACACTAGAAGTCCTGTGGGTGCTTCTGAGAAGAATATAGAGGAGCTCTGTGTGATGCCACTAACACACTAGAAGTCCTGTGGGTGCTTCTGAGAAGAATATAGAGGAGCTCTGTGTGATGCCACTAACACACTAGAAGTCCTATGGGTGCTTCTGCAAAGAAAATAGAGGAGCTCTGTGTGATGCCACTAACACACTAGAAGTCCTGTGGGTGCTTATGCAAAGAAAATAGAGGAGCTCTGTGTGATGCCACTAACACACTAGAAGTCCTGTGGGTGCTTATGCAAGAAAAATAGAGGAGCTCTGTGTGATGCCACTAACACACTAGAAGTCCTGTGGGTGCTTATGCAAAGAAAATAGAGGAGCTCTGTGTGATGGCACTAACACACTAGAAGTCCTGTAGGTGCTTCTGAGAAGAATATATAGGAGCTCTGTGTGTGATGCCACTAACACAATAGAAGTCCTGTAGGTGCTTCTGGGAAGAATATATAGGAGCTCTGTGTGTGTAATGGGACTAACACACTTCAAGTCCTATAGGTGCTTCTGGGAACAAAATATAGCTCTGTGTGTGTGATGGGACTACACACTTCAAGTCCTATAGGTGCTTCTGGGAACAAAATATAGCTCTGTGTGTGTGATGGGACTAACACACTTCAAGTCCTATAGGTGCTTCTGGGAACAAAATATAGCTCTGTGTGTGTGATGGGACTAACACACTTCAAGTCCTATAGGTGCTTCTGGGAAGAATATAGCTCTGTGTGTGTGATGGGACTAACACACTTCAAGTCCTATAGGTGCTTCTGGGAACAAAATATAGCTCTGTGTGTGTGATGGGACTAACACACTTCAAGTCCTATAGGTGCTTATGGGAAGAAAATATAGCTCTGTGTGTGTAATGGGACTAACACACTTCAAGTCCTATAGGTGCTCTGGGAAGAAAATATAGGTGCTCTGTGTGTGTGATGGGACTAACACACTTCAAGTCCTATAGGTGCTTCTGGGAACAAAATATAGCTCTGTGTGTGTGATGGGACTACACACTTCAAGTCCTATAGGTGTTCTGGGAACAAAATATAGCTCTGTGTGTGTGATGGGACTAACACACTTCAAGTCTATAGGTGCTTCTGGGAACAAATTATAGCTATGTGTGTGTGATGGGACTAACACACTTCAAGTCCTATAGGTGCTTCTGGAACAAAATATAGCTCTGTGTGTGTGATGGGACTAACACACTTCAAGTCCTATAGGTGCTTCTGGGCAGAAAATATAGCTCTGTGTGTGTGATGGGACTAACACACTTCAAGTCCTATAGGTGCTTCTGGGAACAAAATATAGCTCTGTGTGTGTGATGGGACTAACACACTTCAAGTCCTATAGGTGCTTCTGGGACAAAATATAGCTCTGTGTGTGTGATGGGACTAACACACTTCAAGTCCTATAGGTGCTTCTGGGAAGAAAATATAGCTCTGTGTGTGTGATGGGACTAACACACTTCAAGTCCTATAGGTGCTTCTGGGAACAAAATATAGCTCTGTGTGTGTGATGGGACTAACACACTTCAAGTCCTATAGGTGCTTCTGGGAACAAAATAGCTCTGTGTGTGTGATGGGACTAACACACTTCAAGTCCTAGGTGCTTCTGGGAACAAAATGTAGCTCTGTGTGTGGGATGGGACTAACACACTTCAAGTCCTATAGGTGCTTCTGGGAACAAAATATAGCTCTGTGTGTGTGATGGGACTAACACACTTCAAGTCCTATAGGTGCTTCTGGGAACAAAATATAGCTCTGTGTGTGTGATGGGACTAACACACTTCAAGTCCTATAGGTGCTTCTGGGAACAAAATATAGCTCTGTGTGTGTGATGGGACTAACACACTTCAAGTCCTATAGGTGCTTCTGGGAACAAAATATAGCTGTGTGTGTGGGGACTAACACACTTCAAGGCCTATAGGTGCTTCTGGGAACAAAATATAGCTCTGTGTGTGTAATGGGACTAACACACTTCATAGTCCTATAGGTGCTTCTGGGAAGAAAATATAGCTCTGTGTGTGTAATGGGACTAACACACTTCAAGTCCTAGGTGCTTCTGGGAAGAAAATATAGCTCTGTCTGTGTAATGGGACTAACACACTTCAAGTCCTATAGGTGCTCTGGGAAGAAAATATAGCTCTGTGTGTGTAATGGGACTAACACACTGCAAGTCCTATAGGTGCCTCTGGGAACAAAATATAGGAGCTCTGCCTGTATGCCACGAACACACTTCAAGTCCTATAGGTGCTTCTGGTAAGAAAATATAGGAGCTCTTCCTGAATGCCACTAACACACTACAAGTCCTATAGGTGCTTCTGGTAACAAAATATAGGAGCTCTGCCTGCCTGCCACGAACACACTACAAGTCCTATAGGTGCTTCTGGTAACAAAATATAGGAGCTCTGCCTGCCTGCCACTAACACACTACAAGTCCTATAGGTGCTTCTGGTAACAAAATATAGGAGCTCTGCCTGCCTGCCACGAACACACTACAAGTCCTATAGGTGCTTCTGGTAACAAAAATATAGGAGCTCTGCCTGCCTGCCACTAACACACTACAAGTCCTATAGGTGCTTCTGGTAACAAAATATAGGAGCTCTGCCTGCCTGCCACGAACACACTACAAGTCCTATAGGTGCTTCTGGTAACAAAATATAGGAGCTCTGCCTGCCTGCCACGAGCACACTACAAGCCCCTCTTTGTCAATCAATCTTTGTAACTGAATCTATCTAACTCAATCTCTGTAAGTGAATCTCTCTAACTATCTAAATGCAGCAGAGTGTCACAGAAACAGCCTGCTCAATCTGCGCCGGAACAGCATGTGACCGGCGCAGACGGCGTGGCGGCGTTTTATAGGGGGGGGCGTGTACTACAGCCCCTGAGCTGTAATTGGCTACAGGCGTCCTGCCTGTAGCCAATTATGGCTCTTCGAGTTTCCGGGGCTGTGATTGGCCAAGCATGCGGGGTCACAGTGCATGCTTGGCCAATCATCAGCCAGCAATGCACTGCGTCGGCCGCGCCGGCCGCAATGCATTGCGGGGCCGCTCGCATCACACGAACGTGATGCGAGCGGCCAAAATAGTTCTGGGCTCGCCGAGCGAGCGAACGCCCGGTGCTCGATGCGAACGTGGGTTCGCATCGAGCACCGGGCCATCCTTAGACCCCACATCTCACCTCTAGGCTGGGAAGCCTGAAATAAAAAAAATAAAAAAAACGATCCAGCTTCGGTCGTATCGGCGAGTCGGTAGAAGCACCGGAGAGCGTGGGAGGGGGGGACGTGCCCTCTTGCCTCCCGAAAGAATGATCAAGCAGTGGAACAGCTGCTATGATCATTATTATGGTGTAGGGAATACCCGGCTGAAAAAGCTGATAGCTGAATGATGCCTGTAGCTGCTACCATCATTCAAAAAAACCCCGCACAAAGTCAAGGATGTCATGTAACGGCTGGCAGGTGGGAAGTGGTTAAAATGCATTTTTTTTTTAACACAAAGTTGTCCATTTATACAATATTTCTAAACACATAGCATGTACATACCAAAAATGACACCCCAAAATAGATTCTCCTACTCCTCCTGAGTACGGCGATACCACATGTGTGAGACTTTCACAGCCTGGTCACATACAGAGGCCAAGTACAGCCGAGCATGGCGGAGCATGGCTGAGCATGGCTGGGTATGGCTGAGTATGGCTGAATATGGCTGGGTACGGCCGAGTATGGCTAGGTATGGCTGGGTATCGCTGAGTGTGGCTGGGTATTACTGAGTATTGCAGAGTATGGCTGGGCATTACAGAGTATGGCTGGGTATTGCAAAGTATGGCTGGGTATCACGAGTATTGCAGAGTATGGCTGGGTATGGCAGAGTATGGCTGGGTATGGCTGGGTATGGCTGAGTATGGCTGAGTATTACAAAGTATTGGCAGGGTATGGCAGAGTATTGCATAGTATTGGCAGGGTATGGCAGAGTATTGCAGAGCATTGGCAGGGTATGGCAGAGTATTGCAGAGTATGGCTGGGTATTGCAGGGTATTGCAGAGTATTGCAGAGTATGGCTTGGTATTGCAGAGTATGGCTGGGTATTGCAGAGTATTGGCTGGGTATTGTAGAGTATTGTCAGAGTATTGCAGAGTATTGTTAGAGTATTGCAGAGTATTGGCAGAGTATTGGCAGAGTATTGGCAGAGTATTGCAGGGTATTACAGGGTATTGGCAGGGCATTGCAGAGTATTGCAGGGTATTAGCAGGGTATGGCAGAGTATGACAGGGTATTGCAGAGTGTGGAGGTATAGCTGAGCATGGATGGATGGATAGCTGGATGTGACTGCAATTGTCACAGAGCAGCGCTGTGGGCACTACAGATCCAGCCCACAGCGCTGCTGCCATCTGATCTCTCCCCTCCACTGTACAGATCAGTACACAGAGGGGAGAGAGGAATGTCATGTCATGGCGCCGGTTTGTTTACAAGTGATCGCTCCCCAGGGGGCGCGCAACAGCGGGATTCTGGGAGGACGCCCTGTAGCCGTCATTCGGCTATGGGCCAGTTATTAACCACTTCATCCCCCAGGAAGAATTTACCCCCTTCCTGACCAGAGCACTTTTTGTGATTCGGCACTGCGTCGCTTTAACTGACAATTGCGCGGTAGTGTGACGTGGCTGCCAAACAAAATTGACGTCCTTTTTTCCCCACAAATAGAGCTTTCTTTTGGTGGGATTTGATCACCTCTGTGGTTTTTATTTTTTGCGCTATAAACAAAAAAAAAAGCGAAATTTTAAAAAAAAAAACATTATTTTTTACATTTTGCTACAATAAATATCCCCCAAAAAAACATAAAAAAACATTTTTTTTCCTCAGTTTAAGCCAATACGTATTCTTCTACATATTTTTGATTAAAAAAAAATCGCAATAAGTGATTATTGATTGGTTTGCGCAAAAGTTATACCGTTTACAAAATAGGGCATAGTTTTATGCCATTTTTATTAATAATTTTTTTTTACTAGTCGGCGATTAAATGACAAATGACACTGACAGTGAAGGGGTTAACCCCTAGGGAGCAGTGTAGGGGTTATGTGTGTCCTGGGGAGTGTTTCTAACTGTGGGGGGAGGGGCTACGTGTGACACGTCACTGATCTCTGCTCCCAATCACAGGGAGCAGAGATCAGTAACAGTGTCACTAGGCAGAACGGGGAGATGCTTGTTTACCCATGACCCGACTGACGGAGCTTGTCGTGGGCAACGTACATGTACGTGATTCTGCCTGTACGTGCCCTTCTGCCGCAGTATATCTGTGTGAGGCGGTCAGCAAGCTGTTAAGTGGTTAAAAAAAATTTTCACAGAAAAACCCTGACCCCTATAACCATTGTATGCCTAATTACTTGCATTTAAGCCTTCAAAATGGGCACTTTTGATATTTGACGTTTGGGTCCCATTGACTTTAACGAGGTTCGTTATTCGTGTCCGAGCGTTCGCGGTGTTCGGAAGTTCTGGTCCAAACCGAACAGGGGTCTATTCGGCCCATCCCTAATTGTTTTTTATGCATGACATGTTTATTTTTAAGGCAAAGATTGTATATACTGTACAGAGTACAGTAAATACAATATACTTATCAAATATTTGATTTGTATGACAACCTATGATAACAACTAAAACTTACTTTGAAAACCTTTACAAGGAACGTGCTACTGGATTACAGGTCAAAGGTAAAAATGTCATCTGGTATATATAAATTATAAAGTGCCTTGAAAAAGTATTCATACCCCTTGAAATGTTCCACATTTTGTCATGTAACAACCATAAACGTAAATGTATTTTATTAGGATTCTATGTGATAGACCAACACAAAATGGCACATAATTGTGAAGTAGAAGGAAAATGATAAATGGTTTTCAATTGTTTTACAAATAAATATGTGAAAACTATGGTTTGCATTTGTATTCAGCCCCCTTTACTCTGATACCCCTAACTAAAATCTAGTGAAACCAATTGACTTTACATGTCACATAATTAGTAAATAGAGTCTGTTTGTAATTTAATCTCAGTATAAATACAGCTGTTCTGTGAATCCCTCAGAGATTTGTTAGATAACCTTGGTGAACAAACATCATTATGAAGGCCAAGGAACACACCAGACAAGTCAGGGAAAAAGTTGTGAAGTAGTTTAAAGCAGAGTTAGGTTATAAGAAATTATCCCAAGCTTTAAACATTTCATGGAGTAATGTTTAATCCATCACCCGAAAATGGAAAGAGTATGGCACAACTGAAAGCCTACCAAGACATGGCCGTCCACCTAAACTGACAGGCTGGGCAAGGAGAGCATTAATCAGAGAAGCAGCCAAGAGGCCCATAGTAACTCTTAAGGAGCTGCAGAGATCCACAGCTCAGGTGGGAAAATCTGTCCACAGGAAAACTATTAAGCCCCATACACACGGTCGGACTTTTTCATGGATTCTGTCCGATCGGACAATGTTGTTGAAAAATCAGACCGTGTGTATGCACCATCGGACAGTGTACGTCGGATTGTCCGACGGACAAAGTCTTATCTCCTGCTGGAAAGATTTGCCGACAACACGGTCCGATCACACCAAATCCGATCGTGTGTACGGTTGTCCGACCGGACACAGTGCTACGCATGCTCAGATCACATTACAAGACCAAAGCTATTGGCTACTAGCCTCTACGTAGTCCCGTCGTAGGCAACAAACGTCACCACGTTCAGAATGATCGGATTTTCGACAACTTTGTCCGACCGTGTGTACGCAAAACCAACATCAGACAAAGTATGACGGACAGGATCCGACCGACCTGGTCCGCGGATTGTCCGACCGTGTGTATGGGGCTTAAGTCGTGTACTCCACAAATCTGCCCTTTATGGAAGAGTGGCAAGAAGAAACCCATTGTTGAAAGAAAGCCATACAAAGTCCCGTTTGCAAGAAGACATGTGGGGGACACAGCAAACATTTGGAAGACGTTGCTCTAGTCAGATGAAATCAAAATTGAACTTTTGAAATAAAAGTGTTAGGCAACTTGTTAGGCAAGCTGGTAGGAAGGTGCTGAGCATAAGGATGTTTTGGGGAAAAAATTTGTTTGAAAATAGGCAGAAATAGATTTTTTAGATTTGCCCACCTGAAGACTGCAATGGGGTTCAAATTTAAATTTGCAATATTCTGACTTTATGATGGGTTTTATGAATGCCCTGAACCCAACCAAGACACATTCATTCATTCCTAGTGATTATATATATATATATATATATATATATATATATATATATACATTAGTATAAAAGTACTTTAGGTACAACTCAGTTATATGTATTATTTATATCAATAACCTTTGACATTTATATTTGCTGTTTGCTAAGTTACATGTGGATTGAGAAGGAATTTAAACTTAAAAGCTAAAAGCCATGTATAGTCAAGGTCAAAGCATTGTGTGTGTGTTAATCACATATACGTTGCTGGCAGCTTCTGCCAATTTACCTAGAGAAACACCAGCACAGTATTTCTCAGTAACTATTGGGTCAGCAAATTCCAAGGAAAATGTTGGCTTGGCATTAAGTGTGTCTTGCCAGAGTTATAAGTGTGAACCGGCTCCATTGAGAGCCAGCCACACTCTCCTGTAATGCGAATTGGATGCGGCGAAATCTGCATCCAATTCGCATAAGTGTAAACCCAGTCTAACTTGATTTTGGTTTTTGAAATTAAACACATTAAATACCATGTGGAGAAAAGCAATAAATATTCTGTTGAACAAAATGAAGGTGATGTTTTCAGAACAAAGCATAACAGTAAAACATGTCTGCGTTAAAGTTAGGTGCGTTTTCACTCTGTGTGTATTACAGGAAACCCTGAATCAATGTTGGTGGTACTTTAATCTGCAGAAGGGGGTGGTGGATAGGTAGAACAGTGGCGCAGACGCCTCTAGCAACCAGGTGGTAGCCAGTGCAGCAGCGTTCAATCGGATGGCTGCTCCCTGATGACACCTATGGAGGACTTAGAGGACAAAAGCTCCTCTCGACCTCTATTCCCTCTGCACAGCAGCTACCGCCACCTACAGAGGGGAGGCTGAACTGCACCTGCCTACAGGTTACCATAAAATTGCACTTGGAGTGGATCAGGGATAGTCAGATTGGGGAGGACAGGACTAGACAATGTTTCCAGATGGGAAATGAGTTATGACTTGCTGCAGCTTGTAATGCACACTGTGAGAGGTTTACTGTGTGCAGTGACATCAGGGCCAGACATCATTTGCCTGTACAATTGTGCAAGACTGCAGCTAAGTATGTAGTTCAGCTTTAAAAAGCAAAGCCTGCTGACGTTCACTGTCTTGCAGACATAAAAGTAGACTGAAAATCATGAAACACACATAAATGAAAATTTTTAGCACCAAAATGTAAGAGGAGATCATTATACGTATATACCAAGGCCCTAATATTTCAGACAATAAGATGGGCGGGTTATTAGAACTGGTTGTTGACATTCACCATACAATTATACACAGTATATATTTTTATAACATTGTAGCTTTTGCCATAGCAGACAGAAAAGGGAGAAGTAAACCTCTGACCAAGAGCAAAATTTTATACAGCAGACTAGAAGGTTAATTATCAAGCCAGTGCAAAGTGCAATGCATAAAGTGGAAACCAATCAGATTTCAAATCAATGCACTCAACTTTGTTCAGAAATGATTTCTGAAGCACTGACTTGAGTTCTTACACTTTGAAAATCCTTGTTGCTTCAATAATAAGCCTGTGGAACTACTTTAGGTGAACAATGCTTTTTTTGTCTATTGAGAAATTAAACAAGGGTCAGAAAGGCTCACATTTTACTAAAAGTCCAGGAATTCATTCTCTGCTACCTAGTGCCAAGGAAATAAAAATTGAAATCATAACACAGCACCATATTTCCTTAAGCTGCTAAAAGCTTTGTCCAAAAAGTAGGCTCCAGCTAAATAATCTTTCTCCTATTCAGGAACCTCTCCAGCACAGCACCAATTTTCTTTGGCTTCCAACCGTCAGACAAATTCCTTATATTACACAGAAAAATGTTAAGAATTAATCTAGTATAATTCTTAAGATAGGCACCCATACATTCATTTTTTTTTCGTAATGTTCAAAAACTGAGAATCTACAGACCAATGGGACTGATTCAGTAAAAGCTGAAGAGAAAAATTAGTACAAAATCGGTGCTATTGACAAAAAATAAAAGATAAAATAACTCCACTTTCATAGCAGTTTTCTATTCGCCTAGTTTAATGAATGCCCCTCATGCTGTCTTTAGCTGGTTGTGTTTAAAATGTCTTTCTTACCTTGTCCCTGAACCTTTATATGGAAGAGCTCTTATCCACTATGAAGTCTCATTCCTCCTACTGCAAAATCTTAGTCTCACTGCTTTTGCTGCTCTCTCCAAAACATAGAATGTTGAAATATCTAACAATGAATGTATTCCCCTTTACAGCGACCCCTCTAAATAGGACCTTAACTATACTGTTATGAAAATTCATCCCATTGGGTTATTTATCCTGTTGACACCCGTCCAAAATCAGCATGCTGTGGAATTAGTCTTTAAAAATGTGCCAATAACTTCAGCATGTTGTTACACTGCTGATGGTGGTAATACACTCAGATCTCGGGAGGTTACAGTAATTGCTGGGTCTGGGGTCACCTTTATTATATGGAGCACAAATGTTAATATGTTAACACAGCAATATAATTTTCTGCTTTGTTTTCCTTTCGATGCTTTATTGATTTTGTAGTGTTATGCTTAAATCATTATTTTTTTCTGATTACAGCTTCAGTGAATGTTAAAAGCATTTTCTTGAGAATTATAGGCAGATACTTATCCATCATGCCATACGATCAGGGAGGCATGTGATCATCCCCAAATTTATTCTGCAGCAGGACAATGATCCCCAAATATACAGCCAATGTCATTAACCACTTCAGCCCCGGACCAATTGGCAGCCAAAGGACCAGGCCCCTTTTTGCGATTCAGCACTGCGTCGCTTTAACTGACAATTGCGCGGTCGTGCGAAGTGGCTCCCAAACAAAATTGGCGTCCTTTTTTTCCCACAAATAGAGCTTTCTTTTGGTGGTATTTGATCGCCCCTGCGGTTTTTATTTTTTGCGCTATAAACAAAAATAGAGCGACAATTTTGAAAAAAATGCAATATTTTTTTACTTTTTACTATAATAAATATCCCCAAAAAATATATAAAAAAACATTTTTTTCCCTCAGTTTAGGCCGATACGTATTCTTCTACATATTTTTGGTTAAAAAAAAATCGCAATTAGCGATTATCGATTGGTTTGCGCAAAAGTTATAGCGTTTACAAAATAGGGGATAGTTTTATAGCATTTTTATTAATATTTTTTTTTTACTAGTAATGGTGGCGATCAGCAATTTTTATTGTGACTGCGACATTATGGCGGACACATCAGACATTTTTGACACATTTTTGGGACCATTGTCATTTATACAGCAATCAATGCTATTTAAATGCATTGATTCCTGTATAAATGACAGTTGTAGTGAAAGAGTTAACCACTAGGGGGAGGGGAGGGGTTATGGGCTGTGACGTGTTGTGTTTTTTTTTACATTAGGGGCGGGGCTGATGTCTGACATCATTGATTGGCTTTCCCGATGACCGGGAACAGCCAATCAATGACAGGCAGAGTAGGAAGCGCGGGGAGAGGTTTGTTTACACATACCTATCCCCGTTCTTCAGCTCCGTGACCCGATCGCGGGACACCAGCGGCGATCGGGTCCGCTGGTCCCGCGGCCGGGGTCACGGAGGCGCCGCTGGCGGCGCGAGCACGACCCATGGGCAGGCATTTAAAGGGCCACGTACCCGTACGTGATTCTGCCTGACCGTGCCGTTCTGCTGACGTATATATGCAGTGGGCGGTCGGGAAGCGGTTAAGAACTATCTTTAGCATAAAGAAGAACAAGGAGTCCTGGAAGTGATGGTTTGGCCCCCCCAGAGCCCTCTCAACATCATCAAGTTTGTCTGAGATAACATGAAGAGACAAAAGGATTTGAAGCAGCCTACACTCACAGAAGATCTGTGAATAATTAGTCAAGGTGTTTGAAACAACCTACCTGCCGAGTTCCTTCTAAACTCTGTGCAAGTGTACCTAGAAGAATTGATGCTGTTTTGAAGGCAAATGGTGGCCACACCAAATTTCTCTTCTGTTCATTTAGTTTCCATTTTGTTAATTGATAAAAAATTATAACACTTCTATCTATACTTTAAGTGATTGTAGCCGTATTAGTGCAATTGTGACAGAGAAAATTGAGTACTGTCCGTGATACTTTTTTTATTTGCACTAATATATAATTTTTCATGGACGAGCTTTCAGGGTGTGTCCCCTTCTTCAAGGTCTTCCCTCTATCTTATCTCACTTGCTGATAGCTTTATTACCATTGCCATACTATTGATTTGTATATGTATGTGTTTGTTTTTCTTTTTCCTTTCCCTCAGAGACTTTTAATTTTTTTTTTTTTACATTTTACCTTCTGATAAAACTTTTGTGAATCAGTACTGCTTAGACCTTGAAGAAGGGGACACACCCCGAAAGCTTGTCCATGAAAAATTATATATTAGTGCAAATAAAAAAGTATCACGGACAGTACTCAATTTTCACTTCTAATTATGAAAGAATTCTTAATTTACATCATTTTTTTTCAAACCTGCCTAGGACTTTTGCACAGTGGTGTACGTATATGTGACAGAAATGTTTGCTCAATATATATGGGGCACTTCTTGCTTTGCAATATACGGTAGATAGATAGTGCTGGTGCTTCACTGCTCCTTCTCATTATGCAAGTCTATAAATTAGCCATCTCTCATTAGAACTTCATGGAAATGTCACATGTGATATTTCATCCAGTTGTATTGCCAGCAGCACTATACAAGGCAATAAATGGCGTTGCACAAAAAAAGTACCGCATCCAGTACTGCACACCGCCACAACATAGTGGTGTGAAGTGGCCTCATAAGGAACAAGGGTCTTTGCTTGTCTTGTGTTGGGGCTGTGCTGGGCAAAACTAATTTTCTAGATTGTACAGTGCCTTGAAAAATGATTCATAGCCCTTGAAATTTTCCACATTTTAACATGTTACAACCAAAAACGTAAATGTGTTTTCTTGGGATTTTATGTGATAGACCAAAAGTGACACATTATTGTGAAGTGGAAGGAAAATGATAAATGGTTTTCAACATTTTTTACAAATAAATATCTGAAAAATGTGGCATGCATTTGTATTCAGCCCCCTTTACTCTTATATCCCTAACTAAAATCTAGTGTAATCAATTGCCTTCAGAAGTCATCTAATTAGTAAATTGTCCACCTGTGTGTGATTTAATCTCAGTATAAATACAGCTGTTCTATGAAGCCATCAGAGGTGTGTTAGAGACCCATAGTGAACAAACAGCATCATAAAGGCCAAGGAACACACCAGACATGTCAGGGATAACGTTTTGGAGAAGTTTAAAGCAGGGTTAGGTTATAAGAAAATATCCCAAGCTTTGAACATCTCATGGGGCACTGTTCAATCCATCATCTGAAAATGGAAAGAGTATGGCACAACTGAAAACCTACCAAGACATGGCCGTCCACCTAAACTAACAGGCCGGGCAAAGAGACCCTTAATCATAGAAGCAGCCAAGAGGCTCATGATAACTCTGGAGGAGCTGCAGAGATCCACAGCTCAGGTTGTCCACAGGACGACTATTAGTCATGCACGCCACAAGTCTGGCCTTAAGTGGATAAGTGGCAAGAAGAAAGCTATTGTTAAAAGAAAGCCAAAAGCCTAAAAGCAAAACGCTATTTGTGGGGGAAAACTAACACTGTACATAACCCTAAACAAACCATCCCCACTGTGAAACAAGGTGGTGGCAGCATCATGTTGATGGGGATGCTTTTCTTCAGCAGGGACAGGGAACCTGGTCAGAGCTGATAGGAAGATTGATGGAGCCAAATACAGGGCAAGAAAACCTGTTAGATGGTGCAAAAGAATAGACTGGGGCAGAGGTTCACCTTCCAGCAGGACAACGACCCCAAACATACAGCCAGAGCTACAATGGAATGGTTTAGATCAGGGATCTCCAACTATGGCCCTCCAGCTGTTGTGGAACCACACATCCCATGAGGCATTGTAAAACTCTGACATTCCCAGACATGACTAGGCATGATGGGAAATGTAGTTTCTGAACAAATGGAGGGTCATAGTTTGGAGACCCTTGGTTTAGATCAAAGCATATCCATGTGTTAGAATGGCCCAGTCAAAGTCCAGACCTAAATCCAATTGAGAATCTGTGGCAAGACTTGAAAATTGCTGTTCACAGATGCTCTCCATCCATTCTGACAGAGCTTGAGCTATTTTGCAAAGAAGAATGAGCAAAAATGTCACTCTCTAGATGTGCAAAGCTGGTAGAGACAAAAAAATTGCAGCTGTAATTGCAACGAAAGGTGGTTCTTGAAACATTGAAAACCATTTATCATTTTCCTTCCACTTCAAAATTACCTGCCACTTTATGATGGTCTATCACATAAAATCCCAAATAGAATCCAATGACGTTTTTGGTTGTAGCATGACAAAATGTGGAAAATTTCAAGGGGTACGAATACTTTTTCAAGGTACTGTAAAACAAGGGAAAATAATCAGAGTTCTGTGTGCAGCAGCCTCGATAGCACCCCCTAATACTTACTTGAGCCCCATCTCTGGCCAGCGATGTCCACGAGTCTCTCAGCCATCCAGGACTCTCCCTTCTAAATGGCTGAGACACAGCAGCGGCGCCATTGGCCCAATCGGCTATCAATCAATAATTCATTGTTATTTTTGGGCATAGTATATTTGTGTAAATATAGTACCTACTTTTGCCTAGTATGCAGCTTTGCTCTATTCTAAGAGGTGTTATATGGAGTATATTTGGAGGAATTCAATAAAGACCCAATACCATTTTTGTCAGGAAAGGCCTCACCTGCTGGTGGCACTGTGGCTCCCAGATCCACTGACTGCAGCTCCAGTGTTCACCAGCAGGTGTCTCCCAGGAGCCAGCAGGCTGAAGTAATCAGTCACATTAGTGTTCAGCTGCCAGGGGATACTACAGGCTGCTCCTCCCTTCCCTGGCTCATCACGATTCTGGTCCCTTCCTTGCTGTCCGTTGTTCCTGATGCTTAGCCTGATCCAGCCTGTACAGGCAGTCCCCGGGTTACGAACACATTAAGGACTGTAGGTTTGTTTGTAAGTGGAATTTGTTCGTAAGACGGAACACTGCTTGTAAGTGTAACTTCCGCCTGGGCAGGGATGTGGGATGTTCCCGCGTCCGCCTGTGCAGGGATGTGGGATGTTCCCACGTCCGCCTGTGCAGGGATGTGGGATGTTCCCGCGTCCGCCTGTGCAGGGATGTGGGATGTTCTGGGCGCTTCTGGGGCTCTTCTGGCCATGCAGTACATGAAGTACTGCAGTGTGGAATGTGGCAAGATAGCTGCTTGGAGGTATCCAGGACCAGCATGGAGCACAAGCAGCTGGCATTGAGACCGTTCGTAAGTAGGAATCGTTCATAAGTCGGGTGTTCGTAAGTGGGGGACTGCCTGTATCCCTCTGCCTTGTTCCTGCCTCCCTCTGCCCTGCTACTGTTATGCCGCGTACACACGTGCGGACTTTTGCCGGCGGACCTAGTCCAGCGGACAATCCCGCGGGACTTTCCAGCGGGGTCCGCTGGACTTTCCGAGCGTGTGGACTTGCCCACACACGCACGGACTTCTCCAGCGGATAATCCGCCGGCCAAAAGTCCGCGGGACTTTTGAAAATGAACGGACTTGCCC
Organism: Lithobates sylvaticus; assembly: GCA_028564925.1. Classification (NCBI taxonomy): domain Eukaryota; kingdom Metazoa; phylum Chordata; class Amphibia; order Anura; family Ranidae; genus Lithobates; species Lithobates sylvaticus. The sequence goes on from CM053026.1 coordinate 248,725,518, forward strand.
ACACATGGAGCAGTCCGTTCATTTCGAACGTAACTTCAGGTTACGTAGCTCAAACTTTAGTCCGCCGTACTTTGGCGCCAAAAAGTCCGCCGGCGCCCACACACGAGGGGATTATCCGCTGGACTTCAGTCCAGAGGATAATCCCGCGGGATTGTCCCTTCGTGTGTACGCGGCATTAGAGTACCCTGTCAAGATTCCCCCTTCCTTGCAACCTTGCATTTCCTGTACCTTTGTCCCTTAGATGGGTTTTGTATATAGTTAGTTGTTCGGTTCAACAGTTCTTGTCAGTGGGGTTTGGTTCTTGTGGTTGGGGTTGTTCATGTTCACTGTTTGCTCTGTTTACTGTTCGCTGTGTTCCCTGTTAATAAATCTCACTTGTATATACTTTGTTGGTTTGGTCTGAGTTCCCTTGTGCAACTATGTGTCTTGTCTCCTTGCCATAGAAACATGACAATTTTTCTAGTGGTACGGCCCTTTAAAAGGTCCTGTGTCATATTTAAAAATTCCTGCTGCCTTTTTCAGTAGCTTTACCAATAGGTAGTTCCTAATAGCACCACTTTTACAAAGCAGCACTATTATTGCACTAAATGTAAAAAATAATTACCTACAGTTCGTAGATAATGAAAGTGGAAATAATAAAAACCAACTCTAACTTAGCGCACAGCGACAAGTAGATTGCCTTAGGGACGCTGACAGTGGGCTGAGCCTGATCGGGAAGAGACACTAGTTCCCCATCAGGTCTGCTCTCTCCTTGTGACTGACAGCAGGCAGTGGGCGGATTCTATAGCCAATAGCAAGCTGTTTATCTGCTATGAATCCTCCCTCTGCCTGCTGTCAATCACAAAGGGGGGCAAAGGATAGTGAACTAGTGCCTCAGCTTCACATTATGGCTCTGCCCACCCAGCCACAAAACTCCTCCACCGTTGGGATGTCTGTGTGAAAGAAGGGAGCTATACAGAGGACACTCTGGTACAACAGCTGCTTGAATTTGTTGCCTGCACTAAGATTTGTCATGTATCTTAGACACTCTTTTATGAATTCCCCTAAATGTGTCATTCTTAACGCATTTGCAGCAAGTGATTGTTGTTTTGTGTTGTCAAATGCTAAACTAGTACATTGTGTACTAAAGTGACATTAAACCCAAAACCAAAGAATTTAATATATTGCAGCTTACCAGTCCTTGTGGTGGCTGCATTGATATTCCTATTTTAGGCTTTTTTCCCTCTGTCTTCACCTGGTGATCTGGGCAGTAACACTCTTCCCTTATTAGAGTGCAACAAAGACACCTTTGGACAGCAGCATTGTCAGTCTGGGGGGGGGGGGTGTTAGATGTACTAGCAGATTTAGATACACTAAAAACTGAAGCCAAACTCCAGCTAACACTTTATAAGCAGTTACAGCAACAATGTATTCCTTTTGAGATAAAGGTAAATAAAAGCTGATCATTCTAAGAACCCCTGTCAGCAGTAAATGGTTTGACTCAACACTGCTACATCTGCAGGAAAGCGTCTGTTCTGTTGAAGAACAATGCTTAATGGCCAGATCACCAGGTGAAAATAAAAGAAAAAAAGCCTAAAAAGAAAACGAATGCAGCCGCCATATGTAAGAATTGGTAAGCTGCAATATAATAAATGTTTGCTTTTGGGTTTAATACCACTTTAACTGCGAAAGTATAGGAAAAGATGCAATTACTATTTGTTCTCTAAAGTTATGCTCCTAAAGAAAATATTTTTTATGCTGCAATCTGCAATTGTAGGAATTCTTCAGTCTGTACCCTGATCTTTGATTGCACATTCCACTTATAGTACCATGCCCATTGCCCTCATCACGCCTCCTTCACTATACCCATCACTGCATCCACGTATGCAAATTTTACATGCAGGATAAGCACATTTTTTTTCTGTTTGTCTCTTCACTGTGATTTAAGCATTATGGTCTTTACTCTGATTTGAACATTCCTGTGATTTACGTGCTGCAATTATTCCTAATTTTTCATTTTCGCTGTGGGAGCTGTACTCCGAGGAAATGGCCCTGCATATATTAACTGAAATTGATATAAATGAATAAGCGATTTTAGATATCTGTAAGCCAAAGATTATTAAATACATATTTCTAAAGACAAATAGGCACTAATTTATCAATTTTACATAAAAAGATATAGGACCGTTTCCAAGGACAGACAATCAGACTGTGTGCTAAATCAGAACCTTCTACATCTTGTATTTAGTAAATATTTGTTGCACAATAATGGCAAATTTACAGCATTTTTCCATTTCACATTCACCAGTATGAACCTCTACTGACTGCCCATTCACTAAATTATAGATATGATGAACGCTATTGATGAACATCAATACATCTAGCATAGAGAATGTGGCTGTATTCATAAGATTAAGATATAAGGTATAATATGCGCTAGTATTACTCACTAATATCTAGCATCATCATCCATGTCACTTTCTGTGATATCTCTCTAGCAACAGATGGCACAAGTTAGTAACCTTTTTTTAAATTATGGGGTACCATCTTACTCATTCACTTTTACATTTGAAAAACCCAAGGGAAACTATATAAGCAGCAAGGGCATCTGACTGTGCAAATACTGTCTTTAATTAGCTATAACCCAGCCACTGGCTTGTTTATACGGGAGTGCTGTGAAAGCTCCTGCAACAGACTGGGTCTTAGCTGTCATTTTGACAGCTGGGTCATGCTTCTTTGTTGAAAGAATTTTAAAAGTGGCTCCAGACTAAACAGGACCTGCAAACAAACATTGTTCCTTTATTTGCAGATCAAATGACTTTCCATTAATCTGTACAGTATATACCATCTGTTAGAGCAGCCTGGCAAGTGGAAGAAAAAAAAAGAGTTTTTGATTTTTTTAAAAAAAAAAATGTATTACACCTATTTAAGCCCTTATTAACGTTAATCAACCTTAACTGACCCTAAAAAAAAACACACATTCCTTCCTTGTTTCATTAACTTTTATTTAATTATTTTTTAATTATTATATATTTTTTTACAATTATTATTATATTTAAATGTTTTCTTTTTTATTAATTTTTGTAGCAGTGCATTAAAAAAACACATTTGAAAGAAAGCCATTATTTCATTATAACATTTCTGTGCTCTGTAACAGAAGCATAGTAAAACTGTTTTTTTAATGCAGTAATACTAGAGGTATAATTATAAAGCTCACTGCTTATACCAAATATCCACTGCAGTGCTGAAGTGTGAGCAAAAACATTATTGGGTATCAGTAAAGGTACCTCTAGTAGTGTGTGCCCCACTAGTGGCTGCTGCTTATTTCTAGAAAAACGTTACTTACATGCAGTAGTTCTTTGAAAAGACTATGAGGTTTTTTAAATTGAGGAGCTGCACAGTGAGGGACCCACTGAGATCGCTGTGCTCGGTACTTTAGCAGTGACATCACCGCCAGAGGCTGGATGTAACTAACATTTTTTTTAAGAAAGAAGAGGCAGCAACCAGTAGGGCACACGTCAATAGAGGGCACATATACCTAGCTAATGCACCAATAAAGTTTTTGACTACACTTCAGCTTTAGGTAAGTTTATAGGCCTATAGTTAGGACCTAAAAAATGGTCTGGTCTATAAATGATATACAGCTGTGACAGCTGAAGTGGTTAAGTCTACCTGCTGCTCCAGTCCCCAGTACCTCTGAGTTATTTTTTTTTGTCCTACACACTGTGTAATTCTTTAAATATATTGGAAGAAAAATGCAGGAAGTAAAATGCCATTTTTGTTTCACCCTTAGTTTCCGGATGAAATTCAGATTTAATGGTCGAAAAATAACATAGGATAAGCAGTAGGTTAGCTGTTTAGAAACAAAATAATGTTTTAACAATTTCGTTTTTAATTGTTAGTGAGAAAAGGAATATTCTAAAGAATAATTTCACCCCTGGACATCTCAAAGAATGGATTCCATCTCAATAGGGTGGTGTTCTAACAGTGCCATTAAGACTGCACCCAATGTGAATGACATATTAATTAAATAACTGTGTGCTACCTGCGTCATTCATCATCTACCTGTGCTCCCTCAGTTGTTGATCCTGAACATGCTCACCTAGCACCATAAAAGTCTCCAAAAAATGTCACCGCTATACAGTACCTATGCATGCTCAGCAACCTGTGCAGGAAAAGCAGTCAGCAAATATGGTGGCAAGAAAATGCCCATGCACTGTTTGGACGAGAACAGCTTCTTGGTACCACGCATGCTATTGCTGATATTCTTTCAAGACTGAACATGCAAAGTATGAAAAAATAGCTGGCACTATGGAAGTGAGAAAGCATACAAACCTTATACAAACACTTGCTACCAAGCATGCGCAGTTTTTTTTACTGCCAAGTTGTTGACTACTTTTTCATTCTGCACATGCACAGAATAATGGTTTTATGGTAATTGGCCATGAGTCCTGGGAGGATGATAACACCCACTAACATTATATGTGGCTGCTTTCTCCCAACAGCCCCTAGCCTACCAGCAAGATACCAACAGCCCTTTTCTTTTACCACCCTGGCACTAACTTTCTCCCACCACTTTCAACACTCTGCCTGTAAAGCACAGACCCCCTCCCGCTGCCACCAGCACACTTGCATGCCCTCTCACTACATTCTACAACTCCATGCCTGTCACAACCCCCCCCCCCCCCCCCGCTCACTCCATTATGCTGCCAGACCCCTATTCTCCCCCAATGCTCTTAACACCACACCTTCTTTAAACCCCTCTCTTCTCTACTCAACAGTGAAAAGTGGAGCTTAACTGTATCTGATCACCACAAACTGAAAACACTTTTAAAACATGTTTAATATTCACAGCAAACGCACCCATCCATCCATGTTTTCATGGTTTATTTTGCTGAGAAATAACTGTGAAAAACACCACACAAGCATTTCTAGGCATAGCTATCTTAAGTAAGGGCAGCTGATGGCATGCAAGCAGAAGGGTGTGTTTAGCTGAGTATTAAGGAAGGCATTGAGGATGAATCAGGCACAAAGGCAGGAGGGTGTGCTTAACTGAGAAAACCCCTCCTCCAGATGTAAAGAAAAAATGCCCATGAAGACGTATAGGAAGTGTGACATAATTTTGGCCTAGGTCAGAAGTTAAGAAGCAACTGAAGAAATGTTAAAAAACTGTTTAAAACAAGAGAGTATTATATACTGTACCTTCCTATCTATCTAAGCATAAGGAATAAAAATACTTAATGTTGATTGAAAGGGTTTAGTTCCACTTGAAGCCAGCACCCTTTCTTACCCCGATTAAAGGGCTTGACCACATCCCTCCGCACTATTGCCCCTGCTTTCATGCCCCCTACCCCCTAGCCTCACAAACGTGCATCAACATACCCACATTCCAACCCTACCTTCAACTTCATTCCCGTTCCCCCCTCTCACCACTGCATGATAGCACCAGAGCCCTCATTACAACGCCTGTGCATGCCACCCCTCCACCTTCACCCTTGCACCTGGGCTACCCCTGTGAGCCCATCACATCTGTATACCTCCCATCTCACTTCCACACCAGACGTATCCCTCCCCCACCACTCTGCCTGCACACTGACTCACATAACCACGTCTCTATGTTCCCTCATGGTTACTACTGCAGTTGACTACCATCACCCCTCACTCTAATCACCTTCAATCATTCTAGCTCTCCTGCACTTACTACTGCTCTTGTCACCATTCCAACTCCCCCATCCCAACCTTGTCTGTTCTAGAATTAGCACCCTGAGCATTGTTATTTGCAGCACAATGGAAAAAGAAAATGACCAAAAAAATAGGGTGATGACATGGTCACTTCATCTACATCTACCCTGCACCATATTATATCCATAGTATAGCTTGATAGTAAAACAAATGTTAAAGTGGAACTTCACCCTAAAAGGGAAGTTCCTCTTTAACACCCCCTTTGCCCCTTCTCCGCCATATTTGGAGGTTTGCTTGTTTTTTTTGAGGGGGGAGCAGGTACCTAGTTTTAGCAGATACCTGTTCCCACTTCTACTCCAACCGCCTAGGCGATTGGAATGGAAGTCCCCCCCATTCATACTCTGCAGCTTAAGTGGGAGTCTGGCTGGGAAGCTGCAAGGAGCCACAGCGAGCCACAGCAGGCTTCTTGTAGTAAGCATGCGGGTGCCAGGGACTCGAGGACTAGCAAAGAACCAGCCAAGGAGAGGACATCGGGGAATCTCTGGACAGGTAATATCTTTTTTTTTTAAGTTAGCAGCTACAGTGTTTGTAGATGCTGACTTGTACTTATTTATTTTTTTAAGACTGAAGATCGTCTTTAAGTAAGCCTTCATAACATTTGCTGTTTGAATACCTACCATTTTTCAAATCCGAGGCAAACGAGATAAGCGAATAATGCAGAATATAACATTCACAGACTTATCAACTCATGAAAAGTCAGCGCCTTCAATAAATATCTAGTAATATTTGTAATCTGCAACACAAATTGCCTTTTGCAGCTTTGACACTACATTAAACATTGCATAAGAAAGTCATCTTGCTAGACAAAACGAACAGTGACATTATTAGATCTATTTCACAGTGAGTACATTTAATCTACAATTAGACACAGAACCTGCAAACCCATAGCGGGGAAATTAATTCTTTCAGTTCATCTGGAAAGTAAAGTTAGGCATTACTCTGTGACAAATCACTATTGTTATTTTAATCACGTTACCAAGTGATGGTAACACTATACTCATGTATACATTGTCATGTTCTGTAATAAAGAGAAGATAATAACCATAATGTATGTTAAGTGGAGGATTACTGCAACAACACAGAAGAAAGTCTATTTGTGGTATGCAATTATACATTGATTTATTCTATCTGCACTACTTTATAATTCCATACGTCCTCTCCAAAATTAAACATACTATTTATGCCTTCAGAGTCTCAATACACTTACAATGGACCAATAATGCGACACTGTATAATATCTGGAATGTGATTATTACCAAATAACACACTTTATGTTGCTTTTTTTACATTTATGCATTAGCTACATACTCACCAGCTTTAGATGCTGAAGTGCATAAAGTTCTGTTTAAAAACCCTTTAGGTTAATCTCATTGTTAGAAGCCTTTACCAGCCTGGAGACCCACCCATGAATCTATACATATGAATGTTGACAGTAGTATCAAAGACGTTTCCTTGCATGTTTGTGTGTACTGACTCATTTTCTATACCAAATAGCAATAGCTCACAGTGTAATTAATACAGATGATAGGTACAGTAAACCAGCCACTGACCATCCACAAACTCAAAGGACCTGATTTTTCAAAGCCCAGGTACGTTCACAGACACTTTAAATATTTTAAACCTGCAGCTTTCATTAAAGTCATAGTCTGGACTCGCTCTGTCATAGGGTTAGAACACTCTGTGGGGAATTCATAAACAGTGTCATATACACTCTTTAGAATTCCCTTACACCTCTGCACTGAAATTGTCAGTGTTTGCACAGATTCTGTGGGGAACAGGTACATGAATCTGTCTTAGGAGGTGGCGACACTGTGGCCTGGAGTGTCCCTATTGGGCGCTCTGTCCTAAGTGCAGCTCAGCATTAATGAGCTTCCTTCCTGGTCACTGTGCCCATTACACAGACAGATGCATGGCCAAGGAGTTTTGTTGTAGGGGTGGGTGCAGTCTGGTGGGGAACTGAGAAACTCCCCATCAGGTCTGCTTTGCTTATGAATGGTAGTGCATTGCAGTGGGCAGCCGTTTAGTTGGGTGGGTGTGCCTGATGGGGAACTCTGAGACTAGTTCCCCAGCAGGTCTGCCTCCCATGTGACTCATCATTATCCAAATATGAACATTAGGCAGTGCCATATCTGGGTAATGACATGAATCAGAAACCCTGGCCCTTTTGTTTAAATTTAACATTTGGTATGGGAATCTCCCAGCCAGCAGCTAAACAGGGCTGGGAATGAGTCATTGGTTGCTAGGAAGCTGGTGTCATAGCAACCACAAGCCCTATGTGTCATTCCCAGCACAAAATGCCCAAATTTGAGCACTAGCATCTCTCTGTACACCAGCTCAGAGCTAGTCCCAATTACCATCAGTTTCCTAATCCGTGAACTGGTGGTATTTTTTTTTAATCTCTCACAACCATAGCAATGGGTTCTTAAAGTGGCAGTAGTAAGAACTACCTGAATTTGTTGCATGTGTCAGTAATGTTACTGAAAAAAAGCAAAGGCTTGCCTAAATTAAACACAGGTAGTTTTAAAGAGACCTACCACCACAAAAGTTTGTAAAATGGTCATTGAATTCCCAAGGTCATCCCTGTCTCTCAATTGTTCTTCTCTGTTGCCAACCCATCACTTACTCTCTCAACAAAAATACTATATACAATGAGTACAGTGAATTCAAGCGTAAGCAAGCATTTGGTGAAGCACTTCCCATTCTTTTTTAGGATGCTCTGCCTACTCTCTTGCATCTAGAATATTGAGTTATTTGCATCAGGCCAACCATTGCACAGTAAGTATGGATGTGAGAATATAAGCCAAGCGCTCACTCTTGCCATTCAGTATCTGAATTTGGGATATGTGATCATTCCTTAACATAAAATTAATCTCACAAGTTTTATGCAAACTATAACCTATTGATGAATAGCGATATGTCTTTGTATTATGCAACTTTATAATGAATATTCAACACTTAACTGACAATAGTACCGAGTGCTGAAAATGTTAGCAACTACGGTAATAACCACTCTACCTAATTATTTAGGAAATACTATTACTCTGTCACTAAAATGAAACCCTCCAATTGTTTCCTGCTAAGAAGATCTAAAATACTTACCTTTCCTGCTTCCTGTGCTGCTTATTGCAGTCATAGTAATCCCCACCTGATATCTCTGGAGAAACTAGCATTTCTGGAAGGGTGGCTTGCCTGGTCATTTGTTGTGTGTTGTGGTTCCTTCTGCCAACCCCTATGTTGCTTCAGGGCACAGTAATGATGTAGGGCCAGTGGAATGAACCACTAAGCATGGCAGGGACCAGAAAATTGATATTCTTAGACGTGTTCATCAGAGGGAGGAATGTTCTGCAAGACAGTCTGGGGATAAGGAAATTTCTGAAAAAGTGTAGCTGAGAGAGGAGAGGCACCTGTTCCCTCTGTCTGATTAAGACTACTGAGGAGAGTTGACTGCTGCATTGTAAGTGCCACATGGCCTCTCCAAAGAAGTTTTCTGTAATACAGTGACTGTCTCTCAACTTTATAAAATTGTCTCACTCTACTGCAATACCAAACTGCCATAATTTAAGTTATTTGATCATCTCATCAGGAGATAGTGTGATAGAATGTATTTCATAAACAAGGACTGTTTAGCTACATACATAGGATACATACAGACAACTGCTTTGCATTAGTGTCTGCTGGAGAAAGTAAGCTGCTTGGGAGGACCCTTTCTCATAGTGATCACTTTAAAGAAACTACAGACACATAATTTAGTTCAATGTATAATATCTTAAGAGATATCAGTAACTACTATGTTTTTGATTTTGATTACTGTGCAGTTGCTTAGGTCCCCAAAGCAGACCTGTGTGCTCACCACCAGACAAGACGTACGATGGTAAGCTTAGCTAGATAGGGGAAAGTGAACTTTGTATCACATTTTGTCGATGTTCTAATGTCAATACTGTAATTCCACAGTTAATTATTGAACGTATTTTTCTATTTGCATTAACCATTTTTCTTATTTTTAGAATTCAACCACAAATTTGCCAGCAATATATTTTCAAAAAAATATATATTGGAGTTCCATTTTCCTCACAAAAGGTAAGTTATTGGTATTTTACTTTACCCTACCCTAGTTTGTTTCAGACTGTCCTTTAAAGTCCAATTCTGGGCAAAGCAAGAACACCCTTCTGCACTGTTTTGAACAACTTCTGCACATTGCACAACTTATTAATGGGTCACATTGTAGAATAGATTACTTTCTACTCAAACACTTGGCCAGGATACAAGCTGCCTCAACTGTGGCCTGTACCTTATCCGGCCTGTTTTCTAGGACATCTGTCTCCGGGCAGACTACAATAGGGTGTGGCAGTGGAAATGTAATGATTTTCTACTGCAAAATGCTAAAACAAAGTGCTTCATAGAAGTGGAAGTCAGGGCCTTTTTCCAAACTCACATAGAAACTACCTCATCTCTGGTGGTGATTTGGGAGACACATAAATGTGTTAGTTTGGGGGCTATTTATCTCACATTGTTGCTGCCTTAAAAGAGAATATGCAAAACAGACAGGCTCACTCTTGGACAAACTTCTACAGCTAGAAACTGTGCATGAGAAATCCTTGGCCTTGGCCTAAGTCCTTAGGAGGCATTGGCCTACTTCATGTGCACAAGTACCATTGAGAGACACACATGGCCTGTATTTTGACTCCCGTGGCTCCATCGGACATACCACAACATTTATTTGCCCACCGATAATTGGGATAATGTTAAAGCAAATGAAGCCAAATAAACATTTGATCTTGTCAGTACCGACTCCCTCAAGACTGACCCATGTGTTCTCCCACGCATTCTTTGGCTCGAGATTACAGGGTAGGTCTTTCCTCTCTAAATACTGCATTTGCATAGTGAGGGACGTTGACAATCATTATCAGAAATAGAAGAAAGCAATGCAATTACGTAATTGTATCACCCACAGTTGGAAAAGAGTGATATCTCTCCTGACTCCCATGAAAAATCTAAGGATGAAATTCCTCATGGTCTTTCGCAGTCATGTCTTATCTTGTCTTACTCATTTCACTCCTTACCTTCAGAGTACCCTACCAAATGGAAGCATAACCTGGGTACCACCTTTATAGACCAGCAGACAGAATTATACAAATTGACTCATAGGGCTTCTATCTCCTGTAAAGCCCAAGATATAGAATACAACATTTTAGCTAGATGGTACAAGGTCCCCAAAACCTTATATGAATTGTTCCCCCTAGAGATCCCCATTGTGTTTCTGGTCCTGTGCAGGCCTTAAGGACCTTTAGTCACAAGTCAAGTACTTGATTTTGAAATTGATGGATATTCAGATGCCGGATGACACTGCAGCTCTTCTGCTTCATCTAACCCTTATGTCCCTGAAGCGCTACAAGCGTTCCCTACTAGTACATTTACCTAATGTTGCAAATACGTGTATTCCATTATTTTGGAAACAATCTGTAGCTCTCTCCATCAGTTTGTGGTTAATTAAGATTAACAAAATTAAACTTGAAGAACTAATGGCATCAGCAAATCACAGGAAAGATTTCTCCCATAGAACATGTTTTTTTTGGACTGAGTTTGCTCACTCAAATACCATGATATCCTACATTCTTGATACCATATACCACAACCCCCCCCCCCCCCCCCCTCCTTTTTAGGACCACCAGGGGACCTAATTAAGACCTTTTTTTTGGTACGCTTGACTCATGCCACACACACACAAACACCTCCTCCTCCCACCTTTTCAGGACTTCTATTTTTCATCTTTTCCCTATATTTTTTCCCGTCTGATTCTGAATGGTTATATGGGATATATTTCAGCCAGTTGTTTCTTGGCACATGTGAACACACTGCGGTTAGATCCTCTACACATACCTATCAAAAGATATTTCTGACTATTGTTTGGTTCTTTGGTGCTTAAGACAGTGGAAGTTTAATTTCCATGTTCGCATTAAGATCAAAACGTATGATTTGTATTACTATGATGTTTTAACTGGATTGATTATTGCTGTATGCCAATTGCTAAAACGTAAAAGATATTCTCAAGGTCCTCCTCTCTTCTTTTATTTACATCCAGCAGGTCCTTCTTCCAGAGGGTGTCCACGTCACTACCTGAGCGGTGTGAACACTTCATATTGGTGGAGGTGAAAGTTCTAGTGACATGGGTCCTATTGCAGATGTTTCAGAGGCAACAGAACTACAGAGGACAGATAAAATGAACGAACCAGGATATTGACCTTTAAAAACTTATGATGGAGTACAAGTTCACCTTAAGAGAGCTCACCCTTACCCTGCATTTCTGTGTTTTATCTAGGGTAGAACCAGGGTAGGAAGTTATTGCCTCAGCAGGCCATCGCATGTATGAAAAAGCAGAAGCGAGGGTTCTCTCTTCTTCCCTGGTGGGTACCTGATGTTTGTAAATGTATGCTCTTTACTTCTTAGTTATAAATTTGTGCCCCTGCAGCTGTAGAACATGTGCTGCAGTTGTTGAATAGCAGGAGGTCCTCCAACTACATAAAAACAACCTGGACTGGTGGGCCAGGAGTGGTGCTTGCTTTACTATGATTGTTAATGTGGTCCTGTGAAAATACCATCTTGCCACTTTCTCCATTTATTGTTAGACCTGCTAAATATGAAATAAAAACTAAAGGATGTACAAAGCTTTCAAATAATGATTGCCACTTAAAATGAAATGGACAAGTGCTTACATTTATATATCGTAACTATATCTTGGTTTTATATCCTAAGTTGACTATAACTTATAAAATAGTGTAAAGGCTTTCCAGCCAAGACTTACATGCATCAGTTCTTTGAATGTGTTTATCCATGAGCATTCAACTGACAAGTGTGAAGAATACAGACTGCAAGATGTGTCCCTTACCTCTACAAGCACCTGCTGCTCCAAGGTGATAGATGCTGGCTATAACATGCCAAATGGCCTTTTGCTCATTCACCGTGAATCCCAAAACCTCCATGGCAGATTGGAGTTGTACAAACGCTGCAGTAGCCTTCTGCTTCTCCTCAGGCTATGAAAGACAATAGAAGAACGGCATTAGCTAACATTACAAAGCAACCTGTCTAGGAACAGTTTTTGTTTTGTTTCTCGCTCATTGACTTATGTGTAGAAAGAAAACACTACAAAAGACTGCATTATTAATACCATTAATGCTATTATCATTTAAATTAAATTATAACTAAAGGCAAAACTTGTTTGGCTTGAAATAGACTGGAGAGGAATTAGAACACCTGTCAAGTTTTTATTGCTTAAGGACATTCACCCTCTCTAGCTGTTCTGTTTACCGTCCACTTAGAACAAAAGTGGAAGAAAATCTCAAATGTTGGGTTGTCACCAGAACAGAATAGAGGAGAAACCTTCCAATGGGGAATACTAGTTTTGGTTACCCTGATGAGAACCAGGGATTCCCTAATTCTGGAAAAGAAAAACCAACGGGTTATAATATAACTATTACTCTATCCAAACAAAAGTTTTGTCCTAAGTTATACATCAAAACTTTAGTTGTAAATAGCAGGAGAAAAGGGGTTTTGTGGGACTTTATATGAGGCAATGACGTAGTCATTAACCTCCATCCCTATATTAATGTACGAAGAGCAAAGAGAGCGGGACTTTATATGAAGTACGCAAGGGGTAAGGTTTTGTATAAAATTGTTGTACTAAACATATCTGTAATATATAATATACAATACAATACAATCTATAGCACATTGTTAATTAATAATAATAATTATATTTCCTTTGAGATAAAACTCACATATATTTACATATACACATAAATAAGTACTTGCATAATTAGATATTACTCTAATCCCTAATAAACATGTGCACACTGAAATATGTCGTTTCGGAATTTCGTTTTCATCCGAAAAATAAATATTTAGTTACTCACAAAATTCGTTTTTATTTATTTAGTTTTGTTAAAAAATGCATTCGTCCGAAAATCCGAAATAATTAAGGTCGAGTTTGTCATTGAAGGCTTATGGTGTCTGTCGAATGTTCTAAGAAGATTCGAAGGAGCAGATAAACTGTACTGCGCCGCAATCGTACATTTCCGGTTGAATGTTCCGCCTACAAGCTATAGTAGAATTCTAATGTTGTATGACACTAGTAATAATTATATTTATTAATTATTATTACTAGTCAACCAAAATTAGAATTCTTCTATAGCCTATGGGCGGAGCATTTGACCATAAATGTCCACTCGTGTCGACTGCTTAGTCGAATCTTCATGTTGAATCTTTTCTCTCTATGTCGAATAATCTTGGACTAATACAGTTAGGTTAGGCACATTCAACCTTTTTTGCTATTGTCTCTATCATGTTGAATCTTTTCTCTCTATGTAGAATAATCTTGAACTAATAGAGCTAAGGTTAGGCACATTCGACCACAGGTTCGATGGACACAGATCGCTATTGTCAGCGTCATGTCAAATCTCCTATCTATATTGAACTGTTGCAACGAAAATGAAAATAAAGCATTTGTTTATGTCGGATCTTTCGGTTTTCGGATTCTGCATGTTCGTTATCTTTTGTTAAAACGATAACGAAAAAACCTGAAAATTCGGACGAAAATTAATGCACATGTCTTGAAGAGGAATGAGAAATTATACTAGATAAAAACTTTATTATACATTGATGAATACAGAATTTGTAAACAATCCATATGAAATTTGGCAAACACTTAATGGATAATGGAACCCAACATCTTTAGGCTATGAACAGTTGTTATAGTAAAGAATACACTGATATGACACATAATGGAACATGACATCTGTTGGCTCAACACGTTTCATGACTTATCGCCACTCATCAGGAGAAAGCGTGTAATGTGTTTCTGCAAAGACATAGGTACATTTATAATTAATCCAGTATATTCACAAATAATCAAATTATTTTTTTATTATTTGTGAATATACTGGATTAATTAGAAATTGACCTATGTCATTGCAGAAACACATTACACGCTTTCTCCTGATGAGTGGCGGTAAGTCACGAAACGTGTTGAGCCAACAGATGTCATGTTCCATTATGTGTCATATCAGTGTATTCTTTACTATAACAACTGTTTATAGCCTAAAGACGTTGGGTTCCATTATCCATTATGTGTTTGCCAAATTTCATATGGATTGTTTACAAATTCTGTATTCATCAATGTATAATAAAGTTTTTATCTAGTATAATTTCTCATTCCTCTTCAATGTTAGGAATTAGACATGTGCATTCGTTTTCGTCCGAATTTTGGGGTTTTTTCGTTATCGTTTTAACAAACGATAACGAACGTGCAGAATCTGAAAACCGAAAGATCCGACATAGCGCGGTGGGTGCTTTATTTTCATTTTCGTTGCAACAGTTCAATATAGATAGGAGATTCGACATGACGCTGACAATAGCGATCTGTATATATCTAATATCTAATTATGCAGGTACTTATTTATGTGTATATATATGAATTTTATCCAAAATTAAATATAATTATTATTAAATAACAATGTGCTATAGATTACCATATATTATATATCACAGATATGCTTATTACAACAATTTTATATCATACCTTACCCCTCGCGTACTTCATATAAAGTCCCGCTCTTTGCTCTTTAGTTGTAAATGTATCAGATTCCTGCATGAAGGTAATGGAAAAAAAAATTCAAGCAGATATTAAGGTATGATATATATACAGTATATATATATATATATACATATATATATATATATATATATATATATATATATATATATATATATAATGGTCATACAAATTTAGTTTTTTTATTCTGGAAGAAAAAAATATTTAGTTTCGACATGCTGAGAGCCTAGGAGTTTCTAAAACTGTATGATATGTCAGTTAAAACACTGGTGCAAAATATGTAGTGCAGCGCTACCCTTACTAAACTCCATCCACAAAAAACAATAGGGAAAAGCTGTAAATATTACTAACAAAAAGGCACTGTGTGAAAACAAAAGCCTCGTACACACGATGCGATTGTTGGCCAACCGAGCGTCTGATTTTTGTCAAAAAGGTGTATGCCAGGATCTTTTCTTGCATACTAATGGTACACAATTGTCGGCCAACAAACATGAATGTAATGACATACTATGAGGAATTTCAGTTCTTGAGTAATCACTGCAATTTTATAGCAACGATCGCTGTGTAAATGTGAATGGTCCAAAAATGTGTCAAAAGTGTCCGAAGTGTCCGCCGCAATGTCGCAGTCACGAAAAAAAATGCAATACATCTATCCCCTATTTTGTAGACGCTATAACTTTTGCGCAAACCGATCTATATACGCTTATTGCGATTTTTTTACCAAAAATATGTAGTAGAAGAATACGTATCGGCCTAAACTGAGGAAAAAAATATTTTTTTTAAAAAAAATGGGATATTTATTATAGCAAAAAGTAAAAAATATTGTGTTTTTTTTTTTTAATTGTCGCTCTTCTTTTGATTATAGCGCAAAAAATAAAACCCACAGAGGTGATCAAATACCACCAAAAGAAAGCTCTATTTGTAGGAAAAAAAGGACGTCAAGTGTGTGTAAAATAATAATAATAAAGATAAAATAACTAGATCAAGAATTGACCTAGGTTAGTGTCAGTGTCAGGTTCAAAGGTCACAATCAGTGTGTTTTAAGTAGGATAAGTTTTTTTTTTTAAGAAAAGCAAAACAAAATGGGCACCATTGTTTCTTAACCCTATTTCAGGTACAAACAACAAAAAAACATACATATACTGGTATAAGAGTAGGAAAATGTATTTTAGGGTTTGTTTGGTTTTGGGTCATCCAATGGAAAGCAATCTTGAACTAAATTTAAAATATATATATATTTTTTTTTTTACTATTTTGTGTCAATTAAAAAAATCTGGAAACAACCATTATCATTTATCACTAAATGAAGACTGAATTTGTCCTAGAAGAAACAAGTTATAATTTGCCTGGATACACTAAGTGGTTGTGATAATACAGTATGTGCAGTTTTACCAACACTTGCCTAAGTTGCAAAAGAGTTCAGCCGTTACGATTTGCTTTGCCTCCAGGCATGAAGGGGTTAAAAAGCATGCTTTATCTATATACTATAAATGTACAAATTAATATTTTTGAAACAGCTGAAAGGGTAAACACTGGTTCAGTGTTTTAGTGATTCCACGAAGCATACTGCTTTTCCAGTCCATAAAGCCATGTCTCTCTGTTGTATGTAGTATTGTAAACTAGGCATCTGTGTTTATGGTCTTGCCGATTTTGGTTTACGGTTAACATTTCTGTCTGAGCCAAATTGCAAAGTAAATAATGCATGCATGAGCAGCTTCCCATTAACAGTACATATAACCTCTGTTTTGGTAACAGAAAAGGCTAAATATTTAAAGGATTCTGTTTAATTGCAGAAATAAAATTATTATCGTGCTCAGAAAAAGCTGAGCTAGCAGGTATTTCACAGCTAGAAAACCAGATTGCAAACACATACGTGTGAAACAACCCTGTTTGACACAAACTTTGTTCTTCTAATCAGCTGTTCCTTTGCCCTTTCATTGTACCCAGTTTTTAATTGGATTTGTCACCTACCTGAACCTTTCAAACTACTGTTCTTCAAAATCAAAAGATCTCTCCACACAATGCCTTTAGCAAGTATATGGTAACATAGAATACATGTAATTAATCCATAGACTGACATCACCATGAGAATAGAAGGGAAGCTAATGAGTTGGGGACTTAAATCGATTTTTTTAAAGGGTATGTGTTTGTACCCAATGGGGTCAATTTACTAACAGCTCTGCTGTACAATATATCTGTGCACAATTAAGGTGTCTTTTAGCACTTCCAAGCAACAAATAGAAATCAGTAATTCCTCTACTTTTGTTCTTATCATTTAATAATTATACAGTTCATTCATTTCTGATATAAACATTCTATATATACTGTAGTTCATTAACCACTTCAGCCCCAGATAATTTGGCTGCTCAATGACCAGGCCACTTTTTGCGATACGGCACTGCGTCGCTTTAACTAACAATTGCGTGGTTGTGCAAAGTTGTACCCAAACAAAATTGACGTCCTTTTTTTCTCACAAATAGAGCTTTCTTTTGGTGGCATTTGATCATCTCTGCAGTTTTTTTTTTTTTTTTGCACTATAAAGAAAAAAAGAGCGACAATTTTGAAAAAAAAACACAATATTTTGTACTTTTTGCTATAATAAATATCTCCAATTTTTTATTAAAAAATCTATTTTTTTCCTCAGTTTAGGCCGATATGTATTCTTCTACATATTCTTGGTAATAAAAATTGCAATAAGCGTATATTGATTGGTTTTCACAAAAGTTATAGCATCTACAAAATAGGGGAAAGATTTATGGCATTTTTATTATTATTATTATTTTTTTTACTAGTAATGGCGGTGATCAGTGATTTTTATCAGGACTGCAACATTATGGCAGACAGATCGGACACTTTTGACACATTTTTGGGACCATTGGCATTTATACAGCTATCAATGCTATAAAAATGCACTAATTACTGTGTAAATGTCACTGGCAGGGAAGGGGTTAACACTAGGGGGTGATTAAGGGGTTAAGTGTGTTCCCTAGGGAGTGATTATAACTGTGGGGGAAGGAGACTGACTTGGTGAGGAGACCGATCGTTGTTCATACTTAGTATGAACAACAGATCGCTATCCTCACCCCTGACAGTACGGAGATCTGTCTGTTTACATTGACAGATCTCCGTTCTGTCTCTGTGTGGAGCGATCGCGGGCTGGCTCCGGCGTCTTACCACGGGCACGTGCGTGCACCTCCGGCGGCGTGCATGCGCCCCCTAGTGGTCAAAAGGTGAACTGACATACAGTTACATCGGTTCGCCCAGGGAAGCCAACCTGCCGCAGTACAACTGCGGCAGGTGGGAAAGGGGTTAACCAACAAGATGGGGCATATCTATAGATCAATGAATGTGGCTTTCACCAAACAGTCACTGTTATTGAATCAGTCACCTAAATACACCAGGAAATTTTACCTGAGAAGAATGTTTGGTGAATGTTGGATTGTCTACCTCATAAACATGCCCCTAAGTGTGATTCATGTAATGCTGGATTATACAAACTGTATTGTTTATGTTTAACCGGAAAAGTAGGAAGTGCTGATTACATCTATATCTGTTAGTGAACATTGGGGTAGATTTACTAAACCTGGTGCACTCAAAATCTGGTGCAGCTGTTCATGGTAGCCAATCAGCTTCTAACTGCAGCTCGTTAAATTAAGTTTTGGCAATAAAAACTGGAAGCTAATTGGTTTCTATGCCGAGCCGCACCAGATTTTCCACTCTCCGGTTTTAGTAAATAACCTCCTTTTTTTCCCATGTCAACAGTCTCCACTTTAGTAAATCAACCTGTCAATTTTTTTTTATTATGACCAGGATTAGTAAAAAATAATTTTATTAAACAAAAAATTACATATTTCACATTGACATTTTAAACCAGCAAGCCTAGCTCTTTCCTATGTCTTCAGTGGCTGTTAACCTGCAAGTTTAAAATGAAATGTATATAAACAACTGAACCACAGCTTCAAAGCAGGAGGTGTCTACTGTCCTATATCTTTAGCTAACCAGTTGTGCCCTGGGATTCCTTTGCAATGGTTTAGAAAGATTGTATACTGTATACATTGTAAGAAAATGTATTTAAAACATTTACATTGTATAGACTTAAAAAAATTAAAATAAAATAAGATTGAACCTAAAGCATTCTGTTTATCTTTAAAGTGGCCCTGTTACGAAAGGGTCCAAATTAAACTAAGCCACCTTTTGAAAAGTGATGCTGTACACATATCCTTCTGACAGAGTTGGGTTGATTTACTAAACCGGAGCGTGCAAAATATGATACAGCTCTGCATAGCAACCAATCCAATTCCAGGTTTTTTGGTCAAAGTTTAATTGAACAAGCTGAAATTAGACATTGATTGGCTACCATGCAGAGCTGCACCAGATTTTGCACTCTCTAGTTTTAGTAAATAAACCCCCTGTGACTTAAAAATATGCACCATAGCAGATTCCTAGTTGCTACAGGTATCCGAACACTTCTGGGTGTTTTACCTTCATACCGCATACTATGATCCCTCCCACTGTCTCCTATATCACTCTAGGAGAGAGGAAAAGGTATTTAACCACTTCCCTACCGCCCACTGTCATATGACGCCCACAAGGTGGATCTCCCATCCTGGGTGGGCGTCACATGACGTCCTCCCATTCCCGGCCGCCTAGGAGGCACGCGCGTATCGTGGCGTCGCTCGGGACCTGGTGCGAGTGCCCGTTAAAACAACGGGACCGTGCGGGACCTTGGAGCTGTGTGTGTAAACACACAGCTCCACTTCCTGTCAGTGGAGAGGAGACCGATCATGTGATCCCAGTACGGAGGAACACCGATCGGTCTCCTCCCCTTGTGAGTCCCCTCCCCCCACAGTTAGAATCACTACCTTAGGGAACACATTAACCCCTGCAGCACCCCCTAGTGTTAACCCCTTCCCTGCCAGTCACATTTACACAGTAATGACTGCAATTTTATAGCAACGATCGCTGTGTAAATGTGAATGGTCCCAAAAATGTGTCAAAAGTGTCCGAAGTGTCCGCCGCAATGTCGCAGTCACGAAAAAAAAATGCAATACATCTATCCCCTATTTTGTAGACGCTATAACTTTTGCGCAAACCGATCTATATACGCTTATTGCGATTTTTTTACCAAAAATATGTAGAAGAATACATATCGGCCTAAACTGAGGAAAAAAATAGTTTTTTAAAAAAAAAATGGGATATTTATTCTAGCAAAAAGTAAAAAATATTGTGTTTTTTTTTTTTAATTGTCGCTCTTCTTTTGTTTATAGCGCAAAAAATAAAACCCGCAGAGGTGATCAAATACCACCAAAAGAAAGCTCTATTTGTGGGAAAAAAAGGACGTCAATTTTGTTTGGGTGCAACGTTGCACGACCGCACAATTGTTAGTTAAAGCGACGCAGTGCCGAATCGCAAAAAGTGCTCTGGTAAGGAAGGGTGTAAAATGGCCCGGTGCTGAAGTGGTTAACACACATGCAAGTGTCAGATATTGGAAGTAGCCAAGGATCCAAAACATGGCAGATTTTTAAGATATAGCATCCATTTTACAGGGTGATTTTATTTTAATTTGACCCCTTTAGTCACTTTAAAAGAAAAAGTAGAAACATCTGAACAATAGGAAGGCAATACCTTGTTTATTCCCCTACACCCCAGTCAGGTTATTTGATCTTAGTCTGGATTCACACCTATGCAGTTTTAGTGCTTTTTGCACCTCGCAGATTTGCACTACGGTCCATTTAACATGGTTTCCTATGGAACACGTTCTGTAGTGAAAATCTGCAAAATGCAAAAATGCACTAAAAATGCATAGGTGTGAATCCAGCCTTAGTCTGGGCATTCTATACCAGCCTGACATGTTTTCTTTTTTACCTTGGACAAATAAGTCATAGTACTGACATAAACACAGTACCTTTCCTTTACTTTAATGTTTACATTCCTGGGGTGGGGCCTGATAACTTTCTTACTGCCACAGTTTGACTAATTTGACTTTTGATTCTTTAATTGTTTTCCTGTTATTTACTAATAATGCAAAACTTCTTTAATGTACTATACTAATGTTCCTGCAGTTTACTCCGCATTTTATAACAATTTTTGTAACTATTGCTCTGATAAATTACAGGTTGTGTGTCTTTTGCCATAGAGCTTTTCACACGTTTTTCTTTTTCACATCTGCTACTTGTTAGTGTATTGTATAATATAACGGAGACTTTACTGATAATAATAATTGGTCCACCCTAGTGCTTAAAAGCAAGTATGGAAACATCACAGAGATGGTATTATTATAGAAATCTAACAACATGCTTCCATAAAATATAATAAGCAGAGATGGAAATAAAAATACTTTTCATTGAGCTCAGGATAGGAAAATAATTCTGCAGTAAAACACATTATGAAAATGTTCTGAAATATAATGCGCTGTAAAAAAGATAATCGGCTTCCTTAAATATATAAGACATATAAAAAGGACAGGACCATTTTCCCCAATCCAACTTTTTTGGAAGCTCAGAATACAGGATCATATCTGTGTTTGCAATGTATAAAATGTAGCAGCATGATGGAAGATCCAATGTTTAATCACCTACATAGAGGGACTAAGATTCTATACTTGTCAATCTATGTTTGTTATTAATATTTTGGACTGTCCATGTTAACTCCTTATGTGGGTGAAACTATATTTTGAACTATCCATGTTGACTCCTCATGTGGGTGAAACTATATTTTGAACTATCCATGTTGACTCCTCATGTGGGTGAAACTATATTTTAAAATGTCCATGTTGACTCCTCATGTTGGTGAAACTATATTTTGAGCTATCCATGTTGACTCCTCATGTGTGTGAAACTATATTTTGAACTGTCCATGTTGACTCCTCATGTGGGTGAAACTAGACAGAATGTGAAGGATCAAGTGGCCAGACATAAGTATTCAGTCAGGGATAAGCTTGTACAGCTACCAGTTGCAAGACACTTCTCGGAATACGGACACACTGCATCACAAATCAAGTTTATGGGTATTGACGGTATTCCCATGAGGCATGGTAATGAGGAGTTAGTTAAAGTTAAGAAAGAGAGAGGTGCAGTGGATCCATTGTTTGCACTCCCTGTAACCCCAAGGATTAAATTCTGATTTGGACTTTCATTTTTTTTTTTAACCACATAAATAGAGCTTTCTTTTGGTGGTATTTGATCACTAGTGTTTTTTTTTTATTTTTTGAGATATAAATAAAAAAAGACCGAACATTTTGGGAAAAAAAACAATATTTTTTACATTTGGCTATAAAACATATCCAATACAAATTTTTAAAAAAATCTAATTTCTTCATGAATTTAGGCAAAAATGTATTCTGCTACATGCCTTTGCTAGACAAAAATCCCAATAAGTGTATATTATTTAGTTTGCGTGAAATTTACAACGTCTGGTATAGATACTGGAATTCTTATTTATAATTTTTTTTATACTAGTAATGGCTGTGATCAGCAATTTATAGTGGGACTGTGATAGTGTGGCAGGCAATCTGACACTAGCGGACGCTGGCTGGGGGGTACACTAACTGACACTGGCATCAATAGTGACATTAATACAGTGATCAGTGGTAATACTATACCATGTCACTGTCTTAATGACACTGGCTGGGAAGGAGTTATATCCAGGGGTGATCAAGAGGTTAAATGTACGCCTAACAATATGTTATGTGTATTACGTGCTGCTTTTACCAAGGAATCTTGCTGTTTTTTTCCCTGCAAGATCGCAATGCAAAGCTTCCTTCCATGAATGACAGAGCTGATCAGTGGGTCCCAGTGATCATTTATTGGCCGGGACCCACTGATCAACTTGTGCTGTAACAAATCACAGCACAGCCAAGGAGGCAGCCAAGCGCACACCAAGATTCAGAGCAAAGCAAAGCGGCCGCCCTTCAGCAGTATATCTGCATGGGGCAATTGGAAAGTGGTTTTAACCACCTCCCAACCACCTGCCATACATATACTGCGACAAGGTGGCTCTATTAGGCAAAATCCATGGGGGCACTGGACAGAGAGGAGGAGTAGGAGCGCTGGTGGGGGACCTGAGAAGAGGAGGTTTGGGGCCACTCTGCAATTCCATTGCACAGAGTAGTTAAGTATAGAGATGTTTGTTATTAAAAAAAAAAAAATCCTTTATAAAAATATATATCAAAAATATAATCACTTTAAAATCAGTTTGAGATGGTTCTGAAATCAGAATTCAGACAGCTGCATATGACCAGTAGTTGACTTGCATTTACCTGCTACAGGTGGGTTTTGCACTTCTATAGACTTGTATAGGTTTGCAAAACTTGTTTGAAGCAAAAAAAGCCCATTGACACAGGCCCTTACAATATGTTCTACAAATTGTATGTGTATGTCAGGATCATAAGGGTGGTGACATTCTAGTTAAACAATTTGTTGGAGATACTTTAAACACATATGACCACCTTTAACTAGAAATTATAATCCATTGATGCTTCTATTTGTCAAAAAGCAAAATTATTTCAAAATGCATGCTATACCACCTGCTATTGGCTTTCTAATGTTGTTCAAACAGAACACCATAAAAAGCTTAATGTTTAAAAACTGCTTATGCAACACAAACTACAGCAGATAACAGGATTTCTTCAGATCAGTCCACAGAACAAAATTACATTAACTGCGAGCAATTTATTTGTGTTTTTAATGAGATTTTCTTGGATCATTTTTCGTGTTATTTCATCAGTTGCTTTGATCTGTAATTAAATTCCTGTTTCTATTTTTCACTCCAACAGAGCATGGGCTAGTGTGGAAATGGACATATTTTAGGATATAAATTAAAAAGAGAACCACCAGGAGCGCAAAGGTCTATTGGCAAGTTGTAAAACTGTAAATATGTTTTCATCAATGTGGTTTTATTTCTGCTAGGGTTGGCACTATTACTCTTAAAGAAAGCCATTGCCAATGTTGCCAGCTAACACCTTAAGCTTGTCATGCTTCAGTCTGTTTACTGTTCACAACAGCAGTTTAAATTTTTAACATGGACCATCTGAAAAAAATATAGGGCCTGAGTCAAATTTGGCCTGCAAGGCCCATGACCCTTTGGGGACTGTATGTGGTGCCTGACTCTGCCACCTATAACAACACAACAGTAAACATATAATGTCAATCTTTGATACTTGAAAAATGACAGATTTTGGGTAAAAGAAAGGAAAGAAAAATAAGTACAATGCCTGGAAACATCTATATATATATATATATATATATATATATATATATATATATATATATATATATATATATAGATAGATATGCATGTTCAGCATAAATGAGTACACCCCAACACGTTTGTCAGGAAAACCTTTACTTCCTTTCGGATTCAACATTTTCTATACTACAAAATACTCCCACAAATGCAGGACATTGATTGCAACCAAGATGTGTTACTTTGCACACACAAAAAAGTACTTTTCCTAACAAATTCATTCAAGACCATGTTGCAAAAATGAATACACCCCAATGAAAGTCTTAGGAGCAAAGCTAATTTTAGACAAAAAAATCCTAATTAACAAGAACTACGGGTGAGTCTAATTATTCATTAAACAGGTGTCCAGCAGACAATTGATTATAAAAGGGCGTTACTTAACAAAGAAAACCCCTTTCCATTTCATGCTGTCAGCAATGGAAACACATGGAAGATATATGTCACAAGGCCTGAGAAAGAAAATAATTTCTTTACACAAGAAAGGGAAGGCTACAAGAAGATCATCAAAGCTTTACTTATCAGAATACTGTAGCAGAAGTGATACAAAAATTTAACAAAGATGGAACTACAACCATCTCACAGGCTGTCCAGAACATCCAGGCTGTCCATGGAAGTTAACACCTCGACAGGAGCGTCTTTTGATGAGAAGGGTTGAAGAAAATCGCCATGCAAGTTCACTGCAGTTAGCTAAAGAAGTAGAAAGCCAAACTGAAGTGATTGTTTCCCGTGACACAATACGGTATACACTCCAGAGGAATGTCCATGAAGGAAGACTCTCCTAAAGCCCATGCACAAAAAAAACCCACCTAGAATTTGCCAGGGCCCATGCTGAAAAAGAAGAATACTGGGACTCTGTACTCTGGAGTGATGAGACCAAGATAAATGTTTTTGGAACTGTTGGCTTAAAAATTGTATGGCAGGAGCGGGCCGATGGACGTGCTGACGTAGTGCAGCGTCAGCACGGAGGGAGGAGTTTGGGTCAGAGGGCCGAGGAGGACGGAGGCTCAGCGTAGCCAGCGAGGATGCGGGACCGCTCCGGGGGAGGAAACGGGGTAGATGCCTGCTCGTCGTCTCGCCCCCCGGGGGAAGGCAGCCCAGGATATGCGGGCTCCCCCGCACAGGGAAAAAAAACAGCTCAACCGGAGGTTTAAATTGCGGTAATCAGGGCGCTCGGCCCCGGCTCTCCCCCCCCACCACCCCGCCTCAGCAAATTGAAGCCTAAACAAATGCGGTCAGCGCCGCCGGGATGACCCCCCCCCCGACCGCGAGTATCCATCACACCCCCACTGGAACTCGGACCACATGGAGGTAAGAGTGGAACTACCTGTTGTTATGCCATGCTGAAGTTATGCTTAGGACCCCATAAAGGAGCCAGGACGGCGTGCAGTTTTCTTTTTTTTTTTTTTTTTTTTTTTTTTTCCCTTTTTTTTTTTTCTTTCCCTCCCCCCTTGTGCCTCTCATATATGGATGATTAGATCTGGCCCTCTGTTTCTGTGCCGTGCTTGGGGGCCCCCGTTTCCCTCCTCCCCCCCACCCTTGCTGGGGCATCGCCTCTCCCCCCCCCCCTGTAGGAGGGGACAGGCGCTGATGTTTGGAGCGCCCCCGGTCATGTAGGGTATATATGGCAGAGTGTAAACCTATAGGTGCATATATACAAATAGCACCAGGCAGACCTCGGTGCGCACTAGGCTCCAGAGTTGATATTCATTCCAATAAAGCGGCTTGGCCCCCTTCCCTTCAGAGGCAGTTTTGATAAGATCGGAGCCCCAAAATGATCGTCTAAAGTATTATAGATCCACAAGGGGGGCCTACAGGCTTCAAAAATTCATGACTATGGTAAAACCTTGAGCATCATAGTCATTAATGGTGGAAAATTGTCTGAAACGAGAGCCTTTGAACCCGCCACACAGACATTACATACATTAAAAGCTGCAACATAGATTTTAAGGGCGATGCTGATCAGCGCCCAGGAAGTCTTATCTCACTCACTCTACAAAGTTGCACAAAGGAATGAAAGGGAGATGTTGATTGGTGTCTAGGAAGACCGGTTACCACACACTTAAAGCTGTACCATGGTATGAAAGTGAGATGCTGACTGGTGTCTAGGAAGATCGAGTATCACACATTAAAGGCTGCACCACGGAATGAAAGCGAGATTCTGATCGGTGGCCAGGAAGATATTTCCTCAAGCACCAAATGCTACACTTTGGAATGAAAGCGTGACTGCGCTAGGGACTCCGCTTAAACCCTAGGGTTTTTTTTCCTCCTTTTCTCCTTTTTTAAACCATGGTCAAACTAGAAAACCACATGTGTTTATGTTGCCCATACCCTCAGGATCAGTAACCCCCTGTAACTCATTGCAACTAGCTACCGTTCCTACCAGTAGAGCTATGGGAGGGGACATTAAAAGGGGGTAAATTGTTTATTGCTGAAGATAACGGGCAGGAAGGGCGAATGAACCCCCCCTTTAAATATAACTGCTTCAGCCACTGCGCACGTGTGTTGTGCCCCACTCAAAGACCTTATAAGCGGAAAAGGTCCCCCCCAGCTTTTGGCAAAATTGACTGTACACGAGAGGGACTCTAGAGGGACACCCAGAAGGAGGCCCCGGATCCTGAGGCGTAGGGGGTCATAAGCAACGAATAACACCTCCAAGAAGCCCGGATAGGACTCTGAGAGACAGAAAAGGCCGCCCGACTAGAGATCATATAGAACTCAAAGGGGCAACTAACAGGGCGACTGGGAGGCACAGAGAGGGGCTTAGTGTGGGCACCACAGATGACCCCGGCACAGAACGTGAACCCAAAAAAACCCTAGACTGCCAAGGAGCAAAGAACAGCCTGAAAGCAAAGACCTCAGCAAGGGCAGGAGGTAGAAAAGGGCCCAGGAGGCCCAGGGACACAATAAGACTGGGGAAGAGAATCAGACCCACTAAGAAAGCCAATATGAGTAAAGACCCAGTCAAACAGCCTAAGAAAGCAACTTCCAAAGGCAGCAAAGGGGAGACAAGTACAATTAAACACTATCTAAGACAGGGTGCAAGCCCAAAAACATCGGGAAAAGTAACCCAAACCAGAGTCTCCCCTGGGAGTGGGGGCGGGGCGGAAGGTGAAATCAACGACTCTAGAGCGGATCTTACAATGGAGACCGAGACTGAGCCTAGCAGGGGGGAGGATCAACAACCAGGAACCCACATCCCCAACAAACTTGAAATGGAGACGATGTTACTGCGCCTGGAAAATGTAATTAAACTCGAAATTAACTCGCTACGGGAAGACATGGGCCATATGTTGTCCAGGGTTGAGGCAGTGGAGGGGAGAGCGGACTCTATAGAATCGGAAATCACGAAGCTAAAAATGCAATTAAAAGACGCCTATCTCACCCAGAGAGATACCCTCTATAAGATAGAGGACCAAGAAAACAGGGATAGGAGGCAAAACCTGAGGCTGCGCGCCGTCCCGGAACAAAAAGGGGAAAACCTAGAAAGAGAACTATGGGAAATTTTGGGCCCCATAAGCGGCAAGGATTCAGATCACTTTCCCCATATAGAAAGGATACATCGAGTAGGAAGGCCCGAAAGGGGGGGGGCATAGAGCGGACCCGAGACATAATTGTCAGATTCAGCCACTTCAAAGAAAAAGAGGACCTGTGGGCTAAAATAAAAAACAAGTCACCTATATCATATAAGGATGCTGAAATTCAAGTATACGCAGATCTATCGGCCCGAACCCTCGAAAGACGGAGACATCAGAAACCCCTGCTGGAAATACTGAAAAGGGAAAACATAAGATACAACTGGGGCTTCCCCTCATGTTTAATAGGGACAAAAGAGGGGTGTACGGCCAGGTTGAGGTACCCGGAAGAAATCCAGGGATTCTGTACAAAACTCAGGATCTCGGTCCCGGATCTGCAGGGCTGGACTGAAATGGAGGGCCGGGGGGACCCCGGGGGGGGGGGGGGGGTGAGGGGGGGGAGAGACGGGGGGCGAGTGTCCATATGTAGCTGCAAAAGAAGTCTGTCCAAATCGGCCCCGCCCCCTCCCCTTCTGCGCCCCGAGCCGGGGCTACGGAGGGGGAGGGGAGGGCCAAACAAACTCCACCTCACCAGGAATCCGGAGTCCAAGGGAAGCCACAAAGGATGGCCCCCAACGACCCGGGGACCCTAGTTGGGGTAAGAGAAAGGGGGAGGGGGGGGGGGAGAGAGGGAGGGAGGAGGGGGGGGAGGAGGGGGGGAAAGGGAGGAGGAGGGGAGGGGGGGGGGGAGAGGATGGGGGGAAGGGGGGGGGGGAGAGGATGGGGGGAAGGGGGAGGGGGGATAGGATGGGGGGAAGGGGGAGGGAAACCACGTCCGCTGTGGAGCTGTCATCACCATCAATACCTCAGAGGGAAAAAGGGGGGAAAAAAAAAAAAAAAAGAGAAAAAAACAAAACCCCAAAAAATAAATGAAGGACATAGAAATTAAATTTTTATCTTATAATGTGAAAGGCTTAAACTCTCCTGGCAAGCGTTCGAAAATTTTGGAGGAAGTAGAGAGATATGGCGCGGGTATAGTATTCTTGCAAGAGACTCACTTGGCACATTCCTCAAATATTAGACTTTTTTCTCCAGCTCTCCCAAATTGGTTTTATGGAGATACTATCTCGAGTAGGGCCAGAGGAGTGGCTATTGGGATAGCGAGGGACATTGACTTCACGGTGGAGGACAGAATGACGGACCCCGATGGGAGGTTCCTGTTCCTTAGAGGTTCCCTACTAGGGGTAGAATTTACACTGGCCAATGTCTATGCCCCCAACGCCAAACCGGTCTCATTCCTTGAAGCAATCCTGCGTAAGCTGAGGGCCTTCAGGAAAGGATATTTGATCCTGATGGGGGACCTTAATTTCGTGATGGACCCCGCGAAGGACAGTACGTCTGGCGGAACGGGGAGGGGCAACGCACAATTGAAACGGATTAAAAAAAAACTATCGGAGGATCAACTGTTGGATGTATGGAGGATCCAGCACCCGCAGTTAAGAGACTATTCGTTCTTCTCCCCCGTCCACCAGACGTATTCTCGCCTGGATTATATCTTAATAGACCATGGCATACTAGAAAGGGCCAAAGAATCTGATATTGGAATAGCCTCCCTCTCGGATCACGCGCCGGTATCCATGAGGCTAATGTTCCCCGAACACAAACAACCCTCTAGCGGATGGAAACTCAACCCAGAATTGCTACATGACAAAGAAATCAGGGACTACATTAAAAAGGAGCTAGAATGGTTCTT
This sequence comes from Lithobates sylvaticus, assembly GCA_028564925.1. Taxonomy (NCBI): domain Eukaryota; kingdom Metazoa; phylum Chordata; class Amphibia; order Anura; family Ranidae; genus Lithobates; species Lithobates sylvaticus. Next base: position 248,755,351 of record CM053026.1, read on the forward strand.
TCAAATCAACGACAACGGAGAGGTGTCAGAGGCACAACTGTGGGACGCTCACAAAGCGTTCATCAGGGGGCTCCTGATAGCTAAAGCATCATGGAAAAAAAAGGAGAGGCTGGGAAAAACGCAGGCCCTAACGGCCGAGATCAAAACCCTGGAGCAAAAGCACAAATCTGGGGGGGCACTTAGCCAGAGTATATACATAGAGCTTACAGACAAGAGAGAGGAATTAAAAGACCTAGCTGAACAGGAAGTTAGACAGAAGTTCAACAAACTGGCCAGGGAACAGTACATTTGGGGTAACAAGCCAGGGAAATACCTAGCAAGGAAATTACAAAAAAAGAAAACCAGAAATTTTATTGAAAAAATCCAAACAAGAAATGGGGAGATGAAGTTTACCCCTAGTGAAATAGCCTCTACATTTAGAGACTACTACAAAGAACTTTATGAGGTGAGAACCAAGGGAAACAGCGACAGCAGTGGAAACAGCCAGAAAGCCTTCAAGTTTCTGGGTAGGGCAGGGTTGGCGGCCCTGGGCAGGGAGGAGAGAGATGAGCTCGAGAGGCCAATAACTGAGGAGGAGATCTTAGCAGCCATCAACAACTCACCAATAGGAAAGAGCCCGGGTCCGGATGGATTTACGGCCTTGTATTATAAAACGTACAAAGAGATCCTTATACCCAGACTGCTGCGATACATGAATGGCCTAGGGATAGACTTTGATATGAGTGAAGAGGCACTAAAAGCTACGATTACCCTCTTGAGGAAGGAAGGGAAGGATGGATTGGTGTGCGCAAATTACAGACCCATCTCCTTATTAAATTTCGACACAAAATTATACGCAAAGATACTGGCGGATCGAATAAAGGGGCACTTGGGCACACTGATCCATCCGGACCAGGTCGGGTTTGTCCCGGGCAGAGAGGGGAGGGATAATGGGATTCGGACATTGCTTGCCATACAGAGGATGGGAGATTCGAGAACCCCCAGTCTACTTCTCTCGATAGACGCTGAAAAAGCATTTGACAGGGTAGACTGGGGGTTCATGTTCAACACTCTACAGAGGATGGGCTTCGGACCCAGAATTATTCAAAAAATTAAAACCTTATACAATCATCCGAAAACGAACATAAAGGTCAATGGAACGACCTCCGCTGAGTTCGAACTGTTTAATGGAACCAGGCAGGGCTGTCCACTCTCCCCTCTCCTTTTTATCCTTTCCCTGGAACCGCTGTTAGCTACAATCCGCGGAAACCCAGAGGTGGAAGGCTGTAAAGTCGGCAGCGAAGAGCACAAACTTGCGGCCTTCGCGGACGACGTCCTCTTTTACATAAGCTCACCCCAGAAGTCAATCCCTATACTGCTTAAAACCTTAAAGGAATACGGGGAATTAACAAATTTTAGAATCAATGCCTCAAAAACATTTATCCTTAATATCAACCTCAATAAAATAGAGAAACAGAACCTACAGAAAACAGTTAGTTTCGTTTGGAAAAAAAGGATAAAATACTTAGGAATAGAACTGGCTAACAATGTGAGGAAACTATACAAAATAAACTATATCCCGCTCCTAGAAGACATAAAAAAAAAATGCCAAGAGCTGAAGGGAAAAATCTTATCCTGGACAGGCAGGATCAATTCGGTAAAGATGATGATCCTACCAGTCATCACATACAAATTTCAGATGCTCCCCCTCCCGCTCCCAAAACAGTACCTCGGTAAATTAAGAGCTATCATAATGAATTTCATATGGAATTATAAAAAACATAGAATATCCCTTCAAGTTTTAAAACAAGACAAAAGTCAGGGTGGTCTCGCGGTCCCAGACATAGAAAGTTACTACCACGCTATAGCACTATTGAGAATCGCAGAATGGGGTAAAACAGGCAACACTAAAAGATGGGTAAGTTTGGAAGAAGCACTGAGTGAAGTTAGGTTGGGGAGGATCGTGTGGAATCCTCCGAAAAGCCGGACACTAGGAGAAAAAACACATATAATCACTATCACGACTTTAAAAATCTGGGACAAAATATATAAAATATTTAATAAAAAATATAACTCACCACTTATAGCACTCAAAGAAAATCCTTTTTTCCCGCCAGGGTTAAAGGAAATAGGAGGGGATTGGATTAGAAAGGACTGCACGAGATTAGGGGAAGTTATTAGTAAAGGGAAGGTGATGACACTGCACGAGTTACAGAATAATGAGGCTTTATCCATTGATGGATGGCGGCATCGTCAGCTAACCCACTTTGTGGGCTCCCTCCCTAGCCCATTAAGGGAGGCTAAGGATCTGACAAAATTAGAGAAAATCTTCACGGCAGAATGCTCCAAAAAAAGAATATCTAGAATCTATAAACTCTTACTAGAAAGAGATAGACCAGAGATGCCTCCATACTTTACTAAATGGGAAAGCGAACTAGGAACACAAGTAGAAATAGGCACAAGTAAGAAAATTTTAAAATTAGCACATGGGTCAGCTGTAGATGCGAAAACTGCAGAAACAAATTATAAGTGCTTGGCTAGGTGGTATAGAACCCCGGATAGGGTTAGTAATTACCAGGCGGATACACCCGCAAACTGCTGGAGGGGATGCGACCAAAGGGGTACAATGGGTCATTTATGGTGGGAGTGCGCGAAAATTAAAAAATTCTGGGAGACCATACTAAAATATATAAAAGAAATAACAACGATTGAGGTAAAAAATGACCCTTGGGTGGTACTGATGCATGCCACATCGAAGGAAATCAGGCAATATAAAGGCTCACTGATCCCCCATCTGCTCAATGCGGCTAAGAAGGTAATTCCAAGGAGGTGGAAGGACAAGGAAAGCCCACCCTTATGGGAATGGGTTGACGCAGTGGAATCTACCTACATGATGGAATGTGTGTTGCACATAGGGGAAGGGGACAGAGAGGCCACGGGGGCCAAATGGGAGAGCTGGAGAAAATTCAAGAGGTCCTGGAGCTACAGGGAGGCTTTGCGAGTGCAGCTGTGACAACTGATGACCCCGAGGGAAGGCAGATGTTAAGGGCAGAAGAAGACACTTGGGAGAAAGGGCCAACACATAATAACAAAACAGCGGACGTGGATGGGGAGGGTGGGGGCACGGGGGGGGACAGGAGGGAGGGGGAGGGGGAGAGGGGGGGAAAAAAAAAAAAAAACCCCTGGGGGGGCAAATTGGAATCGAGATGGAACGGGATTTAGGAAGTGGAGGGGTAGGGGAGGCTTGGTGGGATTTCAGATGTATGTATGTATTCTTGGCTCTGTAAACCCTATGGATACCCGATCCAGGACCCCTACCCCCCCCCCCCCCAACTCTAGGGGGGGGAAGAGAAAAAAAATAAAAAAAAAAAGGGGGAGAATGAAACAATCCACTAATGATGAAAAAAAAAAAAAGAAAAAAAAAAAAAAAAGAATTGTATGGCGTCGCAAAGGTGAGGAGTACAAAGGAAAATGCATGGTGCCTACAGTCAAACATGGTGGTGTCCTTCTGTGGGGCTGCATGAGGGCTGCTGGTGTTGGGGAGCTGAATTTCATTGATGGTATCATGAATTCAGATCTACTGCTCTATATTGGTCGTCGTGCACTTTTCCGAAATAACAATGATCCAAAACACACATCTAAGGCCACTGCATTTCAGAAGAATGATTCAGAAGAGTGATTCAGAAGAGTGATTCATTGACCAAGTATGTCTCCTGATCTGAACCCAATCGAACACCTATGAAGAATTCTGAAGAGACAAGTTGAGTATCACTCTCCATCCAGCATCCAGGCTCTTGAAGAGGTTGCTCTTGAAGAATGGAAAAATATAGACGCTGCAATATGCCACCAACTTGTTCATTCCATGTCTAGAAGACTTGGTGCTGTCCTTACAAATCATGGAGGTCATACGAATTACTAGATGTTGTAGTTTTTGTTGTGGGGTGTTTTCATTTTTGTATTTACTAATTTGAGTAAAACTTTTTGTAGATTTGAAGAATATAAGAAGTTATATTATTAACCTTACTTTCATGTAATGAGCTAAACAAATGTTCTATAAACTTGTCAAACTTGTGGAAATTGTTCATCTTACTTTTCAAAAGGGGTGTACTCATTTATGCTCAGCACCATGTGTGTGTATATATATATATATATATATATATATATATATATATATATATATATATATATAGTCATTCTTTATTGCCTGTAAAGCTTGTAAACGTATAAGCACCCTTAAAGTGACCCTGTCATGATTTTATATTCTGCCCAAACATATACCCCATAAAAGAAGAGACTATATACTTACTTTTCCTGCCACCCACACTGCTGAACACTGCTCCTAAAATTAGGTCCCCCAAAGTCCAGTGACATACCAACACTAATCTAAGTGTTAATCCCCTGGGTCTCCCACAGCCCTGTTAATTCCCTGGGTCTCCCACAGCTCTCAATGGTTACTCCTGCTAATCTGCAGACATTAATCACTTGCCGACTGCCTAACTGGGAATTTACATCATGAGTTTGATGTTAAATACTGGGGTTATGGCTGCAGATAGACCCCGGTGTTTTCTTTTCCCTTAGGCGGCTAGCTTTCAGATAAAAGTGGTCCCTGCAGTGGATTCGCCGTAAGATCACTTTTAGAAGTGGCAGGAGAGGTTCCCCCTCCTCCCTCCCACCGCTTCTCTGGCTTACGTTACCGATTAGTGAGGCCAGGAACCATCTGGCGTCGGCAGTGTTTTCCCATAGAGATGAGCTATGGCAAGATGGCCGCCACTCATCTCTATGCCCTTGGAAGACTGTAGCGACATCATGACGTCACTTGCGGTTTCAGGCCATGTAAACATGTTTTTTATTTTTCCTGAAGCAAAAGATACTACAATAAATTTTTTTGATCTTTTGCTTTTAAGGGTAGAGGAGAGATTTGAGACCCCAGATCTCTCCATAAAGAGGACCTGTCATGCTGTATTGTTATCGTAAGGGATGTTTACATTCCTTGTGATAGCAATAAAAGTGCAATTTTATTTAAAGGGGCAGTGTAAAAATGAAAAAACTAAATAAAATAAATTTGAATTTTTTTTAAAGCACGGCCGTCCCTGCATGCTTGTGCGCAGTAGTGAACGCATATTTAGGTCATACCCACATATGATACATTGGCAGCAGTGGAGAGACAGGAAATTGCAAAATGTGGTGCAACTCTGTGTGTAAAAAACGGTTGGGGGAGATTTACTAAAAATTATGCCACACAGAATCTGGTGCAGCTGTGCATGATAGACAATCAACTTCTAACTTCAGTTGATTCAATTAAGCTTTGGCAGAAAAAAAACATGGAAGTTGAGTGGTTTCTATGCAGAGCTACACCAGATTGTGTACTCTCCAGTTTTAGTAAATCAAACCCACTGTTCTATTACAGGGTATGAATTTGAAGAGAATATAAATTCCTGACAGTGTCTGTGAATGAAGACTGCAATTGCTTACCTCCTTCTGGCTCCAATGGGCCTCCGTGTCCCTTTTGGTGTAGGAACTTGTTATATACAGCTCGAAACAACAGACCCAATTCCTCTTTTCTCTCCACTCAGCATTCATTTTCCATAGTAGCAGCTTAATGCATCACTGCAGCCTCTCCACTGTTGCAAATGTATCTTACTAAAAAGATGGTTTTAATAATGCCCTTAATAGCTTTGTTAAATGAATATTAATGAGATGTAGTATACGTTTTTTTATGCACACTATTAAATGATAAATTATGTCAGATTTCTTCAGAAGAAAAAAGTGATACATAAGTAAAAAACATTAAAAATGTGCATAACTGTACTAGTGTGCCAATTAAGAAAACTATGACAGATGTGATCATAGGCATAAGAACTGGAAAATTATACTCATGTCAAAAGGCACAGGCAAAATACATGAGTATCCTTGGCTGACTGATCTTGAGGGGCAAAAGCAACTCCTCACTTTAAATCTTTCCTATCTCTCACTGTTATTTTTCACTGTGATCAGAGGTGTGGGTCTACATCTGCCTTTAACAAGGAACAAAGAGGAGGCAACATTTAAAAGTTGGTTTATTGCGTAGCCTTTCCTTCCAATGTAAGCTGTACTCCTCCGGTCCCACTAACAGGCCAGGTTTGCAAGATAACTCAAATGCATCATAGGTGATATAATTTGCTGCTCAGTGATTGCAGTATTCTAGTCTGCATCTCCCCAAGGTAATACATAAAACCTGGCCTGTTAGTGGGCTCTGAAGACAGGGTTGATGACCACTGCTCTACAGTATATGTGGCAGTATGGCAGTGGTCTTTACCTTCCAGCTGTCACATATATCTCTACAGCTTGTGTCTCTGTTCTGTGCTGGGAACTCGAAAATTTGAAACATCTAGTGCTGGGGTCGGCAACCCGTTGATCTACCGCGAGTAGATGACAGGTAGACCGGAACAGGTCTGCGCCGCCGACCCTTGCCTGCTCTCTCTGCCCTCAGCCTCCCTTGCCGCGCCTTCGGTCTTCCTCTCTCCTCCCTCTGCCTCCGCCGCTGTCATCAATGAACAGTGTGGACCGAGAGCCAGCACAGCTCAGGACCGAGGGCGGGGAGAGGCGCTAGCCAAGTTAACTTTTCAAGTTAACCCGCAGGTGATTGGCTGCTCGGTCCTAAGCAACCAATCACCAGCTTGTTAATATGAAGAGTCACTCTGCCAGCTTCTGCCCTGCCCCCTGTCCAGAACTGTGCTGGCTCTCGGTCTCCTGTGTGCACAGGTAGGATGGGAGGGAATGGGGAAAAGAAGACACTACTGTGTGTGTGTGTGGGGGGGGGGTGGGTGGTGTGAAGGGGGCACTGCTATGGGCAGGGCCACTCCCATACCAGTGTCCTCTACCACCCTTCACATCAACCCCTCCCCACCAATCCCTGCATTCAGGGTGCAACGCACTCCTGATCCCTGCATTCGGAGTGCAATGCACTCCTGATTCCTGCATTCAGAGCACAGCGCACTCCTGATACCTATATTCGGAGAGTAACGCACACCTGATCCCTGCATTTGGAGTGTAACGCACTCCTGGTTCCTGCATTCGGAGAGTAACACACTACTGATACCTGCATTTGGAGCACAACTCACTCCTGATTTCTGCATTCTGAGCGTAACGCACTCCTGATCCCTGCATTCTGAGCACAACACACTCCTGATCCCTGCATTCTGAGCACAACACACTCCTAATCCCTGTATTCTGAGCGCAACACACTCCTAATCCCTGCATTCTGAGCACAACACACTCCTGATGCCTGTATTCTGAGCATAACGCACTCCTGATCCCTGCATTCTGAGCGTAACGCACTCCCAAACCCTGCACTCTTTTGTAATATTTTTTTTGTTGGTGTGCACTGCCTTTTGCGATCTAGATTTGGGGTTAACAATGTATCATCACCCACAGTAGATCACAAAGGCAGTGCCTTTGGTGCAGGAAGCACACATGGAACATGCCTTTCTGGCATTGCGTTCTGGTGTGAACTGGCCCTAACAACAGGACACTATGCCTGGTGATCTTTGACTTCATCAGTGTTTCATCAGTGTTGTTAAAGTAGATCTCCATCTCTCTAAGTTTGCCTACCCCTGCTCTAGTGTTATGACTTACTATCATCGACAGCCCCTGGTCATTGTTAATGATCACAATCCAGTGGGACAGGCTCCCGATCATTTAATCACTATGACAGCCAATCATAGTGTTAGGATTTTTATTTTTCCAGCAAGCCAAGAATATTTGAAAAAGCATTTAAAAATGTATTGAAATGATCATATCACAGAATGAAATTAAAATTCCATGCTGTGATATAATTGCTTCAAAAAACGTCTGCATGCTTTTTTAAAGTGCTGGTGATATACTCCTTATTTTATCCATACTGGATACCAGCTTGTAGTCATTGCAGCACCCATTTATTATAAAGCAAGGAACGTGTGCAATGGGAATATCTTACTGAGCTGATCATAGTGATCTCTTGACCAGGACACTCATGTAATATCTTGGGATCCCACTTTTAGAGGGCTGCATCCTGCCATCTATAAAGGGATAAATCTGATGGCAGGAATCTAAAATAATAAACATACACACTTACCTACCTGCTGCTGCATCAGTCTGATGCTACAAGCTGTCCCTGCCGCTTCTAAGCCGAAGAACAGAGTGCTCATGTGACTGCTGTTCGCTCAGTTCTCGGTCTTCACTGAGCAGAGAGCGATGACTGTCAGTCATCAGCTTATGGCTCTGCCCCTCTATCGCTCACAGGAGCATGAACAGGAGAGGGGGTGGAAGCGGATGGGCTCAGACTGAGCCAGCTACCTGCAATGCATATGGGTGGATCCCAACATTATCGTCGGAAACCCTCCAGAGTCTGGATCTGGTCGGTGATGTCAGCCGACAGCAGGTTTAAGCCCACTGCCGGCTGACTCTGGGTCACAAGACAGCACAAGTTAGTGCTCTCTCATGACTCACATGAGAAGTATGGCCAAAAGAACTTTGGCCATACTTCTCTTTTAAATTAGACTTTTTTTCCTTTATTTTCTCCATTTTTTCTGGAAGGAACACATTTGCTGTCCTAAAGTATCTTGCAAGAGCAGCATTGTGTTCCAAGGACAGAATGTGTGCAAGGCAGCCCATACATGGTGCAAATTTCTTTGCTATAGCCACGGGTTGCAGGAAAGAAATTTGCACGATTCCCCCATCAACACAGACAGTGCTGACAGGGGAATCCTTCCTGCCGAGCAATTGTCTGCTCCTGGCAGGGGGGGGGCAAGGGCAGGCAGGGGAAGCCGCCCCTGCCGGGAGAAGACAGTGATTATCGCTAGCAGCTATAGCAACCGCTAGCGATAATTGTAAAAGTATCCAGCAGGCTGGGTGTACCCAAGTTGATTGATCGATTAACGTAGTATATTCAGCCTGCCCATTAACGATTCAAATCTCGGCCGGTTCCTGTTGAACCGGCTGAGATTTGAACTGTGTATGGCCGGCCTTAAGGATACAGAACACCACCCCTCTCCATAACATAGGGAAGAAATGTTCTGTAATTCACAGAAAGAACTGAGAAAAATGATAGCAGAAAACAGTGCAGCAGAGTCAAAGTGTACAAAAAATTATCAGTTTACTAGTTTTCTGGCAGAATCAACATGTATTTTTTTTTTGCAATCTTTGAACAGGCATAGCAAAATGCTTTCAATTGTGCATTTAACAGACTAAAAGGAGCAAATAATAGAAGTTTGTTGTTAGGGTTTCCACCAGGAATATTAGTCAAGTGGATTTGTTTTTTTGAAATGTGATCAGAATAAGTTCTGCCATTGCCAGAGTGTTCACACGTTCCCTGCTAAGTATATAGATATATGCATACTATCTCCCTTATTGTTCATGCAATAATCAGTTCAAAAAGTTGATTCTGACATTTTATTTTGCTTGCTTGTCTGAGTAAAATCTAATGTATAAGGCAATCTTTGCCCACATCTCAATAACATGTCTGTCTGATAACAGCTCGGGTTTTTCTGTTGGTATGTCTTTTCACTTCTGAGGTGTGAATTGGACTAGCAGACAGATGTGCATTAAAATGAAAGTGTGATATTTCTCTAACTAATCATTCTAGCTGCGGTTGAAAAATATAATTCATCAGAGAACAGATAAACCAGCACATAAGTATGCATATTTTTGTTTCACCAGACAAAGCAATTTTTAATAACAACACTTGCAGGTGTATTATGATTCCAGAAGGAAAGGTTAAGAAAAGAGCAATGTCTGGCTTCTAGGATTAAAGCCAAGCATGAGTGGCAAGGACTTAGTGTAACCTCTATGAAAAGAGCAATAAGTTGGCATCATGCCAAGGAAGAGAATTGGCAGTCGACAAGTATCCCCAGAAGCCACTACTGCCTGCAGATAGGGTGTGATAAATTATAAATGGACAAGGAGAAACAATAAAAAGTAATACTTTGGTTTGCAAACATAATTCGTTCCAAAAGCATGCTTTTAATCCAAAATACTCTTATATCAAAGCAAATTTTCCCATATGAAATAATTGAAACTCAGATGATTCGTTCCACAACCATCTATTCATTTAAAAATGATCAAAATATGAGCAAAAGCTCGTATTAATACTGTACAGTATTGTAGTATGAATACTGTACTGTACTGTACCTCTGTGTTAAAAAAATAAAAAAGAAGGATCACGGTTTTGCCCACTTTCAGACCGGACCATTTTGCTGGCTAAAGACCAGACCACTTTTTGCGATTCGGCACTGCGTCACTTTAACTGACAATTGCGCGGTCGTGCAATGTGGCTCCCAAACAAAATTGACATCCATTTTTTTTCCCCACAAATAGAGCTTTCTTTTGGTGGTATTTGATCACCCCTGCGTTTTTTATTTTTTGCGCTATAAATAAAAAAACAGCGACAAGTTTGAAAAAAAAAAAAAACATTATTTTTTATTTTTTGCTATAATAAATATCCCCCAAAAATGTATAAAAAAAAATGTTTTTTCCTCAGTTTAGGCTGATAAGTATTCTTCTACATATTTTTGGTAAAAAAAGCGCAATAAGCGATTATTGATTGGTTTGCGCAAAAGTTATAGCGTCTACAAAATAGGGGATAGTTTTTATGGCATTTTTATTAATATTTTTTTTTTTTTAGTAATGGTGGCGATCAGCGATTTTTATTGTGACTGCGACATTATGGCGGACACATTTGACACATTTTTGGGATCATTGTCATTTATACAGCAATCAGTGATATACAAATGCACTGATTCCTGTGTAAATGACACTGGCAGTGAAGAGGTTTACCAGGAGGTGGCAGTGTAGGGGTTAACTGTGACCTAGGGGTGTGTTTCTAACTGTGGGGGGGGCGTGGCTGTGTTTTACACATCACTGATCTCTGCTCCAATCACAGGAGAGCAGAGATCAGTGACACTGTTGCTAGAAAGAACGGAGAGATGCTTGTTTACTTTAGCAACCCCCTTGTTCCTCCTCCCCGTGAGACGATCGCGGGTATCCGGAGGTCCCGCGGAGGTCCCAAACGGCGCGTGCGCAATGGCACGGCGGCAAATTTAAAGGGACGTTCCTGTACCTGTACGCCCATTTGCCTGTCCGTACCATTCTGCCGACGTACATCTGTGTGCGCCGGTCGGGTACTGGTTAATGTAAAAAAAAAGAATGGAGCTCATCCATGTAAAGCCGCTGTGTATATGTACAGTAAAGCCACTGGTGTACAGTATGTGGCCAGAGGTTCGGGGGGCGATGTTGGCTCCCAGCACTTCCTGGAGAACTTGAAGACACTTGGGAACAGTTGACATCACTTCCGGGTGCTTTGAACGCATGGAAGGAGATGAAAGAAGAAGATGAAGAAACCGAAGGATGAAGAAAGGAAGAAGGAAGACCAGAAGAAAGAAGATGAAAGAAAATTTTAAGAAAGGAATTGTCAAAGACCGTCTCCTGTCATTTTTAAACATTTTTGTAACTTTTTTGGTAAAATGGTAGGGGTACTTTTGTACCCCCTTACCATTTCACACAGGGGGGGTGGGATCTGGGGGTCCCCTTGTTAAAGGGGGCTTCCAGTTTCCGATAAGTCCCCCGCCTGCAGACCCCCACAACCAATGACCAGGGTTGTGGGGAAGAGGCCCTTGTCCCCATCAACATGGGGACATGGTGCTTTGAGGGGTCACAGACCCCAAAGCACCCTCCCAATGTTGAGGGCATGTGGCCTGGTACGGTTCAGGAGGGAGGGGGGGCGCTCTCGTCCCCCCTCTTTTCTTGCGGCCTGCCAGGTTGCGTGCTCGGATAAGGGTCTGGTATGGATTTTAGGGGGACCCCACGGCATTTTTTTTTTTTTTTAAAATCCATTCCTGACCTAAAGGGTCTGGTATGGATATTAAGGGGGACCCCAAACTCAATTACCAGACCCTTCAGGTCTGCTATGGATATGAAGGGGAACCCCGCTTCAAATTTAAAAAAAAAATGACGTAGGGAACCCCCACGCTTTTTTTTTTTTTTTTATTAATAAATTTTTTTTTAGCAATGACTTTCAATGAATGACTGTTCTCTGTATTACGGGAGCCGGCAAATCATTAGCCATGAGTGATTTTAAATAGCTTTTTTCCTGCAAAAATGACACTTTGTGCAGGGACAGTTCTAAGCACGGGAAACATGCGCCCATTCACAGGCATACTATACACACCCCCCAGGTGCTCCTGAAAAAACTTCTGTTTTTTAAAAAAAAATTTGCATTGATACATGTCCCCTGGGGCAGGACCCGGGTCCCCAAACACTTTTTATGACAATAACTTGCATATTAGCCTTTAAAATTAGCACTTTTGATTTTGAACACTCGAGTCCCATAGACTTTAATAGGGTTCTAAAGTTCACACGAGCTTTAGGTCTGTTCGCAGGTTCTGGTGCAAACCGAACAGGGGGGTTTTCGGCTCATCCCTAACTAGGATATATTGGCAAAAGATTGTAAACTGTCCTGCTATTCTTATGAATTAATGCTGATTGTACTGGGTTTTGTTTTTTCTTTGTTTAGTTTTTGCTGTTGTTTTGTTTTTATGCTGAAAATAATAAAAAAAATATATTTAAGGAAAATAAATATATAATGTTTGGGGTTCTAAGTATTTTTCTAGCAAAAAATACTGGTTTTTACTTGTAAACAACAAATGTCAGAAAAAGGCTGGGTCCTTGAGTGGAACAAAAAATACCATTTCCATTTGGTTATATTCTCTATACATGTTCTATTTACGCAGGTTGCATAGTCAAATAGAGTTATGTCTTAGCATGACATATTGTCATGACAATACATGGGCAAGAAACAAGTAATCCTGACAATGTGTGGGCAAAAACAGTAAAAATGTGTGGGCCACAAGCTGGCAATTGTTAAAATACCTGAGCACTAAACAGGCTATTGTTACAATACGTGGGCAAATATAACAACATGCAAGCAACAAATGGGCAATGATGACAATTTGCAAGAAAGAAACAAGCAATTGTGACAATATTTGAACAACAAATGGGCAATCGTAACAATATATGGACATTAAAGAGGCAATCCTTACAATATGCCATATTCACAATAATATCCAACATCATGTTTCCAGCTAAAAATTATAATTTTTTTGGAACAAGAACAGGTCTAGGATGGTTTAAAAGGCCTCCCTTGAACCTTGTAAGCCCTATAAAGCTCATTTCATTGTAAAACCCAGCAAAAAATCACTTTCCTAATTGACAAAAAATGCACTTTTTTGCCAAAATAGCTGAAATTTTCAGCTGAATAGCTAAACAATTCTCCTATATCCCTAGTAATAGGAAACAAGGCGGTAAAATAAACTGAGTTAATACCAAATGTAAATGGTGGGCAAAAAACTCCAGGTCACAAAATCCAATCCAAACATCAAACTTATCCTTGTCCCCATGCACAGTGACGCCACACTGAAATGGCCTAACTTATTTCTAATTGTAAGGCTCAGTTGATAAATGAGGCCCTAGCAGCAGAATGCACATTATTTTACACTTACCTAATACATATATCATCATGGAAATGCAACAATACACAAATAAAATAACTACAGGAAGATCAATTAAATACGTGTCATCTGTAAATAAATATGCCCTCCAAACCTGGCTTGGTGTATCAAGGGAGATTTAGGCAATATTGCATTAATGTTATTATACAACTGAGAATCCATTTAGTGGATCAATTAGTTGATGTGGTGGATCAATTATTTGAAGGGCATTTTTTCTGTGCAGATTCACTTTCAAGCTACAGTATAATTCCATTAATTCATAAACATTTAATCAAAACCCTGGATAATAACTGTAATAACACCAAAGTGGCCTTGCCAGGAGCAAAACAAGGACAGGAGGGGACAAATGGAATATGTTTAGGAATATAACTGCTGATTTTAGTACGAGGCTCATGGGTTATTGAAAACAATGGCACTAGGTAGCCAAAGTGCCCAACTTTCTTGAGTCTTTCCATTGGAAGCTTATGAATTCTAGACAAATGTGCCCATTCTTGATATATAGCAGAGAAAAGAATCTATGCATTTGAAATCAGTGAATGTTTACAAACGTGTCAATCTATATTTTGTTCTCTTGCTTCCTCACTGATTAGATTGTTTAGAACAAGAACCATACATTTTAGACTATCCACATTTGCTTCAGAGTGTGACTGAATTTGGAATACAAGCCCAGCAGGAAATGGTGATCTATAGCCAAGACAAGTGCTGGTCCCATCTGTTACATGAAGTACTTACATTCCTTAATGACTTCTATAGTGCACTACTTATGTACTTAATCTTGGTTCTTCATGATGTGTTTGCAATAAAACATGTAGTAGCACAGGGAGCATTTGCAGGGTTTTTGGTTTAAAGTGAAACAACTATTGTCTCGTGACGTGACAGCGTTTATCGCACAAAACATACGTCTAATTGAAATGTTTGGGTACAAGGTGCTTAATGTTACATACTATGTATCAGTGCAGTCTAATGACTCACTAAGGGTAGTTTATACTTTGAGATGCTAAGGTTGAGATTGTATAGTTCACCCCCACAGAGCAGTCAATATATTCAATATATTCAGTGCATTCGGTGTGTTTTTTATAATAAAATTGCAATTCCAGACCATAAAAAAAGTCTGATTAGTCTAGGTATGTAATCACTGAATGCACATCAAAGGCAGTACAAGCACCTGAAATCTATATTAATATTAACTTCCCATAATACCTTGCACACCGGATCAGGCTAAGAACTGGATCTAGTGAAGAAGTAAAACTAATCAGGCTTCAATGGATTGCACGGCAAATTTCTGTTATGTGGTATGGGGAGTAGGTATTAAAGTGGGGTTATAGGAAAAAGAGAGAACAGGAAGTTACCAGTGGGCTGATTCATATTCTAGTGAACAGGTTGGACTTAACGAAGTGGCACAATAAGCTGCAAGTTCTTAAAGTGGTTCTAAGGTAGTTTTTTTTACCTTAATGCAGTCTATGCATTCTGGGTGCAGCTCCCCCCGTATGCTTACTTGAGGGCCATCTTGATCCAGCAAGTTGTGCATGAGAGCAGCGGCTCTCCTGGGTCTCTATCTCCTTTTTGTCTTACAAAGCAGTGGGAGCCATTGGCTCCTGCTGCTGTCAATCACAGCCAGTGAGCCAATAAAGAGAAAGTGGAGGGCAGGGCCAAGCCATACTATGTGTGGGAATGGACAATGTCTATTCACAGGAGTGAAGATCTCGAGCGAGCCTGCTCGAGTGGCCCCATAGCAAGAGGCTTGCTGTTGGGGGCACTCGGCAGGAGGGAGTAGCCAGGACCGCCAGCGGGGGACCCAAAAATAGGAGGATCAAAACCATTGCACAGAGAAGGTAAGTATAACATGTTTGTAATTTTTTTATAATTACAACCTTTAGAATCACTTCAACTGTGTGGGCACCTTTCAGGCTACATAGTATGGCAGAGATGTGTTCATTTCAAGAGAGATTGGATAAAACTATAAGTCTGCATTCAATTTCTGTGTCTCTTCCTCCAATGCGTACCTCCAGGACTTCTCCAGAGTCTTTCACATTCTTTGAAACTCAATACCCCAATCTATCTGGCTATCCTTAGGATGGCCATACATTATTCAATTTTCAAATTCAATTTCGTTTAGATTTACCTTCGACTATGGCCTGCCTGATTGCATACAAATTGGAAGTGTTTAGGTTTGACATTATATTATATGGTTTTGGAAAATCTAAAGGAAAATTGTACACAGAAAGTTGTATAATGTATGGCCAGCCTTAGCTGATCCCTGAAAACTCATCTCTTTATGAAAGCCTATCTCTCCTCCACCTAAAAAGTGAACTTTTTAGGTGGTCCTGTATAATAAAATATAATAATAATAACACATACATATTAACTACATATTTCATTTTCTAGCTAAAGTTGTTTCCTTAATCTTGTGTGGTTAGTGATTTATATATACAGAAAAATAACTAACTAAGACATAGATCCAGCCATTGTTCTCAGGAATTACAATATGCTGTAAGTGAACACACAGAGCAGTAGAAGCTTTGATTTATGTACTGGCATCATTAGCTTCCACCAAAAGGAAAATAGTTTTCATTAGCGGTATATTTTAAAAGGTACATTTTTAACATTAACATATAAGATGAGAGGGTACAATTTCACAATCACAAATATGTCTATATTTTACAGCTATATTATGTACTGAGATTAAATTGAAAAGCCAAATACAACGAACAAAGACAGAACAATGGAATTAAGCATAGCAAAGACCATTTCTCTTGTCTGAAAGATTTTTTCCCAGCAAATATTGATATGTGATGCATATTTAAATAGAGAGATAGATAGAACATTAATCCACTGAAATCCTAGGGAATTTATTAACAGATTTAAGTAAAAAATAATAACAGAAGCTGATTATATTGGAGTATATTTTTGAAAGTATTAGGCTGATTCGTAACTCTAGGTAATTATATCTAGACAAGAGGTAGCTTGTCTGTCATTTCACTAAACTGGCAATGCCTATTTATGCTATTTCTTTAGCTCTGTTCAGTGAGGGATAAATAAAATTGTGTTTAAATAGCAGTTTGATTATACAACAAGTATTTGGAAGTAATTAGTCCACAAATAATTACCGTTTTAGAAAAATTGTATTTATAGCAGTATTTGTGACTGAAAAAACATCTCTTCAACTAGGAGAAGGATTTGAAAAAGACCAGTGCTTGTATTAATTATATGTTACTGACTGTGGGAATTTTTTTGAAAGACTCAATGCTCTGCTGGTGTAGTGAACCCGACAAACCAGTGGTAAACAGCAGCCAAATACAATAGCAAAGGCCTTGGACAGAGGACCATGTAGTGAAGAGTTCAATATACACAAGCACTCAACAAAATGACCGCGTATCATCATATCATATTTCATTTTTATAAAAACATACCATATTTTTTTTACAAAATTTCAAACTGAAGTCAAATTAGAAGAATGGCCAACGCCACTTAGCCTGCATTGATAATGTATGAGTGCAAAGATTGTTCAATAATGCCATCATACAGCATACAGGGTTTAAAGTAGATTTGCAATCAAAAATTCTCGTTACACTTCACTCCCCAGCCACCCTTGCTTCCCCATGCAGCAATGGTAATGTGATCTCCATTGTCCACATTGCTGAACTTCAGGAATCTTGTGACACATCGAGGTATCTGCCTTACACATCAAATCAATCCCTGTGTCATCAAGGAACCCCTTGGATCCTAGGCCCAGGCTGTACATTGGACCTGGGTTTCTATCTACATTTAAGTTATTCTCCACCTCTTCTAGTGCTAAGTCCTGTTAAATTTCATTAAACTGTCAAAAACTTAAAGCATAATTAAATCTTTAAAGAAACATTTCTGTGGTACATGGCCGGCACATTTTTTAATACTCGCAGGTGGAAATGCCGTCAGTAAGGGACCTGGATGGGGGGGACTCAGATGCGAATGACTAACTTCACCAATTAAGAAAAAAGAAACACCTGGAAGGATGAGTTAGAAGGGTTAATGGGTTTTAGGGGCCATGGGGATGGGAAAAAAGGTTTTGTCTAGAGTTGGGCTATAGCTAGATACTGTATATATTAAAGGATTAATATTGGATAAAACACTTTTTTTTTCTCTAATAACTGCATGTAGTTAAAGAATGAAATTACAATATATGAATTCCTTTTTGTCACATGCTGTTACTTACTAATACTATATATTTGTTGAATCTTTTATATGCAAACCAAGCTGACCTCTTATTTAAATGGTATAAAGCTGATGTTTAAGCTGCTTATATTTTGCCTTCCATTATTCCTCCTCACCCCACCCCCATCAACATCCTAATAAAAATCTTAAAGAAGTGTCATCTTATGTAAAATCGTAGTTGAATCCCCCAAGAAACCAAGTAAATATGGCACTTGATTTCTTTCTGATCCACGCTACTGTTATCGATAGCACCCCACTTTCCCCACTGTTGTCTGGCCACGCTGCTCACAAGGAGAGGAATGTTTATTGAGATCTGAGTGACAGGGCTCATCTCTGGCTGGCTGATCAAATAGCCCCACCAGCACTGACTGTGTTTGAATAATTTGTATAACTTCACCACATGTCTCCACTGTGCCCATCTCTACACATGCACCCCCCAATCTCTGGGCTGATCATTGACCCTCTCTATAGTTTGTTCCTTATACTTATGATGCATATCACTGTTTGGCGTACAGAAAGCAAACTTATCCTTCACATCCCTAACCTGCCTCATCTTTGACATCACAGTACACTTCCAGCTGCAGCACATAGCACTGCACCAGTGGAGGCTGTACTGACATTCACCAGGCTGGGCAGCGGGCAGATAGACATATTTTTCTGATACATGCTGTGTCTCAAAGATTGGAACCTATCCAGACAGCATGTCCCATCCCACTGAAGCACAAGAGTAGCTGTTTGGACATTTCCCAAGGAACTTTCAGGCAACCGAGAACACCTAGAGGAAGTTGTGCACACAATTCTGACACAGCCAATCCTTTATAAGGGGCAGAAGGTAGGGTTACATTTAGAGAATTTGTCAAGCTAGGACATCAAAAGCTATAGCTCCCCCATGGGAATACCCATAAATTCGGCTTAACCTGGGGTAAAGCTACTGCCAGCACAAACTGATAGAAAATGTCCCTTTAAATGCACAACATGGCCATGG
The DNA here is from genome assembly GCA_028564925.1 of Lithobates sylvaticus. Taxonomy (NCBI): domain Eukaryota; kingdom Metazoa; phylum Chordata; class Amphibia; order Anura; family Ranidae; genus Lithobates; species Lithobates sylvaticus. Next base: position 248,774,026 of record CM053026.1, read on the forward strand.
ATCAGAACTGTTCAGCATACACTGAATAGAGACCTAAACTTATGTCCTGGAACTGGGTATGTGCCATACTCTCCTACCATCCTACTATCTAATCAGTGTCTATTTAAACCACTTTAATTAGATATAAGGATGACAAGGATCAACTGCAAAGTTTACACTTAAATTGAGACCTCTCTTCAGTGTGCACTCATGCATAAGATGTGAATGTCTTAATGTCTTATAGGTAATGTCTCTGTAAAAATTTTTTTTACCTGTTTGGATAAGGCAGTAACCTATCATTTCCTTTATATTGAGAGATACATTCTTCTGAGCTCAGAGCACAGCAAAGCATAATATAATACAGACTGGACTTCATTTTTACAGTGTCAGTTTTAGAGCTAGTCAAATGATAATGGAAAATACAGCATATAGGTAAACATATAGCTAGGAGAGCAATAAGGTGAACAAGATGGATGCCAGAATAAAAACTAGAGACATTTGTGGTAATCTCTTTCTTTTGCATCAGTATAAAATCATAATGTTTCACTACAGAGTATGTGTAAAGCTAGACTTTCTTCCATACAGTATTTCTGCAGATTAGTAGCTGGGAAAATGTTTAGCTGCATTGTTCCCAGGATTAACACTTTTCCAGGTAAATATTTAGTACAATTAGCTATCATAATTAAAATGTTTTAGAGGTTTGTGTTATTTTATATTTATATATGTAGCGCTACCCCCAGTTAAGAGAGCCGCTGGTTTGTTTTGGGTCCCTGAGTACAGCTCCACCAACCCCCGGCAATTTGGCTCCACCCGCTCTGGCACAGTTAGTAAAGGGGTATGTATCTATGCACATATAACATCACTTATACTCTAAGCATAATGGGTATGAACTCACAAGCAGACTGCTGAGATAAGAATAACTGGCTTTACTTTGTCAGTAAGGAAAAGAAATAGTAACATGCATTTAAACATATGACTCACAATACTTTAGCAGGTCCCTGCAATATGCACTTTAACATGTACACATATATGTATCAACTAGCAAAAGGGAAACGGAGCGCCGAGTGTGGCGACCGCATGCTATGCACCCCTGAGGTGCAATAAATCTATCTGCGCCTACCTAACGGACCAGGCCTGATCCCTAGCAATAGAGCTCAGTCCTTGTACAAGTACAGTGTTCTTCACCGGCAATAAATCTGTAGAGGTGGTGCACATGTAGCTTTAAATGGTGTATTTGTAATCCACAGAAAGTGACATTTGCTGCTCTGAGGTAAATTGTGCCTAGGCAGTTCAATAGGCATAAACGTGTGTATCAATGCAGGATGAGCCTTCCGGCTCTCTCACCAATCCTGGGGTACCGTCCTCAGCTCCGACCGACCGACTGTAGGGAAAAGTCCCCGCTCCGCTGCTGCAGACTCTGAGGGGTGAGAGTCTCTCTCCACCTGCTGCAAGGCCCAGGCTTCAGGCCTTCAGCAGTCCCGGTCCGCACAGGTGTCTCTCTCTCTCTGTGATGTCTGTGTCTGAGTCACCAGCCCAGTCAGAACAGGAAGAGGCGGTCTCTCCTCTTCCTTTTTATATCCTCCCCCAGCAGCCTCTTGGGCGGAAACAGACATCCTCCCGGGAGCCTGGGGAATTATGGGGGATGTAGTCTCTTCCCCTAAAAGGGGTACGACCCCGCTACACACTCCCCCCACTTTGAATCTTTGGTCCCCAAAGACATTGTTCAAACCACAAGCTTTCTTGGAGACAACACGTTCACATAATTCAGACAGAGGAGCTTCCCACCAATTAGCATAAGATGGGGAGCTGTCCTGTCTACAGGTCACTTCAGTGTGGGCGACCTGTTTAACTGTGCCAGAGAGTGAGCTGGGGTTGCCCTCCACCAAATGAACAGTGGATGGGTCAGGGCGTTCAGCACTTCTCCTTGCTGTGGTAACAGAGTCCTCTGAACTTTCTCCCATTTCGGGGTAAGTTAACTTCTTGGGAGGCTTCACAACTCTGCGAGCTCTCTGCTCTCTTGGAACTTCTTCAGGAACACATTCTGGCAACATCTCTGGTTCTGGAACATCTACTTCTTCTTCTTCTGAGTAGAGACCAGGGATATCTTCCCAGCACTCAGGCACAACACTGAATGGCACAAACTCTGTGGCTTCTGGGTTCAATGTGCTATCTTCCACATCTCCAGTAGGTGGAAGATCTATGGCAGAATTTCCTGGAGTTGAGGAAGGCCATAGCCATTCAAGTTCTCCTCTTTCTTCCTCTGGTTGGGGGTCCTGTCCACCCCTAGCTTGGGATGTCTGAGACCTAGTATTAGGCCTGGGGGTATCCAGAATGGAGACAGATTCAGGTACGTCTCTTGCTGGAGGCATTCTGACTGCTTCAGTGAGTGGGAGCAAGTGATTCCTATGCCAGGTCTTCAAAGGCCCCACTCCTCCTTCTGGCTTTAACTTGTAGACAGGCAATCCTGGTAGCTTTCTACAGATGATATATGGCTCTGATCTCCATCTATCAGCAATCTTGTGTTTTCCAGGGATCCCTAGATTGCGTAACAGTACACGGTCCCCAGGCTGTAGGTCCTGTACTCGAACTTTCAGGTCAAAGTTCCTCTTATTTCGGGCCCCCCTCTGGTCGGAGGCCGCTTGAGCTTTCTCATAAGCTATCTTCAGACTGCGCCTCAGTCTGTCCACATATCCTTTGTGGGAGGCAGCAGAGGCATGGTCTAAGGAAATGCCGAAGGCCAAATCCACTGGCAATCTTGCTTCTCTCCCAAACATAAGTCGGTAAGGGGAGAAACCTGTCACATCACTTGTGGTGCAATTGTAGGCATGCACCAGAGCTGAAATGTGTTGACTCCAATGTTGCTTCTTCTCTGTTTCCAAAGTTCCCAACATGTTCAATAGGGTCCTGTTGAATCTTTCAGGCTGGGCATCACCTTGAGGGTGATATGGTGTGGTTCTAGTCTTCTCTACTCCCAGAGAATCTAGTAACTTCCTGATCAGGCGACTCTCAAAGTCCCTTCCTTGGTCTGAATGGATTCTCTGTGGCAGTCCATAGTGAACAAAGTACTTCTCCAAAAGTACTTTGGCTACTGTAGAGGCCTTCTGGTCCTTGGTTGGGAAAGCCTGAGCATAACGAGTGAAATGGTCGGTTACCACCAGAACATTTCCCAATCCGCTCAAATCGGGTTCAAGGCAGAGAAAATCAATGCATACCAGATCCATTGGGCCTTGACTCTGTAGGTGGCCCATTGGGGCAGCTTGATGGGGTAAAGTCTTTCTCTGAATACATCTTGCACAGGAATGGCAATACTCCTCCACTTCGGCCCTCATGCAGGGCCAATAAAACCGGTCTCTGACAAGTTGGAAGGTTCTCTCTGCTCCCAAGTGACCATGCTGGTCATGTAAGGCAATCAGCACAGTCTCTCGATGCTTTTCAGGGAGAAACAACTGCCACTTATCTTCTGGGCCATCAGAGGGGCCCCTTCGGTAGACCACTCCCTGATGTACCTGTAGCTTGTCCAACTCTCTCCTCAGTAGGCGAGCTTCTTTGGAAGGGTGGAGGCGAAGTCCCTCTGGACTCTTGTCTTCCAGGGCTTCCAGGACCAATCTCCCCATGGGATCTTCCAATTGGTCACACCTCAGCTCCTTCTTGGACAGCTTCGGTAGGCACTCCTCTGCTAGTTGAGTTACCCCACAGTAACACTTCGGGACTCCCACTGTGGTAACTCCTACCTCTTCAGCTCTGGATCCTCCTCTGGCTTGGAGTTCAGCCCCCTGACAAAGGGCTCGCACTCCATCTGGTGCCACTTGGGTCCAGTCTTCCCAATCACTGACCATGACATGGGATCTTCGGGACAGGGCATCTGCATCCCTATTTCCAGCCCCTGGTCTGTACTTGAGGCTGAAATTGAATCCAGACAACGCCGCCAACCATCTGTGTCCAGTTGCATCCAGCTTGGCGGTGGTGAATAGATAGGTCAAGGGGTTGTTATCTGTCTTTACAGTAAACTCGGCCCCATACAAATAGTCTCTCAGTTTGTCAACTACTGCCCATTTGAGGGCTAAGAACTCCAACTTGTGGGTGGGGTAGTTCTTCTCGGAGGGGGTCAGGCTTCGGCTCACATAGGCCACTGGTCGTAGCTGGTCTTCATACTCCTGGTAGAGTACTCCACCTAGGCCCTCATGGCTGGCATCAACATGTAGCTCATATGGTCTAGTGGGATCAGCGTAGGCCAAAACTGGGGCTGTGGTGAGACTTCTCTTCAAGGTTCTGAAAGCCTCTTCGCACCTTGAGTTCCATTGGTCTTGGACCGATTCACCGGACCTCCTAGGCCCCAGTCCATCTTCCTCTCCTTCTGTCTTGAGCAACTCGTTGAGGGGTTTGGCAATGCGGGCAAACCCATCCACAAACCTGCGGTAGTAGGAGCAGAACCCCAAGAAAGACCGAAGTTCTGTAACTGTTGTGGGTCTTGGCCACGAAGTAACTGCCTCCAGCTTCTCAGGGTCGGTAGCCACTCCTTTTTCAGACACTATGTGTCCCAGATAGTTCACAGAAGACTGATAGAACCGACACTTCTCTGGAGAAAGTTTAAGTCCCTCTTCACTGAGCCTCTTCAGTACTTTCTCCAATCTGGCTTCATGTTCTTCCAAAGTCTTTCCAAAGACAATGACATCGTCCAGGTACACAAGGACCTCTATGAGGTTCATGTCTCCAACTGTCCTTTCCATTAGGCGTTGAAATGTAGCAGGAGCTCCAGATAGGCCCTGAGGCATCCTGTTGAACTCAAAGAATCCTACTGGGGTTATGAAGGCAGTCTTTTCTCTGTCTTCTGGATGCATGGGGATTTGGTAATACCCACTCTTGAGGTCCATCACACTGAACCACTTAGCTCCAGATAAACTCTGTAAGGCATCCTCTATCCTTGGCGTGGTGTACTGGTCAGGAATGGTCCTCCTGTTGAGAGTTCTGTAGTCAATGCAGAGCCTCAATGACCCATTCTTCTTCCTGACCACCACTATTGGGGAGGCATAGGGGCTTCTGGACTCCCGAATCACTCCCGTCTTCTTCAATTCCGCAAGCTGCTCCCTCAGATCCTCCAGATCTGCTAGCGGGACTCGCCTCACTCTCTCTCTGAATGGCTTGTCCTCTTGCATGCGGATTCGGTGGGTGGCACTCCTCGCACACCCCACATCAAACTCATCTTTAGAGAAAATCTTCTCCCATCTGGTCAGCTGGGCCTTGGCTCTCTCTTTCCAAGCTCCAGGTAGGTTTGGGTTTTCCATGGAGAGTTTCTTCCAAACATCTTCTCCTTCACCCGTCCCCTTCACCTCTGACCAGCCAACTGGGACAGCAGGACTCACCTGTCCCAGAAGCATCCTGGCAGGGATCTCCACGGGCTGCTCCGTGGGGTTCCTCACACTGACAGGGACTCTTCCTCTTGCCTTCTTCAGGTCCTTCAATGAGATTACTTCTGGTATCACTTCCAGACCTGAGTGACCCTCCATTGGGTCGGGTTCCAACATTACAAAGGGGCCAGGCTGCTCCCAGGTAAGCTTCACCGTGGCTCTCATGCAGGTCACCTCTCCGGGCTGTAACACTGCTCCTTCTTTTCCAAGCCTCCATACCCTTCCTATCCCCTCACTTGGGGTCTTCTGCTCTAGGACCAGCCGCTGATAGGCTGCCTTCAGCATGGGATGGATCTTGGGAGCTGAAAGATTCTCTTTCTTCACCAGGGGGGTCAGAAGCCTTCTGACTAGATCCGTGTTCGTCCCTATAATCAGGGACGTCTTGCTGGTTCCTGGTGGGCGGGGACACACCACTGCTAAGGTGTCGAACACTTCAGACTTCCCAGCTACGGATGGGTCAAACGTCAATCGTATGGGTAAGTATCCATCATAGGGGAAACTCTGAGTTCCCAATCCCCTTATCTCCAACTCTTCTTCAATCTTCTGTATTGGCAGATGACTCAGGTATCTGTCATAGAAGTCCCTGTACAATAGGGTCACTTGTGCTCCAGTGTCTAGGAGGGCCTTTGTGTACACTCCTTCCACCTGGATGGGTACAGTAGGGGATGGACCAACTAGCTCTTCTGGGTAGGGCCGAGTTGATGCTGTCCTCTTCTTTGGACTCTTTTCTTTACCAGCACTGGATTTGCACTTGCTCCTTTCTTGAGCCTGGTATGCATTAATTTTCTCCCTCTTAGTGGGAGTGTGAACCCGTTGAGGGACATTGTTATCTCTCACTTTTGGGGGTTCTCGTTTAGGAGTACTGCATTCCTTCCGAGGGGTCTTGCCCCCTTTCTCTGGAGTGTACCTTGGTTGAGGATCCCTGGGCCCCTTTTTAGGGGTTTGATCTCCTCGCTTTCTCTTCCTGTTATTCTTCTTCTTGGAGCTCACTGAAGGTGATGGGCACCCGGTTGACTCCTTCACCGGGGCCCTTTGGCGTTTCCCGCCGGCTGGCGACTTTCTGTTTTCTTCTTCTTGGGACTGGCACATACAGCTGCAATATGACCAATTCCTCCACAATTAAAGCAAATCATCTCTCCGTAGTCAGGTGGGGATGCTGGTGCTGAAACAGCTGGAAACAATTCCCTCCTGCTTGTTTCTTTCTTGGGACTGGGCGTCTCTTTCGTCACTAGAGACGTCAGTATCTCCATCATCTGGGACATCTGCAACTTCAGGGCATCTACCTCTGTGTCTCTTTCAGGGGTTAAGGCCGACCTGACCGTGGCCACTGGAAGCTTTGTAGACCCCATCACTTGCTTTTCCCGTTTCTCTTCCAACAGGGCCTCTTCTTCTCTGACCACTCGAATGAGATCGGGGTAGTCCAGGCTCTTCCCATCCTGCCGGGTGCGTAGAATTAGTGCGACAGGGTCTAGGGGTTGGGCTCCCCTGACCACCTGCTGGGCACGGGCTTCATCTACCTTCCCCGGATCTATCCCCTTCTTCAGGATAATCCTATGCAGGATCTTGTCTATGTGTCCCATATACTCTGACAGCTTCTCCCCTGTCTTCTGGTAACAGTGTTCCAGTTGATAGGTAAGTTCTGTGATTTTTTCTGTCCCACCAAACACACCTTCCAGGATGTCTATGTAGTCCTGGGCAGTGCAATCCTTTTTGCTTGTCTTCAGATTGCGTATGGCCTCTAAGGCAGGCCCTTTTAGGCTCTCAACAATCCTTTGCTTCTTTCTGCCTTCTGAGACCTCCCATTCTTCTAGGGCCTGCGTGGCACCATCTAACCACTCTTCAAATCCCTCTTCTCCCGAGGGTACAGGTGTCCTCCCTGAGAACATCCGGAGTTTCCTGTATCCCGACATTGGGTAATCCCCGGGGTCTCTTCTGCACTGAGTCACAATCTCCCCTAGGACAGCACACAGTTCTGCACTAAGAGTAGTTTGTGCGGGACTTTCCGCGCCCTTCTGCTCTTCCTCCTTTGGGGATAGCATGGCTTCCATAGGAGAACAGTCTCCCTTGCGCGGCAGCGCATGCAGCACTTGATAGGCCTGACCATTCGGTGCTTGTATGCTTTGGCTCCTGAACTGCTCTGGAGTCTCTTCCTGCCATTCTATTAAGGCATATGTATGCCCGGCATCATTTCTCATGTCCATTATCCATGGCTTTTGGCATGGGGATAGGGACATTATAAGCTGCTTGACTGCCTCTCTCTGCCATATCCCTGGCAGTTCAATGACTGATGCTGCGGCTGGGTCAGTGGCCCATAGTGTGTACCACTGTCCCACTTCTATCGGGTCCATGCCGGTACCTTCTGGCGGGTTTTCCCGCTGACTCAGGATCCCGGATTACGAGCCCCCACGTGTAGCGCTACCCCCAGTTAAGAGAGCCGCTGGTTTGTTTTGGGTCCCTGAGTACAGCTCCACCAACCCCCGGCAATTTGGCTCCACCCGCTCTGGCACAGTTAGTAAAGGGGTATGTATCTATGCACATATAACATCACTTATACTCTAAGCATAATGGGTATGAACTCACAAGCAGACTGCTGAGATAAGAATAACTGGCTTTACTTTGTCAGTAAGGAAAAGAAATAGTAACATGCATTTAAACATATGACTCACAATGCTTTAGCAGGTCCCTGCAATATGCACTTTAACATGTACACATATATGTATCAACTAGCAAAAGGGAAACGGAGCGCCGAGTGTGGCGACCGCATGCTATGCACCCCTGAGGTGCAATAAATCTATCTGCGCCTACCTAACGGACCAGGCCTGATCCCTAGCAATAGAGCTCAGTCCTTGTACAAGTACAGTGTTCTTCACCGGCAATAAATCTGTAGAGGTGGTGCACATGTAGCTTTAAATGGTGTATTTGTAATCCACAGAAAGTGACATTTGCTGCTCTGAGGTAAATTGTGCCTAGGCAGTTCAATAGGCATAAACGTGTGTATCAATGCAGGATGAGCCTTCCGGCTCTCTCACCAATCCTGGGGTACCGTCCTCAGCTCCGACCGACCGACTGTAGGGAAAAGTCCCCGCTCCGCTGCTGCAGACTCTGAGGGGTGAGAGTCTCTCTCCACCTGCTGCAAGGCCCAGGCTTCAGGCCTTCAGCAGTCCCGGTCCGCACAGGTGTCTCTCTCTCTCTGTGATGTCTGTGTCTGAGTCACCAGCCCAGTCAGAACAGGAAGAGGCGGTCTCTCCTCTTCCTTTTTATATCCTCCCCCAGCAGCCTCTTGGGCGGAAACAGACATCCTCCCGGGAGCCTGGGGAATTATGGGGGATGTAGTCTCTTCCCCTAAAAGGGGTACGACCCCGCTACATATATAAATGGTTCCATTATTATTATTGGGAATTAGGCTCCAAGAGAATTAATTTGGTCACTTACACTTTGACACCTTCAATGTATATGAGATTACTTGCAGCAGATATTCTTTGTCAATCCCCATTCCCCTACTGCTCTCCTCTAAAAAAAAGAAGCCTGGTTCTTTGTGGTATTAAAAGCAAATTATATGCATAATACAGTATGCATATATGTTTTCAGTAAAGAACTTTGGATAATATCCAACCAAGATCTAATGTGTGTGCCAAGCTGAATTATACAGTACTTAGGAGGACATAAGCATCCAACTGGGACACAGTAAATGTTTGACTGAAGGATTCCTTATAGTGCCTATGGAGACGGACAAGGATGAAATTGTCATATAGTATGCCTTTGGAAGCAACCTCCAACTAATATGCTATATATACTATATTACCAAAAGTATTGGGACTCCTGCCTTTACACGCAGATTATTTTTAATGGCATCCCAGTCTTAGTCCCTAGGGTTCAATATTGAGTTGGCTCACCCTTTGCAGCTATAACAGCTTCAACTCTTCTGGGAAGGCTGTCCACAAAATGTAGGAGTGTGTCTATGGGAATTTTTGGCGCATTTGTGAGGTCAGGCACTGATGTGGGCGAGAAGGCCTGGCTTGCAGTCTGTGCTCCAATTCATCCCAAAAGTGTTCTATCAGGTTGAGGTCGGGACTCTGTGCAGGCCAGTTAAGTTCCTCTACCCCCAAACTCACTCATCCATGTCTTTATGGACCTTGCTTTGTGCACTAGTCCAAATCATTTGGTGAAGGGGGGATTATGGTGTGGGGTTGTTTTTCAGGGGTTGGGCTTGGCGCCTTACTTCCATTGAAAGGAACTCTTAAGGCGTCAGCATACCAAGGCATTTTGGACAATTCCATGCTCCCAACTTTGTGGGAACAGTTTGGGGTTGCCCTTCCTGTTCCAACATAACTGTGCACCAAGCAAGGCAAGGTCCATAAAGACATGGATGAGTGAGCTTGGGGTGGAGGAACTTGACTGGCCTCTGCAGAGTCCTGACCTCAACACGATAGAACACATTTGGGATGAATTAGAGGGGAGACTGTGAGCCAGGCCTTCTTGTCCAACATCAGTGCCTGACCTCACAAATGCGCTTTTGGAAGAATGGACAAACATTCCCAAAGACACACTCATAAACCTTGTGGACAGCCTTCCCAGAAGAGTAGAAGCTGTTATACTGTAGCTGCAAAGGGTGGGCCATCTCAATATTGAACCCTACGGACTAAGACTGGATGTCATTAAAGTTCATGTGCATGTAAAGGCAGGTGTCCCAATACTTTTGATAATATAGTGTATATATGTATGTATATATATATATATATATATATATATTGATTTATCTATCAAAAAATCCTTTCTCTTGTTGTAGAAGCATATTTGAATGGGATTATAAGTAAATTGCAAATGGATTAAATTTAAACAGAACCCTGATGTATCCTATTAATACATACATGAGTAATTATTGGTTATTGCTTCAATTTATATACACTGTATTTATTTGTTCTCTATGTCATTTCTAAATTACATGTACAAGAGATGGTTTGCACAACATGCAAAATTAAGCAAAATTGTGATAAAGTAGCTATGATCAGGTAAGCCATGTACATGGATACTGATAAATAATGGCACTACCCATGCTTCACATGTTTGTGTCATGTGTACCATATTTATGCTATTCATTATGTGATGGCAGACAGCAGTTAAAAACCATTTGTAAAAAATATCACAGAAGACAAATGTGTTGGATTGTGACTTAGTGCAGTGGGAATCTTTCATTTACTCTCAGCGATGTCCTCAGCCATTGCAGTTAAGTCAAACTGATTAGTGGGGAGTGAAATTGCATTGATTGGTAATACATTTCTCTGCCAGACGCTTAAACTCCTCCCACTAAGGTTTCTAATGATTGATTGCTTGTAGAAGCTAATTTGTCATGACATTCCATCTTCTAAGTAGCTACAGTGCAGGTTATGATGAGGGGAGCAATTTTTTTTTTATCAAGCTTTATTGCACAGGCAAAAACCAATATAAAACAAATATAGATGGAAAGCATAATAATTCTATATCACCACCAGATTCACAATTTTGAAGATTTTTTCAATATACATAGAGATTAGTGAGTGATCATGCATTAAATGGAATTACATATTTAGTGTTTACTTCAGGAGTGTAGAACCAAAGGTTTCCAATATTTGCTGCTATGATTGTATATAACATTTTTCAATAGTCAGATTTTACCTTCTAATGTCCACTTCTTGTGAAATGGATGGAACTTTTTCTGTGTTGTAGAGTTTTTTTCAGGTGGTAAGTTTGGTTCTGATAATAACCATCAACTGTACTCTATTAGACTGCCGCAGTCCCCCAGTTACTACATTATACAAACTAATAGATCCTTGCAGATGTTTACAAGGAGCGCCTCGTTAAGAGTACTAAGGAAATTTCCTTAGTGTTCCTATCAGCCACAGTACAATTTGGACACCATACTAAAACACAGTACACCAATACACTCTCAATCAATGAGCGATATAAGGTCTCCAATACTCTTTCCTGTAGGTAGTTCTTCCTAAGTAATCTCAGGAAGTATAATCTTTAATGAGATTTTTTAATAACAATGAGTACATTTACTGAACAAAAACTGCAATAATTTACATTTAAATATCCGAAAGTCCACATAAGTCCATATTACGTATACATTTGTGTCCCCACACCAATAAATCCTGTTATGGTGTCCAACCACACTGGCATCCAGTAATTGGAATGCACGCTGGCCCCAGTGAGAGCAGAGCGGCAGCATACCCAGTGTAAACTACCCAGTTTCTTCTGGTACAAAGAAAGAAAAAAAACTAAGGCTATACAAATAATGGGGGAATTGCCATAATCGGTTTTGATTTTAACCTCAGTTTTGATTTTAACCTAGGGTTCTGCTTTAACTAGATAGACTCTCCTTGTTTTACATCTTACTATAAAATATACTAGATTCACATTTGCTATATTTAAATGTTTGATATTAATAGAATATGAAAATATTTTTTTTTCTGTTATTTTCACCTCTTGATCTAGCCAGTAAGTCTGTTATCTTCCAGCTTCCTTTAACAGATCAAGCTGTGCAGCAAAAGCGGCAGTTAGAACTGACAGAGGTTCTTATAATGGTCATTGTTTATTTATTTATGTAAAACCTGTATCCCAATTAAAAAAAATGTTGCTGTAACTGCTTAAATGTGTTAACATGAGTTTGGCTTTAATTTGTTAGTCAAGTCTAACTAAATCTGCTACTGCACCTAACACTACCCTTTCCTCAAACTGACAATACTGGTTGGATCACTAGGTAAAATAAAGGAAAAAAGCCTAAAAAAACAAATGCAGCCTCCACCACATTTAAGGATTGCTAGGCCACAATATACTATTATTGTTTTGGGGTTTATTACCCCTTTAAGCATAGAATGATGAAGCTGCAGCTTCTCTATTGTGCTATGCATAGTCTTCAGCCTGAATACCATGTATTAAGTGTTATACCTGTAATTAGGTCCATCCCACATAGATGGATTGTTTAGTATAGCTGCATTATTGGTATAAAGTCATGTCCTGTAACACACAGCCACTTGATGAGATGATTTTACTTTATATCAGAACAGCAAGGCCTGCACAGATAAACATAAATAAGTTAATGTCTATACTGTATAGAAAAGTCATGCAACTATTTAACCTAGCAGGCTGCCTGGAAGGTTAAATCCAGAATGGTAGTAGAACAGATATAACCATTTATTATGAAAGAAAAAAAAGTCAATTTATTAAGGCAAGAACTCATATAAGATCAGAATAGGTCAAGAACAGAACAATGGAAAAAGTTGTTTTGGTTACAGTTCAATGTGCCTTGGCCAATGTCACAAAAAGCAAGTAAATATAAGCAGTGCATAAAGGACAGGGCACTGCAACAGATAAAACAAAAAGTAATCAAAATGAAGAAAGCGCTTCCAAATAGATAAGAATAGTGGAGACTTTATAGAAATGTACTAATTCAAAGTGTGCAATTCCAGATTTAAGGAGAATTTTAAATACATTACAGGCATACCCCACTTTTAAGTACACAATGGGGTTTATTTACTAAAGCTAGAAAGTGCAAAATCAGGCTCACTTCTGCATAGAAACCAGTGAGCTTCTAACCCCAGCCTGTTCAATTAAGCTTTGGTAATAAAACCTGGAAGCTCATTGGTTTCTATGCAGAGGTGAGCCTGATTTTGCACTTTCCAGCTTTAGTAAATAAATTCCATTGTGTACTTAAAAGTGGGGTATGCCTGTAAGTTCAAAAGTTGTTATTGTAAATGCTGTAATCATAACTCTACTTAAACATGTATTTTGGATGACGTTTTGGACTTCTGTTTTTTGTATTGTTATCTGTGTTCCCACTGGGGAGAATCTCTCTCATTTATGTTTATTGATCAATATATCAATGAATAATAAATAAATGAGGAAAAAATCACCCCAACATGGCTAGAGACAGCAATAAAATGGGAAATAAAATGGTTGGAGCTCATATTCCATGGAAGTTAACTACACATGGTTGTCCAGACATCAAAACATCTTTGAAACTTCTGTTTAAATAGCCAAAGCATTTCTAGTGTATAGACTCCTCTTTTCTCAGGCTGTCCTAGCAAAGGGTGGCTGATAAAAAAAAAGTTGCAAAATTGGTACCAAAGTTTTCAGCAGCCTGCTATAGCAAAGTTTGAAAACCTGAAAGCTCAGCTTCAAAGTTCATTAGGGGCTGGAGCATTAGGAGTGCACTAGTAATACTTCAGCTGCTTATTTGATGTGTTTGAGCAACCTTTGTTCCATCCAAGTCAGCTAATTCCATCTGTTATTTACTGACTGGTACAGCGTTGTAGGTAAAGAGCTGCTGAGCTGAGGAACTCTTATGACCCGTACACACAATCGGATTTTCCAAGAACAAATGTTGGATGTGAACTTGTTGGCAGAAAGTCTGACCGTGTGTATGCCCCATCGAACATTTGTTGTCGGACTTTCCGCCAACAAATGTTGGCCAGCAGGTTCTCAAATTTGTCCAGTAATTCCTTAAATCTCTGCTCTCTTGCATAGTGAAACTGCTGGCATAATCGTCATCTGGCACATTTCCTGGTCCCCTCCTGCTATATGCTGTGGTTCCACCTACCAACCCCTACATCACTATTGTGCCATAGGAGCCAGACAAATTAAAATCCAGTCCACAGAGTGGTATCTGGAATCCAGTACATCCAAATGTATGTCAGATGTCCAAGATTCGCAAGCAGTTTTGCTCTGCAAGAGAATAAAAAAATCAAGGAATGGGTGGGGGTATAAGACTTCTTCTGCAGGGTCCTTTTCAAAAAATAGGAATTTGGCTACAGTTGCTTTATGTAGGAGTGCCCACAGTTATTTAGCAGCATTTAGTGAAGCCAGTGTGCATCTTTCCGGTAGTGGGAATTCAGGATTACAGCATACTATATGGGGTAGATAAAATTGGAGGGGAGAAGTTGAGCTTGCTTAAACTGTTTAACCCCTTTCCAAATTCACCAAACAACTTTTTGATTGACTTGAACATAAAGCAATCAAGTGACAGCTGGCAATGCAAACTATTGTTATTCGCTCATGCAAAATACGAAGAGTGCACAAATTTAAACTTCAGCAGCTGGATAGATTACAAAATGACAGCTGTTTTATATAATAAAATGTAAAACTTATAAGGAACTGGACCCTAGAGTCCCACTAATTCAATGATGAGTTTCACATTTGCTGTAAACGAATGCACATATCATGAATACTAACCAGAAACTCCTATGCGGGCACAGATAATAAATACAGGGCAGCCTCTCAAATTAATAGTGATCCGGATTTAAACAGCTGCATTTGGTGGCAACATTTCTTCCTGGCAGGTATTTGAAGAGCGGTTCTGGCTATTTAGCACTTTGTCATGTGAGATGATCACACAGAGGAATCATTCTGAGACACTCAAGGAGTCAAGGAGGAAATTTTGCGGGAGCCGCTCTAGGCACTGGAGCTGTCTTTCATGCTACATTTACTAACATTTCACATGAATCGTTTCACAGATTAACAGGTTTTATTGCTCAACCTATACATATCGCGTATATAAATTCCTGAACTGAAAGCCTTAAGGCAGACACACATTAGGGGAGACTGACTTGATAGTGCACATTGCCAGTGTTGAAAAATGATAAATATTACCACTTTCAGCATTTCTGACATTTTCTGATTTGAAGACATGGTATTAAAAATAATTCAGTGGTTACACAACTAGCAATACAACTGCAAAACACTATTCTAGGCAACAAGTGATAGCATTCAGTGATTGCAGTTCAGTCAAATCGTTAGCCAAAACTTTTTGTGTGTTTTGGATAGTTCTGAGTACATACATTGGTCAAGTTTTTATTGCTGCCCATGACTACGTTGGAGAGATTTCACCCAATATCCTGTCCCTGTCACAGCCTGTGTCAGCAAGACAAAAAAATTAGGTGAGCAGAAGCCACAGGGGAAGGAGACACTGACCATAAGGAAACGGACAAAGACTTTAACCCCTTTCTTTTTTACTGAAAAATTGTCCCACTGGAGAGACTTCACTTGGCCTGACTGCAGTAAAAACCTGATACAGGTTTTGTCTCTTCACCAGTCAGTCTAAAATAAAAATAAAGCTGGACATGGATCTAACTGTATAATCTCCTGTAAAATAATCATACAGCACACCTTAAGGCTCTGTTCACATATATGCGAATCGGATGCATTTGGAACCACATGCGATTCGCATAACATGTGACCCAGAACGGCTTTCAATGGAGCCGGTTCAGGTGCGATTTCAGTGTCAAATTCGCACCTGAATCACACCTGAACCACTGAATAGAAACCGCACCGGACTCTACACCAAAACCGGACCCACAAATATGTGAACCCAGCTTTATAGTCAGGAGGAGGACAGCAGGAGTGTCTGATGACTATGCTGTTTAATCTTTCCTCTGTTTCCTGCATCACCAATCACATGTAAGCTTCCAAGCATGTTTAAATCTGATTGAGAACTGTAGGTAATGATAATTTCATAATTTGCATCAGAAGCCAAAGACGCACAGAGAACCGGTCACAATCTCCTATCATGCGAATTGAAATGCGGGGAAACCTGCATCCAATTCACTCTAGTGTGATGTGTGATTATGGTAATGCACGAGGCTGGTGCGCTCTCTCTTTTGTTTTTATTTTAGTAAACGTGCTTCATAGCACCATAAACAAAGAGGTGCAATTCTCTTTTTTTGGAATATTCAGCCCATCCATCCCTAAAAAATATCCTATAAGGATAAAAACAATAGAGTTGTCACTGCTAACTCAATGCTAATATAGTGCAAAAACAATTCTGTGCAATAACTATTGGCACCCACAACTGATTTTTTTATTTGTTTGCCGAAAGATAAGCTGTAATGGCTTCTTTATGGATCTCTGTGCCGCACAGATTTTATGAAATACACTTGGCTTCATACCTTAAACATGTAACAATCCAAAAAAAAAAAAAAAAAAACATGTGCGCGGGAACGGTAGAACAAAAAGGAAAGGGGCTGCAATTCAGCCAGTGCATTACATTATAAAACATCTCCTACCTTCACACTTGGCACAATTCCAAAGGAGTGGTTATCTACCATCTGGTGCAGGTGCAGCTGCGACCTGGGTAAAGTTAAGAAATGTTACAATCACAAATAGCACTTTTTAATTTACAATACATACTGTAAAGAATATCAGCTTGTGAATAAAAGGTGAAATCATATGGTTAAGTGATACTATGTTGCTACAGTTATTTAGCGCTGAGGTAGTATCATTTCATGGTGCCAAATATATTCCCTCTCTCAGAAATAGGCTTTTACACTCTATGCTGGTAAAATTTACAGAGCAGCTAAAACCAATTGCTGCCATTTTTATATAAATGTACAGAGATAAACTCCAAAATAATGTGAGATCAAGTTGTTTTTCTTTCTACACGTAAATGACACTTTAATAGCACTCAGAAAAGTTGAACTTGAAGGCTTGCTTTGAACACAGCTCTTTCCTTCAGACTGACAATAATCTGCTAATTACACCACACTCATAATTCTAAACGGTTAAGGGGGACCCTCATAGATTGTCTTTGCCAGCCCTGTCCGGTTGAACTTGTATGGAACAGGAAGTTCACAAGCAAGATAATACTAAAAATAAGGCCCTCCCTGCTGAAGTATTTATAACTAAACAGGAAAACACTAAAATGTCTATATGGTCATATATGTGCTCTAATAAGGCTCCTGCACACAGGTACCAGGGGCCAAATGACATACAATTTGGGAGTATTTCCTTGTCTGGGAGCCAGCAGATATATGCTCGTTCTTGCATGAACCGGCGCATATGCATGGTTTTTCACCCCCAGACACAGACAGTATGGTATACAGGATAATTTGTTTCTTCGTCCCCAGATTGAGACAAATGCAGTACATTCTACTGGGAATGGCTTGCATTTAGTCATAGAACAACAGCAGGCTATGAGCTGGTAAACTGGAGTGCCACAAAATGGAACACTGATGCCTAATGGCCTCCCACCATGGTCTAATGGTCTCCCACCAGTTTTAAATCCAATGCCCCCGTGTTTAATTTAGGTGGAACAGGTCAAAATTACACTTGAATGTCTCAATTCAGGTGAATGTCCTCTCCTAGGGGATCCTCGTATGTGTGGTGAGATGCCAAGCACAGGCTAATTGGGCTCAAGTAACAACTTTGTCCACATTTACATAACCTGTGAAAATCTGTGTCCAGCACCCCTCTATCACTACCTCTTGTTTAATTCAAGTGACTGTTGTTGAATGAATCATGTATTTATGAGTCTGAAGAAAAGAAAAATACCTGCATAACACAAAAAATGCCGACTACTATGTAATGCCCCGTACACACGATCGGAAATTCTGCCAGCAAAAGTCAGATGAGGGCTTTTGGTTGGAAATTCCGACCGTGTGTATGCTCCATCGGACTTTTGCTGGCAGAATTCCCGTCAGCAAAAGATTGAGAGCATGTTCTCTATTTTTTGGTCGGAAAAAGTTCCGATCCGAAATTCCGATCGTCTGTACAAATTCTGACACGCAAAATTCCTACGCATGCTCGGAAACAATTTGAAGCATGCTCGGAAGCATTGAACTTCATTTTCTTGGCTCGTCGTAGTGTTGTACGTCACTGCGTTCTTGACGGTTGAAAGGTCATAGAACTTTTGTGTGACCGTGTGTATGCAAGCCAAGCTTGAGCGAAATTCCATCGGAAAAACCATCCAAGATTTTTCCGACGGAAAATCCGCTCGTGTGTACATGGCATAAGAGTGCAATATTTCTAAGGTTGTCACATTTTCTATCTCCTCTGGCAACCTCTGCGATACCCAGTTCTATACTAAGAGCAGAAACCCAGGACTGACCTTAACTTATATGGTCCCTTGAGCAAAATGTATCATGATGTCACCCAGTGAAAAGGGTAAATTTCTGAATCTCACTTACCCTCCATGAAACCATATGCTACTAAAGCTCGCATCTAGAAGAGCAGCCTAGTGCATGGATCTCTTTCCTGGCCCCCAATATAATTATTACTTTTACATTATTCTTATTATTCACAGAGTAAGCTTCCAGGGTAGTAATGTAACTTTTAGGCTGGGTTCACACTATTGCGAATTGGATGCGGGTTTCACCGCATCCAATTCGCATGTCAGGAGAATGTGACGGCTCTCTATGGAGCCAGTTCACACATCTTCACAGTGGCTCTGGCGCAAAATGCACAGTCCTGTGCGTATTTTTAGTCCATTTCAGGTCCAAATTTAGCCAAAAATTCGGACTGATATCGGACCTGAAACAGTGAACGGGTATGCACCAGACCCTGTGAGCCGCTCCATGCTGCGGTGTAAACCCAGCCTTACAAAGCAGAATTTGTAGTACCAGGTAAAGGAATGACAAGGTGCCTCAACTGAAATCAGAGGAGGTCACTGCAAGTATGAATGCTGTGTTTAATGAATAAATAAATAAGAGGCAAGTTGGGATTGGACATACCTAAGGCCAACTGCAATCTTCTTTTTTACAAAGCTTTAAAGTAAAACTAATGTATTTTTTTTTTTTTTGGATTGAGAAAAGGAGAGTTATAACCCCTTTCATTTTTTTTTTTTTTTTTTTTTTGCCACCGGTGTCCCATGGGGATGTTTCCCTTCACTTCCTGTTCCATAGCCATAACAGGAAGTGAGTGAAAATCCCTCCAAAGCGAGAGAATCCCTGGGTTTCACCAGGGTCACCAGAACTAGTGTCCCCATTAGAAGATTCCCCTTTATTAATGTTCTGGAAACTCAAAATGTAGGATTTTCTTTTACTTTTGATGATAATGGCAAACAGGACAAATAGAGAGGGTGAATCTCACAAACAGGGGCACAGACAGCAATAAAATCCTGGCAGGTGTTCTAAATTCCTCTCTAATCTGCCCACAAAAAAGAAGTGTTGCCTTTAGTCACACTTTAATTAAAATTACTATTATTTCAAATAAACTGTGTGATCCTCTTTTCTTTCTTACAGAAGTGCACAGCTTTGACCAGGACAAGAAATTATTGACAGGCAAGAAAGCAATGTAGTGGATAAAACAGAGAGTGAAGCCATTTTTAACAGATGCTATTCTTGTATGCCAGCTCATCCCGAACAGCAACTGTTTAGGAACCAAATTCAACATTTCTATGGAGTAAGAATAACATTGCTGATCAAAGAAAATGTAACACTTTCAATGCATAAATACAGTCCAGGGGTTTTCCCCACAGTACTCACAGCACATTTGTCTCCCACTTAGATGACCATAATCATTCAACCCACTTCATTATTAACCCCGATTATCCTGAACCTGCCTTCAGCCTGCGACTGAACAGTGAAAGAAGAAGCAACACAGTGATGAGCTAATCTGTCACTCTGCTTTTTCTTCCTATCAGCATACTTCTTGCAGGCTCCGGAACTGATTGGCTGTGTACTGCTTCTTCCTTTCACACTCCATCTCTGCTATGAGGAGATTGCAATAAGCCAAGACTAGGTTAGTTTCAGTTTTTTACACTGCTTGCATTTATCAATTACATTATATGATCTCATATTAAAGCCTAACTCCACATTTAATGTGCCTTTAAATAGTTGCTGCAAACAAACTATTTCCTTCACTAACAGGTGCACTTGTTGGGAGTACTGTATAAACTTTATGTAGTATCAGCTATATACAGTACACAGTTCTGTGTTCCAGTAGTGGAACAGGAACTTGCTGTCCTGTTCTCGAAACACATTTGAGTCGGGCTGAGCGCTGCTTACCCATCCCCAATACGCTTTGTATACTGTGAATGGATACAAAGCTTTCTCTGATTGGCTGAGCCGAAGATTATGGCTTCATCCACACTACCCCTGTAGGAGTTGCAAATGCCAGGGTTCCCCACTGCTGCACAGCCAGTCACATAGTATTTCCTTCTAACATCCAGACACATAAACCAGTCTTTTGCTTGTTTTTGTTGTTTTATTAGGGGATAATAACTTGGATGGAGTAGGGATTATGTGATGCCCAACTTGACAATAATAACTTAACCAGGGACAAGTTCCTTCCTATTTACAGCTTCCACCCCTTCCTCCTGCACAAATCGAGCTAACAGTCTTTTTTTTTGTTAGCTCAGCAACAGCCTCTTGCAGGGTAGGAACTCTCATTCCCTTGGAAAAGTAGCACATGTGGAGTGAACTGCTTCCAGAAACACTTTTTAGCTCCTATGTAGACACTGGTCCCAGCTCTGTTTCTTATAGGACCACCTGGCTGTCGTTCCACCAGCCCACCTGGCTGCTTCTTCTTCCCAGGCTACCCAACCGGCACACACTGGAGATCTCACAGGGCAAGGCTAAAGACTTAAGCACTCTGCTGTCTTCAAGAGAGACCTGCTACAGAAGGCAGCCCACTAGTTCCAAAATGCTCTCTAACTTTCCAGAGCCAGGGGGAGGTACGAGAGGGCTGTCTGTATGAGTCATGATGGGTGTTGGCCTAACCTCTAATAACCCTGACTCAGATTCCATGGCTCAGGCTTAGCTCTGGGCCAGACTATAGTCTACCTGCACTACTGCTAGTAGAACACTAGCGGGTGCTACACACACATAACCATACTTTACAACACACATTTTACCACACGTATGACGCAGACATCCCAACCTGCAAAAACTAATTTCAGGGAGGTGGCAAACTCATTTCAGGGAGGAGATGATTTGCGCCCGCGCCGACCCCCCCATTAAAATTCAGCCTTACCAGTGCCAATTAAATGCAGCCTATCATTGTCCATCCGTGCCACCTCATCAGTGCTTACCAGCGCAGCCCATCAATGTCCATCAGTGCAGCCGATCAGTGACTATCAGTGTCCATTCGTGCCACCTCATCAGTGCCCACCAGTGCAGCCCATCAGTGTCCATCAGTGCAGCCTATCAGTGTCCATCAGTGCAGCCTATACGTGTCCATCAGTGCAGCCCACCAGTGCGGGCCCATCAGTGCCACCTCAGCAATGCCCACCAGTGCAGCACATCAGTGCCACCTCATCGGTGGCCAGCAGTGCAGCTTATCAGTGTCCATCAGTGCAGCCTAGCAGTGTCACTCAATGTCCTTCAGTGCCACCTCATCAGTGCCCACCAGTGATGGCACTAACGCCGTTAAAGTAAACGGCGTTACGTAACGCCGTTACTTTAGAGGGTAACGAGTAATCTAACTGATTACTCTTCCCCTCGCGGTAACGCCGTTCCCATTACTGGGGCGGCGTTACCGCAATTACCCGCCGCGATCGCGGAGCCATCCGCGGCCTCGGCCTTAGGAAAGGCCGCGGCTTCGGCCTAGCTCCGGAGGGGCGGCCGACGGGTGCACCAAGATGGCCGCCGCTCCGGCCTAGCTCCGGAGCGGCAGCCATCTTGGTGCACCCGTCGGCCGTTTACAATGTGATTGCTCCGTCAAATGACGGAGCGATCACTTTGTAAACAAACCGGCGTCAAGATGACGCAGGTCTCCCCTCTGTGTACAGATCTGTACAGTGGAGGGGAGAGATCGGATGGCAGCAGCCATCCCTCCATACCCTGCCACTACTCTGCAACACCCTGCTAATACTGCGTAATACTCTGCAACACCCTGCTAATACTGCGCAATACTCTGCAACACCCTGCCAATACTGCGCAATACTCTGCAACACCCTGCCAATACTGCGCAATACTCTGCAACACCCTGCCAATACTGAGCAATACTCTGCCAATACACTCCAACACCCTGCCAATACTGTGCAATACTCTGCAACACCCTGCCAATACTGCGCAATACTCTGCAACACCCTGCCAATACTGCGCAATATTCTGCAACACCCTGCCATACCCTGCAACACCCCGCCATACCCCGCAACACCTGGCCATACCCCGCCACACTCTGCAATACGCGGTAATACCCAGCCATACTCGGCGATACCCAGCCATACTCGGCGATACCCAGCCATACTCGGCGATACCCAGCCATACTTGGCGATACCCAGCCGTACCCAGCTATACCCAGACAATATTACAGTTGGGGAGATGACGTGGATATTACAGTGGGGGCTTTATGGTGGTGGAATTTTCAAAGGTTTTTGCAAATTCAATTATTATTTGCTGATCCGAAAAATGATCCGATCCGTGACTCTGCAACGATCCGATCCGTGAGTTTGGGGGGGACAGATATATGTGTGGGGGGGGGACAGATGTTCAGGGGGGAACAGATATATGTGTGGGGGGGGGACAGACGTGTAGTGGGGTACAAAGGGGGAACAGATATATGTGTGTGGGGGGGGCAGACGTGTAGTGGGGTACAGAGGGGGAACAGATATATGTGTTGGGGGGGAAATAGACGTGCAGGGGGGAACGCGCCCCTTGCTTACAGTAATACTAGACCCGCCCCTAAGAATATTTTAAAAAAAAAGTCAGTTACTTTGCTGAGTAACTAATTACTTTTCCAATGTAGTAACTGAGTTACTAACTCAATTACTTTTTTGGGAGAAGTAATTTGTAATGTAACTAATTACTTTTTTAAAGTAAGATGACCAACACTGGTGCCCACCAATGCAGCCTATCAGTGCCCATCAGTGCAACCTATCAGTGCCCATCAGTGCCACCTCATCAGTGTGCATCAGTGCCACCTCATCAGTGTACACCAGTGCAGCCCATTAGTGTTCATCAGTGCCACCTCATCAGTGCCCATCAGTGCAGTCCATCAGTGCAGTCCATCAGTGCAGCCCATCAGTGCAGCCTGTCAGTGCCACCTCATCAGTGTCCACGAGTGCAGTCCATCAGTGTCCATCAGTGCCACCTCATCAGTATCCACTAGCACAGCCCATCAGTGTCCACCAGTGGAGCGCTCCCGGCTCTGTCCCGCCCCCTCCCCTGGCCATCGACAGAAGACAGAGCAGCCAGAGAGGCCGCCGAGGCCATACTCCATTCGGCCACTTGAGCTGCTCTGCCTGCTGTTTGTGGCTGAGTGATAGGCCCAGCCGGGAGATTGTCCGGCACTTGCGGGTGTCCGGGAGCCCACAGCCAAATGCAGGAGACTCCTGCGACTCATAGGAGACTTGGGATGTCTGACAACGCACATTTTATCACGTGTTACTGAAAGGATGTGGAGGGGGTCATAAATAAAACTGAAAACTTTACTAAGAGAAAAACAGAAGCTGCTATTATTAACCTAATTTTGAATATACAGGTAACTGCTGTCTTTGGTTCCAAGTAAGTGACTCAGAGGGCATTAAAACAGACAGTCAGTTATGATTTTTACAAGAGGAATTTAGCAATGGCAGCCTACTGTATGTATTTTCTCAGTACATATTCGCTTCAATAAGGTAAATAGGAATGAACAATGTACAGCAACCATCAGGCACATAAATCATCTTCATTTGTTCTAACTGTTCTTAGATAAACCTATATGGGTTGCTGAAGGTTATCACAGATGGCACATCATTATAGCCCGTTGACCTGCAATAAAATGAACTCAATACTCTTCTAGAATACAGAACATGACTTAAAATCTAGAAGACCTGTATCCCTACCATTCTAGATCTAGGCATCATAATTTGGTAGTATAACGAAAAGCCAGTGAAACATGCAAATCCATAATATGAATACAATGGGACTCTAATGGTTCTATTTAAAAAAAAAAATACTGTGCAAATTTCCCCAACATTTGCACAGCTATCACTCATAGGCATCATCATTTGTGTAATATGTTTACTTCCCTTGATCATCAGCTCCATCTAGTGGTCATAATGTGATATTTTCCTGAAATTATGGGAAAATACTGCATTATGGCCACTAGATGCAGGTCGCAATCATAGAAAGAACACATTACACCAATTATGGCGTGACAACAGTGCAAATGTTTGAGATATTTCCACAGCAAATGTTTTATAAATAACTTCCTAAATAACCCTGAATATCTACAATTGAGTTCAGCTAATACATTTTTCTTATATCTACCCTCAGTATTCCAAACCTCTGCAATTGTTTAGCAATGCTCCAAATAGCTACAGCTAGAGGAAATGTAGAGGTACCCTGTGGTCCCTGTTGTATTAGTCATTTTAGAGTTAAAATCCATAGAAAAATATATGAGTATGTTTGTGATTACTGTCATAAGTCAAAAAAAATCTATTTGTTTTGGACAGGTTGGTTATGAGCTGCAGATAATATACTCCTCACAGTCTTCAGGCACTAGATGGCCATTTCTTATGCTAAACAGAAATAGGTAGGAGAAGTTTGTTATATGGTTTATATATGTTGGACACTAAGCTTGTCTATCTTATGAATGTGTATTGCTACCACCAGAGGAATCGCTTTATTTTGATTTCTCTGCACACCTGAAGATGACACACGTCGCTCACCCAGCACTTACTGACACACCTTGAGATATAGTAAACAGATTATTAGGCCAAGCATAGCCTAAAAGAAGAGGGGATTAGAAAGAGCACTTACGCAATCAATAAGACAATAACATTACTTATATGTGTAGCGCCATAACCCCTTGGAGCGGCTGAGATTTTTTGGGCTTACCGATTACCTCCTCCGCCTTGTAGCTCGTCGTTTTTGTCTAGGGGTTCCCAGGGTTGATACCCAGTAACTGTGGAGACTGACACTTGAATTCCTTTTTAGGATTTTTATTTGCTTAAAACGTTGAACAGAACACAGCCTCTCAGTTGGGAATAGAGGGTAAGGGTATAGAAGCTCAGGCACTTGGAACTTGCAGACACTCAAATAAATGTCTCTCTTTAGATGATCCAGGGAGTAGCCACTCGCAACCAGTGATGTAAGTAAGAGAGTTAAAATAATCTAACTGATTACTTTTCCCCTCATGGTAACGCAGTTCCCATTACTTGGGCGTGAAATTCCGGTATCCTGTCTAAAAAGTTCCCCCGCCGGATAAGGACCCCTGTACTACGCAGGCGCAGCACTTGCGCAGTACGGAAGACTACGGAGCTTACGAAAATTGCCGAACCTAAACAGCTCTGAGTGAACTCTACACCGCGTAGGTGCAGTTAACATGGAATTGTAGTCTAGTATTACTGTAACCAAGGGGCGCATTTATTATTATTGTTATATATCGAGCTCTGCCCATTAATTTAACATTCGCCCTCTTCTGTAGCCATCCGCCCCTTACACGATATGATAATAATAGACCCGCCCCTTGCTTACACGCTATAACAGATCTGCCCCTTGGTTAGAGTAATAATAGAGCAGCCCCTTGGTTACACAATATATAACAATAATAATAAATGCGCCCCTTGCTTACAGTACTACTAGACCCGCCCC
The DNA here is from genome assembly GCA_028564925.1 of Lithobates sylvaticus. Classification (NCBI taxonomy): domain Eukaryota; kingdom Metazoa; phylum Chordata; class Amphibia; order Anura; family Ranidae; genus Lithobates; species Lithobates sylvaticus. Next base: position 248,799,680 of record CM053026.1, read on the forward strand.
TTAGTTACACATATGGAATATAAAAAAAAAGTCACAGTTACTTTGCTGCATAACTAATTACTTTTCCAATGTAGTAACTGAGTTACTAACGCAATTACTTTTTGGGAGAAGTAATTTGTAACTTAACTAATTACTTTTTTAAAGTAAGATGACCAACACTGCTCGCAACTGGATAACTCAACTGGATAACTCAACTGTTGGATAAATCCTTGTTTGAAGATCTAGCAGCCAACAAGTGATTTTAGCTTAGCACAGTCTCTGCCACAGACTTGGTTGTGAAACTTTAGATGAACACAAAGTCTCTCACAGGAACTTAGTTGTAACTGAAGGATAGGTTAGGTACTTCCTTACAGTACCAGTATCTCGCAGCAGGTTTGGCGATACCGTAAGAATGCGGATTCAATTAGTGTCCTTACAGCTCAGCTCTCCAGAAGAGTCCTCCCCTGGTTGCATGTAGAGTTGCTGGGCCTCTCCAAAATCGGAACACCTTAGAATCCTCCCTCCAGTTACCGCGCCTCGAACTAGCCAGTTCCGAGGCTCGGAAATGGATGGATCCGCACCCCAGGCCATTAGGGCCTCTGGGGGCTGGTCAAGAGAACCAGGACCATGGAGTCAGAACATACTTCTGGACCGGAACCCCAGCAGGGGGCTAGTCAGGAGCGGAATCCTGAATCACGTGACTTCAGTGCCTTAAGTACCCTCTCCCGGAATACACAGCAGGACAAACGCACCCACTGATTGGCTCCGAGCAGAGATTGGTACCCAATGCGTCCAACCAGACTGCCTTCTACGACCTGTCACAGGTGTGCACCCCACCTATGACCAGGCAGAACCTCAATACAGCCCAGCCAAACTGACGCCAAAGCACAACCTAGCACAATTAACCCCAAGACTTAACTATAGTCTTGGGCGAAAACTAAATTTAAATACATAGCAAGTACTTATGAAAAGTACCGGCGCTACATATGGTTAAATATGGTTAAACACCTGCAGTATTCTGAATAACAGTAATTAACAGAAATTAACTGCATTTACTTAGCAGACAGTCCTAACTTGCTTTAAGAATCCTTATTTTTTCATACTGCCCAGTGAATGATGAAAAAAAAATTGTTGGCCAGCAAAGTTGGGGCCCTTGAAGAAAGCACTAGAGTTCCCAGAAGACAACAGATTAACTTGTATGATGGTATGCTCTTACCAGACCCAGGACTCTTCTGGGTCTTGGGCATGTGCTCTGAGTCAGTAAAAATCAAGTTCAAGTCAGACAGGTACAGAAGTTGCTGTGATCTCTCTCTTTCAATCCTGCTGAGACCCTCCTTTCCTTCTTTACAAGTAGTGGGGGTGTTCTCTAGTACAGTCTTTGTAATCCAAAGGTGCACTGGACTGTCCTCAAATAAAGGCTACAGTGTTTTAAAAAAGTATTCAAACCCCTTTTAATTTTCCATATTTTGTCATGTTACAACCACAAATGTAAATGTATTTTATTGGGATTTTATGTGATAGGCCAACACAACATAGCACATAATTGTGAAGTGGAAGGAAAATGATAAATGGTTTTCAATTTTTTTTTTACAAATAAACATCTGAAAACTGCATTTGTATTCAGCCCCCCTGAGTCAATACTTCATAGAACCACCTTTCACTGCAATTACAGCTTCAAGTCATTTTGGGTATGTCTCTACCAGCTTTTCACATCTAGAGAGTGACATTTTTGCCCATTCTTTTTTGCCAAATAGCTCAAGCTCTGTCAGATTGGATGGAGAGCATCTGTGAACAGCAATTTTCAAGTCTTGCCACAGATTCTCTATTGGATTTAGGACTGGACTTTGACGGGGCCATTCTAACACATGAATATGCTTTGATCCAAACCATTCCATTGTAGCTCTGGCTGTATGTTTAGGGTTGTTGTCCTGCTGGAAGGTGAACCTCTGCCCCAGTCTCAAGTCTTCTGCAGACTCTTATGCTGCGTACACACGATCGGAATTCTCGTCGGAAAAAGCTCTGATGGTTATTCCGATGGAATACCGCTGAAACTGTCTTGCCTACACGCGGTCACACCAAATTCCGACCGTCAAGAACGCGGTCACGTACAACACTACGATGAGCCGAGAAAAAATTAAGTTCAATGCTTCGAGCATGCGTCAAATTGTTTCCGAGCATGCATAGGAATTTTACGCATCGGAATTGCTACAGACAATCGGAATTTCCGATAGAAACCTTTTCCATCGGAAAAATTGAGAACATGCTCTCAATTTTTTGCTGTCGGGAATTCGGCCAGCAAAATTCCGATGGAGCCTAGACACGGTCGCATTTTCAGATGAAAAGCTCTCATCGTTCTTTTGCTGGCCAAAATTCCGATCGTGTGTATGCGGCATAACAGGTTTTCTTCTAAGATTGCCCTGTATTTGGCTCCATCCATCTTCAAAGAAAATTGGTTCCAGTAGATTTTAGTTAGGAGTATCAGAGTAAAGGGGGCAAAATACAAATTCACACCACACTTTTCAGATATTTATTTGTAAACATTTTTGAAAACCATTTATCATTTTCCTTCTACTTCACAATTATGTGCCACTTTGTGTTGGTCTATCACATAAAATCCCAATAAAATACATTTACGTTTTAGGTTGTAACATGACAAAATGTGGAAAATGTCAAGGGGTATGAATACTTTTTCAAGGCACTGTAAGTCCAACCCACTAGGACAGAACTATTTTACAGAACCAGTAAACAACAAAAATCAGTGGCCAGGAAGTCTTTCACCACAGCAGGCACGCTCCGGACACCAGGCGTTTTCGCATAGGTTTCTAAAAGTGTCTTCCCTTGCAAGTTAGTGCCCAGCAGTAGTAGCCAATGGTCCTCTCCTGATGGCCAGGAGTCTGTTGATGGTCACAGTTATTCGTCTCATCCAGCTAGTGAAACACTGATACCCGGTGCAGGCTCTGAGGATCCAGGTCCCCTCACACGTAGAATTGAGTATGATAGAAGCAGCATTCTCTGTTCAGCACTCTTTTCCTGGCATTGCAAAGTGGTCTCCTCAAAGATGACTGCTGCACTTTCCATTAATGAATATTCAGTTTAACCTTGTCCACATTGCAAAAAGGTAATACAGCAGCAACAGAGGAATATGTTTCACAGCAGTTATAAGCTACAGTCCAGGTTACAAATTATTTTTAATTATGGTAATAAAGTCTTGGTCTAGCAATACTGAGAGTTAACCCAAGTGATTGATAAAGGCTTATTTTTTTTTATTATTTTTTTTTTTTTTTCTGCTCTGGTTTTGCACAGAGCAGCTCTGTTCCCCATCTCCTGGCTCCTCCTCTTCTCTGAGTGCTCCCATAGCAAGCCGCAGTGCTCTCTGCTCACAGGATTTGATTAACAGCAGCAGCTTCTGCAACTGAACATCCTGTGAGAAGAGGGGAGTGCTGCTGCAGACAGGCACAGCGCTGGATTGGGTCAGGCTCAGGTAAGTATTTTAGGGGCGGCTGGAGGGAACTGAAAGATTTTTTACCTTAATGCAGAGAATGCATTAGGCTAAAAATACCATTTACCTGTACAACCACTTAAATTTTGGTGCTTTCGTCCAGGAGTTTTTAATCCATTGGATTACTATGAGAGGGCACACCATAGTCTTGTGAAGACAATCCTGCAAAAAGTTATTCTCTGATCTCAAAACATACTCACAAATTGAGGACTGGGGTGAGTTGGTGCAGCCTTTTCTGACAGTGGAGTTCCAAGGGGTGTACCATTTGATGGGCTCGGACCGAGATGACTACAACAGGTACAAAGCAACAATCTGGTCTGGAGAGGGCTGAAGTGTCCAAGAGTCTGTGATGCCTAGGAGGGCATCTGTTGTGCCATGGAACACATGTGCAGAGGAATAATTCCTGAAGCGAGGCATGCAAAAGAAAGATTGCAATACCTGCCACCTGAAGCATTAAGGTTGTTGCTGATAAAAATGTGAAAGAGACTGAGTATGTGTCTAATAAAAGAACTTTAAAGTGACCACTTTTTTATCTAAGTGTAAGTTTAGAGTATGAAGTTCTATCTATCTCATCTCTACATAGATTGCAGATGTAAGACCCGATGTCAGTTGTGCAATGTCATAGCTAAGGACGAGGAGACTCTCTGTTTACCCATTTACTATGCATCAGCCCCCTCCTGATTTCCATTAGACTTTGTCTTGACACAGGACATTAATCAGGCTATTCCCTGGCTGTAAAAATCCCATTGCCTAAACCATGTATCAAATCCTTTACAGGCAATGTCAATATAACATGAAGCCGATAACCGATGGGGAGAAGCTTTTTGTAAAAATCTCCAGGGCTTCTTCACTGCCAAGTGGGAAGCTGCTGCTGGCTAAAAAAATACAAGATGAGCTTAGGTTTTATCAAGTGCAATTTCAATTGAAGTCTACTAATTCATGGCTACTGGCTAGCAATGTATTAATTACACCCAAACACAGGATCCCTTAGAGGATACAGATTGACCCTTCCTCACTGAAAATATAGACAATGAATAAATATTATAAACAAAATTCTAAAGACCACCACATCAATCCATGACTTTTTTTTATGAAACATCAACACATGTAGCTCTATGTATGCAAAATTCTACAGACTCTAAAAACTGTACAGCTTATTAAAAACAGAACTGGCAAATTTTATGCAGAAATGTCGGATTTACTAGGCAGTCACTCATCTGCATTTGCCTTGTGGCTGTTATAAACACTTTGCAGTTCCTGTTAAACGTGTGAAAAAGAGCTTCCACTGACCTCTGTACTACAAAACATTATCACAAAAAGAATGCCCGCAATGGTCCTTTGCATTCAGTAGATGTTGTACTCCATCTAGTGATTAAAATGGTGAGTTCCCATTCAGATAGCAATAGAATAGAATATCTTCTTGCTACATAGAAAAAAAATAAAAAAAATAAAAAAATATAAAAACAACAAAATATACAAATTAAAAAACGCTAAAAAACTAAAAAATAACAGCTTAAAAAAAACATAAAAAAATAAAATAAAAAAAATTAAAATCAAAAAATTGTAAAAACCAAATTAAAAAAAAAAAATAAAAAAATAAATATAAATAAATAAATAACTAAAATAAAAATAACTAGTAATAAAAAAATAAATAAAAAAACCTCCAGAGGTTAGAAAAAGTTCATCAGTGACATTGCTTAGAGCAGCTTTTCTCAGCCAGGGCCCCTCCAGAGGTTGCTCTGTAACCATTGACATCAAATATCCTTTTTAGGGAGGCGCATGCGCGGCAGCTCCCAAGATGGCCGCCGGCATCTAGAGCTCCGCTCCACCGCAGACTCCCGCTGACCACCGGAGCCTACAGAGCGCCCCCACGCCCCGCACATCGGGCGAATCACACGGGGGATACCCCGGGGAACAAATAGATGTCATCCCCGCAAGCCAAGCGGGACTTATCTGGCCAGATGACGGCGTCTCCCGGCCCCCTCAGCTATGCCAAAATGGCGGCGGCAGCACGAGGCCCTCTCTCCACGGAACATCAGGAATCCTCCATTGCGGACCAGGATCAGATGTCACAAACCCTCTCAGGTACCGACTACCCCCCGCTTCAGCCTGCTAGCTCCCCAGCCTCCACAGAATCCCTGCTGGGTGGTCTGTCCGCTGTGTGCCCCAATACTCCCATGATGGACCCCCACACAGGCCTCATGCTCACTGTCAGTGAAGCTCAAGAGGACATCCCAGCCCCCACTGACTTTCCCTCAATGATGGTGGCCTTCTCTAATATGCTTTCCAAAAGCCTGGCACTCACTGTTACACAGATCACTAACTCACTACATGCAGACCTGCAGCAGTTTGGAATGAGAATGGATGTTATAGAACAGGCACAGGATCAAATGGCAGCTCAGGTTAACCAAAATTCCAACAGGCTGCAAGAAGTACAGGAGCAATTAGAGACTGCTTTTTCTAAGATCGATGACCTTGAGAATAGGTCACGCAGGTATAACTTCAGGGTCAGGGGGGTCCCCGAAACCGAAAAAGAGGTACAGAAAACAGTGAAATCATTGATAAAAAGCCTAATTCCGGATATCCCTGACCACCACCTGGAGCTGGATAGGGCCCACAGAGCACTGCAAGCACCCCGCTCTGATGGTCTTCCTCGCGACATCATTGTTAAACCGCATTATTATGCGACCAAGGAAGAAGTGATGCGAAAATCCAGATACGCAACCAATCTCAACTTTCAGGGACATAAAATCCAAATCTTTGCCGACATCTCACCATACACGATACAGAAAAGGCGAGCCCTCAAGCCATTACTACAAGTCCTCCAGGAGAAGGAAATCGCTTATCGCTGGTCCTTTCCTCTACGACTGAACTTCTCTTACAGGAACAAAGGTTTTGGCTTCTCCACTTTCCCTGAAGGTGAACGTCTTCTCATACAACTCGGTCTGATTCAACTGGAACCACACACGGCGCAGACTACCAGGGGAACTCCGACCTCGACTAAGAGACCTCCGCCAGCAAGCCCCCTGCAACACACCTGGCTGAAGCAAGGCTCCAAGCGCACGAAGGAAAACTTACCGACCTGAGACATTGATCCTCGGTTACCACAAAGTACACTTGTCTCCTGTTTTTGGTTCGCCCTTTTGAGGTCAAGGGTCAGTTTTGGGCCCTCAGTTCCCCCTCCTGTTTGGGTAGGCGGATTTGGGATTGGCCCCCCTTGACACAAATGCACGGTGAACTAGGTTGTTGTTAAACATTGATCTTCTCGTTCGGTCTTAGTGACCGCAGTTTACAATTCTGTTGGAAACCTTGCAACGTCGACATTCCTTAGTCGTAACAGAGGGCAGACCCTTCTCTACTATGATGTGGGGCTTCGGAGCACCAATGCTCCACACTGACAGGGGGTATTTTTTATTTTTTTTATTTTTATTTTTCTGGAATAGCAGTTATCCAAGCCTGTCCCACCCTACATTGGTTTGTAATTCTGTTAACCACTACTTAGGTAGATGGGGAGGCTTCCCAGTAATTTAGCTCCAAAACAGATACATAACTCCCCTTTCAGAGGTTCAAATGTTCTCTGTGTTTTTGCCTTTCTATTTAGTTAATGGCTCATTTACCACCTATAAGATGCCCCAAAGTAAATAATTTAACCTTGGGTGGAGCTACCGGGGATGGCCCTTCCAAGCTCGCATTGTTATTTAGGCTTTTGCCCGTCTGGCGGCCCCCCCCTCTTGCCCCCCTGTCTGGGAGGCGGGAGGGGTGGACGACGGACGGGTATCATAGGACCTATTGGCTCGGCTCTACTGAGCGGGTTGCCTGCCAGAGATATTTTATTTACTTATTTCCCTTTTCTTTTTTTTTTTTTTTCTCTTTTTCCCTTACAGGACGCTCTGTAGTTAGGAAATGTTGAGTCCCTTTGGGGCTTTTAGTTATGAATGAGTTAAGGTGGCGGGTCTGTGGTGGATTCAGTGCACCTCACTTGGACCAGGAGACCTTCGGTACACCTGGTTCCTAGCCCGGATTTCCTTACTGAGGTCTTCCGGCTCCTCAGGTACTGGAGGCGGTTACGGCTAGTCCGTTCCGTCTCAGGGGTGGGCGAGGGTCAGGGGACCCTTATGTATTCATGATGGATGTGATTGTCACAGGATTGCTTTATATGTCACCTAATGATATGCTGCTTTTTTCTTCCCTCCTTTGCTTATTCATCTCTTTCTCCTCCCCCCTTCCAACCGCTCCATCCCGAGATCGCAGATGCCTCAACTGTTCCCAGTCTGCTTGCCCAGGCTCCAGGATCCTTCTTCTAGGGCGACCAGAGGTAACCCTGATCCACCTTTCCCGTAGGCGGGGTAAGTCTCTAATTTTTGCTACCGAATACTCCCTTCTGATCCATGGCTGACACACCCACCAGTGCACCTACCTTAAAGATTATATCTCACAACACACAGGGTCTCAACTCTCCAATCAAACGTAGGAAAATTCTGCAACAATACCACTCTTTACATGCCGATATACTCTTGTTACAAGAAACACACTTTCCTTCCACGTTTAACCCCACTTTCCTACATCAACACTACCCCCAATTCTTCCTGGCCTCGGCGGAAAATAAAACGAAAGGGGTCGCTGTCTGTTTTGCCAAGCACATTAACTTATCGCAACCCGAAACGGTCAAGGACCCGCAGGGGCGCTACATTCTAGTATCTGGCTATATTGATGGGGAACTTTACACTTTTGTATCATACTATACTCCCAACAAGGGCCAGAGGGCCTTTTTTGAAGTCTTACTCCAAAAGCTACAAAAACACCTCAGAGGTACGGTTTTCCTCGGGGGGGACTCAAATATAGCCTTTGATTATTCACTTGACAAATTTACGAACGGCACCACCAAACCCCGACGGCCCTCCAAACAAAGTGTGGCCACAGCGAAAATACTGAACACAGCAGGGTTGATAGACGCATGGAGGGAGGTTAACCCACATATGAAGGACTACACACACTTCTCGGCCCCTCACAATTCCTATGCCAGGATAGACCACATCTTTACAAGGCCCTCCACGACCCCCCTGATCAGGAATTCCAAAATTGTTGATTCTTCTCTTTCGGATCACTCCATGCTGACCTTACTAATTCAAAGACCAGTAGGAGTTGAACATCGCCCGCGCTGGCGACTGAGAGAATCGCTCTTGAACGACCCCGTTCATTGCTCCCAAATAGAATCTGACATCAAAGAGTACTTCCTTCTTAACGAGTCGGAAGAGATCTCTCCCACTATCATCTGGGCCGCACATAAATCAGTGATTAGAGGGAAATTAATACAGCTATCTTCTAAACTCAAGGCAGCACATAGAGCAGACTCTTTGAAACTTTCTGAGGACTTCCGCATTCTAGCCAAGGCCCACAAACGGAACCCCACACCTACATCCCTCGCAAATCTCGACTCAGCCCGAGCACGACTGAATTTGTCCCTGACCACGGCAGCATCGCAACATCTTCGCTGGACGGGTGCAAGATTTTACGCCCAAAAGGACAGAATCGGCTCACGCCTAGCAACTAAACTGAACCCTAGACAGCGATCGCAGACATTCCCTAAAATTAAGGTGGCTTCTGGGGATCTTTCACAGAACCCGACCAAGATAATGCACGCGTTCGAGCAATTCTACACCAAACTGTACCAAAAAGACCCTAGCACCTCCTCAGCACTCAGGGACAAATTCTTAGCTGACCTCCCCTTACCGGTACTGATTAAGGAACACAGTGACCTTTTGGAGACCCCGTTCACCCAAGCTGAGGTCCTCGATACCATCAAGAATCTTAAGATAGGCTCCTCTCCGGGCCCGGACGGCTTCTCCACAGGGTACTATAAGAAATTTGATCAATGTCTGGCCCCACACTTGACTAAAATGTTTAATTCTCTCAGGAATGGAGCCCCATTAGACCCGGATCTAAATTCGGCATACATTTCGGTCATTCCAAAACCAGACAAAGACAATAGCGAGGTGGGAAACTATCGCCCCATCTCACTCATAAACAACGATATCAAAATAATGACGAAAATTTTGGCAAACAGAATGTCCAGCTTTATCTCCTCTTATGTACACAAAGACCAGGTGGGCTTCATTCCTGGGAGACAAGGCCCAGACCAGATTAGACGTGCCATTGACATAATCTCCCTACTCAGATCACAATGGGATGGCACGCCCCCTCAGAAGGGCTTCCTCCTATCTATTGACCTTCACAAAGCGTTTGACTCACTGGACTGGACATACCTGGCTGATCTGCTCCATAGATGGGGATGCGGCAGACATTTTCTCAATATCATTAACTCACTATACTCTAACCCCTCTGCACAAGTGCGCCTGCTGGGCAGATACTCAGACTCCTTCCCCATAAGTAGAGGAACCCGACAGGGATGCCCACTTTCGCCTCTCCTCTTCGCGATAGCCATTGAGACGTTGGCTATCGCCCTGAGGACTAATCAGGACATCAAAGGAGTCAATTGCGGCACACAGGAACACAAATGCGCCCTTTATGCGGATGACCTCCTCCTGTTCATTTCCTCCCCCCTCACGTCTATGCCCATGATTATGCGTACCCTTAAAGACTTTAGTGGGATATCCGGTCTACGGGTGAACATGTCCAAGTCACTAGCGTTAAATATAACATTACCCCCGGATAGCCTTAAACAGCTCACAACCAATTTCGCCTTCCCTTGGGCCTCCGCAACACTACCCTATCTAGGCATTAAATTAACGCCTGACATAAACGGACTCCTCACAGCCAACTACCCGGTTATGATACAAAAATGTAAAAGAGATCTGGAAAGGTGGTCCAAATGTGGTCTATCCTGGCTGGGCAGGCTTCACGCAGTCAAAATGACCCTACTTCCACGTATGCTCTATCTATTCCGCTCGCTGCCGATTCCGTTTCCCAAGCAATTCCTCAACAAGTTACAGTCGGACATATTACACTTCATCTGGGGGAATAAAGGGTATAGGTGCCCCTCAGAAACACTTTACCGCTTGAGATCACAAGGAGGCTTAGGTCTTCCCAATCTCTGGAAATACTATCAGGCAGCACAGTTAGCTCAAATCTCTACAGCATTCTCACAGTACTCGAAACCAGATTGGCTGTCTATGGAAAAGCAAGCCATCCCCTCAAATACCATAGATTTCCTCTTGGGGTGCAAGCCTAGGCTCAGACCGGCAGTTATGGCGCCTACTCTCTCACACTCACTGGCCCTCTGCTCCAAACTCTTCACTCTACCTACCATCATTTCCCCAATAAGGCCACTGTCGCACCTATTTCATAATCCAGATTTCAAACCGGGGATGGAAATTCAAGCCTTTAAATGGTGGACCGACAAAGGCCTCTATAGGATAGGACACTTCTTCTCCCCATCAGGCCCCATTTCCCTGACACATTGTCAGAAAAAGCTGGATATGCCTAACTCCGAACTCTTTAGGTTCTCACAGATCTCTCATTTCCTCCATTCAATATGGACCAATAATCCCTTGCCCCCTACTATCACTACCTATGAACACTGGTGTGTCAATCTAATGGATCAGAGGGGAGGCATCTCTTTGATCTATGCAGCACTGATGCATAGGGAAACTAAACCCTCTTATGCCCGAGCCTGGGAAGCAGACGTGAATAACACTTGGGACACCGCAACTTGGTTTCGAGCCACGGACAGAGCTTTCAAAGGTATTCTTAATGTTTCTCTTATTGAGGCTAGTCTGAAGGTTCTGATAAGGTGGTACTATGTTCCCTCCAGGCTGGCCAGGTTGTTTCCGGGTACTCCACCGGTCTGCTACAGGGAATGCGAGATGGAGGGTTCTATGCTTCATATTTGGTGGACCTGCCCTCGCATCAGATCGTATTGGCGGAAAGTATTCCGTACAATCAGCACCTTAACAGGTATCGCAGTACCGCCTCACCCTAACTCAGCTCTGTTCAATCACCCAATATCTGGACTCTCTAAAGCATTTCAGACCCTATCCTTTTTCATTTTACTGGGGGCCAAAATGACTCTGGCCAAAGCCTGGAGGAAACATTCTGTCTCCTTTCAGCTCTTTAAAGCAAAAGTATCATGGATCATGGCTCAGGAACAGATTGTAGCCAAACTGGATGACAAGCTGGAGAAATTCCAGAACATATGGGAACCATGGGCCACCTTCTGTAACATTTCCCTAATCCCTGGACTTCCACCTGGTATGACGATCTATGGGAACACTAGCTGACTCTCCTTTCCAACTCCCCACCCCCTCCCCCTCACACGTTTCTCTCTTCTCTTCCTATACTGCCTCTCTTGGCTAGGATAACTTAAAATCTTACCGGACATTAGGCCCCACGGGCACGACTGAACGACACTACTGTCTGGTAGGATCCTGTTCATGTCAAGACGTAACCTGAACCTGGGGAGGACACCTGGTGGTTTCCACTCCTGGGTGACAGCATGATCCCTTTCGGGGCACCCGGGAATCTGGGATCTCCCAGACCCCTCCTATGCCTGACCCTTTAAGATGACATGTAGGACATTATACAGGGAAGGAACCTTCCTGTACTCCCTTAATTCAAATTGAATGGTTATGTTTCATTGCTTCATGTGACCAGATCTTTCTACCTGTGGCACCACATCTTTTGTATTTAACTGTTATTATACACATGTTCTTATCTACATGCATTTTGATGTTCTGTTATTGCAAAATTTTTCAATAAAAATTATTCAACACAAATATCCTTTTTAGCTCCCTATAAGGAGGGCAGTCTTGTCCCTGATCAACAATGTAAGGGGTTCCTTCGCCCACTTGCAACTAATAAAAGGGGATCCTACTCCCACTGACCATCAATGAAAGTGGGAACTTTTCCACTGATCACCAACATAATAGGGGCACTACAGTTTTTATTGTCTGTTTCTTTTCTGGTCATTATCTTTATCAAATTTATTTTGTTAATTCTTCTTTTCAATGACACTTAATACACGTGAGCAAGTCAAGCGACTGTTGCTTTTTTGGGGTTTTTTTTTGTATGATACTTTTGAAGCAAGCAAGGCAACAGCTTGCTAAATAGGGGGGACTGATGGCAGGGGAAAGGTTTGGCAAGATTCTCTTCAGCTGTGGTAAAAAAAGGTATATTCTCTTCTGCAGGCTCCAACTAATGAACTTTACCAATCAGCCAAAAATCTGCTTCAGGTAGCATATTCTGATTTTAAAATGTGTGCTCATGTCATAATCACCTCTGTTTACATCAAAGCAGAAAGATACAATTGTCTATTGGTAGAAAAGTAAATGTTTCTTCCTGCTCCCTGATAAGCCGCTATGCTTTGCGTGCAAATTGACAGACTTTTACCTGAGGTAAGTAGTTACTTTCCACCTCCCAACCTTTGAAGGACAACGTCACCTTTAGAGCTAGTTTACACTTGCTTCAAAGCATGGCTTCAGACACGCTTTGTTAAAGCTCTCTAAACGCCAGTCAAAGCCCCTGTCAGTAAAAAAAAAGGTTAGCTTACAGTCCTGTTTAAACCTTGCTTTTGCTTGGTGCTTTGATGAGGCTTCGGTGGGGCTTCCGAGAGGCTTTGGTGGAGCGTCGATGGGGCCTTGGGGAGGCTTTGGTGGGGTTTTGTGGGGCTTCGATGAGGCTTCGGTGGGGCTTCAAGTAAGCTTTGCCATAAACTTCTATGGAGGCTTTGAAGACGCTTTGAAGCACCACTAAATCTACATGGGGTATAGTTTTTGAAGCAAAGCCGAAGCAAAAGCAAGGTGTAAACAGGACTGTAAACGAACCATTTTATTTAGTGACAGGGGCTTTGACTAGCATTCAGAGGGCTTTAACAAAGCCTGTCTGAAGCCTTGTTTTGAAGCAAGTGTAAACTAGCCCTTAATGTGTGTTGAAGCTGAAGCAAGTGTAAATGAGCCCTTAGTGTCACAGCGTGCATGCTCAGTATAAAGAGGAGTCGGCCAGAAATATGTTGGCGGAAGTTAATAGATCTGGGAGGAAGGTAAGAGATACGCCTGAAGAGCTGTATTCAGTGGGAGTAAAGGGATATTTTTAATAAGAAAACTTTGAAAAGAGTGTACTTGGTGCAATTGCTCTGTTCCTAGATCAATGTTCTCATTCTGTCTCATTTAATGAAGAACTCTTTCATTAAAGGGAAAGTATAGTTTTTTAGAACTATTTTTAAAAATTTTGTTTCTAGGTATAAATTGAAGTTATAAAATACACAAATTATAATTGTTCACTATATACACAAAATGTGTTTTGCTAAGTTTATAAGCTGTCTGACCAACTGAAAACAATTCACTTCCTGTGTGACTGATATCTAATTTCAACTGTTGCTAAGCAGGGGATAGCAATACTCTAGTAGCTAATCTACACTCCCTTTGGGGGCAATCTACAAATCTCTCTTTTTAATGCAAATATAAAAATATAAAAGCATAAACATATAAACATGTGAAAGTCACATCAATCCTTACTTTAACCACTTACATACTTGCCACTTTCTTCCCCTTCCTGCCCAAGCCAAATTTTAGCTTTCAGAGCTGTCGAATGAAACGAAGTGAAATCACTTTGAATGAAAATTGCGTGGCCACGCAACTCTGTACCGAAGCAACATTTTTACAATTTTTTTTTACACAAATAGAGCTTTCATTTGGTATTATTATACACCACTGTGTTTTTTTTTTTTTTGCCCGAAAATTGTGCAAAAAAACTAAAACTTTTTCATAGTTTTATTATAAGGATATGGACATTGATGGGCACTGATAGGCTGCACTGATAGGCTGGACTGATGAGCACTGATAGGTGGCACTGGTAGGTGGCACTGATAGGTGACACTAATGAAGAGGGACTGATGGGCACTGATCAGCACTGATTGGCAGCACTGGTGGGCACTGTTGAGACTGCACTGATAATCAGGACACTGATAATCAGTGTCCTGATTATTAGTGTACATGTCCCTTTTACAGAAACCGGTTATTGTCTCTCTTCTCCTCTCCTCACCCTGTCAACGTGAAGAAAGGAGTTCTGATAACTGGCTTCTGTTTCCATCTGTGATCAGCTGTGATTGGACACAGCTGATCATGTGGTAAAGAGCCACTGCGATCAGCAGTGTCCGGAAGACACTGTAATCACAAAGTACGCCGCCCACACCCTGCAGTGGGCACAATCATGGGAGGCCGTCATGTGATGGCCCCCTAGAGCTAGCCGGCCGCGCTGTAGCCGTCATTCAGCAAAGTGACTAAGGTCAACTACGCAGTAATTCAAATAGATTTAGGGAATAAAATTAACTTATCCCCTTGCCCATTATGTCCCTGCTGGGAAGGTTTATTCCTCTATTTACCCTGGTGACCACTGTCATTGAGACAGAAAGTCAAAATTATAGAGTTGTCGTAGGAGCAAGAAGTGAGGGGATATCTTCCAATGTGAGGCCAATATTATATTGACAATTGTCTAAGATGGGAACTTCACGAATTTTAGAGAGGTTTCCTCTCACTTACAGTTTGACCTCCAGGACAGGAAGTGAAAGAAAAATTGTATTACTGATCCATCCAAACCAGCCAACACTGTTTATAGTCTGAGACACAAAAAAAGTGGAAGAGGGCACTCTGAAGGTGAGTATAAGGTGAGGTAGGCTTTAAATAGAGCTTTAAATAGAGCCTGTCACTTTTCCCTGATTGGGAAAAGTGACTAGACTTTATTAATCCCCACATCTATTACCTTTTGTACCACCACCCCCTTTGCTTTAGAATGTAAGCTCTACGAGCAGGGCCCGCCTGTCCCTTCTGTATTGTACTGTAATTGGGCTTTCCCCCCTCTACATTGTAAAGCGCTGCATAAACTGTTGGCGCTATATACATCGTGAATAATAATAATAATTAATTATTTTGTGCAGCCAAACCATTTTCATATTGCACTGGTTTCATTTTGGTTACCATCAGTTAATTTAGTTAAGAATTAGCAGTTGAAGTAGATCTACATTTCATCTAAGCACCACAACTCAAAAATGCTACTTAATTTATTTTTAATATTTAAAGTAAAGTCACCCATCCACCCATGTCTCCATGCTTTATTTTTCTAAGAAATCACTTTGAAAAATACCCCCTTTGTATTTCTGGCCATGGCTATCTTAAATATGGGCAGATGATTCATATAGCATTTACTTCCTGGAATCTATCTGCCCTTAGCTCAGGCATGTGCAAGAGGGCATGTGTAGCTGAAACCCCTCCTATTATCCTCCCCTCCTGAAGACTCATTGGATGTATGACATCATTTACCTAGGCCAGAGAACCTGGAAATAACTGAAGAAATGTAAGGAAAACGTTTAAAACAAGTAAATACACTATACTCTCCTATCAATTTTCTAATGCTAGCAGCAAAAGGATTATAAATATTCAATGCTGACTGAGAGTGAAGTTCCACTTTAAAAACTCTAATAAATAAGGCAAATGGTATTAAAATGGTCAGATAACTTAATAAAACCTGGCAGAAGTCATATGATTGATTAGTGTAGACTCTTATAAAGGACAATGAGCCTATACAACAATAACATACTTTAGATCCAAGTCTGCTCCAGTCAGCATTTGAGAGAACACATTGAAGTTGCTCTGTCCTTCTGGCTGTTGAGCTACACGGATCCTCTCCAGTAGCATAGTCTAAAACAGACAAACACACATGGTACATGGTTACTTAGGCTGAAAAGAAGACACAGTTTAACATAAAGAAGAAACTCCAGTAAATCCTGGGGAATGCCCCTAATAAAATGTAAGTAACCCATTTCATCCTGTTATTTAAAAAATCCAAATCTTTACTGAAAAAAACAGCTATAGAACCATATATCTTGTTAAAGTCTAGTGCATTCCCCATCCTGAAATTCAACCTTTTATCTTCCAGTTGAATAGCACCTTTGTGGTTCTCTTAAAGCTGAAGTTTAGGTATAGCAGTTTTACTGCGACTACAATGATCCCCACTAGCTTTTAGGTCCCTTGCCAATTGGCAGCTCTGCTGCATTGTGAACACAGTAGATTGCTTGCTCACCACAGGCACCATTCAGGGAACACTATTTTCTCAATGAATGCAAAGCATTCTCTGATTGGAAAGGTGGAGAGGCAGAGCGGTGGCATTATGATGTCCACCTTGTCTAATCAGAGAACACTTTGCATTCATTGAGAAAATGCAAAGTTCTCTGAATGGCTCTCATACTAAGCAAGTGACCTCCTGTGTTCACTAAGCAACAGGGCAGCAGCTAAGCACAGGACCCAGAAGCTTTCGGTGGTCACTGTTATAGTGGTGCCTACTATAGTGATTTTCAGTTTCTATGGCGATCCCACAGATATGACACATACATACTTCCATTGGTAACAGTGTAATAATTGTAATATCAAAACTTCATCTATAAAATTAAATTTTATCAAAAAATTCTCTATCTGGGCCATTCATATATTTCTATAACTTGATCACATCCACCCTTTATCGCCTAAAAAGTTATAAATTTAGTTGGCTTTTCCTTTTTAAAGCAGTAGTAAACACCGCTTGGTGACTTGTACCTTGTTTACGAGATATTCACTATTGTGGCACCTGGTGACGTCACTGGCGTATGCCCACTGTGCTCTGAATGAACAGCATACTGAGTATACCGTCCATTTAGAGTGCTGTGCCATGATCGTAGTTCCTGTGAACATGAGTGGGAGTGACGTCATTGTGACTCAGCCATTCAAATGGCCAAAGCCTGCAACAAGGAAGACCTGGGTAAAGATGGAAGCCCTGTCAGCAGTGACAGCGCACAGCTAGACATTATGCCATTGACTTGCAGAGGGAAGCTTTTTTTTTTTTTTTTTTTAATTACAGCATTTACTTTAACTAAAGTCATCTCTATCCTTCATTAACTAAGTTGCCCTTCCTAGACATTCCGTTTGTTGATTGGTGACCAAAATTGAACTGCAAATTTATAACAAGGTCACAGTAATGATTTACTTTCATTTTTGACATAATTCCTTTGTGCTGCAGATGTTAGACTCTGCTACTCATTAATGACCATAAGTTAAAAAAGAACTTCACTAAGCACTTAGTATTACCTAATGACAAAATCAGTTCACTAAAGTTATGCAGCATGCTTATCAAAGGCTGACACTAAAAATTGTATTTTTTTTCATCAAAACTGCTATTTGAATGACTTATCAAAAGGAATCAATGTGTATAAAATAGTCAATTTAACATTAATAAAGTTAACTTTGGCAAGCTTCAATCCTTTTCCTTTTTCACTTGACAGCACATTACAAACTCATTTTTTTAGTATTTATCAAGGAGAGAAATGTAATTTCAATTAATCAAAAATACAAATGTTCCTAATGTCACAATGCAGAATTCTAGAAAGGCAAAACCTGAGGATGCTTAACTCTTGGACTTTAGAATTGACTAATTTGTATTTATTTTGTCTGCATGAGAAAATTCCTAATATTACTTCGCTATTGTCACACAATTGGGTGGACTCATGGCGCAGTGCTCTGCTCCTCAAGCCCATCCTTTTTTGAAGCCTAAGGCTCTAATCACATGCTTAAAAAAAAAAAAACACATTGAAACCCATACATCTGGTGCCCTGCATGTAGATTAGTTGTTGGGCGCATGGATTAGGGGGGCAGCACCCCTGTTCCCCGTATGGAGGGGCAGCCAATGATCATGACATTACCAACCCACCTCTCCACTTTGTCAAATCAGAATGGTTTGCATTCATTGAATTAATGCTAAGTGTTACCTGAATGACACCTGTGCCAAGCAAGTGACTTCCTGTGTCCACAATGTAGCAGGGCAGCCCCTTGGCAGAAGACCCGGAAACTAGTGGAGATCACTGTAGTAACTATGCCTACTACAGTGATTTCCAGCATCCAGGCACCTCCCACAGGTATGCATACACTTACAAAAGTTAATGTCAGATGTTACCTTTGTGTTGAATAAGGTTTTCCTTATTGTTATGTTGTGTCATGATTTTGATTATGACAAGAGCATGCAGAAATCTAAGTAATTACAATGGATTCACAATTCTTTTTGCTATTGTATAATATATATATACGGTATCCCACAAAAGTGATTACACCCCTCACATTTTTGTGAATATTTTATTATATCTTTTCATGTGACAACACTGAAGAAAAGTAATGAGTGTGCAGCTTGTATAACAGTGTAAATTTGCTGTCCCCTCAAAATAACTCAACACACAGCCATTAATATCTAAACCACTGGCAACAAAAGTGAGTACACCCATAAGTGAAAATTTCCAAATTGTGCCCAAAGTGTCATTATTTTGTGTGGCCACCATTATTTTCCAGCACTGCCTTAACCCTCTTGGGCATGGAGTTCACCAAAGCTTCACAGGTTGCCACTGGAGTCCTCTTTCACTCCTCCATGTTAACATCACAGGGCTGGTGGATGTTAGAGACCTTGCGCCCTCCACCTTCCATTTGAGGATGTCCCACAGATGCTAAATAGGTTTTACGTCTGGAGACATGCTTGGCCAGTCCATCACCTTTACCCTCAACTTCTTTAGCAAGGCAGTGGTCCTCTTGGAGGTGTGTTTGGGGTTATCATGTTGGAATACTGCCCTGCAGCCCAGTCTATGAAGGGAGGGGATCATGCTCTTCTTTAGTATGTCACAGTACATGGCATTCATAGTTCTCTCAATGAACCATAGCTCCCCAATGCAGCCCCAGACAGTGTAATTTTTTCAGTGTTGTACATGAAAAGTATAATAAATATAATAAATATTTACAAAAATCTGAGGTGTACTCCCTAATGGCTGCAAGTATTGCACATTTCTGTGTGTGCTGAATATCTGCTTCACAGCGGGAGAAACCACTATGGGCAGCAGGGGAAGTAAACATTTGCTGTCAACCAATGACAGGGCAAGACACAAAAACAAGATAGAATTAGAACGCTACCCCACAGATATAAGGTGCTTTTGCATCTGCAGTTCGAGGAGTGTATTTTAATTACTAACAAAGCTCCAATTACTACCAGAAGGAATTTCTGAATTTTACCCCTTTCAAAGCCTGAACTTGTCTTTTATGTCCAATCTTTTGCATATAGGCTGTATCATATGTAGAATTGAATCCTTACCTGTAGGTGTCCAGCAGTTACACGTCCAGCAGAATTGAAGTCCAGAGACATGACCATGGAGAAGCGACTGGAGTTATTACATTCACTTGTTTGCACACAGCCAAAGGATTTCAGAATGGTGAATACAGCTTGAATCTTTTCCACTAGATTGAAAAACAAATATGGTTATCCAAAGTGTTTCCTTATTAGCTACCAATTGCCACTCATTTAAGGTTAAAAAGATAATATCCTGCTTTTTTTTTCTAAGTTTCGTCTATATATCTTTAAAAAGTTACACATTTTAGGCTGATAGTCTATGATTTCATATTGAAATACTGTATCTCACAAAAGTGAGTGTCAATATTTTGTGTGGCCACCATTATTTTCCAGCACAGCCTTAACCCTCTTGGGTATGGAGTTCCCCAGAGCTTCACAGGTTGCCACTGGAGTCCTCTTCCACTCCTTCATGATGACATCACTGAGCTGGTGGATGTTAGAGACCTTGCACTCCTCCACCTTCCATTTGAGGATGCCCCACAGATGATCAATAGGGTTTAGGTCTGGAGACATGCTTGGCCAGTCCATCACCTTTACCCTCGGCTTCTTTAGAAAGGCAGTGGTCATCTTAGAGGTGTGTTTGGGGTCATTATCATGTTGGAATACTGCCCTGCGGCCCAGTCATATGTGAGGGGTGTACTCACTTTTGTGAGATACTGTATATTTTTTTAATTAGTGGTGTCACTAAAGTATTTATATGTGGTTTGCTACAGATATAGTCTAGAGTGTCTATATTTGTGTAGAAATACACAGGCAATTATTAATTACTAGAAGCTAGCGCAGCACTTTTTTCTTTCACTTATCTTCAGAATAGGCTTCCTTCTGGAACGACAGCTATGCAGACCAATTTGATGCAGCGTGCGGCGTATGGTCTGAGCACTGACAGGCTGACCCCCCACCCCTTCAACCTCTGCAGCAATGCTGGCAGCACTCATACATCTATTTCCCATAGACAACCTCTGGATATGACGCTGATCAGGTGCACTCAACTTCTTTGGTTCGACCATGGCGAGGCCTGTTCTGAGTGGAACCTGTCCTGTTAAACCACTGTATGGTCTTGGCTACCGTGCTGCAGCTCAGTTTCAGGGTCTTGGCAATCTTCTTATAGCCTAAGCCATCTTTAGGTAGAGCAACAATTATTTTGTTCAGATACTTGGAGAGTTTTTTGCCATGAGGTGCCATGTTGAACTTACAGTGAACAGTATGAGAGAGTGAGAGAGATAACACCAAATTTAACACACCTGCTCCCCATTCACACCTGAGACATTGTAACACTAACAAGTCACATGACACCGGGGAGGGAAAATGGCTAATTGGGCCCAATTTGGACATTTTCACTTAGGGGTGTACTCACTTTTGTTGCCAGTGGTTTAGACATTAATGGCGGAAGGTGGAGGAGCGCAAGGTCTCTAACATCCACCAGCTCTGTGATGTTAACTTGGAGGAGCTTGTGAAGCTTTGGTGAACTCCATGCCCAAGAGGGTTAAGGCAGTGCTGGAAAATAATGGTGGCCACACAAAATAATGACACTTTGGGCACAATTTGGACATTTTCATTTAGGGGTGTACTCACTTTTGTTGCCAGTGGTTTAGTCATTAATGGCTGTGTGTTGAGTTATTTTGAGGGAACAGCAAATTTACACTGTTATACAAGCTGTACACTCACTACTTTACATTGTAGCAAAGTGTAATTTCTTCAGTGTTGTCACATGAAAAAATATAATAAAATATTTACAAAAATGTGAGGGGTGTACTCACTTTTGTGAGATACTGTATATGAGATCTGTATTTTACAAATAAAGATTTAAAGTGAACCAGGACTCAAATGGTGAATATTTGCTATCCTGTAGGTAAAATCTATATTTTATTTTTAATTGTGACTTTACCCTAAAAGATTTACCTTTTGTCTTAAATTATTCATGGAAAATAGCAATGTAACAATGGCCACTTAGTCCTGTGCCTACAGTCTCATACAGTAGTTGTGTATCTGAATTGTGAAATCATCTACTGTTCTATTGAATGTTAACCTCAGGAGATTTGAAGGGAGAATCAGTGATATCATTACTGCTGCTTAGTATTTCCTTGCTGAAGAGAAAGCTATTCCTAAATATCCATGCTTCTGGTTAATTTCTTCCATAGATCTGTGCTTTTTCAACCTCCCAAATTGCTTCTTATAATGTTAGTTCACATTTTTCGAAAAAAAAAAAAAAAGAATAAGTGAACTAACACTCTATACCTACCCTCCCAGTCTCTTCTGTACTTACGTCCATGGGTGGTGCACTATTAGAGCCTATGTAGCCGATGTAGTGGTCAAGGGATATAAAATCCCTGCTCTTCTCCTTCTTCGCTCTACAGGGCTTCCAGGATGGCTCAGAATACATCCGGTTTTTCACGTATCTCTCTTAAAACCAGTAGTCCCTAGTCCATTTCCCGGGAGAGAGGAGCCTCCCCCGCCTCCAGTTGTAATCGATGGGGAGGACGAATTCGAAGTGGAAGCCATACTTAGCTGCAGGAAGATGGGAAGACAACTTCAGTACCTGGTAAAATGGAAAGGGTACCCATCGGAAGACAACTCCTGGGAACTGTCTGGCAACTTTCATGCTCCAAGATTGATTAGAGCTTTTCACCAGAAACATCCGGAGTTGATGGCCAGCTTGGGCGTCCAGAGGCCGCCCCTCGGGGGGGGGGCACTATCAGGGAAGTAACTTGGATCAACCTTACCATCTCCCTGCGCGCAGGCGCACACAAATGCACCATGGATTGCCACTCCAGCGGACGCACATTCGCGGCCCTACTAAGCGGCGCGCACGCGTACGCACAAGTGCACGCATAACGTGAATCCCCTGACCAGCCTATAAAAGGAGCCTTGGCAGACAGACAAGTTGCTGGTTTGTCTCAGCTCACCTGTGTTCCTCTGCTTCCTGTTCCTGTTTACCATTTCCTGTTCCTGTTTGCCATTTCCTGTTGTGACCCGGATCGTTTGAAGACTACGCTGAATCTCTCCTGACCTGACCCCTGGCTTGCTTTATGGACTTCCTGCTCTCTCCTGCGTTTGACCCTCAGCCTGCTCCTGGATTATCTTCTGCCTTCAGCACTTAGCCTTGCTGGCTCCTGGACTGATTACCTGTGTTTGACCCTCAGCCTGCTCCTGGATTATCTTCTGCCTTCAGCACTTAGCCTTGCTGGCTCCTGGACTGATTACCTGTGTTTGACCCTCAGCCTGCTCCTGGATTATCTTCTGCCTTCAGCACTTAGCCTTGCTGGCTCCTGGACTGATTACCTGTGTTTGACCCTCGGCCTGTTTCTGGACTTTCCTCACCTGTTTTACAGACCTGCTTGCCACTTACCTTCTGGTCCGGTCCATCCTGCATGAGCCATCTTCCAGACCTTCACACAAGTCAGGTGTCCCGCTGGAGGCTTGTGCCTCTTGGTGCAACCCACTCCCTGTATCACCTCCAGGGGTGGTGTGCGCCGAGTCGCAACAGCCACCGCTCTCTGCATCTTGGCCTCGGTGAGTACCTCTTTGCTGATAGTACAAACCAGCCATGTCAGAGGCCAACAGAGCGGGTTCACCCTTGGAGATTTTATGCCAGCAAGTTACAGTCCTCGCAGAAGCTGTGCAGAAATTGCAGGAAGGGTACACCCAAATTGACAGCCGTCTGCAGCAACTAGCCGGAACACCCGCACCAGTTAACACAGCACCAGCACCTACCAGCGGGGCCTCCTTACCTCAGGCCCATTCACCACCCGCCATGATGATGGCGGTTCCTGAACCGAGAGTACCTACACCCGAGCGATTTTCGGGCGACCGGAAAAAGTTCAGGGCATTTAAAAACGCCTGCTCCTTATATCTGGCCCTGCAACCAAGGACTTTTTCTTCCGAAATAGTGAAAGTCGGATTCATCATCTCCCTACTGTCCGACGAACCCCAGGCATGGGCACATAGCCTCATGGAACAAAGAAGTCCCCTCCTGAACTCTGTGGAAACATTCTTTAACTCCATGGGTCAGTTATACGATGACCCACAACGTACTGCTACAGCTGAAGCCACCCTGCGCGCCTTGACACAAGGAAAGAGACCAGTGGAGGACTATACCGTCGAAATCTGCAAATGGTCAGCTGACACCGGCTGGAATGAGGCTGCCCTCAGGTACCAATACCGACAAGGCCTTTCCGAAACTTTAAAGGATGAACTGGCTAGGGTTGAGACCCCCGCTTCTTTGGAGGACCTGATTCAATTGGCCACCAAGCTGGACAGACGCATGCGAGAGCGGCGCTCTGAGCGCCTTCAGACCCCTCGGCCCAGCTGGATGCTCCCCAAGTCAGCCACTCCTTACCCTCCAATTCCGGTCCCTTCCGGCCCCTCGGCCTCGGAAGGGGAACCCATGCAGCTAGGACTTGTTCGCCCTCGTCTCTCCCCTGATGAGAGGCAACGAAGACGGCAGGCCAACCTATGTCTGTACTGCGGAGGGGTTGGCCATTACCTCCGCAACTGCCCAGTGAGACCCGGTAAGCCACCTCTGCAAGTTGTTATGAACTATCAAGCCACAGGTCTTGCCCAGTCTTATGTTACTCTTTTTGTTTCTCTGCAGCTGGCGGAAGAGAGGATTCAACTACCGGCCGTAATTGACTCTGGAGCATGCAGTTGTTTCCTGGACATCTCGGTGGCTCAAAATCTTCACATCCCTCTCCATGACAAAAAACAAAATCTTCTTGTCCACTTGGCTGATGGGTCTTTACCCCGCTCCGGACCAGTGACACAGGAGACCCAACCGATTCTCACCTCCACGGACTCAGGCCACCAGGAATTCCTACGCTTTGATTTAATTTCTTCTCCCATGTTCCCTATTATTTTAGGGCTTCCTTGGTTGCAGGCCCATGACCCTCAAGTTAACTGGGGCAAGAAGAAGGTCTCCTTTACGTCTGTTTACTGCTCTCAACACTGTTTCCCTCCAGTTCCAGCTCCTTGTATGGCAGTCATTCCTGCATCCGACAATCTTCAGCATATCCCTCCAGCATATCTTGAGTTTAAGGATGTTTTTGATAAGAAGAAGGCGGATTGTTTACCACCTCACCGGTCCTACGACTGCCCCATAGAACTGTTACCAGGGTCTGAAATTCCTTTTGGGCGCATATTCCCTCTGTCCGAGACTGAACTAAAGGCTCTTAAAGCCTATATCGATGAAAACCTGGAAAAAGGCTTCATTCACCGCTCTTCATCTCCAGCCAGGGCGGGTATTTTCTTTGTTGGGAAAAAGGATGGCTCCCTCAGACCCTGCATTGATTATAGAGAACTCAATAAAATAACTATCAAAAACCGATACCCGCTCCCGCTCATCCCAGAACTATTTCAGCGCCTCCGGACTGCCAAGATCTTTTCCAAACTTGACCTGCGAGGTGCCTATAACCTTGTCCGGATTCGTGCCAATGACGAATGGAAAACAGCCTTCCGGTCCAGGTTTGGGCACTTTGAGTATTTAGTGATGCCCTTCGGCCTGTGCAACGCCCCAGCCACCTTTCAACACCTGGTGAATGATATTTTCAGAGACTACCTTGATGACTTTGTAGTCGTCTACTTGGACGACATTCTCATTTTCTCTGCCACCATCGAACTACACCGAGACCATGTAAGGAAGGTCCTTACCATTCTTAGGAAACATAGACTATACCTTAAGGCAGAGAAATGTGAATTCGAGAAGACTGTTGTCCAATTTCTTGGATTCGTCATTTCCACTGAGGGGATCGCCATGGACCCCCAAAAGGTCAAGGCAATTCTTGAATGGCCCGCTCCAGGGGATAAAAAAGCTGTGCAAAGATTCATAGGCTTTGCTAACTTCTATCGAAGATTCATCATCGGCTTCTCATCCATTGTTTCTCCAATTACGCAGTTAACCAGGCTACATGGTCGCTTCCAATGGTCCCAAGAAGCTCAGGAAGCCTTCACTAAACTGAAATCTTTGTTCACCTCAGCACCCATTCTACAGCACCCAGACCCGCTTTTGCCATTCGTGTTAGAAGTTGACGCTTCTGAAACCGCCACTGGAGCCATTCTTTCTCAGAGACGGGGCCCCAAAGCCCTTTTGCATCCAGTAGCTTTTGCATCCCGAAAGTTAAGTCCTCCAGAAAAGAACTATGATGTCGGGGATCGAGAGCTATTGGCCATTAAGTTCGCCTTAGAAGAATGGAGGTATCTCTTAGAGGGCGCAACCCATCCTATTACAATTTTTACGGACCACAAGAACCTAGAATACCTCAGAACAGCCAAGCGCTTAAGACCACGACAAGCCCGTTGGGCACTTTTTTTTTCTAGGTTCAGCTTCCATATTTCTTACCGTCCCGGGTCCAAAAATAGCAAAGCTGATGCACTCTCTCGGATGCTCCCTGAATCCTCCCAGTTAACCGAGCCCAGCACCATTCTGTCACCTCAAAATTTCCTTCTTCTTACACAATCTGATCTGGCAGCTGCCATTAAAACAGCCTCAAGCTGCTGTACCGATCCAGTAGTGTCTTCCTTGGAGAGACGCAATGATCTATTTTGGGCACAGGATAAGGTCTTTGTCCCTCAGGAAGTAAGACCAGCAATCTTAAAGACTTTTCATGACCACAAGTTGGCTGGCCACTTCGGAATACGGAAGACGTCAGAATTAATTTCTCGTTCCTTCTGGTGGCCTGGTTGGAGGCGGGACTGTCATAAATTTGTCTCCTCATGTGTTCCGTGCCAACGCAACAAAGGATTTAAAGCCAAACTTTGGGGATTACTGAGACCCTTACCTATCCCTGAACGGCCATGGGCAGATATCTCCATGGACTTTATTGTTGACCTGCCACCCTCAGAAGGGTTCACCACCATCCTGGTCGTTGTTGACCGTCTCTCGAAAATGGCCCACTTCGTGCCCATGATTGGTACTCCATCTGCCTTGGACACTGCCAATACCTTTATTAAGGAAATAGTCAGACTCCACGGAGTACCTAACAGTATCGTCTCAGATAGGGGCACTCAGTTTACCTCTAAATTCTGGAGAGAACTCTGCAAAACCCTGGAAATCAAGGTCTGTCTCTCATCCGCATACCACCCTCAGAGCAACGGTCAGACAGAGAGGACAAATCAATCTCTAGAACAGTATCTCCTCTGTTTCTGTTCCGGCTCCCAGGATGACTGGTCTTCCCTCCTGTCTTATGCAGAGTTTGCATACAACAATTCGGTACACACGGCTACTCACCAAACACCGTTTTGGTCGAATTTTGGATTCCATCCCTCCTTCCTCCCCAACACCATCCCTGAAACTTCAGTCCCTGCTGTTCAGGATCGGATAGTCTCTATCCAATCAAATTTTCAAAAAAATTCAAGAGACCATGCAAAGAGCTCAAGACGACTACAGGAAGCACTATGACAAGGGAAGAAAGGAGAATCCAGCTTTTGGAATTGGCGAAAAGGTTTGGCTAGCCTCTACTCACCTCAAATTACCCTGCCCTTCACGTAAGTTAGGTCCTCGGTTCATAGGTCCATTCACAATCAAGCGAATGGTGAATCCTGTGGCCTTCGAGCTAGACTTGCCCAGATCGTACAGAATACATCCGGTTTTTCACGTATCTCTCTTAAAACCAGTAGTCCCTAGTCCATTTCCCGGGAGAGAGGAGCCTCCCCCGCCTCCAGTTGTAATCGATGGGGAGGACGAATTCGAAGTGGAAGCCATACTTAGCTGCAGGAAGATGGGAAGACAACTTCAGTACCTGGTAAAATGGAAAGGGTACCCATCGGAAGACAACTCCTGGGAACCGTCTGGTAACTTTCATGCTCCAAGATTGATTAGAGCTTTTCACCAGGAACATCCGGAGTTGATGGCCAGCTTGGGCGTCCAGAGGCCGCCCCTCGGGGGGGGAACTATCAGGGAAGTAACTTGGATCAACCTTACCATCTCCCTGCGCGCAGGCGCACACAAATGCACCATGGATTGCCACTCCAGCGGACGCACATTCGCGGCCCTACTAAGCGGCGCGCACGCGTACGCACAAGTGCACGCATAACGTGAATCCCCTGACCAGCCTATAAAAGGAGCCTTGGCAGACAGACAAGTTGCTGGTTTGTCTCAGCTCACCTGTGTTCCTCTGCTTCCTGTTCCTGTTTACCATTTCCTGTTCCTGTTTGCCATTTCCTGTTGTGACCCGGATCGTTTGAAGACTACGCTGAATCTCTCCTGACCTGACCCCTGGCTTGCTTTACGGACTTCCTGCTCTCTCCTGCGTTTGACCCTCAGCCTGCTCCTGGATTATCTTCTGCCTTCAGCACTTAGCCTTGCTGGCTCCTGGACTGATTACCTGTGTTTGACCCTCAGCCTGCTCCTGGATTATCTTCTGCCTTCAGCACTTAGCCTTGCTGGCTCCTGGACTGATTACCTGTGTTTGACCCTCAGCCTGCTCCTGGATTATCTTCTGCCTTCAGCACTTAGCCTTGCTGGCTCCTGGACTGATTACCTGTGTTTGACCCTCGGCCTGTTTCTGGACTTTCCTCACCTGTTTTACAGACCTGCTTGCCACTTACCTTCTGGTCCGGTCCATCCTGCATGAGCCATCTTCCAGACCTTCACACAAGTCAGGTGTCCCGCTGGAGGCTTGTGCCTCTTGGTGCAACCCACTCCCTGTATCACCTCCAGGGGTGGTGTGCGCCGAGTCGCAACAGCCACCGCTCTCTGCATCTTGGCCTTGGTGAGTACCTCTTTGCTGATAGGCTCACAGAACTTCTGATTGGTCAGTGCTGGCACATGCTGGTGCTGCCCAATTAGAAGCATTCTGATCCAGAAGCCCTAAAAAATGAAGAGGGAGAAAGAGCTGGGATTTTAAATCCCCAGACCACCATACTGGCTGTGTGGGCACTGACAGCGAATAACCCAAATGAAGTAAGTACAGTGGGGACCCAGGAGGTGTAGAGGGTGTAGGATGTTAGTTCACCAATTCATTTTTTCTGAAAAGGTGAACTAATATTCCTCCACCAGTCATCAAGGGCAAAGCCTGTCACCATGAGTACTGTATGCTTGCTGCCCTAATCCAAGGCTTGTCTACTAATCCATGACTCTTTTAATAGTAACCTCTACAGTGATAACTAATGTTCTGAAAGCATGTATACGCCTTAACTTTATTTATGTAAAGTGGAAATCTAAAATATATAATAGTGTAATACTCTAGTACTAAAAGTGGTAGTACCTGTTACTCTGTTGTCCACGCTTCCAGCAGCATCTACCAGGTATTCCAAAGCTGTCTGACAGCATGTTGATTTGCCTGCATTACTTCTGCCGAGGGGCACAATAGTCTGATCCTGGCGTTGTGTTAGCATATTCCAATAGGCTTTCTGCGCCACTGAGCAGATGTGAGGTGGCATGCTGTCCTTCTTCCCTTTGAACACCTAGGAGAATGAGCCATGGGAGTTAGTGAGTGTGCGATAACCTCTGCAGCAAGCTGACATTCAGACACCATAACTCCTACCTTGAATAATGCATTGTGATTATTTGCTGTTAAGGAAAATCTGAGCTTTATGTTGTTGCAGCAGTAAAAGTTAAAAAGGCATGACAGAACTGCTGATAACACAACAGAAGTTTTTCTAACAGTTAAATGCTTCTGGACTTCTTCAAATAAAAAGATAATAAGCATTCTCTATTCCATTTCTTCTCACTTACCAGCTGTATAAACAGAATAATTTGATAGCATTTAATCTCTTTACACTAGAACCTGCTCCACTTGCCCAAACCATATGGAGCCATAGCAGTGAAGGCAATAATGCATTTTGCATACAGGGCCAGGGCGGTTGCATGCACCCCATTTTAAACAAGTGCAGATATGCATGCAAAAACCCAACTCCAGATCTCACAGTTTTTGTTTTTTTTTATGATCACCCATTCAATGTTAAAAAAAAAAGTGTCTGCGATACTCATCTGCAATCCAAATCTATACCCTGTATTACCTCTGCCACAGAATGATCTCAGTCCTTTGAGTTGAATGGCACTCAGTGACATTAAACCAATGATATGGTGGACATACTGTGAGTGCAGGGTGTCATAGGAGGCCACCTGAGCAGCTTTCATTTACAGTGTACTGGTGCAGTAGGTGGCACTGATGTCATAATGTCCGCTCTGTTCACTGCATCAGTGTGAACCACCCAGCCCGGAAAAAAGACAAAGAGAAAGAGGGCCCTATGACACCATTTACCCGCATGAAGCCATCTGAAAATAGGTACACATAAAAGTACTGTACATGTAGCAAATAAATACATGCAAGGTGGAGTCAACTGGGGGAGGTTGAGCACAGAAGATGGAGTTTGGGCTTTAAAGTATATCTATCCAAAATGAAAAAAAAAAAAAAGTTTTGGCTGTAGAGTAGAGAGTGGTTAAAACTCCTAATTTCCCTTCAATTCCTGTAATGTAGATACAATAGGAAATCCAAAGTCTTCAATTGTCACCAAAACAAACGCTTGTTTTGGAAGATTTACCTTCAACTTATGTGCTGGAGGAAAGTCACAATTTAAAATTTTTCCATCATGTTTAGTCCCAGTGACATCGGTCACCAGGAAAAACAAAGAGGGTGAATCTCCCTAGCAGGAACACAGACAGCAATAAAAACCTAAAGTGGTTCTAAAGGCTGAAGGTTTTTTACCATCATGGAATCTGTGCATCGAGGTTAAAAACCTTTTGTGTGCAGCGCCCCCCAATCCTTACCTGAGCTCCCTCCTAAACAGCAATGTTTGGGTGTCCCGGGACTCTCCCTCCTCTTTGGCTGAGACAGCAGCGGGAGTCCCACAGCTGTCAATCACAGCCAGTGAGCCAATGAAGAGAGATCAGGGGGCGTGGACGGGTTGCAGCTCTACATGTCTTATGGATGCATAGAGTAGCGGCTCGGGAGCGAGCATGCAGCAGTGCC
Organism: Lithobates sylvaticus; assembly: GCA_028564925.1. Lineage (NCBI taxonomy): Eukaryota > Metazoa > Chordata > Amphibia > Anura > Ranidae > Lithobates > Lithobates sylvaticus. The sequence goes on from CM053026.1 coordinate 248,830,199, forward strand.
CCCAGGGCAAGTGGCTTTCTCTGGGGGTACTGTTTGAGGGGGAGGAGCCAGGAATGCCAGGAGGGGACCCAAAAAGAAGAAGATCGGAGCTGCACTGTGCAAAACCACTGCACAGAGCATGTAAGTATAACATGTTTGTTTTTTGTTTTTTGAAAAAAAAGTTTTAATACCACTTTACCATTGGTTATAATCTTTCCACATTGTATCCAAAACTGCAAAAAATAGCCAATAAAAAAACAAAAGTATGTTTAACTTTCAGTTTTTAAGTCTATATTAAGCTTTGAAGGGAACTTGTCATGGGAGGAGAATGGAGGCTAACATTGCTGATCTCTGCAGACTACTCTCTTTCTTTTCAGGTCAACCCTGTTACTTCAGTATAGAGTGAAGAACCTAGTACAAGTATGCATATAAGGAATGTTCTCTGATTTGTACAATTTGTAAACGTATTTCAAGTCAGTGCATTAGCATGGCTGAGGGTCCGATGCAAGGTTTAGCGGACAGTCCGAAGCATAGCAAGGGATCAGGCACAGAAGACAGTAAGCAAGTCCGTGAAACTGGCCAGAGGTCAAGTCCGTGAATACTAGTAAGCAAATCCGTTAAGCAGGCCAGGGGTCAAATCCATAAGAGCAGGTAAGCAAGTCCATTGAGCAGGCCGATGGTCAAACACGTGTAGGCAGATCGAGCAAGTCCGTTAAGCAAGCCGAGGGTCAGATCAAGGAGAGCAGCAGCGTAGTCAAGGAACGGTCCGGGTCACAACAGGTGATCAGATATGGCAGGAACAGGAAGCAGGGTACAAACAGGAAACTGACGACAAACCAGCAACCCGTTTGGACGCCAGAGCTGTCTGAAATAGCCACGCCATAGCGATTGCGCCACGACACACATCCGTGCGCCGTATCGCACATCCGTGTGCTATTGCACACACCCGCGAGCCACTGCGCGCAAACGTGTGCTATTGCGTACATGTGCGTGCCGCACCATCGTTTGAGGAATCCTAGTGGCATGTTCTAATTGCTTGACTGCTCCATAACTCTTAGGCCACTCAGACGATTCAAATCCTTCTGAACCGGCCAAGATTCTGACCGTGTGTTGGCAGGCAGAATGTACCAAATCGGGTACAACCAGCCTTGCTGGATTCACTTGCAATTATCGCTAGCAGTTGCTATAGCTAAATGTTCACCTGAAGAGTGCTATTATTACTGTTCACCTGAACATTTTCATTCTTGCTGTTCACCTGCTCACCTGGATTTTCATATGTATGCTGCAGAACGTATTTCATTTTTTAAAGTAGGGGTGTCCCATAGAAACCAATCACAGTGTTTTATTCTTGCACTTTAGGGTTGAAAATAACAAGAAACTCTTGATTGTCTGTGTTAGGCAACATAAACAGTATAAGCCTGATTTATTAAACTGAAAATCAAGGTGAACTGCAATGTAATGAAGTATAATGCATCCACATTCATTTAAATGTCCAGTCCAGGACTGAGGAAGCTTTTTCTTTCTAAATTATCCTGAACATGATTGGATATTTGAAGTGAATACTGGTGCCCTTAATTTTAATTACATGGCCTAATACTTTAGTGAGCCAGGACAATGACAAATGAAGCTATGTGACTGGAAGTACCAGGGACCTGGGTATCTTTCTGGCTGCACATTGCTAGGTCTATGTCATTACAGATAAAATAAGAATTCCTTAGTCTATCATCATTATTTGAGGTATCACTGAATAACAAAATATATTCTCTTGTGGTCTTTGTTGTGTGTTTATTTCTTGCTGAGTGCTGATGAAACCCAATTCTCTTAAAAGCATTAACATCTAACTATTTGAGCGTACCCTATGCTTTCACAGATTTCAATATACATGGTGGGAGAATGAGTGTAAAAAGAATTTAATAGATATATGGCGCCACCAAGTGTTCTATTTGAAAATTGCAGTTTTGAAATCAAATGTCTGCAGCTTATGTAGTACTACATTTAATAAAGAAATAAAGAAACTACTAAAAGCAGCTGGATTTTAGAAAAAAGGACTGATTAAATAAAAAATAAAATGGTTTCTGCTTCCGCTACAAAGTAAATTTATGGCTTCTTCCTTTGCATTAGATGCTTTTTTTACTAACCAATTTCTTTTCTAATACAGCGTATGTGATACTGATGTTAATAAAAGCAATGCTATATTAAGAAACCATTGCATTAGATGTAAAATGTGCAAAATGGTAGTGGATACCATAAAACAGTATCTTGCAGTAACCTGCAAACAAATAGATTTCAGGTATTGAGGTCAGACCAATAAAAGATTGGCTTTTTGAGTTGCTTCATCTTTTCCATGCCTTCAGTGGCAGATTTATAAAAAAAAAAAAACTGGAGTCGGGATTCACCTCTCACTATTTTCCACACCCAGTTAAAAAATGAAAGCTGGCATGTGATTTGTTGCTTTGGGCCAGTTCTGGTCACGGAACAGAGAGGACCACTTTATAGAAGAAAGCTATGTGATCCCTTTTTAAACACATGAATCTGGAATCAGGAGGCTATCTCTTTTTTGGCACAGCTCTTCACCTTACCTTCACTACCTCCTATATGTTTTTACCCACTGTTTTCTATGTAGCACCTACATCATTCTCGTACTTACTTGTTTCAACAGCTTCAAGCTTAGCTTTGGCAAAAGATGCCTTAACTCCAGGACTTCTGATCTTTCAATTCACATTGCCCAGAGAACAATTTTTTCTATGCAATATGCATATCAGATGGACAAATTGTTTGAAATAAAGTGTCAAAAATGGAGTTTGGGCGAAGCAGAGTTATCATAGTTCACTTTATTCTATGTAGGAATTATCATAACAATTTTCAAGCCAAATGATTTGTTTTGTGCCTTTACATAAACAAATTATTGCATTAGCAATGTCATTGTTCAAATATGACAAATTGTTTCCTCGTATAGGTAGATGTACCTATTAATATCATCCAGATGGTTAAGCAACTTTATCAAATTCAGCGTTCCTTCTACTGCTGAACATTTCCTGCTATATGTCTCCAAGGATTACCCTAATAAACTAGCTTGTTCTTTTTGTGCCCAACACAGCAGAAAAGACTGTGTTTGTGTAATGTAACACATAAGAGGTTGTGTAATTGCTGAGGTATTTTTCCCCTATGTAGTACCTAGTTATTGTAATGCACCTGGATGGGTTACCTTTTGGGGGAGGGGGGGAGGAAGGGACCAAGACTCTGTAACTATCTAAATGGCTTGGGAGCGGAGTACAGAATGAGTGAGGAATCTTTGACTGCCAGTATCACAGTGATCTTGAAGGATGGAAAGGATGGGTCAGTGTGCTCGGGATATAGACCAATCTCACTCCTTAACGCAGATACAAAAATTTATGCAAAAATATTAGCAGAAAGGGTTAAGGTCCACCTAAGCACACTGGTCCATCCTGACCAAGTGGGGTTTGTGGCGGGTAGGGAGGGTAGGGACAACGGGGTTCGGGCGCTCCTGCTCATCCAGAGGATTCGGGAGGCGGGGACCCCCGGTCTACTCCTGTCAATTGATGCCGAAAAGGCTTTTGACAGGGTAGACTGGGGGTTCATGATAGATACACTCGAATATATGGGCTTTGGCCCAAAGATAATCCAACGTATCAAGGTGCTATATGACCACCCGAAAGCGAAAGTTAAAATCAATGGAATATCATCACCTCTATTCGAGATGAGGAACGGGACAAGACAGGGGTGCCCACTGTCCCCCCTACTGTTCGTCTTGACGATGGAACCCCTGCTGGCCACAATTAGAGCTAATCCAGAGGTCGAAGGGATAGAGGCGGGAGGGGATTTGCATAAACTATCCGCCTTCGCGGATGATATCCTGTTCTTCTTAGGTAACCCGCGGACGTCTATGCCGCATTTACTGTCCGAATTAACACGCTACGGGGAAATGTCAAATTTCAAAATCAATCGCACGAAATCTTTTATTTTGAACGTAAACATAGGAAAGCGCGATCAGCTTTCTCTACAGGAGAGCTTTGACTTTCCCTGGAGGAAACAGATCGAGTACCTGGGAATAAACTTAGCTAAATCAATCAAAGAAATATATAACATTAACTATCTCCCGCTTCTCGATGATGTAAGAAAGAAATGTAAAGAATATACTAATAGACCCCTCTCTTGGATAGGGCGCATTAACACAGTTAAAATGATGGTACTCCCGATAATCACATATAAATTTCAGATGTTGCCTATACCACTCTCTCCGACCTACCTGAGAAAACTAAAGTCCATAATCATAAATTTTATCTGGAATAGTAAAAAACACCGGATAGCACTAAACACACTAAAACAGGAAAAAAAACAGGGAGGCCTCGCGGTTCCTGACATAATTAATTACTATCAGGCGATTGTGATGTCTACAATCCCGGAATGGGGTAAGGAGGGGACAGATAAAAGATGGGTCACCCTGGAAAAAGAGATTAGTTTAGCACATTTGGGTAGGATTATTTGGAACCCACCGACACACAGATTTCTAGGTGAGAACACACACATTATTACATTAAACGCACTAAAAATATGGGATAAATGGTATAAGAAAGTAAACAGAATTTACAATTCACTATTAATAACACTAAAAGACAACGAATTTTTTCAGCCCGGTAAAATAGAGGTGGGTGGGGAGTGGATATTAAAAGATGAAACACGATTAAAGGATGTAATGCACGATGGGAAAATATTATCATTTGAGGAACTACAAGGTAAGGGGGAAACTCTCAGGGTGGATAGATGGCGGTATCTCCAACTACATCATTTTATCAAAAGTTTACCTCAGCCCATGAGGTCGGAAGCGGACACCACATGGCTGGAGAATATATGTATAGTACCTAACACAGAAAAAATGATCTCAAGGATCTATAAAAAGATGTTGGGGACGGATAGGATGGGGACCCCGCCATATATCCATAAGTGGGAAAGGGAATTTGGTTCACATTTAGACATAGGCACAATAGGGAAAATTTTCAGGATGACCCATAGTTCTGCAATAGATGTTAGGACGGCTGAGGCCAATTACAAGTGTCTAGCGAGGTGGTATATCACTCCTGATAAAATAAGTCAGTATCAAAAGGACGCCTCTCCTGATTGTTGGAGAGGTTGCAAAGAAAGAGGGACTATGGCCCATCTATGGTGGGAATGCAATAAGATTAAAATCTACTGGACAAAGATTTTAGGATACATAAAGGAGATCACTCTGAAGGACATACACAACGACCCTTGGGTGGTTCTGTTGCATGCTACAAGGGAGGAGGCAAAGCATTATGAAAATTCATTAGTGCCACACTTACTAAACGCAGCAAAGAAACTCATTGCAAAGAGATGGCGAGAAGCGGAGGCCCCATCCATATGGGAATGGGTTGACGCGGTCGAAAGCATTCGACTCATGGAGTCCCTCAAAAGGAATTCGGATGATAACTACGAGAAGTCGGGAGAGTGCTGGGACAGCTGGAAAAGCTTTAAGAGAACATGGAGTTACGCTGAAGCTATTAGGATTTAGAAAGAATAGCAGGAAGAGGTCCAATATAAACAATCTATAAGTTTGGAAATAGTGATGAGATCGAAGGGGGGGGGGTGGGAAGGAGGGGTCCACTAGGCCAAAAGCGGCTACAGGGAACAGGGAACACTTAGGTAGCATGTAGAGATGGGAGGTAGAAATGTTTTTTTTCTTGTATATTTTTTACCTATGCCTCTTTTAGTTTGTCACACCTATATCATCAATTGCTTGAGTCATAAATACGCCACAATGATGTGAGGTAAAACAATATGGACAAAATGGATTGGTGTAAACCGACTTAGGTCCGCTTGGAATGCTGAGCTGAAGTGGCAAAAAAAAAAAAAAGAAAAAAAAAAATGGAGTTTGGGCGAAGCAGAGTTATCATAGTTCACTTTATTCTATGTAGGAATTATCATAACAATTTTCAAGCCAAATGATTTGTTTTGTGCCTTTACATAAACAAATTATTGCATTAGCAATGCCATTGTTCAAATATGACAAATTGTTTCCTCGTATAGGTAGATGTACCTATTAATATCATCCAGATGGTTAAGCAACTTTATCAAATTCAGCGTTCCTTCTACTGCTGAACATTTCCTGCTATATGTCTCCAAGGATTACCCTAATAAACTAGCTTGTTCTTTTTGTGCCCAACACAGCAGAAAAGACTGTGTTTGTGTAATGTAACACATAAGAGGTTGTGTAATTGCTGAGGTATTTTTCCCCTATGTAGTACCTAGTTATTGTAATGCATTTTAACCTATTGGGGATGCTTAGGTAATTTGTTTTGACAACACTTTTTCAGATTCTTTCATTTGTAATTGAGTTTGGCTATCTACAGAGATTGCACTTGTACTGAAGTACTACCAAGTTTGTATTGCCACAGTCTATTTCTTTATTCTTCCATTAACCCTTTCATGCCTAAGCCTATTTCTGACATTTGTTGCTTACAAGTTAAAATCAGTATTTTTTGCTAGAAAATAACTTAGAACCCCCAAACATTATATATATTTACAGAGACCCTATAGAATAAAATGGGGGTCGTTGCAATATTTTATATCACACGTTATTTGCGCAGCGGTCTTTCAAAAAACAGTATTGTTTGTGTATAATGTGAAAGATGATGTTACGCCGAGTAAATAGATACCTAACATGCTTTGAAATTGCGCACACTCGTGGAATTGTGCCAAACTATGGTACCCAAAAATCTCCATAGGCGATGCTTTAAAAAAAATGTATGGTTACCAGGTTAGAGTTACAGTGGAGGTCTTTTTGTTAGAATTATTGCTCTCACTCTGACGATCATGGTGATATCTCACATGTGTGATTTGAACACCGTTTATATTTGCGGGCAACTTCTGTATGTGTTTTCTTTATTTTAAATTGTCCCTTTTACAAAAAAAAAATGTGATCACTTTTATTGCTGTCACAAGGAATGTAAACACCCCTTGTGACAGTAATAGGTGGTGACAGGTACTCTATATGGAGGGATCGGGGGTCTTAACTACCCCAAATCCCTCCTTTGCACTTAAAAGTATTCTGATCGCCAAAATTGGCAATTCTGAATACTGTCCTTTTTTTTTAAATCGGTACTATTGGCAGACGAGTAAACCGTAAGTGACATTGTGACATCGCTTCCGGGATTTTACATCGGAGACCCAATCAATGCCAAATCCGTCTTTTTTCGGGTCTCAGCGACAGAAGTCGGCGGGGGGGCGTCCCCTCTTGCTCTTTAGGATAACAGCCGAGCCGAGTTATCACTAAAGAGCCAACTGCCCGTTTAAAAAAAACTGTACCAGCTGTAGCTGCAGGCATCATCCCCAGGATAACCCCTCCAAGCAATGAAGGCAAATTTGCATACAGTTTTGCGTGAAGCAGTCAAAATATTATTTTGTTATTCTTTTTGGATCTCTTGCAGCCTCATTGCAGCCACTTCCTGTCTACATGTGAGCAGAGTGCAACATGGTGTGTCAGTGGCAGAGAACACACAGAGGTCGAGTAATATAAACTACATATTGCAGAACTTTACAGCCAAGTATAATCAGGCCCAGCGGGAGTGCTCACTTATTGGGTTAGTTACAGCGGTAGTACACTTGAAGAGATCACAACAGCTTCTGCCAGGAAGAGCTGGAATGCAGCCTGGCCGGTCCAACCAAACTGGCTTAAATAGGCTCTGCCCTCACCCAAGATGGATACAGAGGTCACGAGGAGCCCCAGCATCCAATCAGACAACTTTTCCCCTGGTGACTGCAGGAAGTAATAGAGGAAATATGTTCCTCACAACTTCCTTCCCCTTTTGTATTACCACTTTGGTTCAGCACCACCTACAGTGGGGAGCACAAAATCCACCTACCTATATACAGGCATGGACTCTAGCAGCTGCTGCACATCATTTCTGACACCGGGTTACATGATGGTAACAACAGGGGAAAATGCCTTTGCAACATCTGTGTGCATTTGTAAAAAACTTTAAAAAACATTTATAATTTTCCTCTCACTTCACAATTATGTGCCACTTTGTGTTGGTCTATCACATGAAATCCCCAAAAAATACATTTACGTTTTTGGTTGTCACAAAATATCAGGGCCCTATGAGGATGTCATGATTGCTGAAATGTGTCAGTTTACAGCTTCGGCCAAGGTCATTCCATACTACAAGCGATGTTTACTTCACTCTTTTTGTAAGTGTTTTGTGCTTTTAAATAAAATTTCCTTTTAATGGTTCTACACTATGTGCGACTACTTGGCTTGTTTCCACATATGTGTTTGAACCAGAGCCTAGGGGTTGTGTGTGATCTGGAGACACCTGAGCGACTGGGCATCCAGATTCGATGTGTAATCACCCCTGCTTGTGTGACTCAATGCCGTTAAGGTACTTGAGTCCACATCTTCTGGTAAGCACAATATTACTACCCATGGTGGTAGGGTTGTCACGCTGGTTGGATATTGGCATTTGTGGATTTTAATTTTCATTCCGAGCACCTTTGTGGATCCTGAATGCATATGGATACTTCCTTAAGCCTGGGCCACACTGGAGAACACAGCGGCTCACAGCAGGAGTCTGGTGCTTTTCCATTCACTGTTTCAAGTCCAATTTCAGCCTGTATTTTTGTCTGAATTCGGACCTGAAACGGACCAAAAGACGCACAGGGCTCCTGTGCAATTCACAGAGCCGCTGCAAAGATGTGTGAACCGGCTCCATAGAGAGCCATTCACAATCTCCTGCTATGGGAATTGTAGCAAGGAAATTTACAATTGAGTAAATAAATATAAAGTAAAGGTAGATAATTGAGTGCAAGGAGACATTTCCCCGGAGGGGTCTCCAAAATGGGAAAGGGGAACAGGGAGAAAATATTGACTATCTTGGTACCCTAAACAGATTAAACATCAGATAAAACATAAAAATTTTATTGGTACATAGTTAAAATACCAATAAAATTAAGCAATGAGCCTTTCGATCCACATGGTCTCACGCTGTAGAATCACTGAATCCCAATTGCCACCCCTAGGGTCCTGAGGAATGGTCCCAACCATAAACTGGACCACTTGGTGGTTAGACCTGTGATAAAGACCATGTGGTGTCCAACCGTGGTAAGTTTACCATTGGTTTTCCGGAGGGCTACTTTATTTAGGGACTGCCTCACAAGGAGTCATTACAGAATCGACGTAGGGACCCCCCCTGGTCCTTGAGACCGCTCCTGAGGACCCAAGGAGTGGCAAATGGGATGCAGTGGTTCTACAGCGTGAGACCATGTGAATCAAAAGGCTTAATGCCACTATTCCACCGGGCCTCAATGAAATATTATCCTACAGACCATTTTTGTAATCGGTGTGGGTGATATATGGGGTCACTTTAATACAGTGTTCCCTCTGTGACTCTTCCATTTAGGCCAAACTCCCTGATGCATGAATTGTCACAAGCCTATGTTGAAATCTCTGGATCCGTCTGGGCTGTCTAGTCTATTGTGGGATTGTTTTAGCAATGTGCTGGGCTACTGAATTCTTCTTATTTAATTCTACTTTTCCCTTTTACCTCCCATAATTTACATTCATTGGTGAAGTTTTTTCTTCTTCTTTATTTGTTTTTATTTAGCTATGAGTCGATTTAAGGTGAGCCCTGCCTGAGGGATGGTAGGTATCAGCTTTCCCCCTCTGTTTTTCCTTGGCGGACATGTGATCTCCCGGGCGGTGGACGGCACTGGGGAGTTTCTTTGCTCCGTCTCCCTGCCTGCAACATGATGCGGCATGGCTCCTTGACTCGTGACTCCTATGCGCATTGCGCCTTCACGCATGCATTGTGGGGATCTGACCCGGTGACATCATATTCCGGAGTCGGTAAGCATGGTGTCAGACACCAGGTTGGAGTCTATATCTAGCAGGCATTTGCCTGCTGGAAGATGTGGTGGATGGTCGCTCAGGTGAGCAGGGGAGCTGCATGTACCAACAAACCTGTTTGGATGTTGAGGTTACTCCTCCATGCCTGACTGGAGGAAAACCCGCATCCAATTCGCAATAGTGTGAACCCAGCCTGGTGGTTCTTGATGGACCAGTTTCAATATGAACTTTTCATTTTGCACTCATTTATTTAGATGTTTTTACATACCTTTTGTAAAATACTGTATGTTCATATATATGATGCAGACACTCCTGATAGCAATTTGGGCTCCTCCTTCGTTCCTTCAACGTGACGCTTTCTACGTCCTAACGAGATGGACGATGGGAATTGTAGTTTAATAATACCCTCTTAGATGTTTGTCATACTCGGCTCTGCTTCAATACAAGATCGCTGATGGCGATTACACTTAGGTTTTTGCTTTCTGTTTCCCTTATAATACCTACAGGCAGCTGTATGGGGTAAGAGTCTGTGACGCACATTTTGATAATTAATCTCTCCGTATTGGATGTTGTTGTGCATGATGGGTACTGCAGTTTACACTACCCACTTTTGTTCCATTTCCAACGTTTTAGCCATATTCCCTATATGACCTGACGATCTAGATCCATGCGAATAAACAGATATATGAATGTGCTTTACATATTCTGCATGTTATTACACAACCATTGTACTTATGGGGTCAGTATCCCTTTTTTGCCATCCTTCAAGATGGAGGTTTTAGCTTCCTTACCACCCAGATCGAGGCTCTGACATCTGTATATATAGCGGTGCGTCAGTACGCCGCCTGTGCCCCATGAATACGTCATTCTCTGACGAAACGCATAGGGAGGAGCGACGTGCTGACATCACCGCGTTCTACGTCCTAGCACGGGCGTGTACTGCTGCCGGCCGGCCGCGAATTTTAAATTTAATTTTTTACTTGTTTTATCTGCGCATATTGGCGCTTTTGTTGACCAATAAACCTGTTGGATTCCACCCATGGTGTGTTCCTCTTGTTTTCCCCCGCTTCTCTGTCTGGGCGAACCTCTTGGGAGACTAAGAGATACTCCCCTATAGCTGTGGATCTCCTGGACCGTTACTATCTAAGGTGATTACCATCCATTCCTGGGACAGAGGCTGAGCCACGATACCCTAGAGGAGCCACGATACCCTAGAGGAAAAGGCCTGGGCTGGGCTATAGCCACATGCGTTTATTCCATCTCCATCTGGTAAGCCTGCATTTAGCCTGGTGGTGGGAACACTGAGCACTTGTCACTTTATCTTCTGGATATTATTTTGGAAAAGTCACTGCTGTCACGGCTGATGTCATTTGCTGCTAACGTTTGATTGGATCTACTGTTACTTGGACATTTTGTATTATTCGCCTAATTTTGTCTGAATACCAGGCCAATAGCTTTTGTCATATACCACATACAGGCACTCATCAGCCTTCACTGGTTTATAGTATTTGATATTTTTTTAGATTTATATTTCACTGGATGTTAATATCCACATTTTATATTTTTCTATTTTTGGATTGTTCCACTTGTCACCAATAGCAATATTTGGTTGATATATGTATCACTGTCATTTACTATTGTAATATTTTTTTCACTTAGCGCAGCCTTTTCTGTATATTTCATGTATATGATCACTTTATATATTATTTAGCCCTGCACTTTATGGTTTCCTACCTTATAACTTTTAAATGCCTAAAAGGACCTACATGGTAGGATCACCAGATATTACCAAAGCTGCAGATTTAAAAATTACTTCTGAAATGACTTGCATAGTAAAGCGTATACGATATTTTACTGAATGGGTTTATGTTTAATTTATTTCCCATCCAGGAATGGCATGATCTTTGTATTTGTATTGTGTGTTAGCAATTCATAATCACTTGCTCAAGTACACCTTGTTTTTAAAATGCCTGAAAGGACCCACATAGAAGGATCACCAGATAATACCAAAGCGTCAGATTTAAAAATTACTTCTGAAATGACTTGCATATTAAAGCGTATATATGATATTTTACTGATTGGGTTTAGATTTCATTTATTTTCCATCCAAAGATGGAATGGTATGACCTTTGATTTGTATTGTGTGTTAGCAATTCATAATCACTTGCTCAAGTACACCTTGTTTTTAAAACAAAATAAACTTTTTACAACTAAATATGTGTAAGTATAGCCACCACCAACATAACCCCTTGTTATGTGCCCCATTAAAACTGTTCCTTAAAGAAGATGCCACCATACAGTACCAACTACCAAAATATTAGGCATTTTCCCACCTTGGTAGAAAAGTTTGTGACAGGTCCACTTGGTTTCAGTACAACGAGGTTTGGTCCGGCATTGGTGTAAATAAGCTGAGACTGGTATCGTTGCCACAGAGTGTTGATTATGCTGGATTCATTCAGACTGACAAATGTTGTTAGGTCTTCTGCATAGTCAAATTTGGAGGGATTGGTCTGATAAAAGAGTAAAACACAAAACACAATTAATATTCCTGGACTTGCAATGCTACTTAATGTTTTCTCATTGCTATAGTATTACCTACCTGTTCTTTTGATCCGCTGAATACAGTTTAACCCTAAAAAGTAATTACAGATACTCAAGAAGAGCAGTAAAAAAGTATATGTGTTTATGTAATGATACCGGCATTTGGTCACATACTGATAAGGATTTGGGTTGGACGTGGGTTTAAGGTGAACCCAGGCCATTCACAGTTTGGGGTCCCTGCAATCTTAATGGGACAATTTCCCTGCTTCCATTAACTTTAAAGATAATGCACTGGGAAGGCCTTTGAATTGTGGTCAGCTGCCAACTAGACATGTGCACCGTCAATAAATTTGTTTCATTTCATTCCGTTCCGTTTTAGCCATTAATTCGTATTTCGGAATTCGTGTCTGAAATTCAATTTGGATTTGAACGAAATACGAATTTTTGTTAGGTTCGTTAACTTTTTGTAACAATTACAAACGTTTGTTATGATGAATTTATCATTATGAGGGGCTCCCACCATCCCTGTGCTGTGCTCATTATGAGGGGCTCCCACCATCCCTGTGCTGTGTTGACTTCCTGTGTTTTTAGCTTCATCATAACGAATAATCGTAATTAACGAACATTCTTATTTTGTCCGATTCTGATTCTCCCATCAACTACCAGTACCAGTCTCCCACTCCCATATTAAAAAAGGTCATTTTCCCAACCCTCACTCAGCAGCAGAAGAAAATCTCTGATTGGTCAACAAAACACCAGTCACAATTCCGTAGTAACGGAATTTGGATGCGAAATTCGGAAACAAAATTTTGTATTTCGTACAAAATTCGGAAGCATAGCAATTCGTACTTCGGATCCTCCCGAATGTACGAATTTACGGAAATTCGTACTCATTTTTTTGATTTGAACGAAACTAATCGCACATGTCTACTGCCAAACCTCTCACTATAAAAGAGGGAGCAGAGCAGCCATAATGTAAGTGTACTGGAAACTGTGAAGCTGCATGGGGAGAGATTAAGGATTTGTTAGGAAGACAATGAATGAGGCCTAATTCTAAATGTTATCTCTTTAGCCAATCAACCTATGTCAATTATATATATATATATATATATATATATATATATATATAGATAGATAGATAGATATATATATATATATATATATATATATATATATATATATATATATATATATATATATATATATATATATATATATATATACATATATATAGATACTGTAATTGGTGGCTTTTTTATTCTTTCTTTTTTTTGGTCGATTTGAGGTCCCTGGTCACTTTTAGCATGCTGTCCTATAGATAGCAACTTTTTTTTCTGCATCTTAAAAAAAAAAAAAGGGATTTAAGTTGTTGGTGTCCTTCTTTTAGGTTAAACTGCTTACCTTTTTAAAAAAAAAAAAAAAAGCATGCATGGAGAGGAGTAATCTGGTGCACTACAAGGAAGGGATAGTCCATAGTGTCAATGGGGCTAAAAACACATAGATTAAGTCTCTGTATCCAATGTGACAAAAGTGCTTGGCTCAGTGACTGCTGCTGCTTAAAGAGCTAGAAGAGACTCTACAGGGCAAAGAAAGAGAGAGAGAGTGGCACCTTCAAAGTGTAGCATTGAGGTTGTTTTATTCCAAAGCAAGCAAATTACAAAATCAATAGGTTTAAAAGGCTCATCATCAGAAAAAAGGCCTTGCTGCAGTTGACTGCTTGTATGCACGATAAGTCCCCCAGTTGTATGGAGCCTCCATCGATGCTGGTGGCTTCCAGCACTTACTGGATGGTCCTGAAACCCCTGGGAGGCAGTGATCACGTTGGCACAGAACACAGGGGGCGGTGGGCATTGCACACATTCGAGCATGCATGATCCTTCATCAGGCTATGCTATATCTATTGATCTTGTTAATTGCCAACTTGTTTTCTTTGGAATAAAACAACCTCAATGCTTCACTTAGAAGGCGCTGCTCTCTCTCTTTTTGTTTTAAGGGGTATTTTTCGGGGGTTTGTTTGCCTGGATACATACTATTGTTTTCTGTCAGCCATCTGCAAAGGTAAGTATTGTAAATTCATAGAATTCTTCATTAGTATCCACTGATACTCTTAAGCCTCTTACACATGTTTGTTGGCCAACTTTGTGTCTGATTTTTGTCAAAAGGGTGTGCGGCAGGATCTTGTCTTGCATACTAACCTTACATAATTATCGTGCCACAAACACGAACGTAGTGACATACTATGAGGAATTTCAGCTCTTGAGCGCCACCCTTTGGGCCCCTTGCTAATTTCGTGTTTGGTGAGCATTGATCGTGAGTATGCGTGTTTGTACTTTCGACTATTGTGTGACAGATTTGTGTACTGACCATACGAAAATCAAGCCGCATTCCGCCAAAAATTTACTAGCCTGTCATCCAACATTTGTTGGCCAAAAATTGGACAACAATTGTCAAAAGAATGTACTAGCGGTAAGATTTTAGGACAACAGTTTGTCAACAGACAATCCTCTGCCAACAATCGTACCATGTGTACAAGGCTTTAGAAGCACTTTGTCTTTTTGTTTTTTCATTTTGGGTGTATAATTATTTTGGGGATTTCTGGATTTTAATTTTATGATGATAGGGTAATTTTTTTAAAAGTCCCGATGATCTGTTTTTGGAGCAGCCTTTTGTTTGCAGTATGACACTTTATCATAAGTGGAACAACAGTGTGCACCTAAAGCACATTTAATGTTAGAAAATGTTTATAAATGAAAGAGACAATATCTATTTATTTAAAAAAAATATTATTATTCACTATTCAGGATATTTTCATGTGGAATAAAATCCCTTTCATGACTAAGCCTATTTCTGACATTTGGTGTTTACAAGTAGAGTCGAGCGGACACCTGGATGTTCGGGTTCGAGGGGTTCGGCCGAACTTTGCAAAAAAGTTCGGGTTCGGGGCCGAACTTGACCCCGAACCCCATTGAAGTCAGCTCCCGTCCCCGTAATACAGAGAACAGTCATTGAAAGTCATTGATTTTTAAAAAGTTATTGTCATAAAAAGTGTTTGGGGACTCGGGTCCTGCCCCAGGGGACATGTATCAATGCTAAAAAAAACTTTTAAAAAAGGCAGTTTTTTCGGGAGCAGTGATTTTAATAATGCTTAAAGTGAAAAAATAAAAGTCTAATATTCCTTTAAATTTCGTACCTGGGGGGTGTGTATAGTATGCCTGTAAATGGGCGCATGTTTCCCGTGCTTAGAACTGTCCCTGCACAAAGTGTCATTTCTGCAGGAAAAAAAGCTATTTAAAATCACTCGCGGCTATAATGAATTGTTGGCTCCTGTAATACAGAGAACAGTCATTGAAAGTCATTGATAAAAAAAAAAGCGTGGGGGTTTCCCCAAATTCAATTACCAGACCCTTCATGTCTTGTATGGATTTTAAGGGGAACCCCGTGCCATAAAAAAAAACATGGGGTCCGCCTCAAAATCCATACCAGACCCTTATCCGAGCACGCAACCTGGCAGGCCGATAGTGCCCCCCCTCCTGAACCGTACCAGGCCACATGCCCTCAACATTGGGAGGATGCTTTGGGGGTCTGTGACCCCTCAAAGCACCATGTCCCCATGTTGATGAGGAGAAGGGTCTCATCCCCACAACCCTTGCCCGGTGGTTGTGGGGGTCTGCGGGTGGGGGTCTTATCTGAATCTGGAAGCCCCCTTTAACAAGGGGACCCCCAGATCCCGCCCCCCCTGTTTCACAAAGAAAGTGTAAAAAATTGTTAAAAAACACACAGACACCGTTGAGAAAAGTCCTTTATTAAAAAGAAAAAAAAGAAAAAAAAGATTGCAGCGGTGGTAATCCACTCTTGGTATCTAGCGATGGGTGGTCTCTTCTCTGGGGTCCAGTGATGGCTGATCTCTTCCGATGACGTCCAGCGCAGCGCATCCTGTCTCCATGGAGACACTGAGGGAATCCCATCTTAGCAGAGGAGGACCGGGGCACTCGTCACCTGACCCCGCCCCCCTCTGACGCAACGCAAGGGGAAAGCTGGGCTTCCCCAGTGACGTACGGGTGACCCCGCCCCCTCTGATGTAACGGAAACCTGCGTTACATCAGAGGGGGGCGGGGTCACCCATACATCACTGGGGAAGCCCAGATTTTCCCTTGCATCAGAGGGGGCAGGGTCAGCCTTACATCACTGGGGAAGCCTGGGTTTCCCCAGTGACGTACGGGTGACCCCCCCCCCCCTCTGATGTAACGCAGGTTTCCGTTCCATTTCCCATTGCGTTGCGTCAGAGGGCGGCGGGGTCAGGTGACAAGTGCCCGGTCCTCCTCTGCTAAGACGGGATTCCCTCAGTGTCTCCATGGAGACAGGATGCGCTGCGCTGGACGTCGTCGGAAGAGATCAGCCATCGCTGGACCCCGGAGAAGAGACCACCCATCGCTGGATACCAAGAGTGGATTACCACCGCTGGAATCTTTTTTAAATTTTTTTTATTTTTAATAAAGGACTTTTCCCAACGGTGTCTGTGTGTTTTTTAACTATTTTTTACACTTTCTTTGTGAAATGGTAGGGGTACCATTTCAAACAGGGGGGGGTGGATCTGGGGGTCCCCTTGTTAAAGGGGGCTTCCAGATTCTGATAAGCTCCCCGCCCGCAGACCCCCACAACCACCGGGCAAGGGTTGTGGGGATGAGATCCTTCTCCTCATCAACATGGGGACTTGTTGGGGTCTGGTACAGACCCCCAAAGCATCCTCCCAATGTTGAGGGCATGTGGCCTGGTACAGTTCAGGAGGGGGGGCACTCTCTCGCCCCCCCTCTTTTCCTGCGGCCTGCCAGGTTGCGTGCTCGGATAAGGGTCTGTTATGGATTTTGAGGGGGACCCCCACGCCATTTATTTTTTTAAATTTGGCGTGGAGTTCCCCTTAAAATCCATACCAGACCTGAAGGGTCTGGTATGAATATTTAGGGGGAACCCCACATCATTTTTTTTTTATTTGACCCGGGGTTCCCCTTAATATCCATACCAGACCTAAAGGACCTGGTAATTGAATTTGGGGGGAACCTCATGCTTTTTTTTTTTATCAATGACTGTTCTCTGTATTACGGGAGCCGACAATTCATTATAGCCGCGAGTGATTTTAAATGCTTTTTTTCCTTCAAAAATGACACTTTGTGCAGGGACAGTTCTAAGCACGGGCGCCCCTTTACAGGCATACTATACACACCCCCCAGGTACGAAATTTAAAGGAATATTACACTTTTATTGTTTCACTGCTTCCGAAAAAACTGCCGTTGTTTCACTGCTTCCGAAAAAACTGCCGTTTTTAAAAGTTTTTTTTTGAATTGATACATGTTCCCTGGGGCAGGACCAAGGTCCCCAAACACTTTTTATGACAATAACTTTTTAAAAATCAATGACTTTCAATGACTGTTCTCTGTATTACGGGGAGCCGACAATTCATTATAGCCGCGAGTGCTTTTAAAATACTTTTTTTCCTGCAGAAATGACACTTTGTGACAAACTGACAATAACTTTTTAAAAAGCACCATTACATTGCCGAACACCGAACTCTAACCCGAACATACAGTAAATTGTTCGGGTTCGGGACCCAAAAACACAAAGGTCCGATATGAACCCGAACTTTACAGTTCGGGTTGGCTCAACCCTACTTACAAGTTAAAATCACTATTTTTTGCTAGAAAATTACTTAGAACCCCCAAACATTATATATATTTTTTAGCAGAGAATCTAGAGAATAAAATGGCAGTAGTTGCAATATTTTATGTCACACAGTATTTGTGCAGCAGTGTTTTAAACGCAATCTTTTGGGAAAAGGGACACTTTCATGAATTAAAAAAAAAAAAAAACAGTAAAGTTATCCCAATTGTTTTGTATAATGTGAAAGATGATGTTACTCGTGGAATGGCGACAAACTTTGGTACTTAAAAATCTCCATTGGCGACGCTTAAATTTATTTTTTACGGTTACCAGGTTAGAGTTACAGAGTGATTTGAACACTGTTTACATATGCGGGCGCTACTTATATAATATATAATGTTTGGGGGTTCTGAGTAATTTTCTAGAAAAAAAATTATGATTTTTACATGAAGAAGAGGAGTGCCAGAATAGGCCCGGTATGGAAGTGGTTAAAAACTACAGAAAATAAACATGAAAATGTCAGTAATGTCTCCTGGTGTAAATCCATAGTAAATCACGTCCAGCATTGTAAATCCACTGTCAATCACAGGGCCCTGCAATGTAAATCCCCATCAATCACAGCAACCAAGTGCTTGATAATGTTATCTCCTGTCATGATCAAATACATCAGCCAGAATCCCTGGTCCTGTTTACAAGACTAAAGCCCCATACACACGGTCAGATTTTCCGATGGATTCTGTCCTATCAGACAATGTTGTCGGAAATTCCGACCGTGTGTAGGCACCATCGGACAGTTTCCATCAGATTGTCCGACGGACAAAGTCCTATCTCCTGCTGGATAGATTTTTTGACAACAAAGTCCGATCACACCAAATCCGATCGTGTGTAGCGAATTCCGACGGACAAAGTGCTACGCATGCTCAGATCACATTACAAGACCAAAGCTATTGGCTACTAGCCTCTACGTAGTCCCGTCGTAGGCAACAAACGTCACCACGTTCAGAATGATCGGATTTTCCGACAACTTTGTCCGACCGTGTGTACGCAAAACCAACATCGGACAAAGTACCACGGACATGATCCGACGGACCTGGTCCTCGGATAATCCGAGCGTGTGTATGGGGCATAACACTGGAGATCTGTAATTTAGCAGTGGGAATGGAGTGGGTTAACGCTGTTGGGTAGTGGGTAGTTGTGGTTGCAGGGAAACATTGTTGGGTCACCAAGGCTGGCCACCAAAGTTGCATTCCTGGATAAAGGTGAGACTGGAATATTAAGGGGAAGCATGCACTAATTGCTCCTTTCCCTCATTTGTTTTAGTAACTCTTGGGACTTCGACTGTTCTGTAACACGACATACTAAGGCATCCCACAAGCATATTATTTGTGTATTGTAAATGTTGCCCTTTAGAACACCCTCTACTTGCCGAATTGTAATTTTTAAAAACATTATTTTGCATTAGTACATGTTGTAAGGGATTGTCCAACTTCCCTATTCTGTTGCTGTGACATGGGAGGAAGTGCGCAACGTGCATGCAAAATCGTGAGACAAAGGAAGAGAACACTCATTCCTTAGATACTGAGGGTGCCCCTTAAATGCTAGGGATTGAATTGCACATAATAGGTTCTGTGCAGAACGCAGTGGATATCAATGAATGGAAGTTTTTTGGCCAGTATTCAGGGAAGCCACCCTTGGCCTACAAGATTATTATTTAAAGGATAAGTTCACCTCAGCAGATCACTGGTGTAATGCAGGACTCCTACAGTCTGTCTGTTACACACTGACAGGAAGCATCAATGAACTGAGCTCAACAGTGCCATAGTAGTTCACTGAGAACTACAAGCCGACAGCCGCAAATAATGTTGGTACTTGTAGTCCTCACACTTACAGAACAGAACATGTGGGGTGAAGATCCCCCACTCACTGTTACAACGGAGGATCCGGCAGGTGTGGGGGCTGGTGCAACAGTAACATGTTACAAGTTACACCCTAAATATGGGTGTAACATGTTACTGTTTGATTGATGCATGTTATTTTTTGGGGGGGGTTTTGTCCCATGCCTGCCCCCTTTTTTGAAATTGTGAGCCGCAGTTTTTCTGACTGCAGTTGTTTTTTATTTTTTTTATAGTTTTGACATTTCTGTCAGTGGCAGTCCTCAAGGTAAAGTGCACCAAACACCACTTTCCATTGATTAAAGTGCATCCAATTACATATTTCCCCGTCTCTATTACATTTTGGTATTAAGCCTCCCCATCATGTCTGGGAGGTCAACAAGGAGAGGCAGACATTCCATTGCCACTGTGAGGGGGCTAGCAGCATATGTATCCACGGGCAAAGGTGGACATGGTCTGTCCTCAGGTAGGGCACTATTTTCTCTGTTTCTTGATGTTGCCCATGCTTTCCAGCCACAGCATGCAGAGGAGACGGCGGACTGGCTTACTAAACCATCCTCATCCTCCTCCTCCTCGACCACCCAAGCAGAGACTAGTGTGCACTCCACCGCAGCTGCCAGAGTGGCTTATTCTGCCTCCTTGTCCTACCATAGCCCCAGAATCATGCATGGAAAAGTCAGCTGAGTTATTTAAACAGCACTTGCTTCTTGACGATGCACAGGCATTAATTGATTTTGATGTTGGTTCTGAGGTTGAGGAAGGTAGGAACATGAGCCTACAGGGAGGGGAGAACAAGTATAAACAACAAATTAACAGTCATGTTCCCCCAGCCACAGAGTATTGCCAAGTTGGCTCCAGTGATGACATGGCTTAGGTGACAAATAGAGCAGAGGAGGAAAGTGAGCCTGAGGCACAACCTCAATGAGGCAGGATATCCTCCAAAGGCAGCCATCATGGAAGAGGAGAGAGCAGCCACCCTATTCCATCAGATTGTGTAGCTGCTATCTCCTGGCCTACTTCCAACAGCTCAGCTGTCTGGGCCTCTCTTAGCACATATGCAGCCGATTGCACTGTTGCAATTTGAAAACTTTGCCTCAAGCAGATCAAGCGTGGCAAAAACACCAGCCATTTGGGTACCACATGCTTGACAAGGCATTTAACCACTCACCACTCAGCCCATTGGCAAGAGCACCTGAAAACCACACAAAAGGGGTGCAATTCTTCTCCTCCTCACTTCTCACCTTTCAGGTCTACCCCCGCTATGTCTCATGACCTCTCAGCAGCCTCCAATGACTGGTATGATGGTATAGCGAAGAGTATCACAGGTCTTTGCAGCATGCTTACCAGCAGCACACCAACAGCTGTAGAGTATAGCATGCAAATGTCTCTGTCCCAGCCGCTGCAGAGAAAAAAATACAGTCCCTGCCACCTACATGCCCAGCATCTAAATTCCAGCCTTACAACTCCTGTCTTTCCATCGGGTGGATTATGCCCCCTTCCGTGAATATGCAGAATGTGCTGCACCACAATGGCAGCTTCCCAGTTGCTATTTATTTGCACATAAGGCCATTTCAGCTCTGTACTATCACGTGGAAGGCAATGTTGTGGCATCATTGGGCAAGGAAGTCAGCAGTAAGGTCCAAGTTACTTCTGACATGTGGTCCAGAAGCATGGTTAGGGACACTATATTTTGTTCACAACACACTGGGTAACTCTGCTGGCAACCAAGAACAGGGCTCAGTGCTGGAGCTTGTTTGCCACTGCTTCTCCATACAGCTGGGGGTGATGATGTGAGATTTGTCAGCTCCACCCCCTCCTCCTCCTCCATGCCCTCCTCTGCTGAATTTTCCTATGAACCACCAGTACCCCATAAGTGTTCAAGGGGCTATTCAATGAGTCAGGCTAAAAGATGCCATGCAGTGCTTCATCTGGTCTGTCTTGGGGACAGGAGCCACACCGGAGCAGAGATTCTTTCAGCTCTGCAGGGGCAGGCCCAGAGGTGGTCCATGCCATACCAGCTTAAGCCAGGAATAGTGGTGTGCGATAATGGCACTAACCTGCTGTCCGTCCTGTCACATGTCCTCAATTTGGAGGCACAGAGGTTCTTAAACAGGTACCCAGAGATTTGCAAGATCTTCTAAAGCAGGCCAGAAGAGTCTGTAGCCATTTTGATCGGTCATACACAGACAGTGTTTGGTTGGCTGAAATTCAGTGGGAATTCCACCTGCACGAAAACTGCATGATTTGTGCCCACCAGTTGGAACTCAACTTTGGCATTGCTGCAGCGGCTGCACATGCAGCAGAGGGCCATCAACGAGTACCTGTGTGAGTATGGCACAATGACAGGCTCAGGGCGGCTCAGCTTTTTTCCCCACGCCAATGGCTGCTCATAAAGAATGCATGCACTGTACTGTCACCATTTGAGGAGGGGACAAGGATAATGAGCCTTGACAATGTATGCATCAGTCAGTTACACAATCCCTGCTGTGTTCCTGCTGGAGCAGACTCTGCAAGAGATTATGGACAGGGCACTCGAGGAAGAGCAGTGGGAGGAAGAGGAAGACTTCCTTTCCTCTCAAGGCATGCTTTATGCAGACACCATTCTTGCCACGCTACAGAACACACAAGAGGAGGAGGAGGGGGATTCTGGCAGTTTTGGAAGCATTGAAGCAGAGTAAGACATATACGTCAAACCTTAAGAAATGGTTTCCCCCTCCAGAACCCATGGAGGTAGTACGTGCCTGGGAGGAGGCAGTTCAAGATACGTAATCCTCAGTGACCCCGAGGACTCTGCTTCTCATGCCTCCCCAAACTTGCAGTGTATGGGCTCCATTATTCTTCAAAGCCTGTGAAAGGACCCGAGAATTTGTGGCATCAAGGAGAAGGATAATTATTGGCAACCCTCCTTGACCACTGTTACAAGGGGAAAGGCTTGGAACTCATCCCGTCTCCACAGAGGAAGCAAAGGATGGAATATCTTGGGGACACCTTAAAAAGGATTTTATGTAACTACCAGACTCTGGTAGATTACAGTGTCATGGAAAAGCTAGTTTTGAGGCTTCTGTTGGCCAAAGTAGGAGCAGTGGATAAGGGGGCCGCCTCAGTGACTCATTTCAAAACAGTTTTAGCCCTCGGCGCACAGGGCTGTCAGCGTACACATCCCATCGGTAGCGTCTGCATCATATGGTGGAAGATTATCTAGGGGCGAAAACAGACAAGGAGAGCTTATCAGTCGTGGTAAATTCAGTGCTGCCAGAGGTTTTGTGATAGATAAAAGAGCATTTCTGTCCACAGATTCTGTTGACCGGCTGATATTTATCAAAATAAATCATTCCTGGATTAGCAGCAGCTATCAAGCCCCTGATGCTGATGTCGCTGATTAAGTGTTTTTGGGGTTCTACGTTCGACTCTGAACTTTTGCGATGTTCAAAAGCTATGGTGCAAACCGAACCAGGGGGTGTGTTCGGCCCATACTGTATAACAAAAAATTTCAGACCACACCAGCAGAGATAACTGCACATACTTTTTAACTGTATTTTAACACTCGCTCAGCGGCTTCCTTTGTCATATTTGGGATCACTTACATACACAGCCTTACAAGACTGCATAATATTGGAATCAGTTTTGAAATACCATACTTCAAAGCTCTTGAAAGAAAGTGGAGCATTACAGAAAACGAAGAGGCATAATAATCGTGTGCAAGGGAGATTTGCACAGAGACTTCTTCACATGCAAGAAAGTGCTACAACAAGCATTAACTGAATTAGGAGACTAATCTAACCTTTGCCTGAGCCAGTAAAATTGCAGGCATAAACAGCTGCAATATGCCTAGGACAAATTAAGAAAATTTTCAAAAAAGCTCTTAGGAAAACAGATTTTTCTCCTTCACTCCTTTCAAAGTTTTGCAAGGCCCTGGAGAAGAAAAGCAGTAAGATCCTCATGCATAATACATTTTCTATCCAGCAAGACTGTTAATCAGAAACACCCACGGAGCTCATTTTAATTTTTAAAAATGTAAAAGCAGAAACGTGTACCTAGTTTGTGGCAGTCTCAAATAAGTGTTGCTGCCTGTTTCTTAGTTGAAGTCCCTGTTATCCCTTAATGATTTGAGCATCAGCTGCTGCATAGCCTAAAAGAGAATCTTAATAATACATAACCACATACGTTTTCTGTTATCAAATCTTTAAATGTATCTTAAAGCTAAACCAACATTTAGATAAAAAGGAGGGAAAAAGGAAATCTGGTTAAAAGTTTAAAGGAGTTACCTTACTTGTATGAAAAAGTGAATACTTTCCTTTGAAAGGATAAGTAAAGTCTGAGAGTACCTGGCCAGCCAAAAAACAAAACTTTTTTGCTCTGTAAAATTTATTTGGCAAAATAACATACTAACTCAGGTCCTGCCTTGAAAACTCATTAACTCCAGTCATTTTATAAGGCAGGTTCTGCATTAGGTTTCTGCTCAGTTCCCGCAAAACTGTAAAAGTCATATTAACGATTCCCCACATTTTCATTTACTCACTCTATGGATATGTTCTTCATCCACTTCTAGTATCCTATTTTCAGCATCAATGCGAATCTTGACTCTCCCATCTGCTAACTCTGGAGTTCCCTCATCCGGTTTTAGTTCTGTGGCTAAAAGCACAAGGAGTTAAAAGATTTAAAACTTATTATGCTCGTCTCAATCTTCTTCTATATTAAAGCTTTGCTACCCAGTTTCTTTAGAATTACTGTATATAAAATATTTAGAGAGATTTTCCACTCAGGAAGAAATTATAATATTCCTTGCCATCTAGCTGATGAGATCTTCTAATGCTCCATTACTGCCTGAAATGTATTCTCTAGTTAGTACTAGTAGTTTACTATCGTAGTGGAAAACAATAAGAGTCAAGCTGGTATTTTTTTTTTACAGCCAAAGAGATTCTTAGAACACATCAAAATACCTAGATTAATGAGGCACAATAATGGCAGATAGTCTACTGGTGGCAATAGTTAGGAGTAAAAATGACAACATGGAAAGCAGATATGGGTGCTTTTGCTTTATGTGTCAAATGTGTTTCTGCTAACTGAAAAAAAGGGGGAATTTATGATTGATAAGACCAAATCAGACACTTTTTGATTAGCTAGGTATGATACATAAAGCATGGTTTAAAGATACAGGAGCTGTGTAAGAACCTTAATGTCATGTACACACGATCGGTCTTTCCGTCGGACAATCCGACAGACTTTGCAGCTGAGGTCCGCCGGACTTTCAAGCAAATGGACTTGGCCACACACGATCACTCCAAAAGTCCGCCGGATTCGAACGTGATGACGTAGAATAAGTTCATAGCCAGTAGCCAATAGCTGCCCTAGCGTCGGTTTTAGTCCGTTGGACTAGCACACAGACGACTTTTCGACCGGACTTGAGTCCGGCAGACAATTTTGAAGCCAGTCTTATTTCTAGGTCCGCCGGACTTTTGGGAAGAAAAAGTCCGCTGGAGCCCACACACGATCGAAAAGTCCGATCGTGTGTACGTGGCATAACTATTCATGTGTGATGAGTTTTATATTTAAAAAAGTAGAAATCAAGTGTATTGTAAGGCTCAGCTGATTTATGGGTAAATTTAAGACAAGTTGGTTTTACAATTTAGGACTAAATGGTATTGACAAAAAATTGAATAACATTGCACAACAGTCAGTGAGAAATTAATTTTAGCCTTAGCTTCTATAACATGTAAATGACTAGACCTCCTATGGCTTCAGAGGAATCTTCCATTGTGCTCACATTGTATGTAGCTTTGAGGGGAGTATGATGTGTTCTGTGTCTCTTTCCTTTTTATTAGTGTATTTTAATTAAAGTGGATGTAAACCCCAAAAAAAATTTCAGTCTTGCCACACAGATTTACTCCAGCCCTGAGAAATCCTCTTTTATTGTTCAGTTAGAAAGATCTTGGCAAAGTGCTGAAAACTTTGTCAAAAACGCCCCCTTGCTGTGAGTGACAGGTGTTTTACATATCTCATGCACTAGCCTGAGACAGGCACAGACCACAGATCCACAGACAAGAGTGAAAATAAATGTATTCTCAAGTGAACAGCAAGAAGAATATAGGGGAGATGTATGTAGTCAGAGCTGGGCAGAGTAGAACGTGCAGTGATCTGATGATTGTTATAGTGCAGTGTGTGTGTCTGAGGATACATTGATCACAGGATTTGTTATGTGGGGGAGGGGTGGATTTCTCAATTTTTATAATTACACAGGATGTGCCTCTTTTAGGCTAGTGCATTAGATATGTAAATCACCTGTCACAGCAAGGGGGTGTTTTTGACAAAGTTTTCAGCACTTTGCCAAGATCTTTCTAACTGAACAATAAAAGAGGATTCCTCAGGGCTGGAGTAAATCTGTGTGGCAAGACTGGGCTCAAATGTAAGGAAATCTTATTCTCTACATTATGACATCAACAAAAATAAAACATTTTGGGGTTTACATCCACTTTAAGTTTTTCTTGCATTAGTGTATAGAGAATATGTCCTTATTGTGCTTTGTATTTGACTTAGCATGTTTTCTAGTAATCTGCATTTTATCAGTGGGTAACCTTTCTGTGACATAATATGGCTTAGTTGTTCCGTGTTAATTTATGTGTTTGATCTATTTCTATCCATGCTTCTAAAAGCTCCCAAATGAATAAGTTTAAATCCATGGCATGTGCCATTTTTTCACTTAGCTTCCAACTGAGCATGATTTGCTCTGTGTCCCTTATAAGAGGTACTGTAGATCGCATCGTGTTAATTTCTACAATTATACCATGGGCATACCTGTAACACTTCTCTAAACATTCTAAAAATAATATACATAGATATCAGCACACTGCTAAAAATAACAAGTATTGGCTTCATTCTTTGAAACATGCCATGGAACCTCAACCCATGTATTACACATACCCAGTGTGAATCCATCTTTGTGTACGAACCAGACTTGCTCTGTTTCATACCACACATCTTCCAGGACCTAAGGGAAAAGAAGGTTTAAACTAACAGATATTCAGGCAAGACTTGAAACAACTGTGAAGCAAATTATTCTGCTACAGTCATGCATTATTAAGAGGCTTGAATGATATGTTTTAATCCTACATTGCTTGGCTGGAGACTTTTTATTAGTTTATTTTTCTAGAATAATTCAAGAGGACAAAGAAAGTATTAAGAACATTCTCAAAGTAGTAAGAAAATTGCTATAATTTTAACTTATGCATTGGTACATGAAATATGAATTATTTGTCTTTTATTTTAAATGTGCTGGTTTTTAGTGAACCACAGTGTTCTTAATGCATTTCCTTAATAAAAAATAAACATCTAGTGACCACTGCTAAAAGGATACATTTGTTTGCTTTGTTTGCTACTTTCAAGAATACCTAGCCATTGTAAAAGTACCATACTTTGCGAGGATAGACAGCATACAGTTGTAGATGCAAGTACAAGTGTTCTTAGATAGCCATTGGATAAAACATATATAAATAAACAGAAAATACAGTGCTCTGTGTTATTATCTACAAAAATATTACTCAATTAACTCCTCAATTCATTAAGTGTAACAAATAAATAAAGTGCAAAAATATATATAAAGTGCATTAACAATTTTCAGTGTCAAGTCCATCCATAACTCATCTGCAAAACAAATAGTAAAAAGTCCTCCATAAAGTGCAATCTTGCCAACATAGGTTCAGGTACTTTTAAATTAAATCTTTTTACAGATTAAGGCTATAATACCTTCACCCAAAGCTTAAACACACTCCAGTCCCTCTTGGGGACTACTCACCAAATATGAATGACCACTTAATTTAATAAGTTGGTCGGACCAAGCTTTATGAAAAACTTCTAACTACAGAAGAGCCTCTCCTTCCACCAGTATCAACTCCAGTGATGTAGACACGTAAGTATGGCATAACAAAAAATGAAGATACTCATAGCGCTAAACTGCATTTATTAAAAAATATTTTTAAAACATGTTAGAAAAAACTCACAATCGTTGAGTGCTTGCCCAGCACTAAATAATAAATTGTTCAGAAATATAGGAGTCTCTGGACACCACACCGTAACTTTGTATGCGCACTCTGTGTACAATGTTCCTGTACCATAACCCTGCCCAGCAACTGGTGCCGACACTGGTGGAAGGACAATAAAGAGTGTAGAGGATTGGGATTATTGCTTATTAATTCATTTCTTCTTATTATTATAAGCACCGCAATAATCCCAATCCTCTACACTCTTGATTTTCGTTAAACGGGATGAGGTGCATGATATTCTAGAGCCAATCAGATTACTTCCTACTGTCTACTGGTGGAGTTTTTATAATAACAAAATGTGATGTATTTTATGTTTATATATAGTATATTTTTATGTATATATATATATATATATATATATATATATATATATATATATATATATGTGTGTGTGTGTGTGTGTGTGTGTGTGTGTGTGTGTGTGTGTGTGTGTGTGTGTGTGTGTGTGTGTGTGTGTGTGTGTGTATATATTTATTTATTTATACACCGTGTATATAGCTATATATTACAACTATTACATTTGGTAAAACATAACTCCGAACATTTTTATTCGTTTTTTTTTTTAGACAAAGTGGGGAACAGTTAAAAATGATGTCACTTTCCTTTTTTTGGTCTGTGACCCCATTTGGAGGTTTTCATAAATGACCCTGACCCCTGACAACGTAGTGTGTGTTCCTGCCGAAGACGTCACTACATGCCCTGACAGGAAGTGCTACATTCTGCAGTGACAAAAAGTAAAGGGCATATACCCCAACAGGTGCACACCAGGATATCACCACTGCATAATATTTTAATAAACAAACAGAAAACTTTAATGTCACCAACAGAAAGAAGCAACATTTTGAAGCCCCTAGAGGCTTTGAAACGTCACTACCTTCTGTTGGTGACATTAAAGTGCCCTGTTTATCTGAAAATGGTGTGCTGGTGATATCCTGGTTTGCACCTATGCTGTGGTGGAACCATCTGTCATTTCACCACAGCACCCTATGAGTCTTGTTGCTGGGGCTTGCCCCCTCCACACTAACTGCAGTACTCGCTCTGCACTGTCGCCATTAACAGAATGACTTGTATATTTTTTGATGCATGTGAGGCATTTTATGTTTGGACGAGGGGAAAAGGAGGGTGGGTGATGTCACAATCTCTAACTTGTCTACATTTAAAAAAAAAAAATTGAGTGAACCCATGGCCTTGAGGCAGAAAAAAAAATGTTCTTCTTGAGAAAACAAGGAAACAAAGTAAAACAGCACTAATTTCTTATGTCACTTGCCCAGTGCAGTATTGCAGTACAGAATTTTTCACTCTGTTGTATAGATATTAAATGTTTGTCAACCATCTGTAGTCAGGATTATTTTACAATATAATACTGTAATCCCAGAACTTTATCTCGTCTCGTGGTTTTGTAACTCTGTGGCAGGCACAGTAATAAGAGGTTGTCCTTAAAGCGGTTCGGAAGGCTGAAGGTTTTTTACCTTCATGCATTATGCTTCATGCAGCCCCCCCAATACCTACCTGAATCCCATAGTGATCCAGCGATGTGCATAAGAGCTTTCCGCTTTCCGGGGACTCTGCCTCCTTATTGGCTGAGACAGCAGAGGGAGCCATTGGCTCCTGATACTGTTAATCACAGCCAGTGAACCAATAAGGGAGAGAGGGGGCAGGGCAGAGCTGTGGCTCAGTGTGTGAATGGACACGCAAGCCTGCTTTGGTGCCTCCATTGCAAGCGGCTTGCTGTGGGGGCACTTGGCAGGAGGGAGGGACCAGGAGCGTCGGCGGGGGACCCGAGACAAAAAGATTGGGGCTGCTCTGTGCAAAACCACTGAACAGAGCAGGTAAGTATAACATGTTTTTTTTTATTTTTTAATGCCTTTAATATCAATTTAAAGATTTCTCTTTTCTTTCATCCAGTTTAATGACATCTACATAACAGCTTACCTTTGTTGGAGTCTTTATCTGTTTTTCTGTTTGTCCTTCAACTTCATTTTCCTGAATGCTGTCCTCTTGCATGTTTTCTTTAAGAATATAAGTACTTTCTTGGTAGACTTGTCCTACTCCACTTTCTAAATTGGAAGACTGTGCACTTTCTACAGGAACTGTTGGTAAATGTCTGTCTTCAGGCTCTTGTGATTTTCCTTCTGTAGTCTTGCTGGGCTGACAGACTGTACCTTCAGAGTCTTTAATGGTCTTAGATTCTTGTTCCTGTAACCTCTGGCATTCTTTGGCACTCTGGTCTGATGATGGCTTCCCACTTGCTTTCTTACTAGTATTTTGTTCTTCTGGTGTTTTATCACTTGGATTTTCGTTTTTGTGGTCTGCAGGTGGTTTCTTTATCTCTTTACTATTCTTTTGTTCTTTTAGTGGATTGTCATTTTCTTTAATATTCATTGGTTCTGCTGGTGTGTTTTGCCTCTTTGGAGGGCTCTTAAGAGTCTTGAAACTGAGGCTACGTCTGCCTGCTTTTTCTGATACTGGTTCTGGCGCTGCATGATTTTCTCCATTAAGTCCATTCATAAAGATGTTATTTTTGTCTGCCATTTCTTCCCCTACAGAGAGAATGTTTTCATCCTTAAATGCAAACTGTTGAACAAGATTATTGTTCAGTTTTCCTGGAGACTGAAATACAATGACAACATGTGAAAATTTAATACGTTTTTTTTTGTTCTCTTGCTAACTTTGTTCTAAGCATCTCAAAACTGAAAACTGTAATACATTTGTATAATATTAGAAGATGTGCTATGTCTATAGTTTATAGATATTCCAAATGTCTTGTGGGATAATATAGTATAGAGTAGGATGACTATATGCAATATGCTAGCAGTTTTAAACAGAGTTTTGTCACCAGGGGCCAAAAATGACTCATCAATGTTTTACAGTAGATGTTACTCATTTATTCTCACTATGGCATTTATGTCTTATAATGTAAAAGGACACATTTCTATAAGAAAAAGATGGTTGGCTTTGAAGGAATTTAAAGCTTTCCAGGCCAATGTGATATTTGTTCAAGAAACTCACTTTCGTGAGGGGGTTCTCTCAAGTTTGCTATGAAACCCTTTCCAATTTTTTTTATAGCTTTTGACCCCTCGGGTAAAGCAGGTGTTGCTATACTGATCAGATGTTCATGACCTTTAAAAATTGTCTCCTCTATTTTGGACCCCCCCATGAATGATTTATTTTTTTGGTTTAGACTTGCAGGCATGCCCCTCGCATTAGTGAATATACAGTATATGTGCCTGACTCTGGTCAAATCAACTTCTTCATACTAACTTTTGAAGGCTTAAAGGTACATAAAAAATAACTACTAATATGTTTTATCTGCAGTTTAAGCATTACAGTATATGTCTATGCTACAGCCCTCCCTCGCATTCCCTCAACCCACACAATTTGAATATATCTGTATTCAAGGCCCTTTTCAATACATTTGATTTATTCAATATATGAGATCATTCAAAATGCTTCTTCTGTGACCCACAATTATGAATTTTACATGATAAAATGGGAGAAGGAATTGCAATGCTCCTTCCTTTGCCTAAATGAAATAGAATTTGGGAGATGGCTGTTAGGTCATCTTTACGTTTTGTTTATATAGAAAACATTTCTAAAATGATGTTCTGGTACAAAACCCCTAAAGTTTTCTTAAAATGCTTTATAATCCTGAGATATATAATTTGTGTTGGAGATATAATCAAGAGACTGGAACACTATACCATATTTTTTGGAAATGCATACATGTACAATCCTTCTGACAAACAGTGGTCAAACTCTTAGATCAACTGTTAGATGCTACACTAACACAAGATCCTATCTATTGCATTCTTGGCTTACCATACCCAGGAATCTCTTAATCTCTTAGTACCTTAGTCTCTTAGTACCTTAAAGTGCTAGTTACCCGTGTCTTTCCTGCTGCCAGGGGACTTATCTCAGCAAATTGGAGAATCACTAACCCCCCCTCTCAACTCCAGCTAAAAGATACTGTATCAGATATAAGAAGGATGGAATGCCTCATGGCAAAACTGCAAGACAACTTAAAGCTATTATAAAATCTTGACTCCTTAAGATCACCCTGACGGTCTTGCCTTCCTCTGCACATTACCAGCCTTTTCTTCCCCCTTAGCTATAAATAAAGGGCAATGCCTACCTTTACTCCCATCTGCTGTAAAAAAAAATGTAATTGCT
The DNA here is from genome assembly GCA_028564925.1 of Lithobates sylvaticus. Classification (NCBI taxonomy): domain Eukaryota; kingdom Metazoa; phylum Chordata; class Amphibia; order Anura; family Ranidae; genus Lithobates; species Lithobates sylvaticus. The sequence continues at coordinate 248,862,349 of CM053026.1, forward strand.
ATTAAAGTATTACATCTTGTGTACAGTATTTGGATAAAACACAGCAAGTTTATTTCCATCCCTACCCTATATCAGACTCTGTGGTAACTTTTTTTTTCTTATTTTGGACATCTATGTCAACTTTAATAAATATGCACCAAGGATCCTATTGGTCTCATAGTCTCAAATGAGGCTACAATGTTCATATCTATTTTATTTTCATACTCTGTTTATATATTGTGTTTTATTGATTGTTATTCTTTAACCTTAAAGTGGTTGTAAAGTCAGAAGATTTTTTTTATCTTAATGCATTCTATGCATTAAGATAAAAAACCTTCCGTGGGCAGCAGCCCCCCTTAGCCCCCCTAATACTTACCTGAGCCCTGATCTCGATCCAGCGATATTGCAGGAAAGTCTCGGCTGCCCAAACTCTCTCTCCTCATTGGCTGAGACAGCAGCGTGGCACCATTGGCTCCCACTGCTGTCAAGCAAAATCAGTGAGCCATTGAGGAGAGAGAGGGGGCAGGGCAGAACTGTGGCTCCATGTCTGAATGAACACACAGAGCAGAAGCTCAGGTGCCCACATAGCAAGCTGCTTGCTGTGGGGGCACTCGGCAGAAGAGAGGGGCCAGGAGTGCCGGCGAGGGACCAGAGAAGAGGAGGATCTTGGCTGCTCTGTGCAAAACCACTGCACAGAGCAGGTAAGTATAACATGTTTGTTATTTTTAAATGAAAAAACTGAGACTTTAGTATCACTTTAACAATGAAAATTAAGATTGTATTTCTGGTAATGCATATTCTGCACTATCAATCACTGACCTACATGCTGTACCATTATTGTTTTTGTTTTGTTGTTACTTTTGGATATTGTATATTGATTAATTCTTAATTTAAATGTTTGTGTAAATTTATTTTTGTATAATTTGTTTGCGATTACAATTATCTTTTGTACTCAATACATACAGTATATCAGCTATAGTCCTGACTAGAAATACACGATTTGGGAATTCTTCCATATGATTAACAGAGCTCATTTCTAACAAGCCTTTGATAGGCTGGCAATAACTCTTGTCAATAGCTTGTAAATGTAATTGTAAAAAATGGTGACGTGTTCAATACTTTTATTACCTACTGTATACATGTTCCCAAAACCAACCCTTGTGCTTGTAAATTAATTAAAAATACTTTCTTATTTCAGTTAAATAAAAAAGTTGTTATTTTATATTTCTAGTAAAACTTTATTCTGATATAATACATTTATCTTGTTAAGCAAACCTACTCCTTTACCCTACTTGAAGTACCCTCTGGGCTAAATGTACTACTGGTGGAGAACCTAGCCTTTGGTGGTGGTAGGACTCAATAATTCCCTTTTACACTATCTAACCTTAAGCCGACAATAGAGATTAGATGACATTCTAGTTTTGTTATTCTGTGTGTGATCGGCATTGAGTTAATGTCAGTGGGCAGCTTCTTTCAATTGATAAACCGATTAGACAGGTTAGAGTCTGATCATTATCATTGGCTCAAAAAGAAGTCAGCTCCATGACTATCTTCAGTATGTGAAGTCATGCCTTCCCACCCATTGAACCCTGTTACCCTACCATACCCTCATGTCAATGGCCACCCTAACATGGAGTTTGTCACCAAAGTCATTGTTATTTGATCTACCAGTATAACAGATGTCAAAATAAATTATCAAAGGAACATCTGCACTGGATGGAATATACATATCTGCTTCACTGAGGATTATGATAATTCTTTTTCAGTTTCAATTATAATAAACTCAGACAAAGCACAGTGGATTAAATATTCAGAAATTGAGTTGATGAAAAATGCCATGGAAATGGTTTGCACGAGTCAGAATTGGTTGAATGTCACTGTTTTCACAACATATTATCTGCTCAGAATTGTTTATCCTCTTAGTGAAAATTGATCTGCGAGAGAAGGGCTTGCTAGACCCCACTTAACCCGACATTACTTAATATGTACATCGATTAACCCAAGAATAATTGAAATCCCTGGTTATCCAGGAACATTTATAAATACCATGATTTCATTCCCTAAATAAGCAAATTTACACGTAATTGCAGCTCTGTTAATTTCAAGCAAATTATTTGTCATGCAGTATGGGATCTAGAGATTATGATACAAAGTCCTCTTTTATGATGCACATCTACAGTACACAGCACAAGCTAAATGTGATTATATACTAACAGCAGGTGTCTCATATGTACCATAAATTCTCTATACCAGAAGAGAGAAGAATAGCATTGTTAAAGTGCACCTGTGCCCAAACTAGAGATATGTACACTCACTGGCCACTTTATTAGGTACACCTGTTCAATTGCTTGGTAACACAAATTGCTAATCAGCCAATCACACAGCACCAACTCAACGCATTTAGGCATCTAGACATGGTGAAGAAGACTTTCTATAGTTCAAACAGAGCATCAGAATGGGGAAGAAATGGGAATTTAAGTGACTTTGAACATGGCATGGTTGTTGATGCCAGACGGGCTGTCCTGAGTATTTCAAAAACTTCTGATCTACTGGGATTTTTACACACAACCATCTCTAGGGTTTACAGAGAATGGTCCGAAAAAGAGAAAATATCCAGTGATTGGCAGTTGTGTGGAGGAAAATGCCTTGTTGATGTAAGATGTTAGAGGAGCTACCGCAGCAGAAGACCACACTTGGCGTCACTTCTGTCAGCTAAGAACAGGAAACACAGGCTCACCAAAATTGGACAATAGAAGATTGGAAAAACATTGCCTGGTCTAATGAGTCTTGATTTCAGCTGCGACATTCAGATGGTAGGGTCAGAATTCGGTGTAAACAACATAAAATAATGGATCCATCCTGCCTTGTATCAACGGTTCAGACTGGTGGTGTATTGGTGTGGGGAATATTTTCTTGGCACACTTTGGGCCTCATAGTACCAATTGAGCATCGATTAAAGGCCACAGCCTACCTGAGTATTGTTGCTGACCTTGTCCATCCCTTTATGACTACAGTGTACCCATCTTCTGATGGCTACTTCCAGCAGGATAATGCACCATGTCACAAAGCGCAAATCATCTCACCACTGGTTTCTTGAACATGACAATAAGTTCACTGTACTTCAATGGCCTCCACAGTCACCAGATCTCAATCCAATCTTTGGGATGTGGTGGAACAGGAGATTTGCATCATGGATGTGCACCCGACAAATCTGCAGCAACTGCATGATGCTATCATGTCAATATGGACCAAAATGGCTGAGAACCATTTCCAACACCTTGTTGAATCGATGCCATGAAGATTTAAGGCAATTCTGAAGGCAAAAGTTACAACCCGGTACTAGTAAGGTGTACCTAATAAAGTGACAGTGAGTGTAGTTCAAGTCACCTAAGTATACAGTATATAGATCATAGTAAAAAAATTGCACTTTGTGGTCTGTTTAACTTTAAGCAATTAGAGGTGTAACAATTCCGAACATAGTTGACAATTTCATAGCCATAGCTTAAAATATTGAATATTTTAAAATGTATTTTTATACACAAATACAACAATGTTATATAGTGCCAAATTTCACTCTAAGTGCTAGGCCCATTTTACATGGCCATTCCGTTCAGATCTGTAAGGTTTTTAGGTACATCGGAAACCAAAGCTCAATGCTAGTCTAATGTTACCTCGAAGTCTGTCTAGACAGAAAAAAAAAACAGAAAAGTTTTGTGTCCTTTTACACTTTCTTAGATCTAAGGCGTTATGTACACTGGGTCTTTAGCCTATGTGCATGAGATCCTGATGTTTAGGTGTGGGCAGAAAACAGAGGCAATTAGAACAGTGTGCACCCACTGATGAATACCAGGAACATAGACTGCTTGCATTCCAGGCATTCGGTCCCTAGGCACATACTGCCCTCGATGTTAGTACCACTTAATGCACTGTGCAGCTATTTATTTATTTATGTATTATTTATTTAGCCTTTTATGTAGTTTAACAGAATGCCAGCTGCAGAGCTCAATGGTGCACATGTGCCTTCCGCCCACAACTAAATGCCAGGATCTAATGCTCTAGGGTTAAACACCCAGTGTAGATTAAGCCAAAATGTGACAGATTGGTGGTAAAAGGTTGTAAACAAATGCACGTACATTTACACCCATCTGGCCATAGACCTAGCATGGGTCTATTAAGCACCACATCTTGTGATGGAGGAAAAACCTTAATGGACACAGATGTCTCAAAAGTAACATATGTCTCGTTCTGCTTTAGCAGGAGGTTTGTTCATGAATCCCCTGCTGATCCTGTGTGTTTTGGATAGAGTGGCGAGGAGTCAGGTTTTTACTGCTGTCTGTGTCCCTGTTTGGGAGATTTTTTCTTGTTATATTCCCTGGTGACCATTGTCACTGGGAATGAAAGTGAGAGAAATATACAATTCGAGTTGTCACCAGAACAGGAATTTCCTTGTATGATCAGAAAGAGTTGTTGGTGGAAATCTAACTAAAAGCATACAGATGGCAAAAAAACTGAGAAGGGTTTTAACTCTTCCCTACTTTATGCAAAATTTAAAAAAAAATGTTTTGGTTTTAGATTAGTACTTTATAAAAGAAACTATTAATAATGCAATATCCAGGCAATGTTCCACTTTTTGACCCTAAAATAATTTAAAATTGCTATGGGCAGAATCAAACTCCTAACTTTATTTTTTCAGAAACCAAATTCAGCCAAATCTTATGCCGCGTACACACGACCTGACTTTCCGGCAGACTAGGTCCGACGGTCTTCCCGACGGACTTTCGGCGGCGTTCCGACGGACTTTCCGAATGAACAGACTTGACCACACATGAACGGACTAAGTCTGTTCGAAAGTCCGTTTGTTTTGAACGTGATGACGTAAACGGGACTAAAAAAGGAAGTTCAATAGCCAGTAGCCAATAGCTTCCCTTGCGTCGTATTTGGTCCGTCGGAACAGCCTACTGACGAACGGTTTTCCTAATTTGAGTCTGTCGGAATTGAGTCCATTGGATAGACTTGAAACATGTTCTATTTCTAGGTCCGTCTGATTTTTTTTTTTGAAAAACAAACAAATTAGCCGACACACGATCGGATTGTCCGACGGACTAATCCCGTCAGACCTAGTCTGCCGTAAAGTCCGGTCGTGTGTACACGGCATAATAGAATATTGAAAGTGTCATTCTCTTAGAGATTCACCTCATACTAGCTTTTATTACTTGGTTTTGTAATGGCAGTGGTAATTTAGTGGAAATGGGAACTCTAGGGAAGAACATATTGTGTGAATAAACATACGCTGACACATTGACATTTTGTGCACATCCAACACTTATATGTGTCTGCAATGCATGTGTACACACATACAGGCTACAGCATATATATGTTCTGAATTTGATAACAAATGTTATTTTCTATGTGCGTTGCTTTGTATTACAGAGCATTGTAAATTGTATTCTACCGTATGGTGCATTGGGGTGCCATTCACAATGAATGGTACCGCAGCACAACACACATAGAGCAGGTGTGTTGCCATGCATTTGACTACAGGTTGAACATCAGTGTATGATCATCAAGCTTTGAAGGCCGCAACTGTTGTGCATGTAATATATTCACCAGCTCATGAAGGACTATGATATAAGTGCCCCACAGTATTTTATCCTTGCTCAGCCTCAATATCTTCCTATGACTTTAACCTTTTGTATTTATTTTCTTTTGCTTTATGGTCAAACTGTATAAATAAAAGACAGACGTGACTGTATGTGAAAGCATGCACATTTTATAATTAATGACTTAATATCCCCCTTGGGTTGTAGTTTTTTCCGTATGTTCCTTATTTTATTCTAAGACATGATATTGAATTTTTCTAATGCAAAATAAGTTTAACATCACATTGTTATGGGTTTTTTTGTTTTTAGAAAACAAATGGCTACATGAGTATATTCAAAAATCACAATGTCAACCTAACTGCCTACCTTCAAACTTTCTGGAGGCTGTTCTTGTTTTACCTGTAACAAAAGTAAGTATTGTAGAAATCAGATCAAGGCTATAATTTTCTCATGTTGTCCATATGTAACACAACAATGTACTACATTCTAGATGAAATATTTTTTTTTTAAACTTTGGGATTGATTTACTAAAACTGGAGAGTGCAAAATCTGGTGTAGCTCTGCATAGAAACCAATCCCCTGCCATTTTATTTTTCAAAGTTTCATTGAACAAGCTGAAGTCAAAAGCTGATTGGTTACCATGCACAGCTGCACCAGATTTTTTACTCTCCAATTTTAGTAAATAAACCCCTTTGTGTATTTTTTTTTTTTTCTGAACATCTGAAAGATGTACATAACATCTGAAAGAGTAAGTGTTCCACCTAATGTTTACCAAGAGAAGCAGGCACTCTTCCACTATATTGTTTGAAATCTTCATCATATAGATAAAATGAAATCAGTAATATAAATATAATGACATACAGGACATGTATTACAGAAGCTAGTAATTAGTAACAACTAAATAACAGCTTAATAAAAAATATAGGGGTTATTAGATTTTAGCTGAATGGTGTCCAGCAAGCAACATGATGCAACATCTATCCTTTCTAACCATACCAGTTTATATTTAGTTAATAAAATTGTAAAACAAATTGTATTTCCAGTCCAATCAATGCACATTTGCAAAAATGTAATTTCCTGCTCAAAAGGTTGGCTTGTGGTTTTCGCTGCAGTTTTTCTTTTTTACAGCATTGGAACTGATCATGCTGGTAAGGCTATTAGATTGTAAGCTCTTCTGAGCAGGGCCCTCTTAATCCTCTTCTATTTTATTGTATTGTAACTGTATTGTCTCCTTTTATATTGTAAAGTGCTGCATAAACTGTTGGTGCTATATAAATCCTGTATAATAATAATAATAATAATAATAATAATAAGGCAGGTAGTCCCTCCTTGTGAATTTAGAGGAAGAAGGAAGTGAATACAATGTTGTTGTGCATTTTAAAACTTAAGCTAAAGAATTATTATTTTTTTCGACAAAACTGGAATTAGATTTTAGGAAAAAGTCATGTTTACAAGAGAGTGCTTGATATACATTTACTATTGGCTGCAAGTTATTATTGAGTACAAATTAATTGAGCATTCCAATTATTAAAAACATATTGGTGCTAAGTGCTTATTGATAGATCTGTCTGTTAGCCATCAGACAAGCATAACCCACTGACTACAACAGGTACATGGCAGGAACCCCTGGCTTTCATTGATACTTGCAAAGTATGACAGAGCTGTAAAAATCAAATCATTTGAAGAAGTGACTAATATGAATTTACCGGCAATGTTTATTGCCTGTATTAAAAATAAAAAACACCAAATGGAAGTTTACAAAATGGAACAGTTTTAGAGACAACTTAATGATGTTTGTTTATTTATGAGATATTGATGCAGTAACATTTTACTTACTGGGACCTTTTCTTTTGATTCTTTTCCTTTCTGCTTTGCTTCTTTTTCTGTTTCTCGAACAAGCTGTTTGATGAATCCACCAGGAATGACTGAAAACAGAGGCGGAGGAGATGCAGCTCTTGGCCCCTTATCCTCCTCTTTTATCTATTTACGTATAAAACAAAATATATTAGATTGCAGTTTCTGCATCAACATTGTATGACTGTTCCATGCAATGTGTAGTATCGGACGTACAGTAGCCAGTAGATGTCAATGTTTTACCAAAGGTTCTTCCTCTTCAGCACACAAGAAATGCTTATTATATGTATGGCAAAAAAGCAATGATTAGTAAATGTGTATTGTTTCTCCAAAAAAAAAAAAAAAAAATTTGGGGCTTATGACAGAAAAGTTTTCAGATAAGAAAATGTGTTGCTACCCATAGCTACCAATCTGCTTCCAACTGTCATTCCTACAGTAGATTCAATGATTGCTTGCTGAGAGCAAGATATATATTAATCATACAGTACAGGGCAAGATATTTTCTTTTGAATATATTCTCCATACATAGGCCCTTTTTATACTTTGCATTATTTCTAAATGTCTGTTTACCTAAAGTGGTTTTAAAGTCTATATTTTTTTATTAAAATAACAAACATGTTATACTTACTGGTATTGTACAGACTGGCCCCTTACCTCTTCTTCTGGGGGTCCCCTGCCAGCAATCTTGGCTCCTCCTCTGATGTGTCTGCTCCCATAGCATGCTATTTGCCATTGGGGCAGACGTGCGTGCTCCATTCCAAGCTGGGCTCTGTGTGTCCATAGACACAAACACCATGGCTAAGCCAAACCCCCCTCTCTGGATTTGACTGGCAGCAGTGGGAACCGATGGTTCCCACTGTTTTCAGCAAAACTTGTGAGACCTGGAAGAGAGGGAGAAAAGATCTGCAGCCGGGCACAGCGCTGGTTCAATACAGGAGTCAGGTAAATGTTGGGGAGGGGGAATAGTCAGTGGAAGGTTTTTAACCTTAATGCAGAGAATACATTAAGGTAAAAAACCATTAGACTTTAGAACCACTTTTAAAAGTAATAAAAGATAGTGAAGGAAAAAGTGGGGTTGTCGATAATAACCAATTAAGTGTTTACTTCCATATTCTAATCAACATTGGAAAATGACAGATCTAATAGGTGAAAAAGGCAATAGCCCCATTATAATTTGCTTTATATGATATCAAATGTGGAATTACCATAATGTTAAAGTGACAATCCAAATCAGATCTTAGATTGGCGAGAAAAAATGAAGAAATACACACTTTCATTATAAAGGAGAATAAAACAGAAAAAAGACATACAGTATAATATAAGTGAAATATGAGATTGGAGTGGCATGAACATAAATGATTAAGCCCGTTGTTAAAATTATTATTGACATAGCATTGTTAAGCTAAAGCAAATGTCAGTAGTTATCAGTAGGTTAATTGCCCCAACCTGCTTTAATCCAGAGGTAGATCCCTGCTTCAGATCTCTTTGTGTAGAGAGACACAGACGTGTCCTCCTCCTTATCCTCCCAGATTATCCTTACACTGGTTTGGTAGACTGTCTGTTCATGCTTATTTATTAACACTCATAGAGCAACGTTATATTGACAGGGACAAGAGGGCATATCAGGCTGCACTGGCTCTGCAGAAGTGGTATACGAGAGGCAGGGCCTGCTTTAGATTGGAAGAAAAACCCTTTTGAAAATCAGTGGGAGTTGTTCCACTGTAAACATAGCTTCAATAATTATATAAAGTTCCATGCATTATTCAAACGGCTGCATGCAAATACTGTGAATGCAAAATGTGAGCTAATACTGAAACTTTCCTTTTGTTCCCACAGTGCTAGGCGTGAGGAGATAGCCATGCTGTTACAATGTCTGGAGGTAACTTGTGGCTTCAGGAGTGATGCACGTAGGGCATGTGAAACATTAGTCTTCACACTGGACACACAAGATGATGTGAGAAGAGGTTGAGAGAAACAAAAAAAGAGAAATGGTAAATTAGTATGCTGCTAAACATATTACTTATTATACAATATTTTCTTTTAACATGATAAAACAGCTAGATATACAGCTAGTAAACATATATACTTAATTATTATATTTTTCTAAGTTGCAGCAATATGATTATCTACTGTACAGTATGTATTTCCCATGTGCCAAGAAGTATGTTGAAAGATACGTGATGATTTTCAACTGTGGTTAGCAGAATTACAATGGCCAATAATGGGGGCTTTGTTATGTGCCAGCCCCATAGGTTTCCAACAGCCATTTGCCAGTGTTTCTAGGAGTAGTTTAATGAAAGCTGACCACCTGTGTAGGGAAAGTTAGTTGCTATATGGTGCTCTACTGTGAGATATTGCACTAAATTATAGTGAATTGCAGTGCGGAGCCACATATTCTTGTGTACCCAAGCACTTCATCTGTAACACCCCCCTCCCATGCTGAAATTCAAAGTTGGTCATGCTGCAGAAGCTCCACCAGTAGCAGTGTGCCATCAAGAGGTGCTCAAAATGGTAAGCTGCAACAAGGCGGGTTTACCAATACACTCCTTTTTACATTCCTCCGGGATCAGACACTACATAGCCTGATAGACTGGTCACTGGAGGCACGCCAGCAGGGTGAAGAAGTGGACGTGTTGCTGCCATAGGGCCAGTTGGATCCTTTTCATACTGCCTTCATTCCTGCAAGGCAGAGACAGTAGGGGGCATAGGAAAAATAAAAAGAAAAGGAGGATTGGGTATTGATAGTAAGTAGGAAGAAATTGTACAGATTTTAGGGGGAAGTTTCACCTCTCCCAAACCCCAGGAGTTGTAAGTGGATGGGATGGGAGTTATAAGGAAAGTGTTGTCCTCAGTAACACAAAAGACTTGGGGTTCCCAGCTACAGAAAATTTGTGGCAAGTGGGGTCTTTTATGCTCATGTCTTTGAAAGGACCCCAGAATTTGGGTCATCAAAGAGAGAGACCACAATTGTTTGGCCATAATATTAGATCTCCAATACAAGGGTAAAACATCTACTGCCACCATTCCAGAAGAAGCCTAAAATGCCTGGAGATACGTCATTGCATTTGCCATTATGCCACCGTTATCAGCTTTCTCTGTAGCCATTACAGTATCGGCACAGGGCTTCCATGTGCTTGTGTTGACTTTTCAATCAGTTCCAATCACAAGGATCAAAGTATACTTGCTAGGGCAGCATTCTACGGCTCACTGAAAGCATCCACCAGCTGGTGTGCATTGCATTCAATCTAAATAAGGCTCAGCAGATAGTAAATGACGGACTTCCACTAACATCTGATTTACTGCCCGACTACATTTATTTCCTAAAGGGTCAATTAAACCTTTTGAAGCATGTTCAAACCCGAACTGGAAGACATTTAGTTTGCTGAAGTATTATAAACAATGCTTTTCCATAAGGTTTTGTTTTCATATTTTGTTCAGCAGTTTTTTTACATCTCAGTATTACTGATCTCCTCCAGCCTCTTCCAGACACTACCTGTCTACATGCACATGCTCCAATTGTAGCTGAAAATTATTGTTCTGGACTAGCTTTGGATTAAGACAACGACAGATCATTCCTGTGCAATGTATATCGGAATGTCCGTCCATAGCCTTCACCAGGAGGTCAAGGCAAGAGCACCAGGGTATTTACCGAAAGCCACAGATTTTAAAAAGATTAAAATTTTTTAAAATTACATTATCATTTTAAAGTTTATGTACAATTTACATGAACTTCCCAGTTTCCCATAAAAGTTTGTCATAGTTTTTAAGGGGGGAATAGATTATCAGTCATGTCATGTAAGTACACAGCAAGGATTTTGTTCCCCAACGATAAAAAGGATTGTACCCTGCAGCACAGATAATAAAATTCTATACAGATTAGCTTCTATGCATGTGTACACACCACCTGGAAACTAAAGATCAGAATATCATCATACTGCAAATGAAGGAAGAATACAAATTCTATAACAAACAAAAATTGCTCCCTCAACCGAAATAACTACTACCAGGGCTTTATTTCTCAGAGAATAGGTGCAGGAACTCTCCCCTTCTGAGTCCCTGATTGCCTCTGCCCCCTATCCTCCTCTGAGCACCATCTCTTGGTTCCACCCCCCAAGCCGCCACCCAGTACTGCCCCTTTCAGAGAATACAGAATCAAGTATAATTTTGTGGTGCTAAATAATGTATATGGAGTTTGTTAATGATAACAAGAAAAGCAGTAAAATAAACCCCCTGCAGTCAGCAACAATAGGCCCCACCCCAGCAATAATAGACCCCCTACACAACAATAGACTTCCCCAACATCCATAGGTCCACTCAGCAACTATAGTTCCCCCACACAGCAATAGACCCCCCTCCAGCAATGGACTGCCCATAACAAAATACCACCTCAGCTACTAAATATCCACCCAAGCAACAGTAGACCCCCCCCCCCCCCTCCCCCAGCAGCAACAACAAATCTCCCAGCAGTCTACATCAATAGACCCTCCAGCAGCCAGCAACAATAGGCATCTTCCTCAACAGTAGATCCCTACCAGCAACATAAGACCCCCAGCAACAAAAGATCCCCCACCAACAACAACAGACCCTCACACAAAAACAAATCCCCACCAGTGACAATAAATTCTCCAGCAGCCAGCATTAATAGTCCCTCCAGCACACCCCACACCCCTTGCCATTACATACATTCAGTGCTGGAGGTGCTTGTACTGCGTTCCCCCACTTTCCCACTGAAAAAAAGCCCGGACTACTACAAAGCTATATTTGGAGTATATTGAGTTCCCTTCAAGGCAAGGGTTAGCTAAATGGTTGTTTCATTTGTTTATTTAAGGAGTGTGTAATTGTTCTTTATGAACATTGCTGACAGTTACAAAACAGTATTTCCCTGTAAATGCAGCAACCAATCAGACTTCATCCTTCACTGATCTGCGATATGAATAATTGCTGTGTTAGTGCACTATAATTCAGTTTTTTTTTCTTTCAAACAAGCTTGTTAGATAGTGTTCGGTGAAAAAATAAAAAACACACACACATGGAGGAGAGGGTCTTTTTATGCAGGTTTTAGGATGACAATAAAAATATACAAATCCATTAAATAATATGTCCTATGCCTGTATGAAAGAAAATAATTTTCACAGACACTGAGAGTGCATATTTAGCACAGCATGCACAGCTCAGTTTACATTCAGAAACAGTGCCTGTGTGCCGGGATGACCTAACTCTTGGGCTTGTGCCGAAACTACATTATCCCACATTGGCCAGTCAAGATGGTCAGGATCTACCGGGCATCAGACCATTGAAGCAGAGGTAAGTATTGTTGATTTTAGTGCTGCTTTAAGAGACCTCAGATAATGCAAAAATGTAAAATAACTAGCTTAAAGTGGTTGTAAACCCTTACAAACCACTTTGACCTACAGGTAAGCCTAGATTAAGGCTTACCTGTAGGTCCAATAAATATCTCCTAAACATACATGGTTTAGAAGATATTTCGAAAAAAAAAAGGCATCGCTGTCTACGGCGCATGCGCCGTAGGCAGCGGCGCGCAGGCGCACTGAACATGCCGAGATCACGGCGATATGCCGCTCTCGTGCACATGCGCGGGAGTGACGTCATCGCCGCTCCAGCGAATGACAGCGCTGGAGCGGCGAGACCCGGAAGTCACTCCAGGATTGATGGCGGCGGCAGAGGTCGTGGACGAGGGTCGCTTCGGGGGGTTCGTTCTCAGGTAAGTTATTCATAATGAGCTAGTATTTTTTTTTTAAAGGAGGCTTTACTTAGTCTTTAACTGACCCTAAGTTTTTTTACTTTTCCTATGCTTTTCTTGCAACAACTTCCAATTCATTAGCAATATACAGGACAAAGATGAATAATATAAACTTTCTGCTTCAATATATTAACCCTATGTTACCAACTCTCAAACTCTAAAACTCCAAGCTGTTACATAAAATTTGTTTTAACCTCTCTTGATCCAAAATTGAAAATACCTATATCTTACAAAAAGCTGCATAATATAGGAACTTCAGAGGCCATGCAAGAACATAACAGCTATAATTAGGAAAAATCCAGAAAAATATTCTAAAACAAAACCTGGTGTGAATGCAATACTGTACAGCAATCCACAACAACCATATCAGACGTGGTAAACACTGCTTTTTCGACAGTTAGAAAATAACCCCTATTGATGGGGTTAAATGCACATTGTAGCAGCCTTTTAAGCATCAGGATTAACTTAGTGTAATTATGAAAATAAGACTTCCTATTTCCTTTCTTTAAATCAATCAATGCACTGCAGCCACTATTGACTAAAGTTTATTTTTACAAGGGCACCCTTCAAACACATCCCCTGACAGACAGTAAAGCATGGCATAATTAAGCGTCAAACCTAAAATCACATTATTGCAAAGTATGTGAGTCTGTGCCAGGGGGCACAGTGGTGAGACATAAAGCTATCCTTAAGGACTTGGCGTGACCTTCTATAATCCAGCATGACATCAAATCTAATACTCCTTACAATACAGTCTGCCAACTGCTCGTCCTTAGTAAAGCGTTACCCTAAGGCTTCCAGTTTTACACATAGTGTATTTGCTATATTTAGGGAGAAAGTTAACTGCTGGCAGATCCTGAAGTCAGAACTCTCGGCCAACAGGATTCGTTGAGGGAAAAACATCTACACCCATACTTGGAAAATAAGCATGATGCAGGGTTTAGTGATACATGGTACACCTGTTACTCTTCCAGACTTCTTATAATTAAACTTGGTAATCTGATCCACCATGTCAAAAATTATAGGGATTAATTACCTTGAATACCCACAAACTGCTAATCAGCATATTTAAACAGGCAAATAAAGTATGTATATGCATCGTTGTTACAGTCCTTAACCACTTCAGCCCCGGACCATTTGGCAGCCAAAGGACCAGAGGTCTTTTTTCAATTTCGCACTGCACTACTTTAACTGGTAATTGCGCGGTCATGCAATTTTGTAACCAAACGAAATTTGCGTCCTTTTCTTCCCACAAATAGAGCTTTCTTTTGATGGTATTTGATTGCCTCTGTGATTTTTATTTTTTGCGATATAAACGGAAAAAGAGCGAAAATTTTGAAAAAAAAAGAGATTTTCTACTTTTTGTTATAAAAAAAATCTAATAAACTCAATTTTAGTCAAACATTTGGGCCAAAATGTATTCAGCCACATGTCTTTAGTAAAAAAAATGCCAATAAGCGTATATTTATTGGTTTGCGCAAAAGTTATAGCGTCTACAAACTAGAGTACATTTTCTGGAATTTACACCGCTTTTAATTTATGACTGCCTATTTCATTTCTTGAGGTGCTAAAATGGCAGAGAAGTACAAAACCCCCCCAAATGACCCCATTTTGGAAAGTAGACACCCCAAGCTATTTGCTGAGAGGCATGTTGAGCCCATTGAATATTTTTTTTTTTAGTCCCAAGTGATTGAATAAAGACAAAAATAAAAAAGATTTTTTTTTTTTTCAAAAAGTTGTCACTAAATGATATATTGCTCACACATGCCATAGTTATATGTGGAATTGCACCCCAAAATACATTTTGCTGCTTCTCCTGAGTATGGGGATACCACATGTGTGGGACTTTTTGGGAGCCTAGCCGCGTACGGGGCCCCGAAACCCAAGCACCGCCTTCAGGATTTCTAAGGGTGCAAATTTTTGATTTCACTCCTCACTACCTATCACCGTTTCGAAGGCCATAAAATGCCAAAATAGCATAAAACCCCCCCAAATGACCCCATTTTGGAAAGTAGACACCCCAAGCTATTTGTTGAGAGGCATGGTGAGTATTTTACAGCTCTCATTTGTTTTTGAAAATGAAGAAAGTAAAGAAAAAAAAATTTTTTTTTTCTTTTTTTCAATTTTCAAAACTTTGTGACAAAAAGCGACATCTGCAAAATACTCACAATACCTCTCAGCAAATAGCTTGGGGTGTCTACTTTCCAAAATGGGGTCATTTTGGGGGGTTTTATGCCATCTGGGCATTCCATGGCCTCCGAAACTGTGATTGGCAGTGAGAAGTGAAATAAAAAAATTACACCCTTAGAAAGCCTGAAGGCGGTGATTGGTTTTTGGGGTTCCGTACGCAGCTAGGCTCCCAAAAAGTCCCACACATGTGGTATCCCCGTACTCAGGAGAAGCAACAGAATGTATTTTGGGGTGTATTTCCACATATGCCCATGACATGTTTGAGCAATATATCATTTAGTGACAACTTTTTGTAAAAAAAATATATATATTTTTTTTTTTTCATTATTCAATCTCTTGGGACAAAAAAAAAAAATATTTAATGGGCTCAACATTGCTCTCATCAAATAGCTTGGGGTGTCTACTTTCCAAAATGGGGTCATTTGGGGGGGGTTTGAACTGTCCTGGCATTTTATGCACAACATTTAGAAGCCTATGTCACACGTCACCCACTCTTCTAACCACTTGTAGACAAAGCCCTTTCTGACACTTTTTGTTTACATGAAAACATATTTTTTTTTGCAAGAAAATTACGTTGAACCCCCAAACACTATATATAATGTTAAAGCAAAGGCCCTACAGATTAAAATGGTGGGTGTTGCATTTTTTTTTTCCACACAGTATTTGCGCAGCGATTTTTCAAACGCATTTTTTGTGGAAAAAATACACTTTTTTTTATTTTAATGCACTAAAACACACTATATTGCTCAAATTTTTGATGAAATAAAAAATATGATCTTAGGCCGAGTACATGGATACCAAACACGACATGCTTTAAAATTGCGCACAAACACGCAGTGGCGACAAACTACATACATTTTTAAAAGCCTTTAAAAGCCTTTACATGATACCACATTAGATTCACGGAGGAGGTCTACTGCTAAAATTACTGCCCTCGATCTGACCTTTGCGGTGATACCTCACATGCATGGTGCAATTGCTGTTTACATATGACGCCAGACCAACGCTTGTGTACGCCTTTGCGCAAGAGAAGGGGGGGCAGGGGTGCTTTTTTTTTTTTTTTTTGGTTTTTTTTTTATTTATTTAGCTTTTTTATTTTATTTTTAAACTGTTCCTTCCATTTTTTTTCTTTGTTATGATTTTTATTGTTATCTCAGGGAATGTAAATATCCCCTATGATAGCAATAGGCAGTGACAGGTACTCTTTTTTTGAAAAAATTGGGGTCTATTAGACCCTAGATCTTTCCTCTGCCCTCAAAGCATCTGACCACACCAAGATTGGTGTGATAAAATGCTTTCCCAATTTCCCAATGGCGCGGTTTATATCCGGGAGGGGGGACATTCCCTCCCACTGCTTGTAAAAGCAGTCTAGAGGCTAATTACCCGCTAGAATTGCTTTTACATGAAAGCCGATCACTGGCTGAAAAGAATGATACCAAGATGATACCTAAACCTGCAGGCATCATTCTGGTATAACCATTCAAAGTCCAGCAACATACTGGACATATATTGTAATCTTTTTTTTTTCATGCAGCCTCTTGGCTGAACGAAAAAAAGAGATTGATTGGTGGGTATGCCCACCATTAGAATACCTCCCTTCATCCACCCACTTCTAATGATGGGCATACATGCACCATTTATATATGCCGATGCATGGGGGCATCCTCCCGCAAAAGTTATGCCGTGTACACACGGTCGGAATTTCGACCGTATGTACGTGGCATTAGGAGCCAATCGCTCCCCCCCCCCCTGCTGCCCCCATGCTTCGGCATATATGCTCTTTTTTTTAACTGTGGTGGTGAAATCACCTCCTACAGCGTTGGAGTCGCGGCTTTATGTATCGTGGGAGCAAACGCTGTTGCTGTCAAGATAAATAAATCCGCGTTGCAACTGAATGGCGCACCTGAAAACAAAAAAATGCTTAACACTAAAACACAGTAAACAAAATTACATACCTGAAAAGCAAGCATGATAAAACATGATAAAACATAATAAAACATTGCAGAATAGAATGGAGTAAAAAAAGAGCAACAATAGAGAGAGAATAGAGTGAGAGAGAGAACAATAAAACGACAACTATTTTATTTTTTTTTATTTTTTTGAGATTCACAGGTAAAAAAGCTCCTGACTGAAGCGACTGAATCAAAACGCTACCACAAAAAAAATGTTAGCGATCGCAGGGATCAGGCCTGACTCTGCGAACGCTGCAGTTATGTGTGCTTAGTGTTTTGTAAGTGACAGTGATCGATCGATACTGCACTTGGGTGGGCTGGGCTGGGCGGAGGGGGAAAACGCAGGTGCTAGCAGGTATCTGGGCTGATCCCGCTAACAATGCGTTTTTTTTTGGAACCCTAAACTGCTGGGACGCTAGTATAGATCTGATCAGATCAGATATTGATCTGTTCAGATACTATACCACTAAGGGAGGTGTATGCTTTGCGCGTGGGTGTTTGCAGTACTGGCACTAACCTGGGGCGACGCAGACCTTATTTGACCCTAAAACCTAATTGATATCACCCGCCGGGCGATCAGGGGGTTAAACCGTTATTGGGTAATAAATGGCGGGTGCCCTGACAGTATAAAAAACAAGCTAACTAACCAGCGTCACCCGTAACAGTAATACAAAAAAAAACTGGTTACCTAGCGACACTAATGCAGCGATCAGAAAAACGATCGCTTAGTGACACTGGCAAAAGGGGGTGAAAGGGTTAACTAGGGGCAATCAGGGGGTTAAAACCTTTATTAGGTAATATATGGGGGTACCTGACGCTATATAAAAACCTGACGGGGAACCTAAATAACGAAATAACTAACTGGCTAACCAGCGTCACCAGTGACAGTTATACAGTGATCACTGGTGAAAGGGTTAACTCTAGGGGCAATCAGGGGGTTAAAACCTTTATTTAGGTTGTAATATGGGGGTACCTGACCTATAAACCTATTTATGAACCTATATAAACATGGCGGTTACCTAAAAAAAAAAAAATGGTTACCTAGCGACACTAATGCAGCGATCAGAAAAACGATCGCTTAGTGACACTGGCAAAAGGGGGTGAAAGGGTTAACTAGGGGCAATCAGGGGGTTAAAACCTTTATTAGGTAATATATGGGGGTACCTGACGCTATATAAAAACCTGACGGGGAACCTAAATAACGAAATAACTAACTGGCTAACCAGCGTCACCAGTGACAGTTATACAGTGATCACTGGTGAAAGGGTTAACTCTAGGGGCAATCAAGGGGTTAAAACCTTTATTTAGGTTGTAATATGGGGGTACCTGACCTATAAACCTATTTATGAACCTATATAAACATGGCGGTTACCTAAAAAAAAAAAATGGTTACCTAGCGACAGCAGTGACACTAATACAGCGATCAGAAAAACGATCGCTTAGTGACACTGGCAAAAGGGGGTGAAAGGGTTACCTGGGGGGCAATCAAGGGGTTAAACCTTTATTAGGGGGGGTAGGGGGCTACCTTGGACCTAAAACTAACTGCACTGACAGTTATTACAGTCACACTGACACTAAATGCAGTGATCAGTAAAAAAATGATCACTGCAATTAGTGACACTGTGACTGGGGGGGGAGGGGGTGATCTGGGGGGTGATCTGGGGGTGACAGGGGGGTGTTTTGTGTGCCTATGTGTACTGGTGTCAGTGTACTGTTGGTGCACTAACCTGTACATGTCGACAGCTCGGCGTTCCGGTCACATAGACCGGCGCACCGAGCGTGACATCACTTCCTCTGCCTGTGTTTTGATTGACACAGACAGAGGAAGCATCTGATTCGCCAGGAGCGATCGCGAGGGGGTGGCCAGAAACCACTGGCCGTCCCCTCATCCCGGATCGCTCCTGAAGCGATCCCGACCGTCCCCGCCGGCCGGGGGGGGTCCGATCGGACCCCCCACGCGCCTGAAGAATGGCACGTACAGGTACGTGATTCTGCCTGTACGTGCCATTCTGCCGACGTATATGTACATGGGGCGGTCGGGAAGTGGTTAAAGAGGGATTGCACCAAAAAAAGAATATTAAAAGTCAGCAGCTACAAATACTGCAGCTGCTGACTTTTAATAAATGGACACTTACCTCTTCCAGGGTCCCGCGATGTCGGCAGCCGAAGCCGAGAGATCGCTCGGTTCTCGGCTGCTGCCGCTGCCATTCTCGTTGAGGGAATCAGGAAGTGAAGCGTTGCGACTTCACTTCCCGGTTCCCTACTGCGCATGTGAGAGTTGCGCAGCGCAATGAGAATGGGAGTCTATGCCCTGGAAGTGGGTGCACATACACCCTCCTCCCCCCTGAAAGGTGCCACATGTGACACCGGAGGGGGGAGGGTTCCAATGATTGGAAGTTCCACTTTAGGGTGGAACTCCGCTTTAATGTAACCTTGTACTTTATCCATGCAAGGAAAGGAAACAGGTTAACTTTAATGCCTTCTACCACAGCTGTTTTTACTTAAAGTGGATGTAAACCCTAACATATACCCAGTGAAGTGAATAACCTCAGATGGATACACAGAGATGAAACAAATCCTCCTACATAAGTTTTACTTGTATATCTGCTGTCTTCCCCTTTCTACACCCTTTCATAATTGCAGATCGTGTTAAAAAAACTTTCTTCATCTGTCGTAGCTTAGTGAAGAGGATGGGGATACTTCACTTACACTGTGTGAAAGCTGATTGGAGGAAAGGCAACCCCCCCCCCCCTCAACATAAGCAGAGGAATGAAGGAACATGCAGAGCTGTAGTCTGAATAGACAAGCTCCCTGCTAATCTCCCTCTAAGCTCCTTCCCTAACACAAATTTTAGCTCATGTTATCTCATGTGTCTGAGAACTTGTCAGAAGTGACGCATGCTGATAACAGAGGAAAGAAGCACCAGAGAAGTATTTATGTTATTTTTTCAGCTTCCTTTAACAGACCAAGCTGTCTGGCAAAAGTGACAGTTAGTGTGTTGAGATAAACAATGTATTTCTGTCAGGAGTGCTTACAGTGATCAACTCCATTTAGGTAAAACCTTCATCCAAAAAAAGGAAAAAAAAAAAACTCTTCTGTAACTGCTGAAAGTAGAACTAAACCCTCTTCTTTTTAAAGCCAAGGAGGCTGCCATCTTAGTCTCTGTCTGATGTGCAGTTGCCGTGGTGCACAACATGTGATCAATCATGACGCTAGCCATTAAATTGTGAGCTTATTTAAGGTTTCTTCTCCTTATTCCTACAAGTAAACAAAGTAGATAGGAAGCAAAGAAAAGGCAGCTGTGAGGGTCAGCATTAAAGTATATGTATCCATATATCTACAGTATGTGTGTTTTTATGGACAGTTATGTACTGATGGTGTAAATATAGCCTGTTCTCTTTTAATTTATTTATTTCCTTTGAAACACCTGGTGATCCTGCCAATCCCCTTCTGTCCTGTTGCAATCTGACCATGCCAAACACAGAAGCAGATCCATGCTGGTGTGGCCAGTTTGTATCTTTGCATTCTACTTGGGAGCTACAGTATGCTGTGCTGATGCAATGATTGCCTACACTCAGATGGTCAGACTGTAGCTGGCATGACCCCACCCTGCCCTGCACTGTTTGAGTGACAAGGGCTGGAATATGTGACATTGGTTGGGGCTGCCAATCGTCACAAGAAGGAACCAGTGTACATTTATGCCTTCTACTTGTAAGTTACAGAATGGCAGACTGTTATAGTTTACATTATTTTTTATTAATTGTTTCCCTGTATTTACACCTAACTGGGAAAATACGTCATTGCTTTGACATTAAATACCAAGGTATGGCTGCAGCTAGGTGCATTTTCTATTCAAAAAGGTTATTTTCCCTTAGAAGATTCTCGTTCAGATAAAAGTGATCCCTGTGGCGCATTCACAGCGGGATCACTTTTAGAAGTGGTGGGAGAGGTGACACCCCTGGGGGTAATGTAAGCTCAGGAACCACCCAGAAGCAGCAGGAGGGGGGCCTCCTGTCACTTCCGGGTGGTTCCTTGGCTTACGTTACTGATAGATAAGCCCGGGAACTATCTAGTGGTAGTGTCTTCCCATAGAAATAAGCAATGGCAAGCTGACCACTGCTCATCTTTATGCCCTTGGAGGATCGGAGCAACATTATGATGTCACTTCCGGTTCTCAGGCCACGTAAACATTTTTCATTTTTTTTTCTTAAAGCAAAAGATTTTTTTTAATCTCTTGCTTTTAAGGGTAAAGGAGTGATTTAGGGTGCACATGCTGTATTGTTATCATGTTTACATTCTTTACGATAGCAATAAAAGTGATCAAAATATTTTTTCCCGTGTGCTCGCGCGCAGTAGTGAACGCATAAGTAGGTAACGCCCACATATGTAAACGGTGTTTGCACCACACATGTGATGTATCGCCACGAACATCTGAGCGAGAGCAATAATTCTAGCACTAGACCTCCTCTGTAGCTCTAAATTGGTAACCTGTAGACATTGTTGAAGTGTCGCCTATGGAGATTTTGAAGCACCGTAGTTTGGCGCCATTACACAAGCGCACGCAATTTTAAGCCCTTGCTGACCAGCCGCTGTCATTATACTGCGGCAGGTCGGCACATCGTAGCTATACGTTAGCTCCTTTAAGCAGGACAGCAGGCGCGCGCATGCCACCGCCTGCTGCACTGCGGGGGTGCTCGATGACTGCTGGCCACGAGCGATCGCGGGCACGAGAGGCAGAACAGGGACATGTGTGTGTAAACACACAAATCCCTGTTCTGTGAGGAGAGACAGATAGTAAGCTCCTAATAGCTAGGAATCGCAATCTGTCATTTCCTTTAGGTCAGTCCCCTCCCCCCACAGTTAGAAACACACAGGGAACACTATTAACCCCCTTAATCGCCCCCTAGTGTTAACCCCTTCCCTGCCAGTGACATTTTTACAGTAATCAGTGCATTTTTATAGTACTGATCGCTGTAGAAATTACAATGGTCCCAAAAATGTGTCAAAAGTGTCCGATGTGTCCATCATAATGTCGCAGTCCTGAAATGCCGCCATTACTAGAAAAAAATAATAATAAAAATGCTATAAACCTATCCCCTATTTTGTAGACGCTATAACTTTTGCGCAAACCAATCAATATACGCTTATTGCGATTTTTATTACCAAAAATATGTAGAAGAATACATATTGGCCTAAACTGAGAACAAATTTGTAACATCATCTTTCATATCATAGAAAAAATTGGGGTCTATATTAAGTTTTTTTTTATTATTCATTACAATGTATTTTTTCAGAAAAAATTGCGTTTGAAAAACCGCTGCCCGAAAAAAAGTGTGTCATAAAAAATTACAGCAACCATCATTTTATTCTCTAGGGTCTCTGAAAAAAATATATATAAAATGTTTGGGGGTTCTAAGTCATTTTATAGCAAAAAAAAAATCAGATTTTTTTCTTGTAAACAACAAATGTCAGAAAAAGGCTGGGTCCTTACGTGGTTAAAACGAAGTTCCACCCAAAAATGGAACTTCCGCTTTAAGTACTTGTGACCCTCCTGACATCCCACATTTGGCATGTCATTTTTTGGGGTGGGTGAGCAGGTACCTAGTTTTCACTTTTAAATGGGTGGAACTCCGCTTTAATGTGTAAGCCCTCGTAAACACGGTCAGATATTCCGATGGAAAAAGTCCGATCTGATTAGGTTGTCGGAAAATCCGATCGTGTGTGGGCTCTAGCGGGCTTTTTCCGTCGGAATTTCCAACGGAAAAAATTTTAGAGCAGGATCTAAAATTTTCCGACAACAAAATCCGATCAGACTTTTTCGGATCATGTGTAGAGAATTCCGACGCACAAAGTGCCATGTATGCTCAGAAGAAATTTGGAGATGAAAGCTATTGGCTACTGGCCTCTACGTAGTCTCATCGTACGTCTTGTATGTCACCTCGTTCAGAACGATCAAATTTTCTGACAACTTTGTCTGACTGTGTGTGTGCAACACAAGTTTCGGACAAAATCCGTCGGAAAAAATCCGATGGATTCTGTGGTCGGAATGTCCGACCGTGTATACGGGGCATAAGACGTCTAAATACATTGCTGTATGATAGTATTTAAAATAAAAAAAAAGTCTGGGCTTTACTTCCTCTTTAACCGGCCTCATTGTTCATGCAAGGCCAAGTATTGTGCTTTGTGCTATGCTTTAAGTGCCGCTTTACAAAGTCCAAGGCCAACAATACATACACTATAAAGCCAAACTGCCACAATGCAGTTAAGAATGAGCAAATAATAAAACTGTACATTGCGAATGATAATCATCCTTATTTAGAATAGAGTTGCATCCATATGGTCACAAATAAAATAAGCAGCACATTCTGATCATAGTTCAAGGGCTATTAATTTGAGATACTAGCTCATCCTCAAACACATCACAGTGCTTCTTTCTAATGTTGCCAAAGAATGGATGGAATTGTTGAGCAGTGAAATACATTTCAGACTACCTTTTTCTATATAGGTAGGAGTATGTTGTGACCATTCTAGACACTTTGAGACAAGTTAGAAAAATTGTGCGCTATAACAATGTTTCTGATGGGGTGAAAGTTTGTTATTACTCCCAATGGAAGCCAGCAAGTTCCACTGATTGCACAGTCACCATAAGCAATGCTTGAGTTAGGTACATTACATACATGGTCAAGCTAAGACTTAATTTACTGGTTTGCTGTTAAACACATTTCATTATTAGTACATGTCGAATGTATCTACAAAACATGCAATCCATTAAAAAAGGATTAAATACTCCAGGCTGGTGTTATCTCAAGGGTAACAAATTCTCCCAAGAACTCCTGGCCAAGGTAATGTATGAACATAAGTTGCCAATCGACTGTATCAGGTGGCAATCGTTTTATGACTATAAAGACCTTGACTTTAAAGTAGCACTATAGGCAAATCTTTTTTATTATTATTTTGTATAGAACGAGGGAGGATTATAACCCCTGTCCGATTTGTTTTCATCATCTGTGTCCTATTGGGAAGATTTCCCTTTTCTTTCTGTCCCACAGCCAAAGAGGAAGTGAGAGGAAATATCTGCAAATTAGTGGAATTCCTTGGGGACCCCCAGGTAACCAGAACTAGTGTCCCCACTGGAAGATTTCAACTCTATTACCTTTCTGGGGACAATCCAAAATTTGAGATTTTCATTTACTTTCACTTTTAATGATAATGGTAAACATGACAAGTAGAGAGAATGAATCACCTTAACGGGGGCACAGACAGCAATAAAAACTGACTGGTGTTCTAATCCCTCTCCACCCTATTCAAAACTAAAAAAAAGTTTTGCCTTTAGTTATACTTTAAGAATCAGCTGATGCCATCCGATCAATAAAAAAAAAACACTGACTTAAAGGACTTTTGTTTGTAAGTTCAGTGATTCAATAATGAACCAATACAAAGTCAATATTGGATGCCAAGTTTACTTACCAAGCACAGGTCTTGTGTGAAAGCATGTTCATTTAATGCTGTAGGACGACTAAGGCTGGGCTCACTGTCACACTATGTTCGCATGGGGCTCACAGCAGGGGTCCGGTGCATCCCTGTTCACCGTTTCAGGTCTGATTTCAGCCCGAATTTTTGGCTGAATTCGGACCTGAAAAGGACCAAAAGATGCACAGGACCCCAGTGCAAATTCGCTTGAGCCGCAGCGGAGATATGTGAAATCTCAATCAAAATCTCCTGCCATTGTGAATTGGATGGGGGAAACCTGCATCCAATTCACCATATTGTTAACCCAGTCTTAAAGTCAATATGTAAGGACAGAAATGCAGGTGCTACCATAGCTGACTTGCTTATAAAGAAGCTGGCTTTAAGGCTACCCTGCTGCTATCTTGATTAACTAGTGAGCCACTGGCCATGCATGAAAATGTTGATTTTCCAGACTTCCCTAGCTTAATGTCTGTTCCAGGTCAGTGACTCTTTTTATATTGATACCAGGAATAGGACGACAGTCCAAAAGCCCGTATTCCAGAGCTTGCAAAAGTGTAAGTGGACAGTTAAGGCCATTTGGATAGAGGTGAGTTTGTAAATCGGTTGCCAAACACTGATAGAATAAATATTATGAACAAGAACATGTATCTTGTAACACACCGACATGAATGATAAATCATAATTAAAAAAAATGATCCCAGCAAAAAAAAGTAAAGAAAAAGAAAAATAGGAATGTGATGAAAAACTTTAGATAACTAGATAATTGTTGTTGCTTCACATTACTAGAACATACTGCAGACAAACTCCATCATAGGTACAACTATCCATTATATTATTTCTAAAAGTTACTTCTATTGTTTTTAGATTTTCAGCACTGATGCTTTGGACATAATTTATAGCGGTGACTCTTTTTTTGGAAAGTTCACTCCATTTAAAAAAATAAAAATAAAAAATATCTGCTTAATCACCACCAAGGTTTTAGTGGGGCTAATCAGCGCTCGGACCATATGAACATTTTGTAAAAACTCAACAGTACATACAACTATAGATATGTATACTTTTTACATTTTACTTTTTTTCATGTTTGGATTCTTAGGTATAGGTGAATGTGTTATTCCTAGTCAGATGACATAGCACCAGCAGTAGATTTGCTAACATGGTGTCATGCCTTGAGATAAAGTCTGAGTACTGTGTAACATCAGTGCCATAAATAATGTTCACCATCATCACTACCACTGTGTGCTGATAGCATATCATTTCTAAAAGTACTGGGAATTGTTTTTCCTCGCAGTGGCTGAATGGAGCAGCAGATGATGGAAAGAAAGGTTAGTATGTCCTGATGAAGAGGGCGGCATTAAGCAAACCTGTCGCTTTGCCTTGTATGGGCAAAGCCCCCGTTTGATTTGATGATCATATTTATACATAGTAGCTGAAAACTATTCTCTGTATGTCACTATGTGGCTTCAAAGCCAAATGGTGGCGTCACACTCTCCCAACTAATTGTTCATGATTTAAAATAAAAAAGTAATTGTGGAGTTCTGATTTGAGATACTTACCCCATTGTTATAACCTCTTTTATCCTATCTTGAAACAAACCTTTGATTTGTCCTTAATGGGATAAGCAACAAATTCACTTGGTAACAGGCATGATTAGGAGCCTTTATTTATCTTCCATGTACTCCCCACAGCTTGGATGACCTGCCAGAACCCCGTGAAAAGCCTTGTACCTCCATGAATAAGGGGATACATGACTCTCTTACATGCCTCCAAGAACACTCAGGGGGAGATTTACTAAAACATATGCACTCACAATCTGGTGCAGCTGTACAAAGTAGCTGATCAGCTTCTAACTCCAGCTTGTTCAATTAAGCATTGGCAATAAAAGTTGGAAGCTGATTGGTTTCTATTAGGGATGAACCGAACACCCCTGGGTTCGGTTCGCACCAGAACCTGCGAACGGACCGAAAGTTTGCGCGAACATTCGAACCCTATTAATTACAATGGACGCGAACGTTCGAAATCAAAAGTGCTAATTTTAAAGGCTAATATGCATGTTATTGTCATAAAAAGTGTTTGGGGACCTGGGTCCTGCCCCAGGGGACATGTATCAATGCAATTATTTTTTTTAAAAACGGACGTTTTTTCAGGAGCAGTGATTTTAATAATGCTTAATGTGAAACAATAAATGTGCAATATTCCTTTACATTTTGTACCTGGCGGGTGTGTATAGTATGCCTGTGAAGGGGCGCATGTTTCCCGTGCTTAGAACTGTCCCTGCACAAAGTGTCATTTTTGCAGGAAAAAAAGCTATTTAAAATCACTCGTGGCTAATGAATTGCCGACTCCCGTAACACAGAGAACAGTCATTCATTGAAAGTCATTGATAAAAAAAAGTCATTGATAAAAAAATAAAAATAAAAAGCGTGGTGTTTCCCCCAAATTCAATGACCAGGCCCTTCAGGTCTGCTATGGATATTAAGGGGAACCCCACTTCAAATTTTAAAAAAAAATGACGTAGGGGTCCCCCTAAATATCCATACCAGACCCTTCAGGTCTGGGATGGATTTTAAGGGGAACCCCAGCCAAAAAAAATGGCGTGGGGTCCCCCTCAAAATCCATACCAGACCCTTATCCGAGCACGCAACCTGGCAGGCCGCAGGAAAAGATGGGGGGAACGAGAGCGGCCCCCCCTCCCTCCTGAACCGTACCAGGCCATATGCCCTCAACATTGGGAGGGTGCTTTGGAGGTCTGTGACCCCTCAAAGCACCATGTCCCCGTGTTGATGGGGACAAGGGCCTCGTCCCCACAACCCTGGCCATTGGTTGTGGGGGTCTGCGGGCGGGGGGCTTATCGGAATCTGGAAGCCCCTTTTAGCAAGGGGACCCCCAGATCCCGGGTCCCCCTGTGTGAATTGGTACCCCTACCATTTCACCAAAAAAGTGACAAAAATGTTAAAAATGACAGGAGACGGTCTTTGACAATTCCTTTATTAAAATCTTCTTTCTTCTGGTCTTCCTTTCTTCATCCTTCGCTTCTTCTTGCTCTGGTCTTCTCATCCGGTATCTTCTTCCACGGCGTCTGTGTCTCTTCTTGGGCCGCTCCGCGCAACGGGAGGCTCCCGCTGTTTGAGGCTTCGCTGCATCTGACTTCCCTATGGCTTTCCCCATGATGTCAGAGGGGGGCGGGGTCACCAGGTGGCCCCGCCCTCCGCTATAAAAGACCTGTCATACGCAGCGAAGCCTCACACAGCGGGAGCCTCCTATTGCGCAAAGCGGCCCAAGAAGGGACACCGACACCGTGGAAGAAAATGCTGGACGAGAAGACCAGAGCAAGAAGAAGCGGATCGGAGGAAGAAGAAGATGGAAGAAGATGGTAGAAGATGGAAGAAGAAGATGAAGAAACCGAAGGATGAAGAAAGGAAGAAGGAAGACCAGAAGAAAGAAGATTTTAATAAAGGAATTGTCAATGACCGTCTCCTGTCATTTTTAACATTTTTGTCACTTTTGTACCCCCTTACCATTTCACACTGGGGGGGGGGGGCGGGATCTGGGGGTCCCCTTGTTAAAGGGGGCTTCCAGATTCCGATATGCCCCCCGCCCGCAGACCCCCACAACCAATGGCCAGGGTTGTGGGGATGAGGCCCTTGTCCCCATCAACATGGGGACATGGTGCTTTGAGGGGTCACAGACCCCAAAAGCACCCTCCCAATGTTGAGGGCATGTGGCCTGGTATGGTTCAGGAGGGAGGGGGGCCGCTCTTGCCCCCCCTCTTTTCCTGTGGCCTGCCAGGTTGCGTGCTCGAAAAGGGTCTGGTATGGATTTTGAGGGGGACCCCACGCCATTTTTTTTATTTTTTTTGGCCGGGGTTCCCCCTTAAAATCCATCCCAGACCTGAAGGGTCTGGTATGGATATTTAGGGGGACCCCTACATCATTTTTTTTTAATTTGAAGCGGAGTTCCCCTTAATATCCATAGCAGACCTGAAGGGCCTGGTAATTGAATTTGGGGGAAACCCTACGCTTTTTTTTTTTTTTTTTATCAATGACTTTCAATGAATGACTGTTCTCTGTGTTACGAAACCGGCAATTCATTAGCCGCAGATGGCTGCCTTAGATAACACAACAGGCCAGAAGGGTAAAGGTGGTTTAATGTGCTACTGCAGTGCTATACTAACACAGCACGCACACACACTAACTACTCCTGCAGGTGGCTTGATTGGTAGAGATTGAGAACAGCACTGAGAAGTATAAACTACCCTGCCTATTTTTTCTCTTTCCCTACACTAATCCCCAGAATCCACAAGCAGATAATGTAGATGAATCACAAGCAGATAATGCAGATGAATCAAAACAGCAGATAATGCACAAGCAGACACTGTACAGAACAGTACAGTCTCTCACTGTTCCTAATCCTAACGCCGGAACACACTACATGAGGCCGCCGGCGCGGCGGCCTTATATAGTGCGGGGCGTGTACTAAACCCCCTGAGCTATAATTGGCCACAGGCATGCTGCCTGTGGCCTATTATTGCTCTCCTCGCCGCTGGCTCTATGATTGGCCAAGCATGCGGGGTCACAGTGCATGCTTGGCCAATCATCAGCCAGCAATGCACTGCGACTGGCGCAGTGCATTGTGGACCGTTCGCATCACACGAATTTGATGCGAACGGCCCATATAGTTCTGGGCTCGACGAGCGGACGAACGGTCGATGTTCGATTCGAACACCGGGCCCATCCCTAGTTTCTATGCAGAGCTGTACCAGATTTTGCACACCCCAGTTTTAGTAAATCTCCACCATAGTGTCTGAGTAATCAGTCATCAAGCTCAAGCTCTGTGTGTAAGGAAGGGAATCATCCCCAGCCCTGTGAAACTTACATGACAATTTGGAAGCGCCCTGGCAGATGAAGGGGCCCACTGGGCTAGCAGATGGACAGCACAGCAAGTACCGGTTATTTACTATGTCATGTGTCAGTCAACACTGTTACTTTGTCTTGAATTGGGATTCACTGTAAATTGGTTGAATTATAGTTTAACATTGACTATAATTCGAACAATGTATGGGCAAGCTATAGGAATATAATTTCTACACTGTCTGCGTCCCATAAGGTCCGGACTCTCTTGTTGCCAAGCAAGCACAATGTGCACTGCAGGTAAATACAACATAAACAGTAACTGTAATAGATGCACAGAAAATACCAAGATATACACACCTTACATACCAAGAAAACCCCATTAGTAACACATTTATAGTAGAATTTGCACACACATAGTGCATAGCTACTCCCAAGATACAGACAGTCTCAGTAAAAAAAAAAAAAAAAAAAAAACATTATCGGGCCCTTTCTAGAATTCTGCTGCCCTGGTACATCTCTAGCACCAAGTCCTCATACCTAACTTTATTATTAGCATAATAAATCCATTTGCAGAACCCACTGAAAGCCTTTCTAATAGAATACATGAATCACTTTGACTAAAATATCAGTTCTGGATAGTAAATGATAGCCTAATGCAAAATGAAATCCAAAATCAGATTTCGCCTTTCATCAGTTTGTAGCAATCAGAACAATGAAAGTTAATTGTCAAATAATTGCTATGGATCGGATCACTTTGCACATCACTAATTCTTTTACTAAAAAAGTTGGTTGGAAAAAAAGAAGAGTGATACAGATAGAGTAAATGGGCCATTTACAGTATCAAATAAGATCTAACACTAAAGAGGTAAATGTAATTTTCCCAGAAGATTCACTGCTTTATATTCCATCTCAATTTCACATTGTTATTTTACATATTCTATCTTAATCTAACATTGTTATTTTTATTACTGACATTTAACATTGTTATTGTTTTGAAAAAGAAAGGATAGATAGATAGATAGATAGATAGATAGATAGATAGATAGACTATATTACCAAAAGTATTGGGATGGAAAAAGAAAGGATAAATAGATAGATACAGGCCCGGACTGGGACAAAAAATAGACCCGGGCATTTTAGACTGAGCAGCCCGGGGGGCGGCAGCGTTTTGCGGGGGCGGTTGATGAAGGGAAATGGGGTTCCAGGATGTGTGGATTTGATTACTGTAACTCAGGTTTTGATGGCGGAGTCCTGAAAATAGTATGAACTTAGCAGCACAAGATGAGGGTTGCTCCAATGCAGGGGCAACCTTTAGGGCATAGTGTGCCAAAAATTGTTTTCAAAGAAATTGAGAGTGCCAGCTACATAAAAAAAAAAAAAAACAGGCAACTGCACACGTAAAGGAATCTTTATAAAGTAAATGCTGTAAACCACTTGAATAATAGTAAGCAATCCACTGAGCTTTGCACCTTCACACCTCAGATCAGCCCTGATTCTTGCACTTTCAGAATACACAAAAGGCAATGCAGCTAGCCACTCACTGTCCTAAACAGAAGTAGGAATCAGCAGATACCTGCCCCTTCCATTTGCATTGTGTCTAAACACATGTGCAAATGTAGCCTTATAACAGGGTTGGGAGCTACTACTACTTACCAAACCCTGTTATAAAGTGCAGTTCCCTTTTAAAAATTATAAAGTAGTGGTTACAAAGCCAGCTATAAAGCATGACTCATAAAGCCAGATATAATGGAGTACTCACAAAGCCAGTCATTAAGCAAAACTCCTTTATAACTGGGTCTGTAAGTAATGCTTATTAACTGGCTTTGTCAATATGGAAAGCACGTTATAAAGCATTAAGCCTTGTACACACCACTAAACTGACAGCTCAGGTCGGAGCCGCTGTACTAACAATCCAATGTTAGTACAGCAATCTCCCCTGCTGAGCTATTGTGTTCTGACAGGGGGACACCACCCGCCAGAACACTCCGGTCAGTGCTCTCAGCCATTGGCTAAAAACACTGACCTTTTTCAGTCATGAGCCTTCGACAGAAGCTGGGCTGAATGGCAGGCTTCTGATGGACCAGCTGCCGTACACACGGGCTGAATGCCGGCTGACATTCAGCCCGTGTGCACTAGGCTTTACTCAGAGAGCGAGTTATTAAGCAAAACTCCTTTATAACTGGCTCTGTGAGTACTGCAGGGGCAGTTATAAAGCATTACTCACACTGTCAGTTATAAAAATATACAGAGCCAGTTATAAAGGATTATTGCTTTATAACTGGCTTTTTGACCATTTTACTAGTGCTTCTGGTTTCTGGGTAGAATTGTCTTCCCTGCATCTTGAGCCTGGCACAAGGCTGCTGAGGGAGAGGAGTCCACAGAGATAGCAGATGCAGAAGGATTAATTACATATACTGAAGAAAAAAAATCATAGCCACCATTATTAAAAGCAGTGTTCCCTGGCCTGGAGCATCAGACCCTTCACTTGGAGGAATGGAGATAGATGTACACCAGCAGGCAGCCACACTACTTTTTCTATAGGTGGCTGCAGCACCTTGCTGACTTTCATGTGCCTGAGGCGGGTCTCAGTAGGTGATGGCGCATAAGGCCTCTTCCTCTGCTTCCCCGTCCCTCCTCCGTTCCTGGCGTCCTGGTTGCCAAGTGATTGTCGGCTGCGGGGCGCATGCGCGAACACAGACTTCCTGTTCAGCAGCGTGGGTTGGGTTGCCATGGATCGGTTTGGTAGGCGGGGAATGAGGAGACTCTTTCCGCTCCTCCCACCACCACTCAGCATATGCAGAACATCAGCGGCCGGTGCTAGAACACCGGCCCCGCATGTCAGAACCTGCGGCCAGCTCTGCATGTCTCAGACACTCAGACATGCAGCCCAGCAGCCCGGAGGCCCCCTGCCCACCGGGCAAGGGCCCAGTCTGCCCTATGGCCAGTCCGGGCCTGGATAGATAGATAGATAGATAGATACACTATATTACGAAAAGTATTGGGATGGAAAAAGAAAAGATAGATAGATAGATAGATAGATAGATAGATAGATAGATAGATAGATAGATAGATAGATAGATAGATAGATAGATAGATACACTATATTACCAAAAGTATTGGGATGCCTGCCTTTACACGCATATGAACTTTATTGGCATCCCAGTCTTAGTTTGTAGGGTTCAATATTGAGTTGGCCCACCCTTTGCAGCTATAACAGCTTTAACTCTTCTGGGAAGCCTTTCCACAATGTTTAGGAGTGTACCTATAGGAATGTTTGA